>JBAJFG010000009.1:1182500-1782500 GCA_037903475.1 Ancylostoma caninum | reverse complement strand
AAATTTTGGAATCTCATAAATTCCTTGGATGAAACATTCATCCAGGAGGTTCCCTTGTTTCCAATGCTCTCAGACTCCTCAAGGAATCAATTCTCATATTTTCTTCGCTTAAAATCTCTTCCCATCAGATGAATTTTATGATCTATCTTTGATCTCTAGGAATACAATATTTGGATGAGAACCTCTTCTGGATTCGTATAAACTCTTTTGAACCTCCTGTCTCTTAGAGATTCCATTAATTTCTCGCACTTTCCACTGTGTATGAACCAAAGGTCACTTCGCGCATGCAACGATTACATATTTCGACTGAACGTCATTGATCGTTCCAGCATAGTGTAACCCGTTGTCCTTTGCAGAAAATGTGTTTTTTCAGTTACATTATAGTTACTGACGTTTTGAATCTGGTAGAATGGAGATTTTTATCCATGAATTTAGCTAGTCACCTGATTTTCCCGTGAGCCATTCTCTCAAAGACCGTTTTTTGTGTACTGTATTAATTATTTGCTTTTTTATTGCACTATTCTCGCAACTCATTGTAACCCTTATCATACCCACCTTACTTAACGTTTTAGCCGATAACACACAAATGACATCTATAAAACTGAACTTCAGGTATGAAGTCATTCGTTCACGTTCCAGAGGGTTCTGATTTCCCTATTCAGAACTGCCCTTACGGAGTATTCTCTACCAAAGATGATGTATGTTCTGTAGTATTATTTACCTACGCATGATTCCTAGGCTCTAGTAATGTAGAATTTGGTTCTTGGACGCCTTAATTCTCAACTGCTCCACTTTTTGTAATTCGAGAAGTCTCTAAAATGGTTTGGGAAGATGCATTCCTTACGAAAATAAGTTGCTAGAAAATTACTGTCTACTTCTGTATTCTTCCTCTATGTCGCCATAGTTGCTAGGAAGGCCTTAGCTTGTAGACATTTGCAGACCCCGGATGCATCATCGCGATTACTCACAATAGACGCCTAAGTTTACGTTAAGTTTACCCTTTACCTGGTACCCAAACATGTTTACCCATACATGACGTTGCCTATACCCAGGTAAGTATAATCTAATGTACAAGCTACTATTTATCTGTAAAAGTATCCTGGGCACGAGATTACAATAGACGTGTTAACGTTAACGTGCCCAAGTTTACCCTTTACCTGGCACCCAAACATGTTTACCCATACATGACGTTGCCTATACCCAGGTAAGTATAATCTAATGTAATCTCGTGTCCAGGATACTTTTGCAGATAGATAGTAGCATAGTAGCTGGGTATAGGCAACTTCATGTATGGGTAAACATGTTTGGGTGCCAGGTAAGCTACTATCTATCTGCAAAAATATCCTGGACACGAGATTACAATAGACGTGTTAACGTTAACGTGCCCAAGTTTACCCTTTACCTGACACGCAAACATGTTTACCCATACATGACGTTGCTTATACCCAGCTACTATCCATCTGCAGAAATATCCTAGAAACGAGGTTACATTAGATTATACTTATCTGCCACTGACAGAGGTATAGGTTACCCCATGCTTACCCCATGGCCTTGCGATGAACTTTCCCTTGATCCCCAGGGCCTCCATGCATTATTGAGATTACCCATAGTAAATGTGTTAACGTGCCCAAACTTACCCTTCACCTGTCACTCATCAACATGTTCACTTGCAAATGATATTGTCGATATCTAGCTGCTACATACCTATGGGTGGACATAGCCATGGGTATGAGATTACCCATCCTTCCAGTGACGCATCTGAGTTCAGGTAATTCCAGTAGTCAAACTCATCTGTTTGATACCTGCTTGACAAGCTAGATCAATAAGCAGAGCTTATAATTTAAATAGCCATAGTACCCACCTTTTCAATGAAACGCCATAAATTCGCTGAAAGTAGAGCAGGGTAAAAACTGAAGAAAATGGCAAAACCAAGGCGATTGTACGGAACACATGCATAAGAATTATAGGCCCAACACAGGATCGGAGTGGCCATCGGAGAGTCGATCTTGGATTTGTCAGCGGTAGCTCATCTGTTCGATGGGCCAGCGCTCAAAAGTCATCAGGATGTCTTCAAGCAGGTTCGCTTTTATTATCATTCCACTATTTTTTTCACGTTTTCTGAAATTCTCAAAGGGAAGATAGGGAAGCGGTCTCACAAATAAGTTATTCTACTGCCTTTGTAATACTCCGGGTCTTTTTTTTTCCTTTTAGAGCTGGTTAAAGCATGCAGTTAAAATGTTTTTTATCACTGTGTTTTTACCATTGCTAATAAATAGTATTGCTCGATTTTCAGGAAACCCTCAACGCATTCATGGCCCTACCGCGTGCAGCTTGGAATGAAGCTCGTTTGACCATCCAGAAGCTCCTCAGCGATGACGTCACCATCCTCAAGGAGAATCCGGAACTAAGGGCAAAAGCTATTGTCAGCCAGAAAGACGCCACTATGCACCTTCCGGCCAAGATTGGTAAGAGAATCTTGAAGGAATCGCCAAGAATAACCATAAAAGGGTTGATTATACCTTCAGGGGATTATACCGACTTCTACTCGTCCATCTACCATGCCACCAATGTTGGCATCATGTTCCGTGGAAAGGAAAATGCTCTGATGCCTAACTGGTGAGTACGGGAAAGCTTCGCGTGTCTCTGCACCTGTTTGGACAGGTTTGAACAGGAAGCAGGAAAATCAGACGAAGATGTCTTAGAAAAGTATGGATGCGCAGACAATCAGAGTGCGACTTTTCATGTAGTGCAGCGCGTACGAGCGGGTCCAGACCATTGAAGTATATTCAAGTGGTCCTTTACTACATATTGGCGCTTCAACGTGTGCCATATACTGAATCTCTTAGACAGGACCAAAACCAGCAAAGGATCCAAAGTTTATGGATATCTGCAGTGTAGTCCGATTTTAGGAAATGGCTGCCAGTCGGCTACCATGGTCGCGCCTCGTCGATCGTCCCCTCCGGAACACCGATCCGACGACCACGCGTTCAGCTGAAGCCGGAGGGAGGTGGGCGTTCAGAACATCACTATTAGCATAGCAATTCCAGTTGAACGCTTTTTGAAAATTGTGTTTCCTAATTAATTTTTAATCATGACCGAAATACGATATGGCTGTTTGCAGCTACTGAGCCCACATATGGTCCATCTCGCCTACTTGACTTCGAGCTGGAAATGGCATTTTTCGTTGGTGGACCTGCAACTGAGCTCGGTCAACCTATTCCTATGGAGAAGACTGAAGATCATATCTTTGGAATGGTTTTGATGAATGATTGGAGCGGTTAGTACATGTTGCGTTACTCCATTCATTCATTCATTCATTCATTCATTCATCCATTCATTCATTCATTCATTCATTCATTCATTCATTCGTTTATTTGTTTATTTATTTATTAATTCATTCCAGCTCGTGATATCCAAGCATGGGAGTATGTTCCACTGGGCCCATTCCTCGGAAAGTCGTTCGGAACCACCATTTCACCATGGGTTGTCTCCATGGAGGCTCTACGTCCATATATGGTTGCGAATCCAGAACAGGTTTGCATATTTCTGGAGACGATCCACTTTCCTCCTCAGCTGAATTCTTACAGTACTGTATTTGAGAATCGATTCTCGCAAAGATAAAGAATTCTCCTGCTACAAAATCATGAGAAAGGACAAGAATTCTTTTAGGATCCTGCTCCACTGAGCTATCTGGCACACTCGGACCCGTACAGCTTGGATATTAACCTTGGAGTGACGATTAAGCCAGAAGGAGGAGCTGACCATTCAGTTTGCAAGACAAGCTTTAAGGTAATTTTTTCCTTGCTCCACGGCTCTACGATGGAGGACAAGAACAGAGAAAAGTTGGTACATCCCTGGTTGTAAGCTGGACACTTGGCCGCGCGCGTTATCCAAAAAAGGCGGCTGAGTTACCTTGTATTTTACCACATTTTTCTCTGGCTTTCGGCGCAGTTCAGGTTTATTTATTTTTTTATTTAATACGCCCGTAGGCGCGTCACAACCTCAGGAATCTTGGTCTGCGAGATAAAACCGTAGAGGATAAAAAAACAACAAACAGAAAAAAAAACAAGAACGGATAGACAAAGAAAAACTCCCACGGAACAAGATGGTAAACGGTAATCAGAAATGTAAGGGTGGGGAGTTAGGTTCAGGAAAAAATAATAAAGGGTTGATGAATTTCTGCAATATATAATATATCATGTCAATGACATGTAGTACAGAGCCAATCCCGTACATCAAAACACTTTCTCTAGCGTTGCTTAGTATCTATAAAAGAAATCTCCATTCAAAAATCTAATGCAACTAATTTCAGCACCTTTACTGGACCCTGAAGCAGCAATTAGCTCATCACACAGTGAACGGATGCAACGTAAATCCTGGCGACCTCATGGGATCTGGAACAGTTTCAGGACCTGTAAGTGGAATTTTTTGGTCTCACAAAGGGGAGATATTAATTCCCGAAAAAATAGTTGAAAAATCTCCTCAAAGTCCAACGTTCACCTGCTTCATATTAGAATCTTCATTATTTATTTTTTTTAGGAAGAAGGCGCATATGGCTCCATGCTCGAGTTGTCGTGGCGAGGAGCAAAAACTATCCCGGTTGGAGACCAGACAAGAAAATTCTTGCAGGATGGTGATGAGGTGCTTACAAATTGAGCCGTTCCTCTCCCCGACAACCCCAAAGCAAACTATACACTTTTAAGGTGAATCTCATTGGCTTCTGTGAGAAGAACGGCGTCAGGATTGGATTCGGTGAATGCAGAGGAAAAGTGCTGCCAGCTCTGTAGAAGGAATTTCCTATATCAACACACTGACGTCATCAGGGGAGCATTGATCGACCTCACGAGTACCTCATCACTCTATGTTCACTTAATCAGTTATAGACCTATTGAATCTCTAGTATAGTAAATATTTGAGCAAGAAATTACTATGTCGTAGAAAATTGCAAAAATTCAAAGTTCTAAACGTGAAACACTGAAAAATTTCCTGGCAAAGCACATGAAATCCCTCCAGCAGTAGTCGCACATTCATTGGCACAACTGCAATCGCATCCTCGTAGCATCCGAGGAAGCCTAATCCGAGATGTTTGGCTCGGTATCGCGGCAACAGCGCACTCAGGCAATTGGACTATCCTATATATGTGAGTGTGTAAACAATGTTTCCTTGTCTAAAGGAAGGCAATGTTAATCGAAAAGAAAAACCAAGAAATAATTACGTACTTCCCACTGATTTTCTAGTACCACAGCAGGGTAACAGCAAGGCTCAGTAAAGACTTTTGTTCAACCTAACGGCGTTCAATGGTTCATTTGCTAGAAGCACTAGGTTGGATCGACTAGGGCTCGGACGCTTCACCGGAAGGATAAGTAGTCTCATACCCATGGGTGAGATTATTCAAGGTGCTAGCCGCTGCCAGTACTGACAAGACAGAGGAGGGTGGAGGGAAGGCGTGGCAAATCGGTGGCAACTTCACTACTCCGGGGACCTGACAGTAATGATAAAAGTGTGAAAAAAAACTAGTTTATATATTAAATAACAAAAATAGATAGATAAATAAAAATGATTGTAAAAGCAAACAGTGAAAAATGAACCAACACAAAATTTTAATTTGTTTTATGAGGCAATTTCGAAAATTCGGCGACCGCCACCCGTTAGACGTTCGCCACAGGAGTCTGCTGGTATAGACAACGTCAAGGAAGGGAAAATTTATTAATGGGTATCAGATAAAGGATAAACTGGACATACTGATAGATTCCCCATAGGTTATCTTAACGACGCATTCGGGTCTAGGTAAGGCGTGCTCGTTTGATATATGACTCTGCCAACTAATTTGTCCGCGTAAAAATGCAAGTTGGGAATGAATGGCCACAATCCGGACCGTTCGGGGTACAGTGAAAATGAAATGGTTGCATAACTCGAATCGTTCTGATTTTGCCAATCATTTTCTACTTTGCATTTTTGCGAGAACAAATTAGTTGGCAGCGTCATATATCTTCGGCGAGATTTTTTTTTTCACAAAAAAAGAAATATGTACAGACGCTTTGACTCTGTTCCCTGGCATGTCGTCGTATTGGTAGTTCATAGCTGCCATCTCATACCATAGGTTCACGCAGGCACAGCAGACTTCAGTTGTTGTGCTCCGGTGGCGTCTACTACTCTACCCACTCTCTGACATCCTGGTTAGCGTTATTGGTTATGGTATAGACTACGTAATGCAAGGAAACGCAGAAGCTGGGGCCACTTGCATCACTGATTACAAATGGTAACCGTGGTTAACATATCCGAATACACCTTTTACCTCAACATGTCTACCCATACGCAACACCATACCCTACTGCTACCTGTGAGTGGTCATACCCTAACTAAAAGCTCATCAACTTCTTTAAGATCTAAATAATGCTCAGCACACTTACGTGGACGTGCTTCACATGCAAAACTCGCGAAGTATCAACTTTTACTTCCGACCATCTCAATAAATACAAATAATCTGATCAAACACAAACATCAAAAACAATGCGAAGAAATGAAATAAAAATACATCACCAGACTCATTCGCACAATAAAAAGAGGAAAAAGCTTCAAAAATTAGATAAAAAAGAAACACAGGTGCACTCATTGGTGCCGCACACGGTCATGTCTAGCTTAGCAAGAAGCCATCACAGTTAGTAAGCCAGTTACATGCCTTACGACTCCACAACTGGCAGCAACACATTAATCGTGTCGCACAAATACCAGCAAAACGGAATCGAATGTTATTTAGTCTATGCAATATCTACAAAACGTATGACATGTGAGGATCCAAGTGGCTTCAAAGGCAAACTTCTTTCAGCTCTGTGGCTCAGCGGTTGCACCCTAAATTGGTTAGAGTGGGCCTTTTTCAATACCAGTAAGTTGTAACATCGCAAAATGTGTTGTGAGGCGAACTAACCTCTTCAGCATGCTCCTGTTGCTCAGCTTCATCAGACGCATTCGGTACCCACAAACCAGAATCAATACAACGTTGGAAATGATATGAAAACACCTAAAGTACAAATGAGCACTATATACTAAAAATATATCCAATGAAAAAAAAACAACAGGCAAAGGTCCTCAAGCATACTTCTCTGTCCATGGATAAAGCGACTTCCTGCAACTTCGACACATCCTGGCTATCGAAAGCCGCTCGCATCTCCTCAGGCAAGGATTCGTACACTTCTTGCGGATCCAGTCCTCCTGGTGCAGCAGCAATACGCTTTTCCTTAAGCAGGTAAGTACTGCTTGAATACAGACCATCATAAACATTGCGCTTTTTCTTCTTTTTGGAACTTTGTTTTGGAGCAAAATCTCACAAAACATGGTTAATTTGAATTGCACTTAGAGCACTTCAACGGAACATAAGCTCATCAAGTTATGCTTGAAAACAACGAGATCTATCATTGGCAGAAGTGAGAACACAATTTCGTGTTATAATCATTGCCCCAAATTACGGAACCTTGCATCATCATCGTCAGCAACACTGTTTCCGACACCTATCGACATTGGGCGGAATATCGCCGCCTTCCCGCTATCCGTCAATAATCGATACGTATCAAGACCGATATTACTTGACATGGCAATTCAGGGTGTTGTGCTAGTCTTGGAGTACAACAACAACCGTAGAAGCTTTAAGACTAGACACAGAAATTTACCTTTTCCTCTGCTTCATACTCAGCCAGAGCAGCATCGCGCTTTTCCTTCGCACGTCTTCGGAGCCGATCCTCAAATGCTGCCACTTCATCTGTGTAGAGTTTCAGGTACTGTGGGTCCGCAGCACGGAACCTGAATTACGGAAAACATAGAATTCACGATTTTGATAGGTTTTCAATTTATAAACTGGCTTTAAAAAATGAGTGTTCGGTAAACAGATCAAGCAATGCGAATAGCGTACTTCTTGAAGAAAGCCTTGATAATGCTGGCGTTCGTGGGGATGGCATTCATGTTTTTGGCGAGTTCGAGAAGATACTGGATAACAATGCACTGTCGCGCTATGTTACTCATTTCCTCTTCCTAAATTATGTTGAGAATAAAAACATAGTACTTGAAAAGTAAACTCAAATCTGGCCAGACAAACACCTTAGACTAAATATACAAAAAAAACGTAACCACTTCATAACTCATTCCTAAATACAAAAACTTCACCTTGTGATCAATAGCCATGTTCAAAGCATCGATAGTAAGATAATTTGCCGTGTATTCACTAGCAAGATGAGGATGTTCAAGAATAAACGCCTCAGATTCCTCCAAAGTCTTGAGCTTTCCATACTCTTGAATCAGGCCTTCATTCTTATCGAAGAAACTGGTCTGCAAGGACTTAGTGTTGATTTGAGATTGAAAAAAAAAAACAGAAACACTGAAAATGAGGACCGAATTGCAAAATGAGAGCCTACCATTCTCTTCGAATCCTCCTCATCCGAAAGTTTTGGTGGCGGCTTCTTCTCGGTAACCTTATTAACTCGTGAATAACTGAATCCTTCATGCCCAATGGTGTCAACATTCCAAGGTTCAAGACGCTCTTGTTCCTTCAAACACATGGCAATACACATATCAAAGAATAAACAAAGGAACAGAATCCTGAAGTGCCAAACGGACAAAGCTCCATACCTCAAGTTCCTTTTCTTTCGCAAGCCATTTGGCCTCCTGATCCTTAATCTCCTCGATTTCCTTCTCTATTTGGGTTTTTTCCTCAGCGCTGATGTTTGCAGATTTGAGCTTTTGCTCAAGTTGCTGAACTTACTACGTTTAATTAATTGGAAAAGTACGGTACGAGGAAATAAGAAAGAAAAGAAAGAAAGAAAAGAAAAATGTCCAATAAACCAAAAGAAGAAAAAACCTTGGCGTACCTCGATTTTGTTATTACTTGTAGCCTTATTCTTCTCTATTTCCTCTCTCTTCTGCTTCTTCTCAGCCATTCTTTCTAGTCGTGCCTGATGACGCCATCTAAACGTTTAACCATTTATTTCCCTTCTTCAATGGGGAAGTAGCTAAACATAACTGACCTGAAAAGCGAAGGAGTGTCAATGTTGGGGTGAGTGTCGTCCTCGTCATCAGACACCTCAATCGCCTTCCACTTGGAGTAATCAATAGGCATCCTGCCGAACTCCACTTGCAACAGACAGTAAATGGAACTTGCTGGTAGATGAAGTGAACCTGTGATAATCTTGATAAGGAAGATAAATTGTTCATTGAGCCACACTGAACGTTCCTAACAAAGTGAGCAAACCGTTACCCAGCGGTTGAAATAGGGATGGGAATGAGGAAAATAAGGATAAAATATAGAGATTCCGCTGTGAGCTACTTGTACAAACGAGGAGAGAAGGCTACCCAAGGGTACACTGTGGAGCTCTCATAGGTTCGCAGCGTCGACGTAGGATTAAGAGGAGCGCTTCGAGTGGGATGATAGGGAAATTTCAAAGGATCCGTTGGGAAACGGTGCGTCCACCGCATAGAAAGACTGTCGTGAGCTACTCGTAGAACCAACGAGGGCTACCTAGTGGTAAACTGTGGAGCTTTCGTGCTTCAAAGGTCAACCACGGGTTTGGAGGAGCTATTCGGGTAGTGGGGAGATAAGGAAATTACCAGGAAAAGGGTGTGCTCACTGCCAGCTGGAAGTACCGCGCAGGATAACGGAAGGCCCGCTATAGAAACTTCAGAGCAACGATCGGAGGATGGAACTGAATGTGGGGCATGGAAAAGAAATGATAGGTGATAATGAAGGGAAATTTACGAAATACGTAGCATTGCCAGCAACAGAACAAAACTAGACAACATTATTTAAGACCAGCCATCTTCAACCGTCTCAAATCATGATAACTAAAGAGCTAAACGGCACACAAGAGCACAAAATGCTACTATTCAGGAGAAAAAAAGGGAAAGAACGAGTATTCTAATGGTTACCGATAGATGGAGGAATTTTGAGCACTTCCCTGGTGATTTAGCGCAATTATTGAACAGAAATAGTGCAAAAGTGGTGCAAGACCTTTGCCAAAGTGTTAACATGACATCGCTAGTAATAACTAAAAAATAAACCCTAAATCCACAACAATCAACGCGTTTGAAACAAGTGACCGAAGAATAAAGCATTCCGTGCTCGAATCGAAGGTGAGTTCGAGAAAATTCGCCTGCTGGTCCCGAAACGATAACATTGTGCGGTTGCAGTTTTCAAATGTTACCGTCGTCAGAAATTACGTTTGCCCCAAAAGTGTCGACAAGGACATCGGAGCGGTTGTAATTACACCGAAGAGTTCTTCATTCTTGCTATTTTGTGGTTCTCCTTGCTGTGATTTCGATGTACGGCGCTCTGTCGGTCGGAAATTCTTCGCTGAGGCGATTTTTATGGTGCTGTGACACTTTATTTATTTCCATTTTCTTCAAAATTAAGTGTGTGACCACTTTTTAGTACTGAGGGCTGGATTTTTACCTGCCTAGCACGGCTAAGTTTGTCTGTACTCCGTTTCAAAAACGATGATAGTTGTGTTTCAGTGCCTGTGATCTGCATTTCCTGCCTCCTTTCCGAATACGGCAATATTTCTCGCGTTTTCTCCTTCTCTAATATCTTCAAAACTATATTCCTTAGTGAAACACTATATGGATATCTATTCTATCTGGAAATCCTAGGAAAACGTGATCATCTTCCATCGGAACCTCTATAGATCTAAATACCCTCAATTATTTCAAACAAATCTAGTTAGATAACAAGTCCAAGTTGTTTTCCATAAACAATTTTCCGACAAACTCTCTGAAACCACGTTTTGACCCATATACACTTGTGATTTCGGTCTGCTTCTTCAAGTAAATGAATAAATTCTGCAAGCCGAATTCGCTCGGTTTGGATAAGCAGGGCTTAATCAGTTAATATTGTTTATGTGTCTACGTCATTATCATTTACTGCATTGACGTTTCATTTTTCCAATTATTTTACGCCCTTCGTATCTCTCTTCCCGCTGCCATCAGTTCTACATGTGGAATGACGATGGCAGTGTTATTGTTCTCATTGTCACAACCTCTCGAACAGGTAGCAAAAAAAGGCTCAACCCGAACCAACAACGAGCTTTTAAAGTATTAAAATAGTTGAAAACTAGTTTAGCACTGTCATGTCGATGGAAAACTAGTTGCCGATATGCTTTTCGTTTTGAAATAATTCTACTGGGAAGTGATAACAGAATATTTTACCATTTCTCTCCAAAGCCACTGTAGTTCTGACGGAGTTACAGAGTCAAAACCACTTTTACGAGTCTTGTAAGGATATTCCATCCGTCATCAACTCATTGGGGACAGGATGAGGCACATGTTGCATCACGACTGTCCAAAAGGCCACGTGAAGCACAGCACATGCTTCACACGAAATGTGCTTTTGTCCAGTAAACGTTCTCTTGTGATCGGGTGGAGGAAATGGTGATTTATCAGAAAAATTCCCTATGGCCACCCACGATTGCCATGCAAAAATATGCTCGGTCCGCAATGTTTTAACCCCGCTTGAAATTCGTAGCACGTTGGAAGGGAACTCGTTGTTGGCTCATGTTTTAAAACTCATACAGTCTCAGACACACGTAGCGGGCGGCGCGGCGGTTCTACGTAGACATCAAGGTGTTTCATTCTGCAACTTTTGTTGGGGAAAGTGTGAAAACTACTGTTTTACCAGCTTTAATTTTACAGCTGTTGCACAAAGTAGTGCTAAAGACAACTTGTTTCAGTCGCTTTTGATTTTGCAGCTGTGTTCCAAGTGTGGAAGCAAAACAGTTGCTCTACCAGCTCTGCTTTTTGAAAATTCCAAATACAATTAGAAACTTGCTTTTCGAGAACTGGTAGAGTAGCTGTTGGAGAGGTGCTCAGTTGTATTCAGTAGATGACTATATTTTCCTTTAAAATCTGCCGACATTTTTGCGACTTCAGCATAGATGGATTGACTTCAAAAATGAACGATTTCAGAGTGACTTACCGGTGACCAAGACACAATGGGTTTTCTTTTCTCAAGGCTCATCAGGAATATCGTCATTGCTTACGTAATATTCAGTGGTGTGCAGTACTTGTTACGATGGAAGACGTACAATATTTCGCCCAAGGAGTTCCGTAATATTGCAAGCAAGGCACAAGGTTAGTTATACTTGCCTTTCATGTAAGATTTCTTCTGTTTTTGTCTATTTGATCAGATAAATACTTTCTGGGAGCGGTTGTTCAAGCCATTTTAACAGCAGGTTATGTTTTCTCATTTCTGCTGATGGTGTAGAGAAGCATAGTAGATTTGCTAATTCATTGAAGTGAATTGAAGCGTTCGCACATGTTCAAAATTGAATGTTATTGGTTAATTACTCCATTTCGGAGGTGGAGGTCATTTAAGAGTATAGTAATGGCCATTCTGATTCAGTGTTGTTCTTTGGCGGCTATATCACTTTATCATCACGCATCAGTAGCGCGAGCTGATGCAAAGACGGGAGCATAGCGGTGTTGTGATGTGGTGCCTGGAATGGTTTCATTCATGGGTGTATGAAACTGTTACCGGCCTCCAAATATTTCATTCAAAGCATGAATGAAGCTGTTATTGGGCAGCAGTGCTTACGCAACCGCTGTTGCATTAGCTCGCGCTAGGGATGCGTAAAGACATAGTGATATGGCCGGGATGGAAACAGCTTTGAATCAGACTGACCGCGAGTATACCTCCATGGTGCGTCGCAAGTCGCTACAATTGCGGCTATCGCTGCCATCAGATCGATTTGAATCTTGCTTGTTGATAAGCGATGTTTCTGAAATTACGAGGAAATAGGTTGTTCTTGGGTCATCGCGAATGTTCTTTGGACGACAGCTGACAGATTTTCTGGAAAATCCCTGGACCAACACCACATCAATCAATAGTCCTTTGCAACTTGATTTTTTTCTGTCACATGCAGTTTTCCAGCCTTCGAAAGGGTATCTGAGGAAACTTTAGCTTCTGAGGTGAGATGTGTCGTACGTAAGAGTACAGTAAGAGTACCACAACTGTGAAAACTGTACAAGGAATCATCACCTGCTTACTACGGTACTGCCGTTTCAAGTGTAGCCAAGAGTGGACGACGGAAGGAAGAGTATTCGTCGATGTCGACGTCGTTGGGCCCTACCACATAACCAAATTATACATTATGGGAGCACTAGAGTGGCCTTTGCGAATACCCATCCATTGTGCACACCTGGGTCTGCTACTCTCACAAGTATGCAGTAATTTCTTGTTTTCCTTCTACAGTTGTGATCCTCTAAGAACGTGTACACTCAGGAATTTTTTTTTGTGGGTGCTGTGTTTAACTCGAAAGGAATGCTTGATAATCACATCATTGCGGCAATGTGAATTTTTTTCATTATATTCATTTGTTTTCTTACCTGAATACTTATCATGTCATGCTCGTAATACTTTGAGCAACAAATTTGACATAAAGTTAAGCACGGAAACCGCGAAGAACCTAGGCAATTCCGTTATTCCAAGCTACTTTTATAGAACTTCTATAAATTGTCGCTGAATTTCAAGGAATCTTCGAGCAGTTGTACTCAAGACCGATATTTTAGGCGCGGACAATGTTGCATCAGCTGTAAGCCGCTTAACTACTGATCTTCGCCGAACATATGGGCCTGCAATCGCAGCGGAGACTTCTTGGGTACAGCTATAACATATCTGAAGGGATTTTTATTCTGCATTGCCTTGTGAGAAAACGCCATTTTTAGGTGGCACTCTCCCTCGGTGGCTTGCCGCTGAAAGCACTGTTCCTTCATGCGTCTCTTACTGAATTCATTGGTGTCATTGGAACTCCATTCCCAACATCCGGAAGAGTTGGTGAGTAGAATTTCTCTTTTTATGTTTGAACTGTTCTTAAACTTGCGGTTTTCCAAGGTATGCACTGGAGTAACAGCACGTGCACTGTGTTGACCGGATCCGTTGCTCGTCTCTTAGATGTGGGTCATATGCCAAACAAGGAGACTTTCAGTGCAGGTACGATAGATAGATAAGAACATTTTGAAAAGTTTTTCTAGCGCGTTCGTTGCGCTGTTTTGCAGTTTTTTGATGACCTCTCATATTTCAAGCGCTTTTTACGGGACGACCTCCAACTTCAGCGTGCGCTCCTTTGAATAGAGTCGAACTTGATTGATTTCTCTATGTAGAGCGAGATGAGTTCAACGTGGTCGTGGGAAAAGAACTTCGAAGAACTAAAATAATTCGGGGAACTTTGAATACCTTTTTGTACTTGAATGTTTGTGACATGTAGGTGAGTCACGAATGCATGGTTTTTGGTGTATTCACAGGTTTGGGATATGAGGTACGAGTGTGAGCAATCAATTCTGTTTAATGTCGTGTTGAAACGACCGTATCTCATATATGTTCTCCTCTGATCTTTGCAACAAAAGTGAGGTTACAAATCCAAATTTCTGATGCGAAATTGCTACTCTTTTCTTTATTATATCATTTTTTGCTGAGACTTACTTCCTACTCATACTTTTCAACTTTACCTTAGATTCTCCCTCTTTTATTCTCTCTTCTTCAAACACTTCAGCAAGAAATCAAGTGCCTTTAAGGTGGAAATTTCCGCCATGGACAATTCGAATCGCACATCTACTCCTTCGGTGCTGATACCTACGTCGTTTGTTATGGTAAGTATCTTCTTAAGCTTCACAACATCACCTTGAATGAATTTCCACACGTAGTTCATTTGAAAAAGACGATAGTTGAGTATATGTGCCTATTATTTGGATTTTTCGCCTGCCTCTCCCAATACGGCATCTCTCTTTCCCTGATATTTTCACAACTACGTTGCTCGGCAAAATACACGATATACTCGTTCTAATATCTACTCTAAATCGTTATATAAAGTTGGAAGACACTTTGCCCGGCTACTGGCGTTGATTTTCCTTTTCGAGATGTAAACATCGACCGAGACATGAGTGAAGTTTCACAAGAACGCAAGATATGCTTAAGGTTTCTGACACAAATGAATTCATCAATATTTGCACTCGTCTAGACTGTGCTTTTTGCACTACCTCGCATTGCGATTATTTTTGTGAAGAACAGTTGGCTTGTGTTTTTCTCTCTTTGTGCACGGCTTGCTCATGCAGAACCTTCCAATTGATGTATTGCGGTAATAGGACGAGGAACGACCTGGCAGTTCAATGAAATAAGAGAATTGGATTTTGTCATTCAATCGATACTGTTCAGGTCGCGGAGTTATGCCGGTGTCCGGTCTCTGGGCTGCAACTGGTGCCCTTGCGAATGGCGAACCTTTCTCGTTGGCGCGTTTGATCTACACATACGGTCACGAGTCATTTAACCAGTTAAGTTTGGCGCTCACACACACGTTCAACTACTACAAATCGAAGGCGACAGGGAAAAGCGAACTTTGAAATAGCTGCCTCCCCCGAGTTGTTGTAATTAGCCACTTGCCGTTTAACCCTTCTCCTCTGAATACAGTTACATCAATCGGGCCCCAAATAGTGTAATCAGTTATCTCAAGTGTTCCTAATCTGGCCGGTCATTGTTGCATAATTTTGCTCGTTTAATTTATTCTTATTATAAGGAGTAATTGATATAACTTGAAACAATGACTTGTGCTCCATTCCTGTTATCTCCCGATGCGTTTTTGTACCGTGCATGTTTGAGTAGTTGTGATTTGTTTTATTAAATGAGTTAATAAATAAATAATAGTATATTTAAGGACATTCTTTTAGAAAGAAATATACAAAGCAAAAGATTTTACCATTCGGAAAGCAGAGGAATACACTTATACATCCTGAGGAGCGAGAACAATTCATAAAAGATGACTAGAGTAATGTCATGTTGTTACCAAGTGGGTACATAATATGCGTAATAACGTATCCTTACTATGCAGAAGTACACTAAACCGCATATGACCCGTAAAACAAGTGCAAGTATAATGAAAAATAGAAGGGTTCACGCCAGGTGAGACGGAGCAAGAGGTGAAATTCTTAACGCCCATATGTAGAAGAGGTGATCTCCCCGAACAAAACAAAGCACATGTAAAAGATGAGTAACAAGTAACAGAGGAAACCAAGGAAATGGGCAGTATGTACTAGTTGCAATTACATTACAATGATTATCTAAACGCTATACTTCTGTTCCTTGTGGCCTTTGCACAATATCATGTTTTATAAGGAACTTGAGAGTATCCTTATAGCCCAAGTCATAATAACTCTGTATCACAGCACGTGATGGTGGGAACAGTGCTTGGGCTCCACGAACAATATTTTGAAGATTCACCTTAAATTGTCATATGAAAAAAATTGAATCAAAGTCCTTTCACAATCGAATAGATTGATATTACAGAACAAAGTATATGTGTGGTCAACATGAATTGCAGGAGAACAACACTTGCTCTGGTAAGGGTACTGAAATAGCGTCCAACTTACATTCATTATTTGATTGCTAACTGTCATTTTCCAGTCGAAAAAATTTGCCTCGTCCCTGGGTGAGATTTCAGCATGACCAGAAAAAGGCGATACTGTTATCGTGCGAATATCATCAAAGTCTGGCAGATTATTTGTATAGCCGCCATCAATGCACGCCTGAAAGTCCATAGTTACGAACTGTTGTGAAAGGTAAAACAGAAGTACTTACAGTTAAGGGCAACCGTTATTGCACAACAGACAAAGCAGCACGCGCTGCATCTCAACTAATGCGGCGCGGCTGATCAGTAGAACGCTGTGGGGCCCAGGCATGATAGGGAATGGGTGCTTCGCTTATTTACTCAATAATTGATTGCACAGGCATAGAAGAGGTGGAAAAATACAACCGCCGCCACGCTCGGGTGACCGACAGCGCCCGGGTGACCTGCCGCGTTGCAGCAACACAGCGGCGCGGCCCCGATTTGCCTACAGTGCAATAACAAATGCCCTCCATTGTATTAGGTTGTCGGGAAAGGACTGAGACACTCAAGATTTTTTTCAGTCTCAAAATTTCTTCTCTTCTATTAGAAAACTTCAGGATATGCTGTAATGACCATATACACCTATCAACTGGGGCCACCTATCAGGGATAGTTCGAGCACTGCGGGGTCAGTAATCATGTTAATGCCGGTCTAAGAACTCATCAGTAAATGATCGGAAATAGTGAAAATTGGCGAAATGCTACTCGGCCAAGGAGTGCTCAAGCTACCAGTCAAGATGTTAGATAGAAAGCACAAGGTAGGCAAGAGTAGCGTGTGTGGCACCATGGTCCTTGTCTGCTCATTTTACTGTCCATGGGTCAAGAAAGTCATTCGAGGGTGCATTTTGTAGAGCAAAATGTGCACCTCGACACGTTGGTGTTTCTTTTCTCCGATAAGCTGCATTTATAGTGCATCGGAGTCCGATCCGGTCGGATAACAAGAGATACGTATTGATCGTCGTTATCCGATAATCGATACGTATCTTTTGTTATTCGACCGGGTCGAACTCCGCAGTACTATAAATGCAGCTATAGTGATGGACGTCGCCCTAATTTAACTATGGTAAATGCTGCTGTTTTCCATTATGTTGCTTATCAGTGACTCCTGTGGAGCATACCCTGCTCCTCAGCTCAGGAGATCGCAGATTATGAAAATGGCTTTGAGGAGACGTATCGCCTTAAAAGAAACGTTAGAACCGATGGCTCAAAGTTGTGTGGCTGAGGAGCACCAGGTGAATGTCATGACAATGTTTTCATCCCTACCGCTCCCATTGGCGCTCCATAGTACATTTTCGCTCCTAGACAACAAATGGCGCAGCGCCATGTCTTTACATGCCCCTATTGCTGATGCTCAGAGAGCATGGCATCACATATTGACGTAACATGGGGATAGGACACCTGGGAAGGATGCAAGAAAGAATTTTTGTTGAAGTACCTCAATCGTCCCCCGAAAACCTAATAAATAGTATGCGCACGTCTTATTACAGTTGGTTTTAGAAGTCTTCAACAAAATTTCTAAGGAGCTTTTTATTACTGGGCTTAGTCTCACTTGAAACTTATTTCACCCAACAGCAGCTAATTCGAATCCTTGTTCTCCAAGTAGTATGTTACCCCAATGCGGAGCTTCGGCGACAAATATCACGAAAACAAGACTTTGAATTGGAAAAAAAATGATAATGAAACAAGAACCCATAACCTATCAACAACACCCCTCGAGAGAAAATTCTCAGCCTCGCATTCTTTACCTAGCCCATAATAATGAGGCGTCAGTCATTGGATAAACTCACATCGCCATCAATATGAGGTGGTTCTGCTCCATAACCCATTGAGTACATAGGTATATAGCAACTCGCCATAAGACATTGTAACAAGTGTTCCCTGCTCGAGAAATGGCAAATAAGTCTATTCGTTCGCTCCTAAATTAGTTACCTATTGGGTAAAAGCATACCAACAACAGTACTCCAAATTAAACAAACCTTCCTTCTCGTAACTGATATGTAGAGTCTTCCTTGAGCTTTTGAGATGTCTTGAGGTAAGAAATCGTCAACAATCTGCAAGATGTGGCATATGAACTAAATCTGAGAACAAAGTAATAGAGGAATTTCAAGTCCTTCCACTGTTAGACATATTACGCGCTTAATTCTGTTGCAATGTTCTACCTTTACGCTGCTGGTATACTCCTCTAGAAGTATCGCGGTTACGGTCGCTGCAGCCGCGGCTACACTGGATTTGGTACATATCGGTTACTTGGCGACGTCAGCGTCGGCTGCGCCTGCGACGAGTGCTTCCAGTCGATATATACCAAAACCAGTGTCTCCACAACCGCAGCAACCGGTACTACAGTATGAAAATCGTACCAGAGTAAAAACATATGTTTGCTGATACTTTTCCGAAGCATGGAAGTGAGAAGAAATTGAGGTAACAAGTAACAATAAGTTACCTTAATTAATCTTTCATTCAGGTAGTAGCCAGGAGTAAGCGCACCGAAGTTCAAATGTATTAATTCTTCTCCCAAATCGAACAACACTTTCAAAGCAGGGTCGAGCCTGAAATTACCTCTTTCCATCTTGTAGGCCATAAACGTTTTTGATTAGGTCACATCTAAGTTTTCCAATTTTTTTTATAGGGACTTCGAACAGAACGAGTTGGCCGAGATGAGAAGAATGAAAATCAGAGAAGCACCGAAACCCTGTTTCTTGAAAACGCCAGAGTACCACTCTTCCGTGTATTTCAGTGTTTTCAAATAATTTTTCCTACCACTTTATCCTACCAAAAATATATAGGAACGCCTAATGAATAGCCCCACACGTTCGACTTTCTTTGAATGTTGAAATCATGTATCTAAACTAGTTCTAATGTCTATTCAGTTTAAAGTCTCCCATTTATGGAGAAAGTTAAAACAGGTTTCGATAGATTGTAATAAAATGGTTTTCTACTTCAGAACGGCAGTGGTGGCCGATTCAAGACATTGCACTTAGTTGTCAAGAAAATCGAAAGTAGAGAAGTATTTGCAAATGGTAAACTTCCCGGAGTTCACCTTTTCATCGAGTACAATTTCACTACTGTTCTTCTAAGATGCAGATTTGGCGGCGGGGTGTTTGGGTTCAGCTAAAGAAGCAGGCGTGGCCAATGATGCCCTTTGGATGTATAGGTGTTACGATGCTTCTGCTGACAGCTACACCGACTCACATAGAAAGATGTGACTGTTGCGCATTTCGACTTCTCTTACTAACTAACAACGGCGATTTACCGTTATGGAGCATTCAAAATGAAACTCATCTAAAGGGTCCATTCGAAAGAGAAAGGTTCAAAAAATTATAACAAATCAAAGCGAAGCAATACGCTTGTGAATCGGGACCGAAAACAATGTCCTAGATTCCCCTGAATAAATGTGCAACGGGGTTATTTCACGTGCTGCACACGAAGATTAGGTCTTCAAGTGAATAAAGATGACGTCATTTGACAAAATAGACATCGATTCCGCGATAAACACAGCAAGTGGTCTTTTATGGGAAAATTCTGGAGGGTTTTAAAAATTACAATTTGAGAATTTTACCCCCTGTGCGTGAGCCTTCATGGCTGTCGCTTGGAGGCGGCGCGCTGCGTACGTTTCCGCAGAACACCGCCAACACCACGCCCCTTTTTTGGCTGAGCCCAAACGCGCGCCCTCCGCAGATTTGACTGAAAAAAACCCACCAACACTCCCTTACAGATTACAATTGCTTGTAAAGAAATTGTCTGTACAATGATTCAGAAACATAAAAACACCAAGAGAATTTGCCATGAAAGAGAAACGGGTGCAAATTGAAGCCAATTTTCTGGTTAACTGCGAAGTAGAACTTTCCCAAGTTCCAACACTGGTGTTAGGAGTGCTACTGGTATGTGAGAATCATGGTGCACTAGAGAGATCACAGCGCTATTATGGTACAGGGAGCGTCAATCACGATCACGACTCTCGCAGCCTGGAGCGCCGCAGTACCCATGCGGTGCTGGCGAGGCAGCACACGATATCCACAGCATCCAGCAGCGCCACGTAGGTGATGCCACGCTCCAGGACGTGGGAGTAGTGATCGTGATTGACGTCCCTTGTAACTGCTATAAGCTGCAATAAATAGCAATAAATAACCAGTGGTGAGTGTAGCGGGCTTGCGATCAAAAAAAAAAACATGAGTTATGTTGATTGGAGAGTAGAATATGCGAAAATTTATGCAGTAGGCTGTCCACATCCCATACATTTCCTATATGAGAATGAAACCCTCAATGAAAAAATCACATACAGAAAACGAATGAAAGGGTATACGAGAATAATGAGAAAAATGGTTCCAACTCACTTCTCAGGGACAAGTAACAGAATCGACGCTACTAAGCTACCAGCTGAAGCTCCACTTACTCTTTCCAGTCGTGATAAAACATGCTGGAAAAAAGAATTTAAATTAAAAATCGTTAGCGTATTGAACATAAGTGAGCAGTGCATTAGCATAGTGTGCATTGTAAATTAGCAATGTACGATGCGAAAATGTGGACTGTCTTTAGAGTGCAGATGTAAAATTGGAAAAACATCTGCAACACTTTCCTAGCAGTTATAGTCTGTTTGAAACAGTACGATAGTTGAGTATTCGCGCATACTGCCAGCTACTCTCATCAGCCTATCCAATTCCAGCACACTTCCTCGCGCTCTTTTTCTCGCTGCTGTTTTCCTACTATCTTCCCCAAAGGAATGGAATAGACTATATCTAAACGAGTTTAACAACAAAAAAAAAACTACAGGATCGAAAGTACCACCACAATGTAAAACTTTTTTGTTATTGAGAAAGGAGTGAATACTGGGACACACAATAAACATACCTGACCGTTCCTCATGAAACAATTCACAGCACCAAAGTGATATGAACCGAGAAAACCGCAACCGCTAAGTGAAATGCAAAACCGTGAAACTGCTAAAAAAGCTTATTTGTAAAACGTATATAAACCTAACGGTGATATGATGAAACGTACACTTCAGTGGTTGGCGACAAATAGCTGGTCGTGTGAGAAACATGCCCTGTTCCCGTAATTTTTGCTCTTCCTCTTTTTCTTGAGGTGTTTTCTCCTTGGGCACAAGGTTTAGCACGCTCACAATCTGAACATGGCATGTCAGACCCAGACGGATCGCACGAAAGGGTACCTTTAAGTCAATATAAAATGAGAATTTTCGATCAGAGTTAAACAGTGCAATTAAACTGGTTCTATCCTGCGCAAGCCTCGCTGCTGGATAGCATATTTCCTTATGTGTTCTCCAGCGATGATGCGAGAACAATTCTCAAGTCATATGAGAAGCTTGCTAGCCCTATCCTGGCCTTTTTCATTCAGCAAACAAAAAAGATATCCAGGAAATCAAATGTGAACCGTCAGAAAGGTAGTACCATGTCTTAGCCATATCTTACGCGGCAAATACACTAAAAAATCGCTTGCTCTTATAAGAGAGTTATACGAAATACTTGGTCACAACCTTTATTTTATCCAAAGGCGTATCACTGCTTACGAATAAAACGATTATTTAGTTTTTCCTAACATAATCCAGGAGCTTAAAAGAGAAAAGCAGCGCTGACAGTAATCTTCCCATCTAAAATCCTGCTGTAATCCTAGGTTCAGCACTATGGTAAGTACAAACGGAGTGGTGAATTTTGCGAAATCCTGCGGAAACGGCGGTTTTAACTGGTCCCATTTCCAATAGTAAGGAAGGAAAAGATGGTCACGGTGTTCGGGGTAGAAATGGAAGGGGGTTCGAATGAAAACAAGTTTTATCATAAGAAAAGAGCGTGAATGTACACAAAAACACCCTTTTATTCTACAGCTACATTTATAGTGCATCGGTATCCGATCCGCTCGGATAAGAAAAGACACGCAACGATTTTTATCCATATCTATCCGACGAGGACCAATACTTATCTTTTCTTATCCAACCGGATCAGACTCCGATGCATTGTAAATGTACCTTATGCTGCAAGTCGTGCTGTTGAATCAATTATTTTTTTTTTGAAAAACAGCTGGAACGATGCCATCGAAAAACTAGTACTAATTAAACGGTGTTTGCAATACAAAACCTCCAGGATTCTTCGATATCCACTTCTCATGTGCCAAGAATTAAAGAAAATGCACGAAAGGAAACCGCTTTAAATGGAATAACTATTAACTAACTCTTCGTACGGATGCTTTCCACGTCGGCGCCGGATCATCTGCTGAGGTACGAGAAACAGATTGCAAAGAGGAAGAATCGATAGAACTAAAACTATTAAGTTGGGTTTGGCCGAGATGGTCCGCACACACGAATAAGCGAGAGTTTAAAAAAACTTACTAGCTACTTTGCGAAGATTTAGCAGTGGAAATCGACTGCAATGTCAAACTGTTGGTACTATCAGTTCGTTCTCCACCCTAGAAGTCTTTAATTTATTTCCTGGGAGATCGCTAAACTAAAACAAGGTGAGAACGAAGCTTTTCCCACTGAATGCTTTCGCTCCGTCTGTGGTGTTATATGAGAATGAAACCTCTCTAAGCTGTGGCTGGACGAAGAGCGTCTACTGGATAAAAACAGATGTATCTCCTGCACATCAAATCAAGAATAATTAACGTAAAATGGCAGAGACAAGGAAAAAAACACAAGCAATTAATGTAACGATTTTTTAAAAAGTTTTTTAAAAATTAAAAAAAAATCAACCCACGTATTGATCCTTGTTCTAGAACTAGGCGATGAACCTTCACTTGATACAGTACTATGATGAGGGCTATGGTTCTTAAAGTAATCAAGAATTAGCTAAATTAGTAAAGTTAAAGAATCATTTTAAGGAAGAATTTGCCCAGATCACCAACACGACACAAGAACTATGAAGGGTGGAAAAGTCTGGAAAATATCTAACCGTTTCTTCTGGCATAAAACTCTTCTACGAAAATGAGAGTATCACATCCTATGCGAGGCAAACACTTGAGGGTTGAAGCAAATAGAAATTTCATTACTGTACTTAAAAATATATAGTGTAGGCGTACTCGTACGCACAAATGCAGAACGAGTCCGAGGAAATGGGAGAGATCGAACGAAAGGGTTATTGGGAAAAACTTTCACCAAAACCTGCAGCTTTTTTTGATGAGGTTACTCTTGATAATATTTGAAATCTTCATCTAGGTGCCATTCCAGGTCCGAGACCCAAAATCTTAAAGGGAGTTTTTTTTTTGCAGAAATTCTGCGCATTAAATGTACTTGAAGTGCTCACGAATATCGTATCCATTTTGTATCGTTACCCCATTTTTAATGGGTTACGATAGATACACAGAACTCCAAACGGCCGTGTGCAAAGGGCGGGACTGCGGCGCAGCTCTCGTGGGCAAAGACACAGCGGTTCTCCTATGGCTCTGGCTGTCTGTTCCTGCCAGCATTTTGCTAAGAAAATAACAGTATCACTCAAAGTGATGGTTATAGTCATGGTCGCCGTCTGAAATTACAACTCTGTGCGAAAATCTTGAAGGATTCTGTGGAAGACTGTTCTACGTATCAGTGGCGGACGCAGAAAATGGGCGGGGAGGGGGAAGGGCGTGGGAAAGAAAGTGGGATCTCCGCCGCTTTGAGGGATCTAGATGGAAGATGAAATCAATAAATATATTAATACGGTAACAAATGATCAATAAAAATTATTCAAAAGATAACAATAAAAATAAACAATGAAAATAAACTAATACGAGACTTTTATTTGTTTTATAATCGACACACGTCACTTCTCCATGACATTATTGCGCGTTTGAAGAGATTCCGTTTGAAGAGATTCCTGGGGATTCAGTGAAGTACAGGGGTTACGCTATAAAATGAGCAGAATCGGACTGAAAAGGAGAAAGATAATTGCATAATTTCAACGAGCGGTTTTACGAAACGTCCCTTCAAATATAAATGGAAAATATGATGTGTTAGTAGACAACTGCTTACTGCGTCTGGTAAAACACGCTGTCCCCACTACCTACACTGATAACGCGATCGCCTTTATCATATCGAAGCATGAGAAAAGGTCGCTTTGAGGAAACATTGGTAATCATCGTTCATAGAACCATTTGGATTGCAGAATTTTCCAGAAATTTTAACTTCACTTAGTACCGATCACCTTCACTATCAAAACGTCTTGTACATCTTCTTCATTAACTTTGTATTTAACTGATACTACAAGGCTCATAGATGCCGCCAGTTCGTGGTTTGCTGGCTTCGTAGTTTTCTAGGTATAGTACCAAGGAGGGAGACTGACCAGAAGTGGAACCATACGTTCACTGAGCGCATACTGATATTGAGCAGTGTAATGAAGAGCGACCACATATGGATGAATGTACTGGTTCCTAGAGAGGAACAGAACAGCTTTGCATATCTAGCGTTCGTCTCGCGCCCACTACATTACAAACAGTAATAGGCTGAAAGGAGGCGTTTGCTGACAATTTACCACTACACCACGGACCGAGCTGACAAGATGGTATTCGAGATCGTATGTGAGGATCACCCATAACCTTCCACTCACGACCCCTCAGGAATGGTGCGGTACAGATTCGAAATCAGCGTTGCCAGCTGCATCGAAACGTACATAAATTATTAGGAAATCTCACTGTGAAAAAGTATGTTTCCCTTGTGAGTAAGGGCGGCTATTGGCTTTGCACACAGCATTGGGAATTGACGTCCCTGCCAACGCCCCGTTTTCGTTTGCTTCCACCTGAAATTCTCTGGGAGTTTACTCGTCTGATTCTCTGGGATTTTACTCGTTTCTACTTCGGAACCGTTTAGTAGGAACCTTGGGATGAGTGGTTGATATATGTGTAGTGTACATGAGCAGCTGATTTGATGTCTGCATATTTATTATCAACTATTTGGTAATTAAATTGATATTTTCATTATTTTTATTTTCGGCCCTGGTCTCCAAAGCGGTGGAGACCCACTTTTTCCCATGCCTCCTCGCGCCCACTTTCTGCTTCCGCCATTGGTACATACCTATTATAAATGTACGACAGAATGCTTCAACAAAAATTTTGCACTGCAGAAAATTTTCATCATTGCTTAGATGGCCGAAATTACGAACCATGCAGTACCTTCGCAGGTAAATGCGAATGGTAAATTCGAACACAAGCGGAAAACACGAGATGCTGTGACCAGGCTGATGTTACGTACACATAATGTAGGTTTCAGAGCCCAGAAATTTCTGGTCAGTAATTCAAACTGGTATTTATACTGTAATATAACGAAGGTATAATTATGATTGCACGCTAGATAGATGACTTGGATGTCATCTTATTCAAAGGCAGAACCCATGGTAATTTTGCGCTCGCAGACTTCGCTACATTCCTTGATTTACTACTATACTGAACACGAACGCAGTTATCAATTCCGTCAAATCATACAAAATGCGATTTCCATTTCAGCAATTTTAGCCCGTTTGCAAAGGTCCTGCCTGAAAAAAAAACTTCCTCTTATAATTTTCGGGACAAAATCCGGTGCATCGGCGGGAGCCATAATTTTAGTTTTGTTCCGGGATTAAGCGAAGAATAATAAGGGTAACTCATCTTGTTGAACACTGGAACAAATCTAATCATTTTATTTGTCTAGAATGCTGTTGTTCACGGCAGTACAACTTTCGTAAAATTATTTGGAGCAATGCTCAGGAGCCGAAACCCTCAAAATTTCGGAGATGAAAGTTATCGTGGGTATCGCCTTTAAGTACTGTCGCACAATCAAAACTGTAACTTAAGAAGGCTCGTTGGGATTGATAGACTGCCGTTAACAAGGAAAACCGATCAGGCCAAAACTGATCAGGCCAAAAGACCAATATGGAGCCCAGTTGTCACAGCTGTTCAGCACCGTATACTCTTTTTAGACGCGTGATTAAACCATACTTCAGTTATTAACAATTTTGTCCATAAAGTAAATGCTTGTACATCCCTATCCACAAACACAACACCGAAATTTTTGACATTCAGAGGACCTCGTAGTCTACTAATGCAGACTGTATTGCCAACTAGACGGTGTACCCGGCTTCGCTCAGGTGTTCAATTTCTCCCGGCCATTTAAAGCTGATGACCACATTTGTTGAACCAAAAAATCCTTTCAAAATGTTCATCATTTAATGATCAGCTCAAGTGACCCTCCTTCTCCCTGCCCCCTTCCCTCAAAAAATAGGGTGAAGTTGCTCGACTGGTAAATAAATTCTTATGAATTGCTTGCCTTATCCACGTCCAGCGTTTGGGAAAGTCCCAGAAGGCACGTTTTCACCGACCCGTGTGCAAGAATGTCGAAAAGTCAATATAACACATGAATCAATATTTCGGCCAAAGCGGTTATCATATCCGTGTTCAGCGTACTGCGATACCCCGATTGACATGTCTTTACCGCTCAGTGGGCAAGAATAGCGAAAAATCAATAAAATCAATAAATCGATATTTTACCCAAAATGGTTGCCATATCCGTGTTCAGCGTATTGAGGTGCCCCAGTAGACATATCCTCATCGCCTCCTGGGCAAGAATGGCGAAAAATCAATAAAATCGATAAATCGATGGTGTTATACAAAATGGTTGCCATATTCGTGTTCAGCGCATTGAGATACCCCAGTAGACATGCCTTTACCATCCCGTGGGCAAAGATAGCGAAAAATCAATAAATCGATAATTTGGCGCAAAATGGTTCTCATGTTCGTGTTCAGCGCATTGAGCTACCCCAGTAGGCATGTTCTCGCTAGTCCCTGGCCAAGAAGAGCGAAAAATCAATAAAATCGATAAGCGAATCGATAATCCCAGGTGCAAAGTAGCCTATAACCTCCGCCGGCCACCGAAGAACCTACATACAAAATTTGGTCCCGATCGGTTCATCCTCCGCGATTTTATTCCGAACATACAAACATACAAACATACATATAAACAAACAAACAAACACACACAAACTTTCGCTTTTATGTATACAGATGGTGAGGCCCCAGCACAGGTCTTCCCGGGGCAAGCTGGGTTTCGTAAAAGGCTCGAAAAGCAATGAAGGCTCCGTACTGAGGTTCGGAGCGGATCCCCGGAAAAAAATTGTGCTTCTATTACCACTAAGGAAGGCATCACGTTCATCAGGCAAGATAGGAGGAGTAAATAAGTTAAGTCCTCAGATTATAATTTGAACAGTAAACTCTGCTCCAGCACGAGCTGTGGGACTCCAATTTTCAAAATGGGTTTAACTTTTCTTTTCGTTTTCATGTTCAAAAGGGGCTTCGCAAAATTTCGGTTCTTCGAAGGGGAATTCGTTTTGATTTCGGCCTGGAGAAGACCACGTGCTGGGGCCTGGCAATGGTGGGGTTGCGTGAATCACTCAAAAATTTGAAAAATTGATCTCATGCCTTTGATTGAGAAGGCAAATGTTTCACTCTACAAGTTTTTTGATGCGATGACATATTTCACACCTTCAGCAATTTGTTACATTGGTAAACTAGCTCGTCATGGAGCATTATCTTGGGTAAAGCTGGGCTCACAATGTTGACTGGAGTGATTCGTCACGTAAGCTACCATTCTTTGACTCCGTCTCGTAATATGACAATGTTTCATCCACCCCTGGAAAGTAGAAAATTTCTGGGGTACTACCGCTTTTGTCATTGATAGTCTCGATGACCCTTGACACCACTTGTCCTTCATCATGGCGGATGGGTAGTACTTGCACTTGAAAACCATCCTGTTCGTCGAAATCGAATGAGAAATTGGACAATTTGACTAGAGCTGAGCTATTTCTTTTACTATGTGAACCCAAGGCCCCTGTAGTAAAGCCCTCTAATAATGAACTCGACTCCAACACTCGCTGCTTGCGGGTGAGGAATGTATTCGAATGCACCTCAGGATCATCAGACACAAACATGTGAAGTTTAAACAGCTGATTTCACTTCCTGTCGCAATTTTGAATGGATTACCATGGCAGGTGATGCCCTATTTTGACTAGGTACGCAGCCATCAATGGCACCAGAGACATGAGAAGAGAAAGTGCAGGTTTTAACAGCTGAGAAGGAAGTGATTTTTGTTCATTGGTGCGGCGCCCTGTTTTGATCCGAATGCTTCACAGTACGAGATGAGCGTAACGAAGAGCATAATTTCTAGGATGCCATGTACATATAAAGACAGCTTCACAACAAGGTCTTGAAGTAGTCTTCCAGGCCTAGCACCGACCTGGAGCCCAGAACCTGGAGAGTTTCTACTGAAAACATCTGGTGGCCAATCTGGTTCCCCTAGCTGAGACTCAGTCATGGTAAGGAACCGCGTTGAATCTCTTCTGTTTTTACTAAACAAACGTTTCCCAAAAGGAAGTGTCACCCTAGAATCGATTTCAGGATTTCAATAGCAGAAAAACCTACAGGCGACGCTGATGACGATGGAATACATATCTCTATATATAAAGTAGAATGTCTGTGAGTGTGTGTGTGTGTATGTATGTATGTATGTTCCTTATAGAAATCGCGGAGGGTGAACCGATCGGGACCAAACTTTGCATGCTCATCCCTCATGGGCCGGCGGAGGTTTTAGGCTACCTCATGCCAGGCATTATCGATCGATTTATCGATTTTATTGATTTTTCGCCACTTTTGCTCGGGGGCGGCGAGGACATGTCTAATGGGGTTTCTCAATGCGCTGAACACGAATATGATATCCGTTTTGCACGAAATATCGATTTATCGATTTTATTGATTTTTCGATATTTCTGCACGAGAGTCAGTAGGGTCAGCTCTTCTGGGGTTTGTCAGTGCGCTGAACACGAATATGATAACCGTTTTGCACGAAATATCGATTTTATTGATTTTTCGATATTTCTGCACGAGAGTCAGTAGGGTCAGCTCTACTGGGGTTTGTCAGTGCGCTGAACACGAATATGATAACCGTTTTGCACGAAATATCGATTTTATTGATTTTTCGATATTTCTGCACGAGAGTCAGTAGGGTCAGCTCTACTGGGGTTTGGCAGTGCGCTGAACACGAATATGATAACCGTTTTGCACGAAATATCGATTTATCGATTTTATTGATTTTTCGATATTTCTGCACGAGAGTCAGTAGGGACAGCTCTACTGGGGTTTGCAGTGCGCTGAACACGAATATGATAACCGTTTTGCACGAAATATCGATTTATCGATTTTATTGATTTTTCGATATTTCTGCACGAGAGTCAGTAGGGACAGCTCTAGGGGTTTGCAGTGCGCTGAACACGAATATGATAACCGTTTTGCACGAAATATCGATTTATCGATTTTCTGATTTCTTGCTATTTTCGGCCAGACGTGGTGAGGACATGGTTACTGGGGTTCCCTAATACGCTAAACACGAATATGATAACCATTTTGTGCAGAATATCGAATTATTGGTATGATTTTTCGCCATTTTCGTCCACGGGCCGGTGAAGATGTGTCTACTGGGATTTTCCATTGCGCCGTACACAAATATGACAATTATTCTCCATGGATATATCGACTCAGTTATTCTTTTGCTCTTTCTCCGCTTTTGGAAAGAGACGGGGTAGGAATATGTTCACTGGATCAATCGAAAACGCTAAACCCTAAGTGCGAATATGGCAACTGCTTTCCATGAATTTGACACTGAAGTAACATTACTGACTTTTCGCTTACGGGTCGGTGGAAGAGGGTTACATGAGCCTGCTTATAAGTTTGCCACCAAAATTATAGGCATCCGCAATGAATTTGTCGGCACTAGCAATTGTCCTCATTGGTGTGAAATTGCCGGGGTAGTAAAACACCCGAGCGAAGCCGGGTATGCCGTCTAGTTCTTTATAAAAGTGCCAAAAAAAACCGATTCGAACCTACACTTTGTGGAGAGTTTAGGACTTACGTTGCCACAGCTACCACAGAGAATTGCGCCTCCAGCATGTTCAACATCTGCTATTGATCTCACCGATGCCACTGCTAAGTCATCCTTGTGGTGGCTGCCATGACAGGCACCTCAAAGTCTCCAAAAAAGAAGGGGTTCAAAAAAGGTTTTCATACTTGTAAGCATTACAAATACGTATATACATATTGTGATCAGCACAGAATGCAGATTCTTAAAAGGCTGAAATCGCAAAATCCAGTCACTACCTTCAAGCACCTTATATGGATACATTTTACATCACTATTACAATGCTACATGTACTATCTGTATATATGTATAGAAGTGAAAGTTTGTTTGTGTGTTTGTTTGTGTGTGTGTGTGTTCCGAATAGAAATCGCGGAGGATGAAACGATCGGGACCAGATTTTGCAGGTAGACTCTCCACTGGCCGGCGGAGGTTATAGGCTACTTTGCACCTGGGATTATCGATTGGTTTATCTATTATATCGATTTTATTGATTTTTCGCTATTCTTGACCAGGGACTAGCGAGAACATGCCTACAGGGGTACCTCAATGCGCTGAACACGAATATGACAATCATTTTGCGCCCATTTATCGATTTATTGATTTTATTGATTTTTCGCTCTTCTTCACCAGGGACTAGCGACAACATGCCTACTGGGGTACCTCAATGCGCTGAACCCGAATATGACAACAATTTTGCACCAATTTATCGATTTATCGATTTTATTGATTTTTCGCTATTCTTGATCGTAGGGTGGTAGAGACATGGGTATCTCAATGCGCTGAACACGAATACGACAACCATTTTGCGCGAAATATTGAGGTATTGATTTTATTGATTTCTCGCTATTCTTGATCATGGGGTGGTAAAGACATGTCTACTGGGGTTCCTGAATACGCTGGATAAGAATGACAACCATTTTGCACGAAATATTGATTCATTGATTTTATCAATTTTCCCCATTTTCGTTTGGGGACGGACAAAGACATGTCTTCTTGGGTTTCTCAATAGGCTGAATACGAATATGACAAACATTCTGCATGAAATATCGATTTTTCGATTTTATTGATTTTTGGCTCTTCCGCCCAATGGAGCGGTGAAGGTTCCTGGGGTTCCTCGATATGCCGAGTATGAATATGACAACCACTTTGTACGAATACGTCGATTCAATGTCAGCGAAATAGCTTTGCTAGCTTTTTGCCCACAAGACGATGGGAAACGTCACCTGGGCTTCGCTAACATGCTGATCACCAAAATTATGGAGATTTTAATGAATTTATCGATGATAGTAATTGGCCTCAGCAGTATGATGTAGCTAAGGTAATAAAACACCCGAGCGAAGCCGGCTACGGCAGCTAGTATACTATATTACTCTTTGGTTCTTCTCAGCGATAACCATCAAAATCTCTGCATTCCTAGGTACAGTGGCAATAATTACATGTATGTTAGGTTGTTGCGTAATTAGCTTTTTCCGAGACTTCTTTTCTCGTAAATATTGACGTTTTTAGAATTTTTCCACTAAGATAACCTCCTTTTTCCATTTAGTGAGTATGTTAATGAATGTTAATGATGAATGTTAATGTTAATGATCACATGCTATATCGATCCGGGTAAGGTAGAAACGCAGCACAGTCACTTTGTGACCTCAGCAAGCCTTTTAACGAAGGAACAATCAGCAAAGCCAAGCTGAAATATGATCCACATTCTAAATAAACAAGCTTCACTGACAAGGAAGAAGAGGTCGCAAATCAAATTTCGACCACCAGGAAGTTTGGGCAGCAGTAGAAGACGATGAGTGCTCAACCACAAGAATGCTATCTGTGAACTTCAATGTGGACCATTGCTGACCTAATGTTCAACCTCTCAAAAAGCTCGAAACAGCATGGAGATCACTTGGATGGGTCCCCACAAATTCTCAGAAAATGACGTAGCCGGACGGTCCAAATTTCACTGATTTTACTTATTTGCTGCAACGAAACGAGCGAACTCCGTTCTCGAATGGTCTCGTCAGCGGAATCTCTTCCTCTTTCACGGCTGCCAAAAGTTTTTAGTCGTCGTGCAAGTTGGTTCGCTGACCTCTTCTTTCTTTATCTTTGTGGATTTTATCGCACTTTTCCAATCATTTTAGCATTTTCCACTTGGCTTTACTGTTTGTTCTTCAACCAAAATTTCGTCACATCACAAGATGACTCCGCTGCATTCAATTTTTCCCGAAGTGGTAGAGCATGCGATGACAAATGTGGATGCTATTTCCGGGAGCACCTTTGCTATATAGAAAAGAGGTTTTCCCTCATGAAAAAGAAAAACCTTCTGAGAAACGTTAATTTTTAACGAGGAAAGATTTCGCGAACAAAGCCGCAACAATTATGCACCAACCTAAAACATATATTATATACATAGTAGTATATCTACACACATCGTTATCCACATCTTCTCGTGGATGCTGTGGATGAACCGACAGAAAACTTTGGGTGTGGATTTCATTCGCTGGAATTCTTTCACGAAACAAGATTTCGACATCTGCTTTCTGCTTGAAGCGCATTTCTTGGCCAACCACCACGACTAGACTAGAAAAAATTGCCCTAGTTTATGGTTGCATAAATCTGAGAACTTGAAACGTGACGCACAAACTCGAAAGGCTTAGAGCTACAAGACCGCACCAAAAATTCTGAGAACAAAGAATGAGAACATGTTAAGGCCGGATACTTTTTAATACTCCTGTATGTATTTGATGATTTCCATCCTGTATTCATCAAAAAAAACACACACACTTTTCTCCAAGATTTCCTTCATATTTACGTCGATTGATAATCTGAACAGTTCCCAAAGCATTTTTCGGCCAATGTGATCGATACGCCAGACATACAAAGAATTCGCAATTAGAACACACCTCCTAGGCTCCGAAAAGCCAAATTAATCGTAAGTTTAAGAGATGAACTTTTGGTAGAGGTGAAGAGGGAAAAAGGAAAAGTGTCAAACATTGTGACATATTCTGTTAAAAGTTGTACGGTGGAGAAATAAAAAGTAGAACTCTCACATTCAACGAGCGTTGGGAAGTCTTCTTGATGCCCTTGTTAAGAGGATAAAATATAGAAATTTATGGGGATTCCAAAGAAAGTACAAAAATGAAGAAACTTTGAGCAGTGGCAGAGGGAACTCTATGACCATACCTGCATTTTTCTACTATTTTTCTTTTCATAATAAAACGATCGATTGCAGAGCCCGCCCACTAATTTTCCAAAAAATAGTATAGAAATGAACTACTCTGTCTGGTTAAACACACTCAGTTCAAATAAATACAGTTCACTCATATTGTTAAATAGCGTATTTCAGTGGCTCGCTGCATATCTGAACTGTCTTTCCCATGAGCTAAAGATGTTCCGATGTTTTTCTTGCTTTTTTGTTTGTTTTCTCTGCTCGGAATAGCATTGTTCAGATGTATGAAAGCGCAAGGGACATGGTCGTTCTCGTCGTATTTTCGATAATTTTCTGCTCTCTACTGATATCAGCGGTGATAAGGCCTATCGGAAAGAGCCCAAGAGTTCGACTCGAAATGTCATCGAAGGTGAAACTACAGAAAATATTAAAAGCGCCGTTCGTTTTCTTACTACAGGAACTATGGTGAAAAACGCCTGATAGCACTTGAAATTCCGTTACTATCAAATATTCGTTATCCCCCATTCATCAATATATGATCAACTAATCATATTGCTACAGTGTTAGTACTAGTAAAGGGTTAGACGTACTGCACTATAATTCCAGGCAGTACGTTGTTCAGTTGATGCTCCAGAGATTGCATGGATGGGGTGACGCTTCGTCTCGGCTTACTCAGTGGCGGATGCAGAGGCGGGGCGTGGGGAAAAAAGTGGAGTCTCCAACGCCTGGAGGATCCGGGAGAAAAATAAAAATAATAAAAATATTGATTCAGGTGTCGTACGATTAATAATAATTGTTTGAGAGATGGTAATAAAAATGAAGAATTGAAAATAAACTAATACAAGATTTCGTGCTTAATTTATAAAATAATCTCAAAGCTGAGATTACGCGCCTCTTTCCAGAAAGAATAGAACAAAAATGAAAAAAAGTGTGAACTTGTCGTGAACATACGTTTCGTCACTTATGAGAACTCTATTGACCGCATACGCCCTACCATATAGCCATTTACTGTGAGGGAATACATACCACACGTGTGATTTATATCACTTTACTGTTTACCCCAAACTTTGCCACGGCGTCTCATACCACATGGTACACATTTACCCTATTGATGAGTGCAATCGCAGAATGTATGAAGCATGTGTGTAAGATGAGCAGTTGCAAGGCGACATCCTCGTTAATCCTTTACCACGAAACCATATGCAATGTTCGTTTATAGAAATTTCAGCCGTTTTTACTTCCGGGAGACGGGACTGTTTTGCTGGAGTGGTCTTGACGCGAGACCTCATCAGTGCAGTAATAATAGGTAGCCGTATGTCAATACTGGTGTACTAGAAATATTGACATTACTGCTGAAATAGTATTCACTTCCTGTTACATAGAGTGGTCAGATGCCTGCAGCGCATACCAGTGGATCCTCCTCCACGTGCTGTTGTTGCAATGGAGATGAAAAAAGATTGCGAAGCACCACTGGTACGCGCTACAGACCATCTCAGCGCTGTGATTGGAGGGTAGCCGCTCGAGGTGCTATGGTTTTGTTTACTAGTAATTATGGATGATGCAGATGGAGTGAGCAGGAACAATATTTGGAAAGTTCCAAATCAGGAATCAATAATTTCGGCTCGAGAAGTAGTGGTGTGTTGACACTACCGAAAGCTAGAAAAGTTGAAGTACCGGCAGTAGTCGAATAAATCAAGAAAAGCATTGAACGTTTAGACTGCTGCTATGCTCCTCGAGGGTCAAAGGGGGTTTTTAATCGTTTCAGTACGGCGACACCAGTTTCGATGAATATAGATTGTTGGTGACGCGTCGCTGTCATCGCCGGTAACCAAACGCTACGTACCAAGAACAGGTTCACTGCAGCACCAGGGATCAAAAGCGCTATGCTCTTCAAGGAGCACAGCAAATGAATTGCTGCTCACCGTACGAGATGAAGGGAATGAAATGATTGAGCTTATTCAGATGTGAAAGGTATGATTTGAGCTGCATTTAGTCTAAATCTGCCAGTATCGTGGTGATAGGTAACGAGCTCTAATTCACTTGCTTCAAAACCACAACAACTGCAAGACTGTCCTGTTGTCGGCAGGACTTCATAAATCATTTTATCGTCTGCTACGATTAACCCATTGAAGACCGCGCGCATTCTAGCGTTTCTGGCGCGTGGGACCAACGCCCCTTTCAAGAGCGCAGCGCCCGCGTAGTTGTTTCGTCCTGTTACGATACAAGAATTTAGAGCGAGATAGATAGTTTTGCAGAAATGATTTGAATTCCTGTTCTGGAAGCTTACTAGTGTCTAAATGCTTCTCACTTCGTTTCAGGCCGAAAAAATTTTGTAAAAGGTATTTGAGCTATAAGGAGGTGTCTCTAGAGTAGTTCATATGGCCATAGCCAGGGAAGTGCAAGGTGTAACGAACGTGTTACTGTGTAGAAAATATGGTTTTAACACAGATTATTCACATCCAGTAAGCAAGAAATGTAATGCAGTCTTCCTCGATTTCAAATTCCCATCTCTTTGTTGGCATTTGTCAGAGTAGAAAAGGAATTTTTCTTGAAATACAGTGATTTTAGACGTCGATTGGAAGTGTTGTACCGTACTTTCACATGGAAATACTGGAATTTTTTTCTGAAAACAAGGCCCAGTAGTTAACTGGAGGGACGCGGCTCGCCGATGAGCCGCATGGTCGTCAATAGGTTAAATATCCCTACCAAAGAACTTCAAGAGAATCAAATTAAAGAAATGAAAGCCTATGACTCTATGTACAACATCAGGAAACAGGGCGTGTGACGGATGATTTTCATTAGTTGCTATTTCCCGAAGAGTCATACAGAAATTATAAATTTGTATCAGGTTTTCATATTTTCATTGTCTCTTCACTTTTCGTCTAGTACATGAACCTTTTACGAAAACTCAACATAAGATCAGGTCTCCTCCTGCATTCATAGTAAGTGAGGTGAAGGAGACCTACCAAATTGGGTCTGCTAAGTAATGCCTAATATGTGCACATATTTGTAAAGTGCTTTCCCCCTGATTATTCGAGTTTAAAATTTAAATCTCGATTCGTGATTGATATGTACTTTCAAACACATGTGTCTAAAAATCACTGCAAAATGAGAAATGCCAAATAGGATATGACCAATAATTGATGAATCATACTTATTCATTTCGTTAAGATAGAAATATCAAATCAATTTAGAGAGGAGGGCATTTCAAAAACGTTCACAAGCAAGGATGGGCTGCTGAAATGGGTAGAAAAAATGAGTTCTCACTAGATTGGAAGATTGGATTCACATCTCTAGCCAGACTATCTACCGTATTTTGCGCAAATTGCCTGATAGGGATTCTACTTCTCCGGGCGAGATTCCATATTCGTTTCTAAGAAGTGTATGAATGCTATGCATGCTATGCATTATCCACATGGTTCACAATATAATCGCGAACAAAGGATAGACGGCGAAGCCCCATCAATTATTTTTCGGAAATTGTGTTATATTCATAAATTTGCTTTTAGCTGATTAATACATATTACACGTCCTTTTCAACTGGAAGCGACCCTTTCACAGGCATAGTTAGATAATGTCACTTCACGGGCTCGCAGCTTATGTGATCCAAATTTCCACCAGTAGTTGGAAATTCCATATGTTTCCTTCTTGATTTTCATTCGAAACTTTTTTTTTCGTTCAGATGCCTTATGGCGCGAAGAACAGCTGTCGTTCTTGCTGCAATTTCTATAGTTTTCTGTTTTTCACTGATATGGAAGGGGATAAGGCTGACTAAATACGGGCAAAAGGTAAAATGATTGGTTTCTGGAAAGGGTCAATGATTATTCTTTTAAATTAATCTTCACAATTCACAAAACTGTTTGGCATATAATGACGATTGGTAGCTATTAGTATAAATGTGGAAGCATGTCCCCGCAGTAAAGTGTCATGACAGTGAGTTGAACTCCAGAACTCACCACCACGCTTCGGGTGATGTTTGCATGCCAGCTCATATCCATGGAGTGTAGGGTAGCAGATCATTGCCAACCACGTCACTGCTAGAGCACGCATGCTCGATTTCCACAGCATGAGAAGGTGATCTGCTCTCAACAGGGCGATAATCGCCTATGTTAGCACAGGCGTGCACTAAAGTGACGTGGGTGGCAATGATCTGCTATCCTATACTCCGTGGAACTGAGCTGGCATACAATCATCACCCAAAGCGTGGGGGTAATTTTTTAGTTAAACTCATCGCTACGAAACTTTACTAAGGCCATGGTTTGCATAAGCATGTAACACTCATTACACCAAAGGTCAGCTTGGAATATTTTAAGATGCAGTGGTTTCTTTATCACTATCTGGAAAAGAAAAAGTGTTTTCGAGTAAGCCTTCCCAATATTTCTGTGTTTTTCCTCTTTGGGTGAAACATCCATGAGTTAACGAAAGTTTTGAGCTGGTATTTCTTTTTAACATTTGTACATATTTTATATATTTGTACATATTTTTATGTTTTCCTAATATTTTGAGCTGCACTCTTATCAAGAATGTTAAGTAGATGACACGTTGTGTGCTTTATTAGGCAATGTTAATAGTCCACGCACAAAGTAGGTAGGTCATTCCTCTATGAGGTGCTTTGCTAGGCTTTCACACTCTTCTTGGTTCAATTTGAACTTCGTCAATGTTTTCGATTTCCCGATTTTCGAGGATTTCGACACTCCTGTGTTTCTGGGTACTCCGTGTTTTGGGTTCCGGTTTCCAACGTCCAACATCTCCGGCTTTGTTTCCTCGTTCTTCACTCGTTTTTCACATCATCCCATATTTGCTTCAAGCGCACCATTATTAAAATTGAAGCAAAAATTCGAAGGAACTAAGACAATGAAAGGGAACAAATTCTGGAGAGGACTGTTAAGAGCTTGTAGTAAGAATCAAGAAGGTGACTAGATTAATGGAAGTGCCTCTGATCTCTATGCCTGCTTGAATCGAAGGAAATTCCTTCGATTGGTATCGTCGCCAACTGTTGTGTAACCGGATATTAAGTTCTCCAACTACAGTATGCAGTAGTGGGAAGTGCTCACATTCGGATGGTTGTTGCGTATTAACACTGGTCCTGTAATCTTCCGACGAAGCCTCTTGACTTAACAGTCGACCAGAGAGAAGAACCTAAAAATCAAGGTAGCCCGTCCACTTTCCAGGAGTATCTGGCAGAACTGCGAAACTTATGTCCGTTGTCATTGCATGAGTGTTTGTGGCAAACACTCTATGATGTGGTGAAAGCACGACCCTGTATTCAATAACTTCCTTTCTTAGCAATTACTGCAATAATTTCGCTTTGAAATAAATCTACTCTGTTGGTTCATATGCCCAGTGTGTCGCAACTTCCCACAGCACCCTTAAAGGGTCGTCAGGTGGTAGTCCCATCACGTAGTTCGTGCGCGCCAATATACACGCTGCGCGCCAGTTACAGTGTCCTATTCGTCGAATGCCAACCACGCGGAGAGCGTCGGAAGGCAAGAGATGTTGAGATGTCACAAGTGTCGTAGTAGTGTGCCTGGTAGCCAAGGAGCCTGCGCTGCAGTTGTGTGTATCCGTAATATGGCAGAGAGAACTTTCTCGGATCGTGGTCAATGTTTATTCGAAGGCGAGTATGCCAGTAACAAAGGGCTTATGTACGATCTTCACAACGAGGAACATCCAAAATTCTCGTCATAGTCAACACATAGTACATGAAGAAGCAGGAGACGAAGGAAGGAAAGAATATCATGAGTTGGCTCACTAAAAACATTTTCCCGCGATAAGCGCTTCACCAAAAATACGATTAAACGAAGAGGCATTTCATATGTACGCAATTACATGCACTCCCGAGGGCGAGAAGCTTGAAGGAGTTTTCTTTATCGAACACTTTCAGAAGTGAGGAAGTGCCAGCGAGGTATTATATTCCAGTAAAGTAGTATATTCCAGTATTCCAGTAAAGGCTACAATGAACATAACACCCATACCGAAGACATTTCTGGTCGATGATACAATTGTCTTCATAACATAATTTCATAATCATAACGTCGAATGCTTTCGTGGCTGCTGTACAAATTGCAGAAACATCTCGCGTGGTTTCGATGATGAATTCTTCATTTGGATTTTCTAGTTTGAAGAGTCCATCGTTCATGAATTTAAGTTTTCCTGTAATGCTCACGATTGTTGTCCCTCCAAGGCAGGCCGCTTTACAAGTCGTCGCTAAGTTCGATTGATCGAAGTTGAACGTGACTTTATTGATGTAGCCGAATTTCGTGCAGCGGACAAATTGTGTCTAATCGTTGCAGTCGAATGATGCAGTGGTGTCTTCATCCGTGCTTGTGCACAGTGTATCCATAGCGTTGTAAATAAGACACAATAAATCAATCAATCTGTACTGGAATTGATGACTCATGGGTCATTTGTTGCGTTTGGTGGAGCAGTTGTAGAGATTGAATGGTATTGACCGGGTATTGACGGTGGCGACCACTTCCTTTTGATTCGATCTATGAGGGGCAGCGATAGATTCTCTCGTCTGTTTACGATTTTGAACGTCAACATCTTAGTCGTCCGATGAAGGAGTATATATTATGACGTGAATCAAGGCGTTATCGACAGCATCAAGGGTGCTGATCCAAACCCTCCAGCGCTGCCACCACCTGCATCAAAACTTCGCTGTAATCGCCGTACTTTTTTAAGGTATTCGTTGAACCTACTTTCGTATGCTGGATTCTTCGACACCATCGCCATGTAGGAGTTGTGAAGGTAATCCAGCTTATTGCTAGTTCAGGATGGCGAATCCACGTTGGTTAACTTCGGCTCGGAAATGTTGTAATTCGTTATTCCAGTTTCTCCAGGTGTGAAGGATCCTGCTGTAATTCACAGTCTTTGAAGATTATATTTGCATCGGCGATGTTCTGAATTTATATACCATCTTCACACCGAAGGACATCCAGAATTCTCGTAGCTAACACATAGTGCATGAAGAAGTGGGAGACTGTGGAAGGAAAGCACATCATGAGTTGGCTCTCTAAAATTATTTTCTGCAATGAGCGCTCCATGAAAAATATGATTAAGCAAATAGGCATATCATATGCACTTATACGCAGTGATTAATCGAAGAGACATCTCATATGTACGTAGTCACATGCAAGAACTATACATACTGACACTATTCTATGTTATCAGCCTGGCAAAACTCGTTTCGATTGTGTCAGCCTCCGTTATTGTTCCACCGGTGCTTTTATTCCGAGGTCTGCTTTCTGAGGAATTGCGGACAATTTTCGACATTTCCCTATGACGAATTCTGCCTTAATATTGAATAACTTTGCTACAACCTTCACCCAACCTTTAACCTCTGTCTCCAGAGCGTTAAAAAGGGTCTACTTTGGGCTAAAAAAGTAACAGCATTGCTCTTTCCTAGTAGTAATCGTTATTAGGGTTTTTTTAAGAGGGGAATCTTCCAGTAAGCTAAACGGTTGGCACTCTGACTGGGCTTTTAGAAGAAAAACGCATGACAAATGACATGCCAGCCGTTTCTCCGCAGTTTGATTACAGCAATCCAATGCGAGACCTCATTCTGCGAATTATGCTCGGCCATTTCTGACGGAGTTTGGCTGGAAATTCAATTCGCAGTAAAATCGCTTCTTAAACCTACCCTCATCTGCTCACTTCACTGCAACCACGTGCTTGAAACCAACTTTGTGGAAGGTGACTAAATGGAATCAGCACTGTCGTGATTCTCCCTGCTGAAGACAGCTTCGTTCTGAAACAACGGAGTCATTGAGTCACCTAGCAGATAGCGCAAGGTTGTTGATGTAACTAATTATACATATCAGTGGGTGACGTTGCGTCGTGGCAAAGTGGCTTAAATTAAAAACAATAATTGTTCATTTGGAACAATAATTGTATATGAATAAAGGATAAAGTGGTCGGCGTTAATCAATCCCGTCATGAGGGATGCGCCACGCATTCGACTTCATCTGAGCATCGTAGAGGCATTGAATGCGTATGTGCCCTGTACAATAACTTGCGGGGGGCACCCGATGTACCAAGTCAGTGCTTCATCCTCCCAGACTCCTCTGGTACCAATTTACCGACCCCGGAGGGATGGAAGGCTTGGTTGGCCTCGGGCGGGATCGAACTATCGATCGTGGTGCGCGGCGAGCCTCTTACCACTACGCCACGCCCGCCCCTTATGCGTATATGAATAGACCCAATAAATTGTCAACCTTATCTATTAATCGTTATAAGCGCAAATGTAGCAACAGAACCGACTTTCGGTGATACATACATCTGCTCAAGGTGTGCAATCTCTACCCTAAACCACATCTCTATTGACTCTCCACAAATCAAGAGATTCCTAGAAAGCTGAAAGTTCTTTAAGAAAAAACTTACAATTAACTCTCTTTGAAAATAGTAATGAAGGGAACATTTCTTGTTTTGTATTTTGCGAATCAACAATTTTCAATTCAAGCATTTCGCATTTAAAAGCAATCTTCATTGAAATATGCATTTAGGAGGTCGTACGGTCGTATTATTGGCATTCTGAGATGGAAATAGGGATCTTGGAGCATAATCTGCACTGTGAAAGTGCACTCTATTCCGTTAAATATTTCAATATGGTAGCAGCAGATTCTTTCTGGTTTCAGCCGAAAAAAACCGCTGTTTCACAGATGAGCACATGTCAGTCGGAGCGGTTTCCAATATTTATTTGATTTATTTTATTTGACAAAATATTGGCAACGGAGGTAGATGTTCTGGTTGGAAATGGAGACCTGTATCTCAAGACGTCGTCACCACATTCCAGAGTGCCCTGCGAAGGCAGGATCTATTTCATTTGTGGGATTGATGAAGAATATTATGTTTTAAAGCACGCAAGGGTGAATTTCTTTCGCGGTTTCTTGTGATAATTCCCCTTTGCCTTAGAAAGCAATGTATTTGCTGCAGCGTCCTAAAACTTCCATTAAAGAAGAAGTCGATGTTACTGCTCACAATGAACTTTATGATGAAATAATCGACTCCAAAAACGTATTCGTTCTTTGGAAAGCAAGCGGCAAATTGTGAAGCTCATATGTCCGAGCATTATTATGTCGGGAAAATGCCGGATTTCGATTAAGATGGTTTCGAGTATTCTTTCTCAAACAAGTTGCAGTGCAAGAAATCCAAATATGTTCCTAAACATAATACCGGTACAGCGTTACCATCTCAACGGTAGCTTGGCTGGGCCAACAGGAGAGGGGTGTGTGAAGAGCACATCGGGTAGCGGGCCAATGTTCGGGATGTTAGTTGGTCTGGCGCGTGCGCCCGCACCGGTACGGGATGAACTACATAGCGCATATTGAGTTCATGCATGGACACAGACCATCCCCTCTATACAATAAGCGGTGAAGGTGTTGCGAAAGTGTCTGCCTGTCGAAAGGTGATTCATCGCCTGAGGAAGTCGAGGGACTGCCATTTTTTTCGTTTCGTTTTCGAATAGAATTCTCGCTGCTAACGGTAGGAATTTGCAGAAAAAGGAGAGGAGAAGATTGTGGAGGGTTCCACCTTGTTATCGGAGCGATTATCCCGCAATTAATCGAGGATGAAAGCTCGACAGCAATGAGATAGCATGCCTACTGCTGCTAAGCCTTAACCGCAAGCAAGATTGGAGCCCAGGAGAACAGAATTGAAGAACTGAGTCTCGGGCAACTCTAATCCTCTTGAATCCTTTACCAGTCATCTTTAGAAGCACCTTTTCTCATGCAGCGCCACCAGTCGCGCAGAATCTAAGCTAACAAAGCAGGCACAGGCCCTGTAATTTAAAGAGGGCTCCTGTGAGAATTTTTGGTGCTCATTCACTGAATACTAGGTCTCACCACTATTTCTTCCGCGAAACTTTTTGAAATGCCTAAAAAGAACCGAGGACCTTGGAAATATGGCGTTTCATAGCAGCGATACACTTCCTCTGCACCACTTTCCCCTAGACACCAGCAAAGACCAAAAGAGAGGGGCCTGAAAAGCGTTTTTGCCTTTGTTTTTGCCAACATCTTCCTTCGTAAACCTACAAAAAGTGCAAAACTAGCGATTACTTTACTTTCCATGAAGTGGAATGAGAGAAACGGAGTATTTAAAGGCAGCACGAGTCGAAATCCTCGACTCGGACCTGAGCTTCGAACCCTAAAGTAGGCGTCGCGCACATCACGAATCTGCAAGGAACACACACAGTAACGACTTACCTGCAGAAAACGGCGAAGTGCCGTTGCGCGCACCCCGGTAGGCCAGTGCTTTGGAGGGCTCGACGCGCCAGCTTACGCATTTAAGCGCATGCAGCCTGCTACTGACTCCCTGTCTCCGTACTGGGACCCATTTGCGCACGCAGGGCGCCGCCGGAATACTCGTCCGCGCACGGAAAGCAGCATCGCGTTTTCCCGCCTTTCTCGGAAGTTTCACTCGATTTCATCACCGGATATGAGCGACACCCCCAAAAACTCCAAATCCGGCGAAATCGCAAACACGATGGTTTCGACGGGTGCTGCCTTTAAGATGGACAGCCATAAAAAAAACTCCACCATCGACTGAGAGAATCACCGAAGAAGGCCAATCATTCGAAACTAGGTAAAGAATTCCTACCCCCAACCCTTTCACAGAAGAAATTGAGGTAGCAGATTCGCAGAAAGCCCTTTCACGAAAGAAACCTGGGGCACGGGTCCGAGACAGAGCGCCGTGAAGCGGTGCTCTGGCTCGATTTTTTTCAGACCTTACCAAGCCCAGAGGTAACGTAGCTCGGGGTCTCTTTTTTTCAGAGCTTACCTAGCTGAGAGGATTTTTTCAGACTTCACCGGTTTTTTTTCAGAATTTACCGAGCTCAGAGGTAACGTGGCGCTCTGGCTCGGTTTTTTTCAGACCTTACTGAGCCCAGAGGCAACGTAGCGCTCTGGCTCGGTAAAACCATAGGCCGACTATTCCCCGGTATCTGTTACGTAAAACCGTGAAAGTGTTTTGACTAGTGCATAAGAATCCTCCTTGGTCTTAGGAAGCTCAGTTAGTTCTTTGAACTTGAGGATTTCGTGAATAATTGAGGATTTTTTGGAGAGATGTTCAGAAATTTCCTCGCTATTTGTGTAACCAATGTGCAATCCTTTCAGAATGCCCTTCACATAACATTTTTTTGTTCACTGAATCATTCTCACTATTGTAAACCAAGCAGAAGTAACATTACAAAACTATCAACAGTACCTTTTATAGTGGACAATGTTATTGTGGTTATAACAACCCTTACAGCGCAGTTTTGCACTGCCAAACTGTGCCTTGTACGGTCTCTGGATGTCGGGCATGGGTTTCAGATCATGTTCTTTGTCCGGAGATTTGGCGCATTGCGGGTTGGGTTTATGCCCCTATTCTCAATTCAGGAGAAAGACACATCTCTCCCCAAGTAAGAAGCATGGCAAAGATCCTCCTAGATTTATGCTTGTTTTCCAGCCTGTTCTTATTGCGATAGCCAATTGCACTTCTATGGGGAAGACTGAGGCATTTGAAGCCGGCAGATCGTTTCCTTATTTGCAATACATTGTGACTTAAACTGCGCATTAGTCTTGAGACGTCCTCCGAATTGAAAAAAGAAAACTACTCCTGACATTGAATTTCGTTGCTCGTTCCATCGACGAAAAGGTGGCTGAGATCATGATATTACTCCGCCGCTTACCACCACTTTCGCGACTACAGACTGTGATAGATTTGAACCCTGGGATTCGCTCAACTGACCATTTAGCAGGATTTTATGAAAAAAAAGAACAAATAAGAATCTTCATGAGCGAAAGATCCTCATAAGCATACCGCTGCATACTTGCGCACGAAAGTAACATAGGAGCACAAATTTTGATGGGAACTGATATATTAGCAATATTTTGTTAGGGAGTAACTGTGCCACGCTGTTTTCGAATGAGGGAAGTTTGAATGATAGACTTTAGTGGAAGGCTTTCATCGGAAAAAGATTTCGTTTGGAGCCTAGTTTATTCTCATCGGTTCAGAACGCTGCATTATTCGCTGCTCACCAACGTGCGATGGAGGTGAAACGAGTGAATTCGCTCATCGAGGAGAGATTCGAGCGAGAAGATATTCCGCAAGAACCGGTTTGCTTCCATTTTCAGTAGAAATTTGACATAGCTAGCGGCGTGCCCTGTGATTTCATGTTTCTATGGAGAATTTTGCAGCTGCTACGTGCGACACACTATATCAGTGTTCCACCAAGGAGTTTCTGTGATGATCGAGATTTCGTTGTTGTCGTGCACTCGAGAATGAACGACCTTGAAACGCGAAATATTTGGCGCCGAACGTATGGCAGCTTCCAAGCAATGGTTAACGTTTCCTTGCTTTTTTCCCATACCTCCACAGAAATACGTAGTCTTCCATAGTGAAAGGGAGACGATAACTGGAATCACAGTAGGTATTGATAATTTCACCGCATACTCCTTTCAGTATAGGTTTGCGCTTGTGTTCATTGTCGGAAAGGCGAGCACATCAGAAGAGAAGGAATCACTAGACAATGAAGTCAACACTCATGGCGATATTCTGGAAGCTGACTTCAACGACACTTACCGAAATCTTACTCTAAAGATAAGCACTAGAGCATCTATACTTAAAGGCAGCACCCGCAGAAACTTTTGTTTCTCAGATTTTCAGTTTTCGAGGAACTGAAGCACCATCCGGATAGTTTTCATAGAAGATGAGCAGCGGAAACTGCCTGCGTTCAACTCTTTAACTAGTAGTTCTTTGTGATGGCGATGACTTTGGACCAGTTACCGCGTGTGTCGTATGTTTCCTTCGTCGCACCGGTGCAGCAGAACCAACTGTTTCGCTACAATCCTCGTGAAATTTGCCGTATTTTGTTCCACTGTAGGTCCTTTTGCTGGTTTTTCTGTGACTTTTTGTTGTTTTCGTAACCAGCGATCCTTTATTATAAGCACAACACGCAGTTAGCAGCTCTTTAACTATTGCTGCATCTGGTTTTTTTTTCTTCAAAATTTCAATTTCAAATTATTCTTGCTTCACTAGGAAATTCCATGAAGTTCTGATTTACATGCAACACCTTTCTTGACTGATATACAGGGTACGTGAGAAATATTGACGGCTTCAAATGTCTCGTGAAAACCCCAGTATTTCGGTATTTCGCATAAATATGAAGAGTTTCTCCATAGCATGCAGAAAACAATATAGCGAACAATATGAGACTATACCCGTCTCATTTTATCTCCGCTCTTGAGAGCAGCTCTACGGAAAACAAACGGAAGAAATAAGTGATGCGCCATATGGGCCGTCGTGGATTTCATCCTTTGTTCCTTCTGAACCATCCACACGCAACTGCGGTCCGGTGTAGCACATGCTTGCTCCTTCAACGTGCACATGTGGTATGATCCAATGGTTTGAAACTGGAGGAGTAAGGTGGTCACTATCTTGGAACTAAATGGCTCACGAATGGATCCCAGTGCAAAACTCTTTCGCCGTCTTTACGTTGTGAGCCAGAGAAAAATCTTCTCAGAAAAGGAACGGCTCGTTTCTAAACCTATGGTTGATCCCACGGGCAGTGCGCTTCCGCCGAATACCATTTTTGAGCCATATCCTGATTTTGGCGCTAGAACCACAAGAAATGATAGGAACCTCCTCTGCGCCGTCAACAAATACGGGAACAAAGTTAAATCATAGCACTGATAGGAGCAGCTGGTGCTGGTACATTTCATTAGTGGATCTGTGGGTGGCTTAACATATGCTATTTCTTAGCACTGTTCCATTTCACAAAAGCTTTTCAGAAAAATTCTGAATCAAGTCAAAGAGGGCTACTTGCATAGCAGTGGTGAAGCCTTCTTCCGTCTTGTCTGTTGACAACTGGAAAAAAATCGAGATAACGGATTGAATAAATGTGTTTCTTAGTTTTACATCGTTCTCGAGATTCTAGGCAACAGAGCGGTCACACTTGGTCTTCTATTTAATTTCGATTTTCTATATAATTCATGTGCCACAAAAGGCGGTCACTACTTTTCACGCACCCTGTACATATACATTTTCCAATGGTTACTTCTTCTGATACAGTTTGGAAAAAATAGTGGTTGTGCAAAAATGCAGTCGTTGAGAAGGCGGCTTTATCGATCTCTTGATCTCGATCATCATTCTATGGCCCGTGCAACTCGACCACACCGTTGCGCATTAACTAACCAACAGCTTCCAAAAACAACGTTTTGGTGCTATTGGAATGTTACAGCATTATGAAGGTGCTAAGTAGCCTCAATAGCACCAGGATCTGCTGAAATCTTTGAGACGAAAATTTCCGTGAGTGCTGCTTTCAACTTAATCCTTTTTCATGTTTGCATGGTGATGTTTCATCAAAGCTAAAGTACTAGCATGAAATAGGTGGAAAAAATCCTAGTGAAATTTGAAATTGTTTAATCCCATAGGATCACATATGATCACAAATATACGCTGGTTAAGCTAGCCAAACCTCTGTTTAGGTTAGCTGCGTTCACGAATCAAAAATAGACGCTAACCACGCTAACTACCCCATGGCTAGCGTGATTAGCGTGTCATGAATCTCAGCCCACGTGGCGGTGGTTAGTTAGGTCTTCAGAACACTAACCTAGCGGACGAAGCTTATATCTCAAATTATTCACTTTGGCGGAAATATTCACCATTATCTCCATGTAGCACCTCGTATCCGAAGCAGTACAGCATACGAAGGACACTATGAAAAAGATACAACGAAGCTGTTGAGGTCAAATATTCGTCTGTAGGCAACATAGGGATACTTATAGTTTTTGAATTTATCGGTATCTAGTGCGAGACCATAATTACATATATGAGGTCGTTGAAAAACGTGAGACGCTAGCACTTTCAAACTAGTTTATCCACCCAATTTTAAGTTCCCCCGAGATAGAAGAATAAGCCGAAAAAAGTCATTTCTTTGTTTTGGAAGTCTATAAGGAATTGGAATCGCATCTGAACATTATTCCAGAAGTAGATTCGACTTCTACGGCTGTCACTGAATGGAAGTGCTCACTTAGAGAGTTACCACCATGTTTCAGTTCTTGAAGATATTTCTCACATAGACCGTTAATTTCAGAATCTTGCCGCCCTTCGATATGTGTTAGTTGCTTGTCCAGAAGTGCTAGCTGTTCTGAAACTGGACGACGATGTTGCATGGAACATGAAAAAGGCAGCCATTTTAGCTAACTTCACAGCAGCAGGCAATAAAATACACTGTTCTCTGTAAGGAATACACTTCTTTTTTTCGATAACTGGTATATTCATGTGGTTATAGGCATGTTGTTATAGACATTCAAATATCCCTGCATCGCGAGATACGGAACAAAAATGGTGAGCCATTTCTGAATTCTATTTCTAATTTATAGTTATGAAGCGCCTAATAATTCAAGATATGTCGTGCTTTTTTCTCGTTTGATAGTTGGTGCCCCGATCATTTCCGAGGCTGCCATGAAGTCCGTTTTTGGGACGATATAGGTAACAAGTTGCAGCTTGCATTTGATTTATAAGGAATGTTTGTGAGCTCCGTGCTGAAGACATAAGAGCAGTTTACACTAGATGAGCGCGTCTTTCACATCTCAGACCCATACAACCCTTTCGAACACGCACGAGGCTGCAAACGCGTGCTTATCCCTGTGATTTGGACTAGAGGGTCTATGCCGCCGAGTATTTGGTGGCAATTCTTTCAGTACGAAGGCGCGACGAAGACTTCTTAACAGGGTCAATCTGGTACTCGTTCAGTATGCGCAATATCTACTCTTCGAGCTTTTTCATCCTCCCTTCTTACTGAAAGAAGGGATGGTCTGACGACAATTACCAGCGGGGTTCTGCGGAACCAAATATGTATAGTGGAGTCGTTTTAAGAGTGCGTTTTCCGCGACAGCGGCTCCCTGGCATTGGAGCACGCAGCGCGGTCGGTCAAAAAGTTGACCTATGATTCATCTAGTATCTTTGAAGAGTTTTGTAGCTTGTTTCTCCTTATATTGTTCTTTCTCAGCTCTTAGAACAAATGAAGAAGGGAACAGACGATAAAACCCGTCAAAGAAGCCGGATCCATCGTGGGTCAACTGTTTGACCAACCGCACTGCGTGCTCCAATGCCAGCGGGGCCGCTACCGCGGACAACGCACTGTCAAAACGACTCCACTATATGTTGTTTTGAATGGATGCTCTTCGATTATTGCCATCAGTTGGGGAGCGGACCTATGCGACATTCCTTGCTTTTCCGAGTCGAAAAATCCGGGAGCAGCTTAGCGCAATGCATTCGCTCAAAATTCCTTTGCCAAAACTGTGGTGGTATTCTGAGAGGGTTCCTGCTGTGATGCCGGCGAGTTTTAGCTCGCTGAAGTGAGTTTGGCAAAAACTTGTTTTGGCGCATTTCGTTACAGAACCAAAAATTTACCAAAAACATGAATTTCGTTCAAAATGCGTAAGATATTCGAAAAGGTCATGAAATTTGCTACATATGCTACTTCTCATACGAGTGGTGAGAGACACCGGAAGTTTTCTGCACCGAAGATGAAGCAACGAAAAACGCGCATAATTTTTGCATCAATCTAATAGATTGTCAGTGGCATGAGTGTTGCGAGTTGACTCTCCATTAGATCTTTTGTCACAGTGCGAACACATATGCGAGGACCAGACTCTAGATTGTTCCTGAACGTGACTGGTTCATAGCGTCACCAATATTCATACACTTCACTTTCCACTAGTGCGCCCTTCAAACGATCAATTTTTATAAGGCAATTTCCGGTTCAGTTTCCATTTACACACTCTTTTTCTCAGGTACGTCACATATGAGGAATGGAGCGAGAACGTGTTTCCTCCATACTGTTACGGATTAGCTTACACAATTCCGAGAGAAGCAATTATGAAACTGCTGCACTCTCTTCGAACGCAGAAGTTTTTATGGGTACCACACTCAGACTGTATTTAGCTTTTCCTGTTGGAATTTTTTTTGTCCATTTCCTCAAATGAATCTCCCTGAAACCTAATACAACCTCTGTTCTTTTCAGAAATGTACTTGCTTATTCAGTTCTTCCACATGACCGCGAAGAGTTCGGAGGAAATTTCTTAAGAATTCCTTTTGTTCAGATTGATGACATCTTCGTTACCGGCGTACTGGCACGTCATAGTAATGTATCTCACGTCAACATTGACGAGCAGTACGACTATTATCCGATGGAATCAGTACCAATATGGAAAGATTCCTACACATTTGCATTAATACAAAAGTATAACATTGAGTATTTCTTCTTGATAGCTAATTCACATCTTTTTATCCCTAAAATGACAACTGCAAACCAAGCTCTTAACAGTGAAGGAATTTGACTCCTTTCATATTAATGTTGTGCCTCATTGATAACTTTTCATTTGTTTTGTCATGTCATCATTTATGAACTCCAAATCTCAGACAGAGAAATAAAATTTACAAATTCTAGTGCTTTCAACAAATTTTTGAGAATTGCCTCTGAATTTGCGTGTTCCACTCAAAGGATCCTAACTTCCCTCAATTGCGGCATGTCCTGTCTCAGAGGAAGTCATTTCTATAATTCTGATGTCATAGAAACCCCATTAAAAGGCAATGATTGGCTCATGTATCAGCGATAGCCTTTATTGGTATGAACTGCTTGCTGGGCTATATATGTAGATCTAGAGGCCGCAGGTCACAGGCATGAACTACTCAGAGATTCTGCGAAGACGAACACAGGCCGAACACGTTTTAACAGCGGTTACACCACGAGCTAAAGCTGCGTTCGCCCCGGGAAGGCTGGTTCTGGTGCCATGAACTGGTTTGCATGTCTCAAAACTAGGATCGCAACCCAATCTGGACGCAGGGCTGTGTTCGTACTGTAGACTTGGGTAAATGGATGCTTACCCAAGCTCATCCAAAAATAGTCCCGAAAGCGCACACGTTTTCCGCGGCAGCGCTTGAGGGACTCTGCGGACTTCCAGATCCGCGTCGCACGGACCTTGTCTAACCTGTTATGGCACTGGGCCACGGTTTTACCCGGGCATCAGCCGGCCTAACGAGTCTCGCTGGGCTCGCCTTATCTTTGCCGGAGCGGAGCCACGACTAGACTTTGATGCTCAACCAACGGCTTATATCTCCCAGGGGGGGGGAATGTCGCCACGTGGCAAGGAGCAAGCAGAACGCAGGTTGGATGGCACCACAGTTCATCGCAACGCAGCCAAAACACGGGGTTTGCTGCTCTTAGCAGTCGCAATGCTGCAGTTCTTCCTCTTGCAGCAATATCTGCCTTCCATTTGTTGGGGGTGTGACTTGCCAGGTTGTGCTGCGTTTACCTTATCCAGTTATCTGAGTAAATACAGTGGACGGCAATGGCAGTGGCCCATCTGCGGCCTCGAGAAGGACGCAGCGCAACCGCGCCGCGCGCGCCGGGACCGGTGTCGTCTGCTGTTGGGATGCTATTTCTAGTCGTTTTTTCCCCGATTTGGTCAAAATTCCTTAAAGTCGAGCGGAAAAGCTCCAGATATAGCATAACAGCAGCAGAAAACATCGTTTACGACGCGGGCGGCGCGGTTGCGCGGCGTACTTCTTGAGGCCGCGGATGGGCCACCGCCATTGACGCCCACTGTAAGTCTATAATCGATCCTGTTCCCCTAGCAGCAATGCGCCTAAATAAGCGTTACCAAATTCGCGATCTTACTCTCTTAGCATGGGGTGTCAAGTGGAACACGGGCGGTAGGTCTCTTAAAGGCAGCACCCACGGACATTTCGCTCTCACAGATTTTGCTATATTCGTAGGTTTATTATAGTGAGAACAAACGATGTGTTCAATGTTGCCAGATGCCACAAAAAAGGCTGTTTTCGTTCCCAGCAGCTAAGCCCGTTTGCAAAGAATGACCGAGTTGCATGGATGGAGGTGGAAATCAAAGCAAATTGTATCATAAAGAAAGGGAGTGATTGTAAACGAAACCATGCATAGCTGCTTCGGTCTTTCCGAAAAAATGTTGCGATCCTTCAGAATGGATACGGAGATGTGCGCGCCAGCTCCGTAGAGATGCGCCATGCAACCAGTTCACCCTCATAGGACCACCATGCGGTGGTACCCTCACGCAAAAATGACGACCTCGCTGAGGTCCGCAGCAGAATGTTTCCTATTTTCCGAATCTCGCTGGAATGGTTCGGAAGGACCGTAGGAGAATAGATTTGTGTAGAGAACGGTTCGGACGGTTCGGAAGGACCGCAGCAGGAAACCAAAAGGACCGTAGCAAAATGCAGGAGAGAGTGAGTGAGCGTTATCATACCGTTCTTATATACGGATATCAGTTTTGTGAACAACAAAGTGTAAGTGCTTTCAAGCTCTCCGTATCCATTCCGAAGCATCGCAACAGTTAATCGGAGAGATCGCAGCAGCTATCGGAAGACACGCAGCAGGAAGCCGGAAGAACCGCGGATTACCTATTGGTTTTCCCGATTTTCTGCTGTGGTCCTTCTGAAAAGTTGGGGACGTGGTGCGCTCAGATGCATTCAAGAAACAGCTCACTCGATGAGGCCGTACCATGGTATTACTACGTAGCTGGTGCAAAACATTCCCAACAAAGGAAAAGGAAATGATTGCAATGATGACTATTCCCACATTTACCCGCCAACATAAAACAACCGCGTTTTTTGGATTAGAATTTGAACCTTGACTGTAGAAAGGAAGATCCCATCTCATATGTACAGCAAGCATCAACACATTTGACACGCTTGCGCTTCTTAGAGGAGCTCGCGCTGTATACTGCAATGGCTAATTGGTTCCTAAGACTTGTTCCGTCCAATTCGGTGGTTTTCTTCGTTTTACTACCATATTTTCGTATGAGAGAAGAAAAACAACAGGAAACCCTACGACAATCGATTAAAACGAGGGCGGCGGGTTTATGCGGTGTTCATGACGAGACTGCAAACGCGCCAGCTCTGTCGAAACTCACCGAAATGTGTAGAACAATGTTTAAGAAATGTCAAATTTGGGGACAAAAGAAACTATCCGCAAAAACCTGTTCGCAAAACCATACTTGAAGTTATAATGTGCGATTCCTTCAATTTTTTTCTTTCTCCAATTTCTTGAGAGATTTTTATCAAGAAAAATTTGAAACTTTGCTTTGCGTTGAAACTTCCCTGCTCTCAGAAGGCCTATTAGCTCACAGAGGGAGTCTGATCCGATTTTGTCTACAATTCCGACCACACTAGTTCCATCGATGGGAAGACGCCGCAGGATGCGCCTGGAAGGATATTTTAGCAAATGGCACTAGGTAAACATTAGAAGGAATTACACCGAAAAAACATGTGAAAAAAGTGTAAAAACTCTATCAGTTGGCCGACACAGTGATGGGGTCGTAATTACGGCCAAAGTCGGAATAGAGCCCTTTGTGAGCTATCAGATCGTAGTTTACGCTCTGGGTGCCCTTTCCGGATACAGGCAGCAAAAAAGAAACATCTTCGGGTGCACGTAATACACAGTCACAAACAACATGAGACCAAAAAAAAACAAACGAAAATGTTTTAGAATAACTGAGTGGGAAGCTGTCGATTGAATCAAGTGTTCGCAATGAGCATAGACCGTTGATCTTGAGAAAAAGTTTATGCCACAACAACGGGCACAGAATAGTAATAGAACCTAAGAGAACGTCTTAGTGGGTGGTGTGCGAGCTTGGCAGTTCAAAATCAATGACTGCAACCGCGGTAATTTTGCTCTCACCGATTTTGCTGTATACAAGTATTCTCGTGGTCACCGCGATGGAAACGTTAGCTAAGGCAAACAACAGGAGATGGCGCTACGCCGCCGCCGTGCAACACGGCCGCGAGGCTGCTTCGTGGCGCCGCGTTTATCGGTCGGTATCTTCTTTCAGGCCACGTTTCCGGTTTTTTTTTGTTCATTTCAGCTAGGATTTCCAGTTGCCACCCATTTCTTTGAGTTCGTCGTAACAGATGCAACGGGTGACTATACTCCTCGTCGAAAAGATAGACGGATCGCGCGTGCGGTTTCTTAGCGTCGCGGCTGCAGAATCGCGGTGGGACCTACTCGACCCTCTCACTTGGAGAATGCTCTCCGCATCCCTCGTTCAGGTTCCGCCGCGATGGTGCAGTCGCGCAATCCGTCTATCTTTTTGAAAAAAGGACTGTAAGTACCCGCACCGCCATTTCTGGGGGCCCATAAAGTAGCACATAACGGAACAGACCCTAAAAAACAGGCTTGAACAACCTAAAACAGTTCAGGATAAGATCGGATAAGATTCGATTAAGAGGTTCGAATATCTCTCCTCGACTGCATTGAGATAAAAGTCAAAGAAAGGGGTGAGAAACGTGAAAATCCTAGCTGAAATGAACCGATCGATGAATAGACGCAGCAGTCTCGCAGCGGTGTTGCACTGCGGCGGCGTATAGCGCCGCCTCCGTTGTCTGCAGCCGCAGACGTTGAGATAGCGGTGACCACCACAATAATGAGAATTGTAGCCTAACAAAACATGCATCATGTTCTGCAATACGAACCAGCAAACGAGAAGTTCTAAACTTAAGTAGAAGGAAGTTTCCTTGTGAAGCATGGATAACCAACGTTTGCATAAACGAACAAAAAAAAAACTCTGAGATTTATGAGCTCATTGATTTATTTTGCTGAGCAATAGTTTTGAATAGCTCGTCCGCAAATCTAAGTAGTTTAGACTCCTTCAAACAAGCATCGGCAGATTAGTCTTTAAAAAACAGTGCAACAATTCTTCATCCATTTGGAAGAACAGAAAATCCAACATCAGCACAAATCTGGACAACACAGTCTGAGAAATTCGATATACAAACACAAACATTGGCTGTCCATTCGCTTCTCGTTTTTGTAGCTCTCTCCCTCTCATCAGCCACCATTAGTTAGAGTAAACTTTTTGAAGGATTTGGGGTCACGAAACAGCAATTGTTTTCACAAATTTTTGGTTCTCTCCGTTGACTGCCTGGTTATACGTCGACGATAGAAGGTCACTCTTTATTAATTCGAAACATGTTAAGATGATCTGTTCACCGGGAGCGCACGTTGCAGATCACGATCCAATCGAAAGCGGCGGCGTCGCACGAGAAGCCGCTCAGCTCTCCATTCGCTAACAGTAAGGTAGCCGCTATACTCCTCGAGGAGTATAGCACCTTGCGTCGCCGTCGCCGGCGGCCGCCAATGTTGGCGACCCCTCACAATCGATACGCACCGGCGCCGCAGTCGCCAACATTGGCGGCCGCCGATCGACGTCACAGTCGCCAACATTGGCGGCCGCCGATATTGGCGATCGCCAGTCGCCGGCGACGGCGGCCGCCGCCGCCGCTCCGCCCACAATCAATGCGTATCGGCCTCACAGTCGCCGGCGACGGCGACGCAAGGTGCTACAGTCCTCAAGGACTATAGCGGCAGTGTAAGAGAAAACTTCCACAATGCGACTTGGGGGGGGGGAGGGTGGGACTCGCCACGCCGGCACGTTCGATTGGAGCGTTATCTGCAGTGAACGCTCCAGGTTGAAAGACCATAATTGTTGTTGCAGGGATGTTTTCATACTGAGTAGTATTTCAGAGTTCAAAGCCTCCACAATGCATATTACGGCTGCGGACGTAGCTGCACCTGAGTTAGGTAAGTTGCTTAATTCAAGAATTATTGACAAGCAACTGTTCGCATTGATTAGGTCGATTTGATCGTTTCTATGGTTTGGCTGTCATGATGAATCTTCAATAAATTCTTTAAAACATTGTGCACATTTGTTTCATTGTTGCTGAGGTGTGCGCACAGCGGCTTATAGAGCTGATGAATGAAGTCGCTGAACAAAATTCTGTCTTCGGAAATCATCGTCCGCATCTTGTTCTGATTTAGGTGACAGTTGCACATATCCTCCGGGAAGAAGCAATAAACAAGAATTTTTCTATAACTTGACTGATAATGGTCTTGCAAGGAACAAATGAACATATTAGTAGTGCGGATAATCGTTTTATATCTATGCAAGCCTCGTAAATCATCGGCGACCACCTCCTTGCCTCTGTAGATACTCGTCATGTTTTCAACGTGTTCACCGTGAGCAACTAGTCAGTTAATTATAGTTACAATTAACTATGATTATAATAAATTATAATAATGTACAACTAGGTAGCCGCTATATTCCTCTAGGAGTTTGGCAACCCGCCTCGCACGGTGTTTCGATGAGGGGATTGTTGGAGTTGAGGTCGGAGGGAACACGCGTCGCATAACTACTTCAAGGAAGAGTCCATTGAGTTGGGAAGGTCAAACGAAATCCGTGTCGCGTAACTACTTCAAGGAGGAGGAGTCCTCTGAGATCGGAAGGCCGGAGAGAACCCGCCTTGCAAGGAGATTATAATGAGGGGATCTTACGAGTTAGGGAGGGCCGACTGTGTTGCATGGAGATTTCGAAGAGGAGTACTCTGAGTTGGAAAGGTCAGGGGGAACCCCCTATGCATGGTGATTCCAATGAGGGGATTCCTCGAGTTGAGGTTTGAGGGAACCCGCGTCGCATAACTACTTCAAGGTGGAGTCAAGTGAGTTGGGAATGTCAGAGAAAACCCGCGCCGCATGGGGATTTCGACGAGGGGCTCTGCGTGTTGAGAAGCATGAGGAAACCCGCGTCGCATGACTATTTCAAGGAGGGAGAGCCCTTTGAAATTGGAAGGCCGGAGGAAACCCACCTTGCACAGGGATTTCGATGAGGGGAACGTTGGAGTTGAGAATGCCGGTGTGAATTCGGGTTTATTTATTTATTTATTTATTTATTTAATACGCTCATAGGCGTGCATGGTCAGTTATGGACATGAAATCGTGACAAAAGTATGAACAAAACGCAACCAACAAATAAGACACAAGAAATATAAGCGACGGAAGAAAGAAAAAGAAAAAGAAACATATTTAAAGGAAAAGAAACATATTTAAACCACATCATCAAGACCGAGCAAGTTTAATAGATTCTCATTCCGAACAAGTCTCCTCAAATTCTTTGAGCTCTCTGAAACAGCCAGACGGTGAGGTAATTTATTTAGGAACTGTGAGACACGGTGTGCAAAGGAGTTCCCCTCGCCATACTTTTGATGTATTCTAGTCCTGGAAGGAAATAGGTTTAGGCTAAATCTGCGTTCGTTGATTGGCTTGAAACACCAAAACTTAGAAGGTTTTAGACGAACTTCACCTCTGAGTATTTTGAAACCCATGAAGACATCAGCCTCTACCCTCGTATAGAGCAGACTTTTCAGGCCGAGGACTTGCAACCTATTCTTGTATGTAGCTAGGTAGAGCTATAGGGTAGTGTTCATTTGGAAAGGCGCGATAAAATGCAATACTGGTGAAGCTCTTTTGGATCTTTTCAAATTTTTGAATGTCTTTTTTCAACAGAGGATTCCATAAGTGACTATTGTATTCCAACACCGGCCTGACATAGGCCTTGAACAGCCTCTTCAGAACATCTATGTCAAAACTATGCAAGTTTCTAAATATAGCGTGCATGATCCGTTTAGCTTTAGCAGCCATTTCTTCGATGTGGTGAGAGTATGTCAGAGAGCGGTCGATGGTGACACCTAGGTCACGGATTTTTTTCCTCTATACTGAGGGTAATACCATAGTCGACCGCATCGCTCATGACTCCCAAAACGAGTAAACGGCTTTTCGAGGTATTTACTTTTATGTGCCATTCCTGTGCCCAAGAAAGCATTGCCTGAATTGAAGCCTTCAATTTCAATCTTACTTCCTCCCTTTCTACCGCATCACAGGCATTATAGGCTACATAAATTTTGACATCGTCCGCATAAACAGCCACGTTTATTCGAGGGTCAGTCTTCAAACGCTTGACAAGATCTGTGGTGTAGATATTGAAGAGTAGAGGGGACAGAGCGCTTCCTTGAGGCACTCCAGAAGGGGCAGCTCTTTCTGAGGATAATTGATCTTGGAAACGCACCACGAACGTTCTATTAAACAGGTAAGAATCAAACCACTGCAGCAAATTATTTCTTATGCCGATGCTTTCAAGTTTGGTTAATAGACTTGGATGATCGACTGTGTCGAAGGCCTTGCTAAGGTCAAAATAAATCACTTCAACATTTTTACCTTCCCTCAGAGCGATCATCCAGTCGTGACAACACTGAATCAACTGCGTGGAAGTGGAACAGCCTGGGAGGAATCCATGCTGCTCCTCAGGAATGCAGTTGACTCTAAATGCCCAGTCGAGAATATGCTTAGCAAGTATTTTTTCCATGATTTTGCGTGGGGTAGGCAAAATGCTGATGGGCCTGAAGTAAGAAACATCTTTGGCAAGAGCTACTTTGAGTATTGGGGTAATCATGGCTTTTTTACATAAAGAGGGTACAGTGCCTGTCATGAGAGATATATTGAAGATATATGCCAGAGATTGACAAAGTTGATCAGCAAACTTCTTGAAGAAGAAAGCGGGTATGCCATCAGACGTGGCTGAGAAGGATTCTTTAGATGATTTCAGATATCTTCTAACAACCTCATAATGTATACAAGGGTTCGGACAATCTGCTGAAGACAACTTTTCAACCTTTGGGCATGAAGTGCTAGGGCTCTCGAAAACACTAGCGAAATAGTCGGAGAGAGCGTTGGATTTGCTAGCTGTAGTGAAAAATTTGTTACCAAGTCTGTCCTCAAGGGTGGATGCGCATTTTTTGCTTGAAATGCTTCGTTTCATCTGTGAAAATAATTCACTCATATTTTTACTTTCCGACATCTTCCGCTCCTTGTACTTAAGAAACCGTTTCAAATGATAGTTGAGTTCGAGACATATATTTTTATAGCTTTCACATCTAAATGGGTCAACTGCCTCACGAAATAGCCTGTTTTTTTTTGATTAATTAGGTTCTCAATGTGAAGTGGGTAATGAGGGAAGGATTTTGAAGTATACCTCAATGGAACAAAGCGGTTGATTAATTTGTGGAGGAGTCTCAAGAAGCGTGTATAGATATCGTCAATGTCGATGTAGTTTGTGAAAAGCTCAAACCAATCGATAGAGGAAAGTATATTCTTGATACTTTCATCGTCAGCGTTTCGATAATCGAAATACTTGTTCGGACAAACATTGGAACTATTCATTGAGATCGAAAAAGCGATAACGTTATGGTCTGAGTTGCCTAATGGCGGGAGAATTTCGTTCACCCGAACGGAATCTGAGGCAGACAGTATAATATCGAGCGTGGAAAAGCCCCGCGTAGGGGACTTGACAAATTGCCGAGTCCGATTGAGTTGAAGAAACTAAGGAATTTGGCAGAGCCCGAATTCTTCGAACCAGAAGAATTCCAGTCAACGTCCGTTAGATTAACACATTCGCGACAACGCAGATTTTCCGCTCAGGGCCACTTTGGACCAAAGCGAGTTTGCGCTTGTTTCTCACCGGATTTGCGAGAATTAGGGCATATTTGACATGATGATCACAATTATGCCATGGTAAAGCACTTCTGTAGTGTTACTGCATGTATACTGTAGAAACTGTAGAAAGACCTTTTTCAATCAGAATTCAACCAAAATTTGCGCAGGAGGATTATTTTACATACAGATTAAGAACATGAAATCGGGTGTGGGTCATGATGAGGCAAAATGGGGCGGCGTCTTCCCGCCCTTCGGCGTCGACTCGTCCCCACTCACATTCAAATTTGCATGGGCAAGTATGGCGAAATCGCGCGCGAATCAGTGCGAGTAGGTCCCGAAGGGCGGGCGAGGGTTCGGATGAACCAATCGCAGACACATTGCCCACCCACTTTTGCCTCATCATGACCCACACCCCATGAAATCCATTGTCTACCGTATCGCTTCACTGCAGGGTTACTGTAATCGTACTGTAGGAACTGTGGGAAAGGTTTTGCATCAGAATTTGCCCGAAATTGGAGTTATTTTACACTCTGGACCCGAATATGGCACCTATCTCGAATATGGATCTCAAATTCGTGTTCAGCATGTCAGAAACCCCCACCTGCCAAAGTTTCACTGAATTTGGTGAACAAGATGCATCTACAGTATGCCTACGGTAGCCCTACTGTACTGCGCTACTGTAAAAAATGGATGTCAATTTCGTAATCAGCATGTCAAATAACCCCACTTGCCAAAGTTTCGCTGAATGTGGTGAATAAAATGCATCTACAGTATGCCTACAGTAACCATACGATAACGGTACAGTAGCCTAAGAGTACTGCTCTACGGTGCCGGACTAATGGCTTATTAGTGTTCAGCACGTCATGTAACCCCGAAGTTCAAATTTGCTGTAGATGCTGTGAGAAAATACATCAGCAGCATCTACAGTATGACTACAGCAATCCTACAGTACCGCAGTTACGGTACAAAGTGGATGCAATTTCCGTGTTCAGCGGGTAGAATAACCCCTAGGGGCAGAATTTGGGGGAGCTCCACCTAAGAAAAAGTGATAAAACGGATACGACCCACCGGTGGGTCGTATTGTCCTCTACGTAACTTCCCGTACGACCCACCGGTGGGTCGTATTGTCCGTTATGTGTTAAAATCACCGAGTATTGTGACCTCAAAATCAACTGAGGATAGATTTTCTAGGACTGAGATAAGTTCATCATCTTCCTGAACCCTGTTTGCTGGGGGTCGATAGACTAGGATAAATCTTTGGCGGCCAATTGAGTCAGCATAAACATCAAAAGCGAGCAACTCGGAAACTGACTGAAAATCAAATTTAACTTGCTCAAAAATGATATGGTTGAGAATAAGGGCACAGACACCACCTCCTTCTTTTCTTGCACGATCTTTACGAAGAACTAGATATGGAAAATCACCAGTAAGATCTGAATCGGAAAACTTGCTACTTAGCCACGTTTCCGTGACAAAGGCGATAGCTGGCTTATGCAAAGACAGTAGACAGTGGAATTCAGGTAACTTATTTACAATGCTTCTACTATTCAAAAGCAAGCAAGGAAGAGGCCGAGAGCATTGACGTGTTAGAAGTTTTTTGCATTTGAAGCCTTGATTTGCGGGATCTCCGAGGACTTCACCAGCTGGTCTTTGTGAACAACGTAAACCTTGTTACCGTGGTGCTCCTTTTCGTTCAACTCCCGGGCTTGTTTCCGTACATCCTTGTCCTTTTCGCGTTGTCCCCTGGTCATCGAGCGTCTGATATAGATGTGATCAAAACCATCGATTGAACGGAGAGTACGAGCCTTGCGCAACGCTTCAAAATAAAACCCTTGTGACGGAAGAACGCATTTGATTAAACGCGGTTTCCCTTCGGAGGCAACACCCATATAGTTCGTTTGGGCGAGCTTCGATGCCGAGAGCATCCAGAATCTTATGCACAGCGGTTTCTGTGTGAGCTAGCCTGTCAAACGGTGTGAGATTACCACTAGCTTCAGCTACACCGGAAATGACGATCGATCTGGACCGCTTCTCGCTCTCTACAACATCTCGAGGGTCTATCCTGGAGAGTTGGAGGAGCTGGTTGAGTAGAGGCAGTGCTTCAGGTGCTTTGATTTCCAGTATAGACTGAAGCTGTGCTATTACCTCTTCTTTCTCCGACGTCTTGGTCCAGATGTGTGCAGGTGACTCGGAAGTAGCCTGGGAAAGTGTCGTGGTAGTTGCTTTAGCATTGTTGGCAGATCTGCGCGTAACCGGCATGACGATCAGAGTCCAAAGTACCGACCGCTCAGAATGGCAGACGAATGACGAAATGATGAGTTTCATAAATGTTTCAGTAAGAGGACCTCTAAGGTTTGAGAGGTCGAATGAAACCCATGCCGCATAACTACTTCAATGTGGGGTATGCTGATACCGAAAGTTGGAGGGAATCAGTCTTGCATGGATATTCGACTGAGCGCATCCTTGGATTTGAGAAGGCCGGAGGAAATCCGCTTTTCATAAATATTTCAGTAAGTGGACCCCTCAGATTTGATGAGGTCGAATGGAACCCGCGTCGCATCACTACGCTCTTCGGAGATAGGAAATTTATCAGAGCCACATCTTCAAGTATTTTCCGAAGAACTCCACCTTAACACCTTCCCGGAGGTGCCAATGTCGAAATCACTCCGAGCCTAGCAGCTGCAACGGTGCAACATTTGCTTTAGCGATATTTTCATCGTTGACTTGTATCCTCTTCATATTCATAAAACTTTTTATTGTTTTATGTATCAAAAAACAACTCAGACATCAAACTTAGAACACAGAATCGGTACATCAGTGAGCGGATGAGAAGGAGGCAGAACAACTTAAAAAATATAGAGGCGTGATGGCATCTCTTCTACAAATGATGCTATCACATAATGTAATTAACAACAAGAAGAAAAGCACTTTCAGACACAGGTTATTTCTCTACTTAGTTACAAATTGTCAAGATACAGTGATATACAGTGGCGGCCACGTATTGAGTTTTGCCTGTCTTACCCTCAGTGATAGCAAACAAAACTATGTTTGAGTATATATGTGTTAGAGCTCAAAAACAAGTTTCACGTTCTTAAATGTTCGCGAAATCATGCGCTTCAAAATATCTGTACATAGGCGAAATCTGATCGGTAATCATCCATTACAGCGTTCATAATACCCTATGCAGAAAAAGCGGAAGCTCACGTTACAACCTAATATCTTCACCAATTGACCGCCTAAAAGTGCTAAATATGTGGCCGCCACTGTATTTTTACGGTTGTCTGCTCTTGTCGTCAATCCTTAGCAGTATAAGATGTTATCAAGCCTTATGTATCTGTATTGATAATGACGCCAAATTTCGATTCTAGACTGAAAATACAGAACATATTACAAATGTTTTGCGCGAATATTGATTTATCTATTCTACCAGTGTAGCCATCCGGCCAACGCCGGACTTCCAGACTTCTACTGATGCTCGCTTCGCTCGCATACTCCGCATACGATGCAGAAAAAAAGGTGGACAGATTTAGTAGATCCTGTATCCTCCCGAGTAAATCCATCGACTTTTGGAAAGCTCTCGATCTCGTGAGCGGTAGCCTTCCTCCACGTGGGAGAAGTAATTTCTTTTGATTGGCGCTAGTGGCCGTTGTTAATTGGACGTAGCCGATTCAGTGGAAATGCTCTCTTGAAATGAGCTATCTTTAACTGGTTGTAGATGATCTCACAATCACGATCACTGACCAATTGTAGAATTTCGTAACGCTCTGACACACATACATACAGACAGACAGAAAACAGACTAAGCCCCTTATTATAAGTCATAATTGCTTTCTTGATATTCCTGCCAATGGTGGTAAGAACATGGCCATTGGGTTTCTGCATAGGATGAACACTAACATGAGAACCGTTCTGCGCCGAAGCCTTGATTTATCGATTTTGTTGATTCTTCCACTTTCCACAGCCGCCATAGTCCTCGAGAACTACAGCGGCGGTGTTTGCTCGGCAACAGGCAAAGACATGTCTACTGGGATTCTCCAATGAGCTGAATAGGGATATGACTATCGTTTTTCACAACGTTGATTTACTGATTCTATCGATTTCTCTTATCCCACGGGCGGAAAAGTGTCTGCTAAGGTTCTCGCTAACATGCGCTTAACAGCCGAAATGATGAGCATTTGAAATTAATGTATTAGCGTCACTACTTACCCGTATCCGTGTGAAAAGCCGTGAGTAGTAAAACTCCCGGGCGAAGCCGGATATGCCGTCTAGTTTTATATATACAGAAAAGGACTCACACTGTTTTTTTTCATTATCGCTTGATCTTATTTTCATGAAGGTATATAGTCTTTGCATCTCTTCCAGCTCTAGAGCTATTGAAGACAAGTTCGGCACCAAATGATGTTGAAATCTAAATAGTTGAAATTCAAACGAAAGGATTGCAACGATAGATAAATTAGTGTGTAGAGGTTCAAAGCAGCTCTCCTACAAATCTCACTATTGCCGTCCAAAATTCCGGAAAATTAGGTGCCTGGCAGGGTTGAGTCCGCGTCGCGAGCTGTCGCCCCTGCGATGTTGAACTTTTCTCAGATGCGATGTTATCCCGTATGTGGCTCGGTTTCCTCTACCGAACCGTACATAACAGTTATATTCGTTCGTTCCTTCACCCTGCCATTTTTTCCAAACATCCTGGAGCCGTATGCATAGCTTCTTTCAGCGGGGAGCGCTCTCTCAACTTCTCCTAGCTGGAAGGAGATGAGAGCATCCACGATGCATACGTGATGGGAGCATGTTGGGAGACTCCCGACGTTAAATTGCACAGTCTTTCACGAAAAGTGGACAGTGCGGCAACTTTCAGTAGGAGGTAGTCACCTCTTATTAATGTGTAACGATACAATAAATGCACCAAAGTCTGTGTCTTTGTTGACTACCTTCGACAATATCTACGAAACAGTGCTTGGAGCATCGATGATAAATTTTTGTTGTCAAAGAACTAAAAAAATACTTTGGCACTATCCCACTTCTTCTGCCCCAGAATATCAAAATCAAAATTTTCGCTGGAACCCTGTGGAAGTTATTTTACATGCTGATCACGGGTATCATACTCAATTTGTAATTACGGTAGCTATACGGTAGCATCCGGTATCTCGCAAAATCTTCGTAAACCTTGCAAAGAAGTTGTTATTTCATATGCTTATCACCACTATCATACCTGTATTGGACGGTAACCCCGTTTTGACTCGGTTACGGTAGGAGCACCGTAGCAGGTCAGAAGGAAATACCAATTTTGATAAGAAAATGGCAATTTCATGAGATGAATATTGGTATTCGTGATCAGTAGACGTTTGTCTCGATATCGCAATGTCGACATCGAGTCAACCGAATATTTGAGGATTGCGTCCTTTTTCGACTAACCGACATCATCAATGCATAGATTTTGTGGCTTTCTTAGCAGACCATATTAGTACTGACTCGAAATCACATTCATTCGAATTGTAACTATTCAAAAGTCGCATCGAGTCAATCGAGTCAAATGTCTAGTAATCAGCTCATGCATGTACGGACATCTGATACCCAACCTTACTTCTGTCCAATCGTGGCAGGCGCGTGGACTGGTTCTGCTGAGCATTCCCTGCATGAAGCAACTTTAGAATTCAATTCAACTTCTCAAATTCGGGGATGCGGGTGACAAAAAAATTGACTTCCATAAATCGTAAATCGTGAATTTTTCAAAATGGCCGTCAATTGCAAATTGTAAATCGTAACTGAGCATCTGACCACCATTGATAAAATCCCGGAAATTTGAACTCGTTTTACAACAACGTCATTCTGAAAACATTCGTAGGTTTCCACTGCGAAAAAGCCCTTTATACGACTTCCCTATCATAAGGAGTGTTTATACTTTGACGCGATGGCGTCGCGGCGACGGCCACAACACGTGCGACGCGATGGGTAGCGAAGCCATCGCATCGCTTCGTTCCATGCCAAACGTCGCAAAATTAAGTACCCACGCGACATTACATGCCACCCCGATTTAATGAAGATCATGGATTTCCACGGACTGCTTTGAACCTCATGGCACATCAGGAACATATCACAAAACTACTACATAAACCACATACGACCCGTCCAGATTCGTTCATATTCACATCTACATCTGAGTTCGTCTAATTCCGTGAGTCTTCGGCCGAAACAACTGGAAAAGCTGTGGAACAGTGGCCAACATTAGTCTGCAACATCATTGAAACCATCGCGTCGTTTTTCACGAAAAAGGTTCCCCGATTTTCGTAACAAAATTGTAAATAACGACATGAGAAGAATCTAGCCATAGCATTGGCCCTGCAAGTTGTGCGCAGATGTGCACAACTGTCTATGTTTGCATTTTGCAGCAATTTTAGGATTTAGGCTAACATGAAGTGCCAAAGGAACAGCAATAGCCTCAGCTCTTTTCCTTACAGTGCTAACCTGTCGCAAGAAGTACGAGCAGTTCATGAACCCTCTGTTGTTCTTCAGCAAGTTTCATTTTGTTTTTTTTTTCCAAGCCAACTTCGGCTTGATTTGGAGTGCTAAGATCTTTTTTCCTGGCCGGGCTCTTGTTGAACGATTGATAACATCAAGAATGATAAAGTGCAAGAAATAATCCTTTTCTCCCATTTGCATCTAATAATTGTGGAAGCATTGAACGCTTGTTTGCAACATATACATAGTGATTTGCTGGGGTACACCCGATTCCATCACAGCGCCTCATCCTAAATGACTTGCCTGGTACAGAATTTTAGGGCCACAGAGGGAAAGATGACTCGACTGTTTCTTTCAATCTGGCCAATGTTTCTGGATCCAACAGAGAACCGTGTTGAATCCAGAAACACTGGCCAGATTAGAAGAAATGTTCTCTTCCTCAAGGATGGATAACAATAATTTCCTCAGAACTAGATAGACGCTGACATAAAAAAGCTTTGCCTCTCTCTTCGCCACAATGTCATCACCCTTAGGATGAGGTATGGAAATTGAGTTAGGAACAATATCACGGTAGATACCTCAAAACATTTTCAGAATGTCTTTGTTATAAAACGAGTTGAAATTCACTGGATCTCATCAACGGTGATCGGGCCTTCAATTACGATTTACGACTTACGGTTTACGGCGGTTTTGAAGAATTTACGATTTACGATTCATGAAGATCGGAATTTTTGTCACGCACATCCCCGCCCGCAACCCAGCTCGTGAAATAACCCCTCTGTGCAAAGCTTCGGAAGATTTCTTGAAATACCGTATGCTACCACTCACCTATTGTAAACATATAAAAATGGCGTTACCGTACAAAATGAGTGTGACGTTCGTGATCAGTATGTCAAGTGACCCCCAAGATAAAGCTCAAGGGAAAATTTTGATTTTGATATTTTGGGACAGAACAAGTGAAATATGTAGATAGTGTCAGTCCTTTTTTAGAACAATGCAAATGAGCAGAAGATGGAAAAAATGTTTTCGAATATACATAGAGTCCTTGCAAGTGCGGTTTTTCCACACGTTTTTTTTTCAAGGTGTCGCGGCCGCAAAATCGCTGCAGGACCTACACAACCCTTTCTTCTCATTACTCGTTCAGGTCTCGTGGAAAGGGGACCCTACATTAATTGATGCATTTCAGAAACCGCGTTAGCGATTTCTCTTCAAATCCATTCATGCTAAAAGTTAACTCCGATCTGAATTCAATTAGAAGAAATTAAAAATTATTGGCAAGCAAAGCAATTGTGGACTATAGATACTAGCTGTTCAGTGCAATGAAAGCATCAAAATGAAGCTTTTAGTGCTCTGCTAATTCACTCGAATAAGTAAATGAATCAGCAGTATGCGAACATATGCAAAAGCCCACTGAGCCGCTTCATTAATTTTGCACTCCCAACTTCTCCCCTTCTAAGCATTGAGGGAGCATTTCGGCAACGTTGGGAGATGTTGGGATATGAACTCTCAACATGGTGTGCGTACAGGGGGTTAGGCTGGGAGGCTCCCGCTCCCATCTTAGGAGCAGCTGGGAGGAGGTATGCATACGACTCCTGGAAGATGGACTTTCAATCAAATTTTTCAGGCCTGTTTTAAACCGTTTTTCGAATTCTTTCAGACCTGATTCAAATCGTTCTTCAAATGTGACGTGGTCTGCGTAATCAGCTTGCTATGCTGTGTCGATTAATACAGGAGCCGGAGGTGGAATTAGCGTGACAAGCTCTGCCGCCTCACGTGCTGTCTCTGCGTCTCCACTGCCAACACACTTTCTTGCCAGGGTAGGTGAGCACGCCCGTTGTAGCGGGCTCACTTAACAGGCGACAGAGCTTCCCACGCGAACTCCAGCTCCGACCCCTATACTAGTCGATGCAGCATAGTGAGTTGATTACGGAGACAATTTTCGCATTTAAAAAACTATTTCACCTAAGAGGAACTTCCTTGCGCCTGGTTTGCCAGTAGGAGGATCACGGCAGGCAGAAATAGGCTAAAGGCTGAGTAGGCGCGCCAACCCCGCCCACCTTTGCGTTTGTCACGGATGTGTCATGCGGCGAGAAACTGTGTGGGGTTGCGCTCCAAACGCACGGTCATCTGAGATAGAAAAATGCTAAAACCACTAACCGGCATCGAAAGAATTCGGTGTGCGGCTCGAAGAATTCACTTCAGTAAAATGCCTCCAAAAGCGATTGCCGAAGGGATATTTCGTGAGCTTCGAGTTTGAAGAGAACATCCTATGAATACTATAGTTATATATATATATTATATATATATATATATATATATAATAAATAAATAAATATATATACATGTATATATAATGACATAGCAACCCCTACGACAACTTTTTTTCAAAAATGTAGGCAACAAGCGCGGGCGCCAAATTCAAACTGTGAGAAGCATCTGTAAGCTAAGGAAGAAATCGAGCTTTGAAACATTGGACATCATCTAAGCTCCGCGCAGGACGTAGGACACTGCTCCCCGGATGATATCGATTCGGATATCGATTTATTGATCTTTCCTAGTTCAACTCCAAACGAGATGGAAATGTGCCAACCAGGGCAATCTACCACGCTGAACACGAATCTGACAGCCATTTTACGCGATTGTTGTTGATTTCATGATTTATTGATTTTGTTGATTTGTCGTATGTCTCGGTAACTCTCCCAGTAACTCTCGGTAACTCAGCTACCTGTGGGGACCACGCAACCTGTTGTCCTAGCGACGTAGGGGTGACGTCTTCATCAGCATCGAAGCCCCAGGTTATCGGTGGTGTCGGGGTAGCCCTCTCACCTCAACCACACCTGGTCCGTATCCCCACTGTACATTGATGTTGTGGCGAAGAACGGGGGAGGAAAAAACATTATTTACACCGGAGAGCAAATTTACACGTGGGTGTATGATGAGAACCGACGTTAGCTGAGCTTCAAGATGGCAGAATATGCGCAGCCTATAAGAGGGATTTTGTATTTGAGCGCAATTAATTATTAATTTTGCTTTTTTTTTAAAAATTTTCTAATGGTTTCGCAAGTATGAATATTTTGGACATATTTCAAGTGACTGCCCCACCCCACTTTCTCGTGTGCCGTGGGGGCGCTATTCAGAAAACTTTTATTCAAAATTTGAATAATTCGAAGGGGCGGGTTATTCGAATAATCGAGTGAATCGAAAAATTGAAGTATTTATCTATCTGGATATTCACAGAATAATACAGTGCGTTTCATATTTATAGGAACCCCCCAAGTTTACCATCCCCAGTTTTTCCTTTAGTACCACTATGATCAGCACCTAAAACAACCTCGATTTAATTTCGAGCTCACGGCAGCAACTCTGGTTTTTTAAAACCTATTTTTCTCTCTTTGCTCACCCCGTAAGCGTGACACACATTCAGGTTCCAATAGGTTCATTACTCGCGCAACCAGAATCTCGAAATGTTGATATTTTAGTAAGCTTCCACACCACAATGATTTCATAGAACTCCCGCAGAAACAGAGTGGTAACTGATTCAATGGCGTCGGACATCATGAATTGCCTGCGAGTAATTTCCACCCATTTTGCGTGATAGCCTCACAGGGTTTAGAAAGAAAATGTGAAAACACCTAAATGTCGGGTGAGCGTTGCCCTCTTGGATCGCCACCTACCAATGCCAAGGGAAACTGCTTGTGACCAGTGCTGACTCTATTTCAAAAGTAGGACGCAGATGTCCCTAAATTCACCATAAGGAGAAAGAGTGACAGCTTGTATGAAACTGAAGTCTATGGAAGCTTACTAAATTATCAACATTTCCGGATTCTGGTTGCGCGGATAGTAAACCTATTAGAACCTGGAAATGCGTCATGCGTACTAAGTGATCAAAAAGACAAAAATAGATCAAAAAGATCAAAAATTTTCTAAGAGCAAGAGTTGCTGCAGTTAGCTCAAAATTAGGCAGCAGGGATATTCCTGATGCTGATCACAATGGCACCAAAGAAAAATATCACGTTTGTGGAAAAGCCTGGAGTGATAAATGTGGGGGAGGGGGTGTCCTATAATTATGAAACGCACTGTAAAAGAATTGGAATATTAACATATAACTTACTCTAGGACGAATTGGAGCATATCGAGGTCTTCCTGGGTGGTGAACAAGTTTCTCTTTGAGCACCGTCTCCCCACATTATCTCGATTACCTTTGGACGCGTTTTTGACCTCCTTCTAAACAACACCAACTGCATTGAGAAACGCGGTGAGTTTTCTTTGACCAGCTCAGTTCCATATAGGTGGAAAAGGAACTTGATGAAAAAACTGTGTAAGGAAAGTATTGCAAAGGATGTTCATATTGCTTTAGGTAGAGTAATGCGAGCTGGAAGTCCGGCGTCATCCGGACTTCCAGCTCGCATTACTCTACCTAAAGCAATACACTGGTAAATAAGTAAATAAAACCATACTGGTGAAACTGCTCGACTCTCCTTCTTCAAATCCTCGTTCGTTTTTTTTAACATGTCGTTCTCTCTGACCAGGAGATCATAAGCGTCTTTCAGCTTTAGGAGGTCGTTGGTGTTCTGGAAGGTAATACATTTCTCTGCAGCTGAAAGCCAAATGAGAGACCTTAACTATTTTGAAATGAAGAAAAACCCGAACCTGCTCATATAACACTGTTCTTTCTTTTAACATCGTTCTTGCCTGTAGCAGCAGCTTCTCAAAGCACTTCTGCCTCTTCCAGGAATTTTTTAACTTCTGATGAATAATAATACTAACTATATAGTAAAACTCATCTGTCTGTGTTCTTTCTTAACTATTTTGAAAATCTAATCTAATCTTAACTATTTTGAAATGAAGGAAAACCCGAACCTGCTCATACAACACTGTCCTTTCCTCTAACTTGCCTGTAGCAGCAGCTTCTCAGAGCACTTCTGCCTCTTCCAGGAATTTTTTAACGCCTGATGAATAACAATACTCACTATATAGTAAAACTCATCTGTCTGTGTGCCTGTTGCCAATATATATATATATACATATATATAAAGTAGAATGTGCGTATGTATGTATGTATGTGTGTATGTATGTATTTAGTTATTTGTTTATTTATTTAAATGCACTCTTGGGCGCGCTACAACGAAATACAGAACAGGAAAACTCAAGTCGGATAAAACAACAGAAGTGAACCATTCACCATCTAAAAACGGGAACACCGAGGAGATTCAGGAAAGAGATTTAAAAAAAGACCAAAGTGGAAGTTAGAGGAGGCGAAGATATGCGAGCAAGCTACATACTTTGGTGAGGAGGCTTCAGATAGTTCTCGAATTGAAGCTCAAAAGTTGAGGTTTGACCACCCCTCAGAAGGAACTAGCTGGATGAGGGAAGCAGAGAGTTCAGGTACAGTACGCAAAAAGTGTGCTCGTGAATAAAAACAAGAACAAAGTGGCGTGAAGAGTCCATACGGTGAGCCCATGTATGTAATGTATGTAATGAATGAATGCGATGAACACGAATGTGACAACCTTTTCGTGCCAAATTATCGATTTATTGATTTTAGTGATTTTTCGTTATTTCCCCCCAGGGCTCTGTGAGAATTTGCCTGCGGGGGTACCTCAATATGCTGAACACGAATATGAACACGAATATATATATACGCCCATGGGGCGGTAGACATATGTCTACTGGGGTTCGTCGGTACGCTGAACACGAATATGACAACCATTGTTCACGAATTATCGACTTGTTGATTTTATAGATTTTTTCCAATTTCGTTTGGGGACAGGCAACGACATGTGTACTGTGCTTCTCAAGTACGTTGAACACGAATATGATGACCGTTTTGCACGAAATATCGTTCTAACGGTCTTATTGATTTTTCGCTTTTTTCGTCCATGGGTCGTTGGTATATCGATTCACTAATGTCTTCTGTTGTTTTTCTGCTTCTGAGAGGGGACAAAATGTGCTTACTGGAACAATCGAACACGCTAAACACCTAAGTACGAATATGGCAACTGTTTTCCACGAATTTCTCATCGAAATAACTTTACTGACGTTTCGATTACGGGGTTACTTGAGGGAAGGATTACTTGAGCATCGCTAATGTGCTCACCACCAAAATTATGGGCATTTGCAATGATTTTATCAGCAATAGCCATTGTCCTCATCATTGTGAGAAAGTCGGGGTGGTAAAACGAGCCCGAGCCCGAGCGAAGCCGGGTATGGCGTCTATCGCTTATATCTCACGATCCAGCGGACAAACAAGCATGGAACCTATCTATGCCGTTCGACTCAGAACTGGGGCCACAATTGGACGATAGAAGCTTAGTGCAAATGTTCGAGAGCTTTCTAAGAAAGAAGGTAAAAGAGAGTATTTCGAGGAAGTACTCGCAGCGATGCAGGCCTTGCAAGAGGATGGTAACTCGGCCAGAACTAAAGCGCTGCAGCTACGGAAGAAGTTGTCACTGCGCAACCAATCCGTGGGTGAGTTCTGTGTAGTGCTTGAGAATATAGCACATAGGGCGTTCCCCAACAGGCTAGCTGATGTGGTATCCTTGCAGAAAGCGGAGATACTATTCAGAGAAACTCGTTAGACGGAGTGGTAGCTTCTTGCTGTCAGAAGCAATGGAGACCAGTACAAGCAGTGAAGCCTACGAGAACGTGAAAAGAGCTACTCTCAAGTCAGAAAGAAGAGGGCAGTGAGGGAAATACAGCCTATCCGAAACGACGAGTCCCCTCAGCCGGCGGGAAAAGACGTGGCGGCGCGCCTGCAGGCCCGTCTTGGCAGCGTTCATCAAATTGATCAGCTGTTGAGATCAACGGCGCCACGCTCGATCGGCAAAAAGGTGGGTTTTCTTTGTTACGTGTTTTTTATTCCTCTATGGCCACACAGAAAAAAACGACGAAAAAACACATTCGAATAAAAAAAGCAACGTTCCAAACGGCCTCAGACAAGCAACAACCTGATATGTGCTAATATGTATATCCAAAAAAGAAACTACAATAATGGATAAAAACAAAGAAAACCCACCTTTTCGCCGGTTGAGCGTGGCGCCTTTGATCTCAACAGCTGATCAATTCGGCGTACGCTGCCAAGACGGCCGCCCCGCAGGCGCGCCGCCACGTCGTTTTCCGCCGACTGAGGGGACTCGTCGTTTCGGATGGACTGTATCTACTTTGAACGGATCCCCAGGGTGAAAGCGATCGTACGTGACGCATCTGGAGTAGACGTGCACTTCCTAGACACAATTGTATGCCAGTGACCCTACAAGGCGAGACGAAATCTGTTGCATTCCATGTCAGCCAAGGACTAGAAGGAGTCGTCATCTTGGGAACTAATGTGCTTGAGTTATTCGGGATTGAACTGGTGTTTCCAAATACAGAAGCAAGCGTCGCACAGGAAGAGTCTCGAGTGCGAGCAATGGTAAAGGAGAAAGGTTTCGTGCCGTGAGGTGGAACTAACGTGGTAGAGTAGGAAGAAGAAGTCTCATATTCAGACCACTGCCTATGGTCCACTCACCCATGGATAGGGCAGCATTTGTCGAGTTGCTGATAACAGAACAACGGTGGCTACAATCTCCAACTTCTCTGAAGAACTTTTCGCTAAGATTCCATCATTCACGGAAGTTTTTTTTTCTTATACAAAGAATAAGGCAAAGAATAAAATGGTCGGCGCCGATCAATCCGGTTTGTGGAAGGCGCTATGCATTCGACTTTATCCGTGCATAGTAGAGGCACTGAATGCGTATGTGCCTCCCCCCCCCCCTCCGAGAATTGGTCGCCGAATTTTCGAAGTTACTTTATAAAATAAACAAAAATCTTAAATAAGTTTATTTTTAATCGTTCATTTTTATTATCATTCAATAGATATTTATTACTTATTATTTATTATCTAAATCAATATTTTTGTTAATTTTATTTTCCCCCGGGTCCCCAACCCGGCACAGACCCCACTTTTTTCTCACGCCCCCTTCTCTCCCACCCACTCTCAGCGTCCGCCACTGTCTCCTGGTACCAAGTCACCCACCAGAGGGGTCATAGGTGGGATATCACGTGGATGAGTCTCACCCAGCCTTCATTTTTTGATCAACGCTGGGGGAAATCATCACTTTCAGTGGTGGAGGGGGGGACACCCAAGGTGGAAGGGTGAGAGGTCCTGATCATTCATTCTTTTTAGATTTTGGCACCAGTAATTTCCAGAAACAGCACCGGTCAATAAATAATAAAGTCAATATCAATAATAAAGGAGTAGCAGTACTTCTCCCAAATGTTTGGAGATTTGAGCAGAAACGAAATTTTGAATGGGAATTAACTAGAAAATGAATTTTTAGAAACACTAAACAGCTATTTCCAGGAGAACCCGGAATCTCACTACAGAGGCGTCACACTCCCACGAGTGAGTGCAACGTGATGTCTTTAAAGAAAATCGTACTCGTTGCTAGTTATTTAAGAAGCTGTGGTGCTAAATTTACGCTATGTTCAGACGCGGACAAGTAGGGTCCGCTCTGTCCGCCGTTCCCGGCATCATATTGTAACTTTCTCTGATTCGAGGTTCCTAATCGAGGAATTGAAGGAGGATTTACTCCTTCGAATAGTGTGCAACATAGGTGGAATAGTTGTGAAAACGGGTCCGTTAAAGTGAAGGTTGGTGAGAAAAATTGTAGGTGGGTCACTCGGCGCCAAGCGTCGAGCGGGGAGGGGGTGGGGGGGGGGGAAGGGGATGTATTTGTTATATTTGTATGGTGGAGAGTCTCCATGCCTGCCCGAATGGATGAATAATTCGAATCGAATATTCGGTCCAACACCATTTCAACAATAGCTTTCATAATCTCCGTCCCTGCCCGCCATTAGCGATCTTCATTTAATGATAGGCGACTGCAGTGATTCATTCGCTGGGCTCAACCACTAAAATTTTGATATTAATGCTTCATTCACATTTGTTCCAGTAGCTAGCGGTAGCAAGCGGTGATAAAAGCTTTCTACTTGAGAGTATGAGTTTTAATTGGTTTCAGAAGACTATTTCAGCGTTTAAAACTTGTTCCAATTCTCTATTTCAGTTACTGAGCATACTTATTGAATTATTTCAGAAATTTGGGTGAAGCATTCACAACAACACAACCCATATTCTCATCACATTTTGAGCAGAGGGCCTGTTGTGGTGAAAAACCCAGAAAATGAATGTAAATAGAGAAGATTTTTAAGAAAAAGAAGCAAGAAACTCAGCGATTCAGTCGCATCGCAACGTCTAGACGTAGCGACGCGATTGCATGAGAAATGAGGAGAATCGCTGAAGACTCACCAAATAAAGTATGCTCAGGCAGCGACTGACCGGCGATTTGATCGCCACACCATTCCTCGTCAGATTTTGTAAAAATCGACCGCGCGTCTACGGATTGCTTTTGAAAATGAAGGCGCGTGAAATGATCACGGCAGCATTTGTGATGTTTGCAAGTTAAATCGCGTGGCGACTAAATCGCCGTCGCTACAAGTATGCCCAGCCCTGTAGCCGAATAGTGCCATGAAGTCAATACTGGCGTTATTATTATGTTGAATGGTTGCCATATTCGTGACCAGCACCTTCAATAACCCCCCCCCCCCCAATTCACCGTTTTCTGCGAAACAGTCGTGAAATTCGGTGCAATGCATGGAGTGCACAACGGCACGATTTAATCGACACCTAAGAATGGGTACTGTAACAGCGACCAGTGGAACTTAACTTTTCATCTTGTTGTTACTCACACCTGGGAAGATCGGCCTCGGCACATATCAGGATCTCGTCAGGCGATTTGTGGGGATTGTCGGAAGTCGCAACGAGCCTCCGAGGCATGACCTTGTTAGTGGATACCTATTCAGAACGCCAAAAACAACTTGTTCCGACTTTGAACGTGTTATATTTTTCCCTTTTTGAGTAATACTGGAACATTTTCGTTGCAAACCGTCTTGGAAAGATTTTCACTACCTTGCAATTTGTAAACTTCACTTTTTGACCATTTTCAACTTCATCGAAGTGGTTGGGGAACAGCCTTCACTTCTTTTCACCCAGACAACCGTCACTTTTTTGACCTCTGTGTGAGGAAGGGTAGTTGAGAGTGACTGCATGCACAAGTTTGATTGAAGCGTACTGCTATAGCTTTTTCAGAATAATTTTTTTCCGCTCGAGAAAGCGCATCCGTAGTTCTTTAGCTTAACCAGACAAAGAACAAAAATATGCTCATGCTCACCAGACACAACGAGAGGAACATTAAGCAGTGAATTTCACTTTCTGTCAAATTTCTGAACTTTTGTCTTATTTCTGGCGGTTGATAGTCTAGTTCATTTGCACTAAATTGAAGCTGAGTTCGCGTCCAACAAAGGCCTTATAGGCGTGAAAAAGAAGGATAATGTTTGGACAGTTGGGTAAACTGTGATTTTTGTTTATTACTGCAGGACTTTATTTCGATCTGAATGGATTCAGTACTGGATTGTCGGATAGGTGGTGAAGAGCATAATCTTCATGATCTTCATATACGTACATATATGACAGTTTAAAAAAATTTGCGTGATAGTCTTCTGTGCTCACAGATGCGTTCAATCTCTACACCATGGATTTTATTATGTGTCGATTCTCTGCAGATTCTCGTCCAAGCAAAGTTCATTATTGATGTGCAGAAGTAATTTTTACTCCAAACATTCAATGACGGATCCCTCAGCTGAGATTGAGCCGTCGTGAAGAATCGTGTTGGAGCTGTTCTCTTCTCCCTGAATAAGCGCTTTAAAGGAAGGGTCTCCCTCTAGAACCGATCGTGAGATTTTAGCACAGAGAATCTACAGGGTACGGCGATCGAAATGGTATACTTATTCTTTCACAGGAGCACCAAAAACTCCTTTCTCTTGAAGAGTTCAAGATGCGCAGTGCGACAGCTATTACAAGGAGTTGCAGAGATGTCACATGCAGTGGCAGCTGTTATATCGTTCATAGGCACGCGATGAGTTTGTGGTAGCTGTCGCGCCACGCATTTTGAACTCTCCACGAAGAAGGGGTTTAAATCGGGAATTTCTTTCGAAATTTCCCCTTCATATACGTTGCTAAAATTACGCTCTACATCATCCATCCGACAATCTCGTACTGTGAAGCATTTAAATCAAAGTAAAGTCCCGCACTAGATCGGCGAGGTGTTGTGGAATATCTGGCGACCCTCTTCTAGATTGCACGAGTGATGTTGCTGATCTCAACACTCGCCAAGGTGTTCCACAGCAGCTCAAAGAGGAGGTTTAGGAGAAGTTCTTTCACTATTTCAGGACACGGCTGGAACAGCAGTGCCTCGACCGGCCTCCTACCTCTCTTGAGGAATAGCTTAGGAAATTTACTCCGATATCGTATGTCTCACATATCGAAATTTCAAGTCGAAATAATCTTTGAAAACTTTTCGACAACTTTTCACGAAGGTCGGTTTGGAAATTTCTTGAGGCTTTTTTCTCAGGCATCTGAGATTCGTACTTATAATTTGCTTGTGCTGTATTTGACAATGCAACACACGAACATGGTCTACATTGTTTGTGTGTGATCACCACTATAAGAATAGCATGCATGTTAGATCGAAATATGTATATGGTCTGTTAAATCTGGGGTGGCATGCATGCGCACCGAACCGCACGCCACCGAAGATCTAACACACCATAGAATATCTACGCGGCCCAGAGTTTCATTTCCAACAAAGGATCGACGGGAAAGCTCAATCAATTATTCTTCGGAAATGATGTAATATCCATGAATTTTCAAGGGTTTGATTACATTTGGATCGATTGAATACAGCCCTTTTAAACGCACTTTTAGAGTGCCATTGAAGTGGCCTGCACACATGTAATTCATCTCTCCACCAGTAGTTGAAAATTTTGCCATTCTTTTCCTTGATGATTTTTCTTAGAAATTTGAAATGAAATCGTTTAGATGCCTGATGGCGCGGAGAATGGCCTTCGTTCTTGTTGCGGTTTTTATATTTTTCGCTTTTTCACTGATACGGATTGGGATAAGGCTGACCAGAGTAGAGCCAAAGGTAAAGTGATCAATTTCTGGAGGATTAATCAATGATAATTCTTCAATCTTCTGGTCTTTAATTCTAACAAAACTTTTATATTTGGACATGATGCCTCTCGATCGGTAAAAATTGGAATTTGGGTCCGGATGAGTAAATGGAGCTGTAAAATCTGGCCAGTTGGTCCATCTTTGTATTAGGTCGTCAAGTATGAAATGTCCGATTCTGGATGAGAAGATTTCGAGTTTTGTTTCTGAAGCAAGATGGAGCATAAGATATCCGAATATGCTCCTATACTATCCCCTAGCCTTGCCATCTTAACTGCAGCTTGACTGCGCCAACAGATTGGAAACGTGGAAAGCTAGTAGCAATCAAGTGGCGAAGAGCGTTTCCAACATCGTGTTGAAAATTGAACATTTTCTCCACCAAGAAGTGAGCTAATCCATGAAAGGAGTTGTGGTCAAATAGAGCAAGGTTTGCTCAGTACAGAGATGCAGGTTGGTCCTCACCCCTGCTCCTCTGGCTTAAGCTGCGTGGATTTGTGAAAAATGGTCAAAAATTGACACCCATTTTTGAGGGTCAAACTGGGAAATATCCTTTTACCGAACCACTTTTAATGGTCACATTGCTTTGAGTATCTAAATATTCCTGGATTATCAAGGCCACATCTTGCTGCTTACGCTGACCTAGTTTGACTCCTATCCACTTCGGCTACGGCTTCCAGCTTATCGATATCCAGGTTCATCATAAGGCTAAATTTGGAGCTTCATGTCACCTGAGCAAAACTTCCCAAGCAAACGCTTTTCAGTGCATTTACTAGTCAAATGTCCCTTAACACTACCCTGATTTTCCCACCTTTCTCAGCTCTAATGACTGGAAAATGGAACCTGTGTTCCAAAACGACACGATTTTTCGTCTTTGAGTAGTTCTACAAAAATGCTTTCAAACAAAAATTCGAAAACTGATCAAAAACCCAGGGAGTGATTTGGATAGCAAGAGGATGTACCTTCATAATGAAGGTAAAGATGAGAACAGGTCTAACAAATCTTCGAAGATAGAGACTGTCAAACTGATCGCTCATAAAACCGGACATTTCATACTTGACGACCTAATAGAATTCAAGTGACGTTGTAAATAACACGCTTATTCTGCTTTTCACTTTCCACTGTAAAGTTCTTTGAGAACTTATTACACGACAGCTGATGTTGCGCTAGGAATCTGGTCCCCTTGCCACCATCTGTGAACCAGAATTGTGTTTCACACCGCTTTTAACCGAAAGTCGATTCTTTTCAGTATGATACTGAAATCCTTATGATTTTATCACAATTTATCCGTTCATCACCGCATCAAGCACCAAGAAACTCCAATTCCCGACATTTCTCTTTGTTATTCCAAGTTTTGGCAAGAGGCAAGAGCATCCATAAGTTTATGGCGCTTTGGGCAAGCAATGTTTCATAGTTTAGTCTACACTTTCCTATCGTGTTCTCCTAGTAATAGCCGTCACAAGCAACCCATTCCGTCTTCTACGAAGCGCTTCACTAAATCTCCATCCTCTGGTTGCTTCAATTGGAAAACAATCTGTACTTTCGACTATGACTTTTGGTGCTATGGTTATTCCGTGTGCAACTTCCAAATTTTATTTGCGTCCGGACCTGCTTTAAATTTTTTAGATTCAAAATCACCCAATATTTCCTGCAGGAGGGCAACTGTTAAAACTGGAACACAAACTCAAATCAGTTAAGGCGATGAAGAGGTATAAGAAGATTAATGGATTGTTGACAGCGTGGTAGTGGGATCCAAGATTATGACCGGAATCATGGAGCTGTCTCTGATATTTACTACTGCTTAAATCAAAAAATCTTCCCTAAATGCTCACATCGGGAATTGTTTTATAGGAGGTTGTGAACTTTATCAATTACTGTATACAGTAGTGACAGTGTTTACATGCGCGCGGCTACCTTCATCCATGCTGGTCTTAAAGTCTTCTGACAAAAATCAATGACTAAACAGAAGTACCATCCATGTTAGTCGCAGTGACCACGGAGAGGGGTTCCTGATCAGTTACGCAGAATAGTCTGATCATTTCGCAAGAATAGTTTTAGCAAAGCTCCGATTCTTCAACTAGTTGATGTTGCATGAGTCTTCACGGAAAAGTACAATACCTCGCTAAATTCTTTAAAAAAGTACACTCGGTGCAAACTTGCGTTCTTTTCGTTCCATCCCCAATGATTTTGTTAAGATGCATTTTATCGAAAGTCCGAGTTGATCTTGGAAAACGTATACGACTGTTTAATCTACCTACAATTCTTTAAAAAAGAAGACGAAATTTACAGCAATTTCTTCTACAAGAAATTGCTGTAAATTTCGTGCTAAATTGTGAAACTTGAGCGTTTTCGTTTTATTTGGAGGGATTCCGCTGCAAACGGCGTGCGATACCACCAACGGCGATCTCCGCGATGCGCGACAAAATTGTGACAAAAGGAGAACATTTGAAATCTCATGCTGAAGCGACAAATTGTAAATCTACCTCACACATGCCTGAGGCTGGATCGATTACGGTTCTTGCCACTTCGCTCCGCGAGTGTACCTTTCTATAGAACTTAGCGAGGGTATTGTATCCGTAAGTAGTGAAATGACGGTCTTGCATTGGATCAACTTATTCCAGCATCGCTGCCGTCATTTTGCTTTGAGATCAATCTGCATATTATGCTGGAGACGTTACGTTGTAGATAGGCACCCATGCGTCTTTAGATTTGCAAGCAGGAGAGGAACATATGCTCATCCCATCGGCTTAGCTCTTACGTTCAAACAGCTTCACTTGCCCGAGACTTTTAATGTCGATCTAGTTATACTGTACCCCTTCGTTCTTGTATTCTACAGTGCGTTTCACAATTACAAGATCATCCCTTATTTTTGAGTTTTCGGGAGGAGCAGCAATCGCAGGAGTTTCCTATATGTGGCAGATTCCCAACCTCGAAAAGCGCTATAATTAAAACTCCGTTTTGATATAGCTAACCGTGGTCTTTTTATGAATAATTTTCTTCCTCTTATACCGTTTCATAGTTATAAGAAGACTTCAAGGAATCAAACAATTTCATTAGACTAATGACAGATTTTGTGTGGAATGGGAGGATCTTCAGTGAGACATATAATCTGTGGAAAGACCCTTGAGGCGAAAAATGCTAAAGAGCTTATTCTACTTTAATCTTTTCAGAACGCTGCATCATTCGCTGTGCACCAACATGCGATGGAGGTGCAACGAATAAATTCGCTTATTAAAGAGAGATTCGAGCAGAACGACATTCCGCAAGAGCCGGTTTGCTTCCGTTCTCAATAAGAATTTGATGTAGCTCCCGACGATCTCAAAACTGCATGTCATTATGAGAAAATTTTCCAGCTGCTACGTGCAAGACAATATATCAGTGTTCCACGAAGGAGTTTCTGTGATGGTCGAGATTTTCTTGTGGTCGTGCACACGAGGATGCACGACCTTAGAACACGAAACATCTGGAGGAGAACATATGGAAGCTTCCAAGCAATGGTTGCCGTTCCCTTATTTTTCTTCGGTCATACCTATGTAGCAGTGGCGAGCGCAGGGGAGAACGAGTCGCCAAACTTTTGAAATTCCTTTACAAATTAAATAAAACTCCTGCATTAGTTTATTTTCACTTGTTTGTTTTTTTAAATATTTTTAAAGGAATTCCTATTAATTAATTATTATTAGAAAAATCTTCTATTGATTTCATTTTCCATCTGGGTCCCCAAAGCGGCGGAGACCCCAATTTTTCCGCACGCCCCACCCTCCTCCCCCCACTTTCTTCGTCCGGCACTGCTACGTAGGAATATTTTGGCTTCCACAGTGGAAAGTAAGACAGTAAATTGAATAATAGTATGTATTGATGAGTAAATCGTATGCTCCTTTCAGTATAGGTTTGCTCTCATGTTCGTCGTCGGGAAGGCGAGCACACTATTCTATAAGGAATTACTTGAGAATGAAGTCAACAATTACGGCGATATTCTGGTAGCTGACTTTGAGGACACTTACAAAAATCTCACGCTGAAGGTAATCACTAGAGCACCCATACTTGTTTTGATCTGTTTCATTCATAAGCGGATTTTTCTTTTGAAGTAAAGCGTAAGTACTAGCTCGAAATAGATGGGAAAATTCCTGATGCATGTTAGGATATTCCACAGTTGCAGCATTTTACTATAAAAGCCTGCACCTGTCGGGACATAGTGTTATTCGCCTTCAAAGGTAGCGAGAATTTTTACAATTTATGGATAAATGTGGTAAAGGTGATGACGCACACGTGACCACTGATTCAATGTTGCATGTAACACGAATCAGTGAGTGGTGGTCCGTTTTTCGCGGTCTAGACGAACATTATATTCAGAACCTCGCTGGCCTGCGATATGTATTGGTGGCTTGTCCAGAGGTCCCAGCTGTTCTAAAGATGGACGACGATGTAGCATGGAACATGGAGAAAGCAGCTATGTTAGCTAACTTCACAGCAGTAACGAATAAAATACACTGTGCTCTGTAAGAATTTTATTTCTTTCTTACTAACCGACATATTCATGTGTTTGGTGTCAAGTACGATAACGTGGTGAAATTAAAATCGCACCAGATTTGCAAATTGTGTAGAGATTTAATATTTTTCTGTTCCACTCATGTCCTTCCCTGACAGTAACAGCTCATACATAGCTGATACATTACATTTGGTGAGAAACAGCCGAACACTCGTGCTGCTCGAGTTAAAATAAATACTAATTGTTATAGGTATTCAAATATCCCCGCATCAAGAGATACCAAACGAAAATGGTAAGCAATTTTTGATTTCTACTTTTGATATCAAGTTTACATTTATGAAGCCCAGTTGTACAGAATGCCTCAAGTCGATTCTTTTCGGAGTAGCAAAATTTTTGGTCAAAGCAGGTCGAGCATTTCCGAAGCAGCAATGAAACCTATTTTTGGCACAATACCTTTAAAACCAAGCAAATTGTAGGTTGAAATGGCTTATCGGGGCCAGGGTTGGGATTCATGAAACATTCACCAAGCAAATCGAGGATGGTTAGCATGATCGATTATTTTATGGATTATGTAAAACTACGAGAAGCAGAAAGTTTGGTTTGCTAAACTAGTTTTCCTCGGTTATGCGTCCATGCATTCTAGCCCGGGATTCATCAACGCATACTCAGGCGGAAACTAGGCTAGCACAGCAGCCTTTAGGTCCTGCATGCGTTGAATGCGGCATGTATCTTTGAATGAAAATACCGCGCGACCGACGCGAAAAGCTATGAGGCTGCAAGCATGATGGGTCTGAGGCTGAGCCCAGAGTGTGGTTAAAGCTCGCCTTTGAAGGTTTCTCACTGAACCTTGCCACGCGGTATTGCAATAGAAGATTCTTGAATAATAATTTATTAAAATATGATATGTACAGAGGAATGATAAATATTGCTGACTTGTTGGCGGACGCGAAGCGTGAACCGAACTGCCGATTATTGAGTAGATCGTGATATTGCACCGTGTATTGACAGTAATCCCCGCTATCGACGCGAACGACGTTGGAAAGGGCGATGCAAGAGGGCCCCTTGCTCTGTTTTTATACATTGCCGTCGCATCCTGGAATGTCAGCATATCAAAATCTGAATAGATCCGCTAAAGATAATTTAAATAATGACATTGAAACTTCTCTGACCATATTATATTGTGATAGTAGCATAGCTACACAGAGTATCAGAAGTAGAATTCATTGAAGTACGACCAATAAAACATGATTAGGAAAGTAAATTTCACCTGCATCGCCAAATACTTACCAGTAACGCTAACAGCCGTTGGTTTGTGTGATTAGCGTCTCATGAATCCTAGCCCAGAAAGCGGTTGCAAGCGTCTTGACGTTTGTGAACGCTTGACATGATGAGTGGTACCATTGAAACGATTTTTTGCTTCTGAGCAGAGATTTTTTGTTTGAAAAAGGCGTACGAACTGTGTGTGGAAAGTTAGCTCTTCCTTTTCCAGAGGAAGCAAATACTAGGGGAACAAACATTTGATGGTTCGCATTCTCATATGCTCCACATTGCTTGCTGCCTTCAAACTACCATTTATTTCAAAGAATGAGTCTAGGCATCTGCATACATAGAGTCGATGCTCTGAATTTTTTTCAGCAAAAAAGCTGTAGAAAGTAATAATTACATTTGCTATAGATGAGCAGTAATGAAGCAGTTACCTTCCTCGATCTCGACAACACATTGTTTCTCTCAGGTATGTCTCGTATGAAGAGTGGAGCGAGGAGGTGTTCCCACCGTTTTGTTTCGGACTAGCCTACACACTTCCGAGGGAGGCAATAGTCAAATTGTTGCAGGCGCTTCAAACTCACCATCAGAAATTTTTATGGGTACGGTTTCAAACATCTAGTAGTTTTCATTGTTCGAGATTCTGCTATGAAGATTTCGGAAACAGTTTTCTGTTCAGCTCGATGACATCTTCGTTACCGGTGTATTGGCACGTCTTACTACTGTGTCTCGCATCAACATTAACACGCAGTACAATTATAAACCAACGAAGTCAGTAAAAATATGGAGAGATTCCTATACATTCGCATTGATACGAAAGTGCAACATTGAATATTTCTTCTTGATAGCTAATTCGCATCTTTTTATGCCTAAAATGACAATTGCAGGGAGACACTCCCAAAATTAAAGGACTTCGAATTTTTGTTGTGCCTCGTTAATTACTTCACTTTAATTGTTTTGTGATATCATCGATTGTGCGCTCCAATTCTGAGACTCAGGAATAAAATGTGTAAATCCTATTACTTTTAACAGCTTCATGGAAACCGCCTCTTAGCTCGTGTGTCGCTGTAAAAAGCTTTTCCCAATTCCGGAAAGAATTTTCTATGATATCGAATACCATGGAAACCTCGTTAATGGGCAAAGGTTGGCTCATACCCCAGTGATAGCTTTTGTGCGTATGCGCTCATTTGCTACGATTTTGAGTTACATTTTGCAGTCCAGTAGTGCGTAAGATGCTACTGAGAGGGTACACAAATACGAGAGTAATGTGCCGGGGTCCGGTAGTGTGGAGGAGACGAGGATGCCACTGGATGGATCCACGTAGGCGAGAGTGGTGCTCCGGCGCGCAGTAGTGGAGAACGCATCACTCGAACGCGTGGCGAGCGAAACAAGCTTGAAAGAAGCCTGAGAGTCTGACATCGGCCGGACTCTCAGGTTGGTGTATGATTTGTTGGAAAGGGTAAAATAAGTTGCATGTAAGCAGTTCCAGCTTGTATAGTTCACATGAAAAATGAAAAAAAAACTTTCTGAGTGATGCCGATCAAACTGACTTTCCAGAATGTGCTGATTGAATGTAAAAGACCAGGAAACCAACTGCAATATCGACTACCAACAGATATTGATCTCTTCACTTTTGCTTCTAGGTGACCCAGTGCAAGCAAGGGCCTAGAAAGACGCGATAATCATGATAAGGCAAGAAGCAACATGCTCTATTCCCAGCTAATCACGAGTGCAACGATATCGGAATTAGATAAACCAGCCTGATCGTCCGGCTTACGCCAGACTCTCAGGCTTCTTGTAGTGCTCGCTTCGCTCGCATATTTTCATTGCCTTCAGATAAGACTAGTGCAGGTGGATGAACAGACAGTATCCACAGAGAAGTATTCTTTACGGCGGTTCATGGGACCATTGACCCACCATGGGCGGCTCCTTTCTAACAATTTGTGATAACGCACTTCGGTTCGCTTTGGTGGACGTAAACAGTAAAAATTGACCGAGTATGTGCAAACTATGATTGGACCTGAACACCGGTGCTCCCTTATCTCACCGTTGCGACCTGTCTCCAGAGGTTCCTCCACTTTTGAACGCCCGTATCCACCCTTATACCCAACTCCGGGCATTTCTCCGCTTTTGGATGCCGGCGCACCCATATCACGCCGTTGGACCCGACTCCACGCGTTTCCTCACTTTTGGACGCCGGCACACCTTTATCACACCGTTGGACCCGACTCCAGGCGTTTCCCCGCTTTTGGACGCCGGCGCACCCTTTCATAGCGTCCTTATCACAGCTGTGAAACCGTCGGGTAACGTCTTTCCTCTGTGTGTGAGAGCCGGCCCACGTCACATCCATTTGTGGACCACTTCTTGAGCATCGATCTCACTACCGAATGCGGTCGCCATCAGCGAACCCGATTCTCTACATTTTCCCCACTATGGAGTGGTCGGCGCATCCCCAGTCCATAACTGGGCCAGATTCTCAGCCTTAGTCTAGCACAGTTCTCACACCGCTGCGGACCCGTATGATGACATCTTTCCAACTACTGACTGCGTGCGCATCCCCACACAGCTATGCATCCGTTTCTAGAACTCTCCTGCGAACTTCGCCGCCGATATCTTCTCCTGTTGCTGTGCCCCTTCTATCTCGCTAGACCACTTCTCTCTAAACCATACTCACACCATGTTGTTCTTTACATGACTTGATGAAAACCTGCAAATAAACACCCAGACTCATCCATTTTCACAGTGATGTAAACAACTATAGGTTTTCCATGCGAAACAGAGTGGGCCAAAACACCTGCCAACCAAGGTAAAAATGAAAATTTGCTCACTTTTTATATGTAACTTGATACGCTGAACATCGTGGTGCAATCAGATTTTTCCGGTAGGGTCTGGTTCTCTTGTACACACACACACTGACATAAAATGCCAATTAATATTAACTATGATATACCTATATTTATTGAAATATCACATTAAATACATTTGAATCCTAAGGTAATAATGCTACGCTTGTTTCATACGTGTAAAATTTGTCATCAGTGATTCCCTTGCGGTCGGTATATTTTCCATACTCTCCAGAAATTTAGTATCTAAGGCGCAGTTTCCCTTGGTCGCAAGCAGTAGTTGTCCTCGTTCTGTAGATGTGCCTATGGGCTGCGGATCAACTGAGTCGTCGACGATCTGACAGGGTAATATAAATTAAGAACTGTATTCATGCGCAGTATTGATTACATTTTTTGAAAAAGTAGAAAGGTATATAAATCGAAATAGGTAGCAGAGGGGCGGTAACGGTATTCACCTCCTTATATAGGCGCACAATCTCGTACAGGCTTATCGGTCCTGGATTGACGAGGTTGAGATGTCCACCAACTCGTTTCTCCATTAATGATAACATCGCCTCAAAGCAGTCCGGAAGGATAGAAATCGAAACTGGTAGATCAAAAATCTCCCTGAAGTTACCAATATAGACCAAAGGAAACGTCTGAATGTATCATACATATTGGTTGTTATGCGAGTAAATTAAACTCTTAGGAGCATCTCTTCAGAATCAAGCTTGTTATGGCGGCACAAAGTAATGCATACTGTTGTTCCTCTTGCACTTATCAGATAACTACCATACTGCTCCTAATCTTTGCAAAAAGGACTCGCGCGACGCGTTAAACCGTCGCAAAGCGTCGCTCTTTCATAACATCCTTAAAATGAAACAAATTCCAATTTTTCTTGAAAAGCCAAATTGTCCATTTCATGACAAATCTTACTATTTATAAACTTTCAACATCGAGCTTTAAAAAATTAAAAATATAGTATTTTGATCACTCCGTGTTAAGGCGGTCAGTCACAAGGAAGTCTGCTTGAATATGTAGTGATGTTTTTGACAGGTATAAAGAACAATATTGAAAAATTCATAATTCATTCGATCCGCTGTAACACAGAGAACCCATATATTCAGAAAAAGGTTGGGTAACTCTATTTCTAAGAAAATTACAAGGTGTAAGAGCAGTATTGTAACTAGGTATTCAACAAATTTGTCTGGCCACTCATTTATTTATTTATTTATTTATTCATCCGCTCATAATTTCCGTCCTTCTTCCTTTCTCTCTCAAGATTACAACGACTTGCATTCAGGCGTGTAGTAGTACTAAGTGCACGAAATTGGTGAAACGTAAACCTCTGCAACGAAGAGCAAGAACTGTCTTTTCTCGGAATTTTCCACTAACTTGTAGTTGATGATCTTCGACAGCAGATTTCTTGGCTGATCTAGTTCATAAGTGAGTGGCAACGTAATCCTAGCACTGATATTCTCCCATCCTTTTTCGTTGAAATGCGACATTTGTCGATCTGTGAAACCCTTCACAACCGAGTAGGACGAGCCGAAGAATGTGGGAGTGTCTGTAGTAATGAAAGTGAAATGCGTGAGAATTAGCAGCGGATTTACGAATGACGCAGACAACTTAGGTAAATCTTACCCTTCTCAGTAAAACCTGGTCCTCCAATTGGATGTTTGGCATCATAGGCAAAGATATATCCAGTTCCAACGTAAGTGAAATGAATTCCAAGTTTGCGACATAAATGAGCGAGAACGGTCGCGCTGAAATTGACCAAACAGGGGTTTTATGGTGAAAGAAATATTTCTGCACTTTTTTGGAAGTTCTCAAAGCTTACCTGTACATATTATCCCGAACATTCTCGTAAACTCGATCTGGACCACCCTCGAGGTACTCGATGGTGTTTATCCCGTTTCCGTGTGTTCTCCCAGTCACACAAACCACATGGGTCACATTCAGGGTGGCTAGTTCGTCTTCCACCTGCAATTCTCATGTGTTAAAATAATTCAAGGACCGCTTTTGCTGTCATACACTCAAGATCACTGTTGCGCTGCTTTTAGACCTTCCAGGGCAACAAAAATTTGGAAAAGAAATCTGCATTAATGAGAGTGAGGAAGCTCACCTCATCATCGCTGTTTATGCCAACCTTACTTTTCGCTAGCACGTATGGGACCTTCCGATTGGTCAGAACCTGCAACCAATCAGATTACTCATAGAAACTAAATGAAAACAGCCCAGTATGCCACAGCAACAACCTTTTGCAATGCTTGCCCGACGTAACCATTGCCTCCGTATAAAGCTACATGCATTTTCACGCTATCCTTTGGCTTGAGTGCTGACGCCACTGTCCTTCTCATCCCTTAAAGAAAGGATAAAATATATTTAGAAACAGCTCGAAGACCCGACTTTTGGCAGCTCGCTATGGAAACCGTTTATCTCTTTCATTGCTCTGAAACTTTCGAGAGCAGAACGTGAACATTGCTCATCCGTTTTAAAGAGGTGATTGAGTGTGAACCATGATTGCTATTAATCGTTTAATTCGGTTGAGGTCCCGACGTCTTCTTCTAGTTGGAGTTTGGAACATCAACGACATTTACTGTCTGAAACGCCTTTCAACGCAACAGGACAGCAGATTCAGTAAACAAAAAGGTGGTTTTGTGTGTGTATGTGTGTGTGTGGGGGGGGCGTCCTGTTAATGCTATATTAATGCGATAGGTACCACTGTCAGTAGGTCCAAAACATTGCAGCAGGTCTCGCACAGAGAGAGCGTGCTCACTACTGCAATGTATACCTATTTTTTGTTCACTTTTGATCTTTTAGCATTGCTCCAAAAAGCTTCCAAAGTTCTGCGGTCAGAGTTCCAGGCTCGTCCAATGACGTTTTCTGCGATTTCTCTGTAGTTAGTTCTTGAATAGATGCGCACAGAATCCAAGGTACTCACCTTCCTCAAAACTAATCTGAGGCGTCCAACCAAGGTCTTTCTCAGCTTTGCTGATATCTATCAAGTATCGCATATCATTGTAAGGTCGATCAGGAATGGAAACAAATCGTGGCGCTGACACTTCTCGGCCGAGTTGTCGATCCACTTCTGCTTGGATCACGTGAGCAAGATCGGCCACTGGAAATTATGAAGAATTCATAGTGAAAAGCGTGGCAAAACTTCGTTATATAGCGAGTATAGTAGAGTTTTTTCAAATGCAGGTTTATATATGCCCACCGTTTTTCTCGAAGTAAGTGCCGAGATTGTAAATCTCTCCAATTTTTCCACGTTCGCATACTCGTTGAATACCGATACTGGCGTCATCTACGTATAACCACGACCTAAACTGATTCTTGGTTACACGACGGGCTCCAAATGTGCTCAGAAGCATCCCGTAGATCATGAATCGGACTCCTTCTGGTAGAGGCGAGAATCTATTTCGAGAGAATGAATTTTCAAGGGATTCACACGTACCAGTACTATATTAGGAACTTATTCACAGCTCAGTGGTTGAGAACCACGCATCAGCACTTGTTTGGACAGACTGGAGCAGGGAGAAGGAGGATAAGTCGGTGAAGTTTGTGGATGCGCAGACAATTAGAGTTTCACTTTAGATGTGGTGCAGCACATGCGAGCAGGGCTTAGGCACACAAGTCTGCCGTACAAATAAGTGAAGATGAGCACTTACGCATAGATATTTGAGAACAGGTACTTATATATTAATATCCATTGAATTAATATCCTGAATATTCTGGGAACAACGCCCATCTGTTTTTTTTTGTGCTTCTGTTTTCTTGGAAAGGTGCGCAACTTATTCTCTTCATTTTATTTCACTTATGTAAATGTACATAGCTCCAGAAGAAGTGGAATCCTGTGGTAAAAAAATGGACGTTTGTATTTTTTGCCTATGATCTAGTGATGACCTTATATGTGCCTACTAGTAGTAATATTCCATTACCGCTGCGAGAGGGAGGAAAGAAGAAAGGGAAGAAGAAGAAGAAGAAGAAGAAGAAGAAGAACGGAGAAAGAGGAAATAAAATGATTTTCAAGAGACTGACCTTAGCTGTTTTCCAGAACCCTGAATGGTGTATTCGCCACGGACTTTGGCGATTTCTATGAATCTCGGGACCACCTGGAATATTTCTGGTTCGACATTTGTAAGGATTTCTTTGGAAGGAAAATCCGGATTTTGGACATCCTAATTTCCTTTTGGCAGCCTTGAACCTTGAGAGAACGAGCATTTCCCAATTCTCTAAGTAGAGAAGCTCATGCATTTCCCAGTCATCTATGCGGCTTACTAAAAAAAAGAAGTCCTGTGCGTCAATACAGAATCACTCGGAGACGAGTTCTCTTCTTTTGCAGCTCAATTAGCGGCTGGAAGTTCATTTTTTCGAAGAAATGCGCTTCTACACTTCGCTAAGGTGGGCGCTTTTGATTGATGCCTAATGGGTCCATTGATTTCGATGCATATCGATTGTGGAAGGCGCATCGCTGGCGCTGTCGCAGCTGTCTTCAGCCTGCGATCAATATGTACCAGAACAGTTGTCTCGTGCCGTACTCTTTGAAATGAGTAGCAGCACTGTCAACAACGAGTTGTTTTTTACTCGTTTCATCCTAACGTTCTAACAAAAATTCATAAAAGTCACAGCTCTAACAAAAATTAATAGAAGTCACAATACAATCCGTTTACCTTAACATCCCACTGATTCGGCCCATAGATGTTGTTCATTCTGGCTATTATTATCGGTAACTTGTGTTGAGCCGTGAAAGCTCTCACATACGCTTCGCCAGCAATCTGGAATACAAAAGTTTGAAAATAAGAGGGAACTAAGGTAAGAGAGGCTGGTTGTATCTAGCAGGCATATATCAAGTACAGTTACCTTAGTAGCAGCATAAGGATTTCCGGGCAGAAGCCGGCTATCTTCGACCTTGCCACTTTCATCATCGCCAAGGCCGGAATCACCATAGACCTGGGAAATTAAATCACGAAGAGTTTGCTCCAAAATACGAAACAACTTGGAAATTAAATAAAAGAAATTAGTAAAACCACACTTGTCAGCAAACTTCGGACTAAAATATGTCATCGTGATAAAATATTTATTCAGTATGCAGCTTACCTCATCCGTACTGATGTGGACGAATCGCCTGATCTTCCCGTACTCCTTGACCACTTCCAGAAGCTCAATGAAAGCGATCACGTTGTTCTCGATCGCCTCGATTGTCTCGTTGTAGCAGCGAGTAGACGTGCAGTCAGCAGCAAAATGAATCACTGTATCGATCTGCAAAGATACCCTGTTGAGAAAAGTCAATATATCGATCCGTGACTACGTAAGGGTATACATCCAACGACTTTATTTTCCATGTCATTGCAAACACAGCGCAAATCATGAGTTCAATACATTACTGTTCTCTATTCATTCAAACTTAATAGGTGCTATTTTGCTACCAAAAAACCCTGCCTTTTTTCAAAATAAAAAAATGGATGTAGGGATGTTCAATTGAAGCATTGGATTAGGAAGGGGTGATGAAATTGACTTCTCCATCGCACTTGAGCTCAGCCTCTTGTACAGAGATAATCCAGCTTATTCCGTGCCTGACTATTTGGACAGGTCATTAGGCATGAACTTCGCCAACTTCGTGCAACCCCCCCCCCCCCGCCCCCAGCAGCGACTTCACACTCTCGGAATCTCCATTCTCAAGGCTTACAACCTAAGAAAAATTAAGTTCTCCGGGGAATCGATTACGTTGAGCTCGCAAACGAAGAAAAGCGCTCTCGAATGACTGCACACACTTGGTCAAAGATCCAGGAAAAACCGAGAAAATTATGGAAACTATAAAAAGAACAAGTTACTGAAACTGTAGCTGCTCATTTTACAAGCCGGTTATTACACTAAAGATGTGCGTCGAAACCACAGACCTATTGAAAAGCTACGAAACCCTAGGGATCGGCCACTTGGATTTTTTCAAATCTTACTATAATATGGCGAATTCTGTAAAAGTTCTGAGCAGATCTGCGACGAAGGACTCTATTCATATTCGGTGGAAAAACTCTAGTAAATAGTAATAATTTCGTAATAATCGATATAAAAACCCTGAAAGCACTCACATCGTTGTCCTTGAAGACAGTCATCATTGCCTTCCGATTTTTTATGTCAGCTAGAGCCAACTTATAGCGAGGTGAGTTTCGTACCTTAAGATTATGCATTATGGAGTTGAGAGAACCGCAAAAAATCTTTTGAAAAAATTTCCGTGGTTTGTATTCTCGTAGTTTTTTGCTCTGAATTTCCAGTTTTTTGATGCGTAATAGTGAAGCTCTCGCCACTATGCCAAACTCATTTTGTAGGCGCGGATGCATGATAATATGGATAATCTCATTCCCATAGGTAGAATTACTCATGGGTAGAGCTGGATATGGGTAACACCTCGTACATGGGTAAACATGTTCATATGTCCCAGGTAAAGGGTGAATTTGAGCACATCAACCCCTTTACTATGGGTAGTAACCTTAATGGTGGATACGGACACTGATAAAAATTAGCATAAACGAGAGTCCCACCTTTTCGTCGACATGCTGTGTGTCACTGTTCAATATGAGCTTGTCCACATTGACGAAATTGCAATTCGGCCAAGCATCATGGATATGATTCACGAAATTCGAGCCGATGAACCCGCATCCGCCGGTGATCACCACGTTCCGCGGCTCGTACGTCATACACTTGAAGAACGTTGTTTTACATGAAGGATAGAATCAGAACAACTGTACAAATAATAGGGAGCTGCACACCATAAGTACGTCATCTATGCCTTTATATAGAATGTCCTGAGCATAAGGATGAGCAGAAGTGGGGCACATGTGAGGATAATGGATGAACAATAGCCTATGGAAATTCAAGATTCCTGGTGCCTTCAAATAGAAGTTACCCTCGGTGGTTATAATTACGGAGCTCGATATCGAATGAAGTCTTTAGCGCCTCACAAATAGATAGTATGATCAATAACTATGTTATTCCCTCATCCTGTTTGATATGAGAGTAGGAAAACATGAGAGCACACCAAAAATCTGTTCAAGCACGGCTGGAGAGTATTTTGACCCGAGAAATGTTATGCTAAGGAAGAAATCATGAATTTCGTGGGCGTTAAGTCGAAAAAAAAACTCACTAAATACATAGGGAAAGTCGGGCAAAGTTCAATTTTTTACAGCCTATTTTTTTATGACACTGATCGTCTACTCAGATACCCATATTTTCTGGCAGACTCCTGCTTCTGGAACGAAAGGATTCCAGAAACGCTTCTTCACTCTTTGGTTTAGTAACACTCGGCGTCTCGCAATAAAGTGAACCAATCACCTGAGTAAAAAATGCATTGAAACGCTTGAACGCAAGTAATAATTTCAACATTTTGCTTTGCCGGACAGAGTTCTAATGGTATTTAAAGTAAAAATATCATGGAAATCTACGATTTGAAACCTTTGAAAAAAAAAACCTTGATGAGAAATTGCCCAGCCTCACATTTTCCTAGACTCTGCCACCTTTACAGCTTAAAAGACATACATACCCAAAACAAGAGGGGCAACGTCTACAGCTTTAACATGACCTACAGGAAATTCAGCAGATGTCAAGTTTCGCCTGCTTGAAAGCCTGGGTTCTGACTGGCCTCTTCATCCTGACAATTGGAGGAAGAAGAATGAGTGAAAGAAAGGGGTGGGGGGTCATCGTAAATCTCGAGGTCTAAAAGGGCCGGGGTTTTGAAAACAAAATTATTAAGAAAAAGTTTCAGTTTTTTCTTGTAAGGAGTTTTCAAAGTTGTAAAAATGACTATTCAAAGAATAATAATTGAGATAAGGGATCAAAATAAGCCAAAACATAGCTAAAACACAACAACATATTCTACTTTATGGAATAATTTTAAAATTCGTTGACCGGTTCTCGACGTCCCGCCCCCCCCCCCTCTCCCCTGAATCTGTCACTGTTAAATACCCTTCCATTCTGTGTAGTTATTAATACTCCCATGGTCAACATTCTATGATCATCATCTTCAATAGTGTTTCAGTAATTTCAAATAAAAATTTAGAACTGTTGGTTCAATTATCGTAGAGCGGACTACGGGTACTTGATAAATCATTTTTCGCATAGAAGAAAAAAATTGTTGAGATAAGAAAATACAGAATATTCCCAGTAGAAAAAGCCGCAAACATTTTCTAGCATGACTTTCAGTTTCTCTGTTGAGTAGAGAAGGAGCAAATACGATGCAGATTTCTTTTTTTTTCATTTCAAATGTATTTGTGGGGACGAATAAAGTTGTAGTTGTTCATTAGTTGTTGTTTTCGGTCCAAGCTAGCAATTTGTACAGATACTTGCCTAGAATGTACCCAATAGGCTACTTATCGGAGCAAAGCAAAAAGAGAGAAGAAAAGAGAAAAATAGTGGTGAGTAAACAACTGATATGTTTAGAAAGCAACATAGAAAATTAGCTTACTGGGTCTGGTATGGGTCGGACGACGAGGCGACGACGACGACGACCGGGTCAAGGCCCATCACGGCCACGTCAGATCGATGCGCGGCCGATAACGTTCCGAACTTCGACGTGTTGAAAGTGCAGTGTTTTTGCTTGATAATAAACATCTGCAAGTTTTCGCTCAGTCTTTGCCATGGAAGATCCCGGCCGGAAGATGTTCCTGGTAAAATATGGCTTCAATCTTGCTGGAAAATCCACTTATCCATGAAACAAAAAGCGTAAAATGGCACAACAGCAAGGAATATAGCAAGGTTTTTAAATTGAATCTGAAGTTCTATCCTAAAGCATGCAGAAGCTTCTATTCGAGGGCAAATACATAATTAACCGCTTAGCTATTGCACTGTACGGAAACTGCAGAACTATGGTGTACAGTACAAGAAAAAAATCGAAAAAAGTAGCTGATTTGATATTTCCCACATGGTGAAGCGACGGAGAAAGGTGCAAGGGGAATAATTGCTGAAATTCTCCATTGTCGCTCTAGTAGCTTGTACGACCCTGACAATAATTTTTCGGTACGATGTTCAATAGGCTTTGAGTTTCACGACGACATCAGCTATGTGCATTCGTAGAGAGAAATAAATATATTAAACGATAAATTCTCCCACTTGCAAGGGAATACGCCCTTGTGGAAATAAAAAAAAAATCGCAACAGGAAGCACATCCTGCCTGAATCAGCACGAAACCAATTCTAAAAACCAAATAATTCAGCTACATGCGTGAACAGTAAACAGCTAGCTCGATAGCGCGATGCTGGGGCACTCGTTTTATAAAAACAACCCTGCTCTATGGGAAAACATAAGAAAACCGTAACTCCCAGAGGAGGATGCTGAAGTGGTATATTTTAACATTCTAATTTTGCAACTTTTTTTTGAAAAGGCATCCACCCGTAAGAGCAGAAGCGCTTAAATTAAGGCTGTACATATTTTTTCAGTAGCTTTTTCTTTTCAGCTCATACAGTTACGGCCAAAAAGATTGGGTCAGTGCCATGTTGAAGGCGTAACTTTTCATCATAACTTAATCGGGATTGTGCTATTCCGACATAATTCTTTCTTTGCGCTGCGTAACATTGACGTAACCTGCTTTTAAACAGAACTATCGCGTTCCAAGTCCGAATTCACAACTCTCGTCAACATGACGACTCCTCGCTTGTATCGCCTCATTTCGATTAGCAGAGGAGCTATTCCAAACCTCCTTTCTAGTGAGTAATTTGCTGTAATAATCGTGTCCTGTAGTTTTTCTCTGTATATGAAAAAGTGCGACTACCAAAAAGCCCAAAAAAGTGTGAAAAAAAGAGTTTTCAGTTGTCTCGAACAAAAGACAACCGTTCCAACGGAGGATAATTCTATGATATCCACTACTGACAACTATTCTGACATTGGAATAGGAACTGTAACGCAGTCAGTATCACTTAGATACAACAACAGAGATTTTTTTGGTAAATGCTACCACTTACTTTGGTTCTCGCATTTGAGAACCAAAGAAAATGCAGCAATGACATACGACGAAATATAGCGCATTGCGTTATCACCTCTTCATTTTCTCAGAAGGTGGTAGTGATGATATTGGACGAAGTCAAAGGTAGCCAAGGAAATTGATGTTCAGGCTTAGTAAAGTTACAAGAATTGAATTTCTGCCGAGATAAGCAGCTACAAGCAGCTATTAGGAAGCTCCCAAAGAGCTTCAACACATATCCAAATTTAATCTGGATAGCTCATTGCAGAGGTGAGTTGTAGCAAAGAATTATCTTGTGAAAATGACGCTGATCATATCTTTTTGGCCGCGACTGTATTTAGATTATTGAAACTGGAGCTTTGCGCGTTTTTTTCTCCTAGGGAGGGCGCGCGTTTGGGCTCAGCCAAAAAAGGAGCGTGGTTGACGGTGGCACGCGGGTACGCACGCAGCGCGCAGCCGCTAATTGACAGCCAAGACGGCTCACGCAGAGGGGTGAAATCTTTGAACTGTAATTCTCAAAACTCTCCAAAATTTTCCCATAGAAGGGTACTTGCTATGAGTCGGTGCCCATTTTGTCAAACGACGTCATTTTTATCCAGTTGAAGACCTAATCGTTGTGTTCAGCACGTGAAATAGCCTCGCCACACAATTTTTCAAGGGATTCTACGACATCGTATTTGGTCCCGATTCAGAAGCGTATTACTTCCCTTTGATTTATTAAAATTTTTCGTACCTTTTTCTTTCGAATGAACCGTTTAGGTGACAGTTTTATTATGAATGCTCCGAAGCGGCAATTCATTGTTGTTACTTCTATGTGAGTCGGTGTAGCTGTCAGCAGAAGTACCGTAATAGGCACCTTAACTCCTATATCCATAAGGCATCGTTGGCCACGCCACTTTTTTATCCGAGCCCAAACACCCCGCCGCCTCTCTTAGCGGCATTTCTTCATTATTCACTTGTTAGATTGACTGTTTGTCCTACTAATGCTTTCTGGACTCTGCATAACTTCAAAAAGGTACAGACCGCAATGTGCCATTGGCGATTTCGATGAGGTGTTAAGGGAATGAACAATTAGAGAACTTGAAGACGCCGTCTCACCTTAGAAACATTTTTGAAATTTCAGCTTGAAAAGGATCTCCAGGAGCTCCTGATCACAATGATATAAGTGATTCCCCGTTGAACTGTGGAGAAGTCCATTCTCAGCCCCACCGTTTGGTGGTGCTTGTGGGCGGAGCCCTGATGAAGCCCAAGACGAGAGAACGAGGTTTCTGAGTGATGGAATTAGGGAAGAGCATCTTTCGAGGAAACTCGTATCAGCAGCACTGGATTACTTGGTGCATGCCTCGCCCTGGCTCCGCCCACAAGCTCCCCAAAACTTGGGGCTAGAAAACGAGTATTTCGGCAGCTTTGGACGCAACAACTTATGTCATTATGATCAGGAGCTCCTGAAGATTCTTTTCAAATGATAGTCTCGGAAACGATCCAAAGTTTCTTTTAAAGATCGCTTATGATGATGGATACCAAGTCAGGATGAGTTCGGTCATAAAACTCCTTTGATCTCGTCTGTCTTGCTGCTCAAGAAAAACACGGGAGTTTAATCCTTTCAAAACTGGCTGACTTCATTGTCTTCACCGGTGTTTGGCAATGGAAAGTTTCAAAGGAAGAGAAGCTAAATAATTGTGCACAAACCAAATAACATGTATCACCCTCTCCAGGCAAGACACACCGGAAGCTTATATTCGATCCGTCAGCGTTGCTGCAATAACTAAATAAGTGATACCTGCTCCAAACGAGCAAACGAATCAATTTCTGCTGTTGTTTCCCGTCCACCAACGTAACTTCATCAGACTTGAATTTACTAACCACAAAATGTATTGTATGCAATACATTTTACAATATCTTTGTCACAGTTTTGCGATCTCAGTTTTTTTTCTTTCGGTAATCAATCTCTTCTTTGAGACAACCTGTGACTATTCGGCATTTTTTAACGTTATTTCCACAAGTGATCAAGAAGTGTAGTCTCATCCGAACCGATCCAACAGAAAGAACCATAACCTGCGTTATGAAGAGACGAGAGAGCCTAACATCACTACTTGGTAGGCACAGGAACGAGGTTCATGGAGGAAATGATTTCTGTGTTAAATGTAATATTTTCACGTATGAAACAGAGATTTCAGCAAGAAAAACGCTAGATGCCTTCTGAATTGCGGCTAGGAACCCAGGAATGAATTACAGGATTGAGTGCTTATCTAGCACCAGTGACTTTCGAAAGTACATATCGTTATGCCAGCTATAGACTGTAGATAACATGAGACCGCCAAGCGAGTCTTACTCGTCCGCAGCGACAGTACTCTGCGGGTCCCTGCAAGGACGGTGGTGGCGAAATTGGTTTATCCTTCATCCTGAGGCGGTATGCATCATCGAGATTACCCAGGGTGGATATGTTAACATCTCCAAATCTAACCCAATAATTCTGGGGCGCTAACACGGTTATCTTGCGTAATCTCACTGATGCATGTCGGCGCTGGATCTTTTGGGGTAGCAAGCTTGGGGTAATGTTGGGAAACTTGCACGGTGAGTGGAGACGTTTGGCCGTTTCAATCACAGATGAGAACCGCGAGCCACTTCTAAGCCCCTGAAGACGACGATCTGTTCGAAACGTCAGGCTAGTAAAATCTACCATCTAACAATCTGTTTGGCAGAAGAATTGAAAGCATCATTGAAACGTAATGTAGGGAATTTTCTGCGCAGCAAGGGGATACATACGTTGCGTGCCACGAGACCAGCTTGGCTGTGTCAACTGTAGCCGTAAATGTTGGCACTGACTTTTATCCCGCAGTCATATCAATGGCAATTCCCTACCTTTCACTATCGGAGCTGGGATCCTTGGACGTCAACCAGGCAAAGCCAGGCTAGCAATCTACATACTTATCTTCCACGAACTGCACTTGTTAGCACCACGTAGTCTATACGATAAGTAATAACGACAAACATCATAGACTGTTTGGTTATCGTTTCACGAATCCCATCCCTGGCACCTCTTCTTCCCAACATTCCTGAGGATCACCTGAAAATCGCTTCCTCTTTTTAAGTTTTAAAAGCTCTTAGGAATTTTTGAAGTGTGCTATTTTATTGGATTGATTACCGAGGGACTCCTATTTATCAAATATGCCCCTACAAATACCTTATAGAGAAAACGTGAATTGTACATTTCTCATGGTACATTCAACAAACAATAATTGTTGCTGAGACATGTCCATTGGCGCCATAGGCTAGTGTAGGTGGAGCAAAGACTGGAGTTTTCTGTATGCAACATCAAATAATGGGTCAGAATTCGAATTCTAGGCCAGGAGAGCATGTTGCTGTTAAATAATCCAATGAGATAGATACTCCTTGGCAAAACCAGCAGCCAGGAAGTTCGATCCGATAATCCTTGCAGTTTACAAATAATCGTAGATCACCAACATTTGCGGAATGGATGGTCGATCGCAAATCTGCAATATTACGCAGGAGTTTTCAGGAACAAGTCATTATAAATTTTATTACCCTTCATTCTTCAGTAAAATTCTTAGCTTTCCATTGAAATACATAGAATCAAAAGTGCTAGAATGTCGTGCTTTGATGGCATGGAATTGAAACCTCAAATGATCGCACGATCAAATGTGCATGCTCCTAGACTGATTGATTGTCTTGTTGTTATCGAAAGCGTTCACTTCAATCTCTCTCAATCCACCACTGATTAGCTTGATCTTAAGTATTTTTCACTGACAATTATCGGATTTATTTTTTCTCTCTCTTCCGCAGGCTTCTGTGATGAGTCTGCATCTCTCGCTTTTCTTTTCCTATAGAGTTGCGACTTCAAAATTTTCCTATAACATGACCCTATAGGCATGAGCAACCACAGGTAGATTGTCCTTTGAGCTAAGGCTTGTTATCTCACCTATTTTTTATTCATTTGGATTGCCTTATATTTTATTTATTTAATTTAATTATTTTATTAATCTTAGTCACAGCTATTTTTTGTTCTATTCTATGAATGTAAAATGTGCACTCCGAAGCAGATTTTGAGTGGGATTGCACCAAAATGGCATGGATCATCAGCCCATTTTTATCGCTCCTCTAAAATTTCTGTTTTCGATTATTGCGTTTTACATAGCTTCCAGTGCGATATCTTTTCTCCGATTATTTCACCTATCTGTCCTTTCACGTATCGCCTTTCCTTTTTCCAAATTTATTGTCATCCTTGGCCTCTTTAATAAATAAATAAACCCGACTAGCTTTCATGGAAATAAACCCGACTAGCTTTCATGGTTTGGGAAGTTAGTTAAAGCGCTGAATTGTAAGAAGTACTGGATTTTTGAGAGGCTCCCCTCTATTTAGACACAGGGCCGGAAATTCCGGCAGCAGAATACCGGAACTTCCGCAGGTAACCAGTCAGTTTTTCTGATGCAGAACATTTTATAGAGATGAAAATTTAGAAGAAGGCGAAAAGAAGAGAATAGTAATTGTCAGAAGGATGGGTCCTCCCCCCAAGAGCAACTGAACTCTTAGCAATTCTGGAGGGACCTGTTTAAGTTTTATTGAAGTCCCTGTTCATATTATCCTAGAATGTCTCACGATATAGCAAGAAATGTGCACAGAATAACTTCCAAGCTCCCACGAGACCCGTGAAGTAGAATAGTTTTCTTAACGAAATAAACCCGACTAGCTTTCATGGTTTGGAAAGTCAGTTAAAGCGCTGAATTGTCGGAAGTACTGGATTTTTGAGAGGCTCCCCTCTAGACACAGGGCCGGAAATTCCGGCAGCAGAATACCGGAACTTCCGCAGGCAACCAGTCAGTTTTTCTGCTGTTTTCCTGCGGAATTCCCGAAATTTGGTGCAGTTGTGTTTTCTCCTACGGTTCTCCTGCGTTTCTGTTGCGGAAGCTCCGAAGCGCTTTTTCTTTGCATTTCTCCTCCTGGTGAATCTCTTTGTGCTGCTGTTTTTCTGAAAGCTGTTTTATTCTGCTGCGGAATTTCCGAAAGACTTCTATTCTGCTGCGGAATTTCTGACACTTTTTCTGAGCATCTGATTTACTTATGATTTCGTAGGGGTGGCAGATGCGTCGGATATTAACCGTCATTTGTGGGAGCGCGGAGATGTTTTTTGCAGACTATTAGCTCCTATTGCAGTTCATTTCCGGGTTTTTCACATGCTGAACGACTACTGTGATCGTATTTATTGGCTCTTGCTGAATTACAGTGCATCCTATAAAAGCAGCGCTGTTCTACCAGGAAAGCATCACGAATTCCGAGAACCCCAGAGACTCAAAGACTCAGTTCGTGGATGCTTTCTTGACGATGTATCAATCACTTCTTTAGCGGTGCTTCTCCTATAATTGCATGGCGTTCATGCTGCGCAGTTATTTGCTCATTTATTTATTTATTTGAGTTAACTTGAAGGTAGTAATAAGTAAAAGAAGAATCTCGTCATACAGACTCATTACTTTTCATCGTTTTCCGCTAGCAAGTGTTTGCAGTTTCAAAGATTTGAGCTCTCCTAATGGCAGGTCATAGGACCGCTACCCATCAATACCGAGTTCTCTTTCTCAAACGTGAACGGTTGGCTTTATTTTTGGAAGCATTTCCAGAAGACTCAAGGGAATCGCAAAAAACGGCCCTGAGTTCCTTTCCTTGCCTTGCCATTTTCTTGAAAGCCACCGAATTGAAAAGTGTCCCATAAAAACACTCGAAATCTTTTTCACATCTCTTTCTCCGCTGATACCTTCACGGCATAAATTGTAATGAAATCAGTCGGATTCTCAAGTAGAAGCAGGCATTTGCCCTGTTCAAGGAGATTTCCGAAATTTTCTACACATTTTCAATCATGACTTGTAATAACGGGCTTAGTCTGTCTGTCACGTGTGTGTGTCAGTGTGTGTGAAACGAAATTCGTGGCCTAGAGTGAAGAAAATGTTCTACACCGGATCCACTGTTGCTGTAGGAGTGCGCCGGCGTCCAAAAGTGGGGAAACGCCTGGAGTCGGGTCCAACGGTGTGATAAGGGTGCGGCGGCGTCCAAAAATGGGGAAACGCCTGGAGTCGGGTCCAACGGTGTGATAAGGGTGCGCCGGCGTCCAAAAGTGGGGAAACTCCTGGAGTCGGGTCCAACGGTGTGATAAAGGTGCGCCGGCGTTCAAAAGTGGGAAGACGCCTGGAGTCGGGTCCAACGGTGTGATAAAGGTGCGCCGGCGTTCAAAAGTGGGAAGACGCCTGGAGTCGGGTCCAACGGTGTGATAAGGGTGCGCCGGCTTCCACAAGTAATAGGACTTCGCTAGGCGGATCTATTTCTGCATGAGGGTTACGCTTACCCTGTTTCTGCGGACCCTCCCACCTAAATCACCTAGATGTACATTGTTTCCTTGTCGTATCTGTGTTCTCTTCCCATTCCGTTAGTGTCTGAATGAACCACTCCTTCCTTTCCGTTTATATACACCGGTGGACCCTTATCACTTGAATTACCACAACAACCAGTTGAGCCCAAATCATTTCAAGATAACATTTGCACTGGATCGGCTACACTTAGTTCTTCATGTCCACTAACTCCGCTCATATGGAAGAGCATAACTTCGTTGCTATGGGGGAAAGCTACCACCTACAGGATCAAGGGTTTCTCAGGAAAGCGATAGAACTGCGTGGGAGGATGCAGACTGGTGAATAATATAGAAGGAAGCAGCTAATTGATCCTTAGTAGATCGCAGCGGTCTGGGCCAGGTCGCCGCTTCGCCTCACCAGCATCTTCACACGCTGACTGTCTGCGCGTCCTCACAATGTCGCCGTTATCACTCCCGATCGATCATTCGCCCATTTCCCACTTGCTTTGTGCTCAAGTATTTTTTCTGTTTTTGTTTCCCTTGTTTCGATTCCTTCCCATTTCTCATTCGTTTTGTTCGCTTTTGCTCTTTTAAAGGGGGGGGGGGGATTGGGGGCTTATCACTGCGAGCGAGTCTGCAATTCTCTATCTATCCGAAATTTGGATTAATCAAGGTTATTCATTCATAATTACATATATAGATGGTATGAGCCATCTTTTGCGGGACAAAACTGGCTGGGCAGACTTATATTGAGCCCATGAAAGCTCGGACAAAATTAATTTGAGCCTATGGGCACCACCTACTGACTCTTGTAGCTGTGCAAGTGAGCGTGCAAATTTGAATTTTCAAAAGACCACTGGAAGGCAAATTCAATTAAAAGGACAAAATTTGTTCCGCGTTTTTCTTTGCCTCCTTTTTTCCATCAGCTATTCCCATTTCTCTTCTCTGTTCGTTAATCCTACAGATTATGTCGATTCCTTGGCTTGGGAGTAGCCATCGTTTCCTGCCGGCTCATATATAGCATCCGTGAGAAAATGGCGTAATTATTCGAGCTGTTCTTGAAAACCCTTTTATAGATTAATCCAAGGAAAAGCCTTCACTATTCTTATGCCTAGGCTGCTGACGAGGTACAGGAACGTCTGGCTAAAAAATGAAAAAAAAGTATTTACCAGACTAAAATTCCCTCGAGCCACGAAGTTCTTCGGTAACAATTCAAAAACTTCCCAACTATAATTGACCAACGCTTCCTTTTCGGACCAGAGCAGTTGCTGATCACATATGATTCTTGTCCGACAACGTTAACATGGACTAAGCTATGGCACCTAAGGAACTTCACAAAATCAGAAGGTAATAAGAGTCACTGGGCTTCGATGTAATGAGCGGAGCCACTCCTATGTAGGACCCTGATGAATCATTGGAAGGATGGGTAATCTCACAGACATGGGCATGATTACCCATGGTTAACAGCTGGATATAAGCAATGGCTGACATATCGATGAGTGTCAGGTAAAGGGTAAATTTGGGTACGTTGGTACGTTCACCATGGGTAATCTTAAAGTTGCATGCAGGTCCAGAGGGTTTAAGCACCAATACTTTGCCTCCAGCTAGTTTACTCGGTCGACTTCAGCAACAAATCCTCATCTGATGTCGAGCCCGAGGGAACAAGCACCTTTGTCAACCAGTGACTCGAGAGCAATTTGTTGTTTTCGTCGTAGTGCAATAAATCATCAGTGGGCTGGACATGAAATCGCCGGGAAAACAGCCATTTTCTCCCCTGGAGACACCTTCTGCCACTAAGACTGCCCTCAATGAGGATTCTAGTTGTGGACAAATTCCTAACGATACCTCTTATCCTTGTATGACATAGGAACTTCTTTCAGAATATTCCAGTCGTTTTCTTGCACCCATTCCCTTGTCCACGTACGCATGCCAGTTTTCTGGGCTCACTCTCTCCCATATCCATCATTTTCTGGTTCTTCCATTCGTTGTTTTTTCTCTGCTCTTTTTGCGTCACTTTTTCTTGTTTCTTATATGACAGAGATGAATTGGCTAGGGAATGTCATGCACTTGTCGTTCAAATTCTCAAAAAAGTGACAACCTGAAGATTTGATGCAAGTGGAGGAATCTCCACTGGAGTTCCTCGTCGTTTGGTGTCCTTTCTGTAACTGCTAACTACCAAGTCCCTTAGGTTTCTAAAAAAAAGTCTGCTGTTGGATCTCAGTCATTCTTATCCGAAATTTTTTCTAATTCTAATTGCCTTACTCTATTACTATGAAACTAAACCGTTTCCATAATGTACTTTTGAAAAAAAAGCAAAATTAGGCATGTGTTTGGGGCCAGTGAAAGAGAGTCAACGGGATGGAGAATGGGGTTTTTGAGTCCACTCATGTTTTAGTCATCCCATGTCCTGGTAATTGCAACAGAACTATTAGGTTGAGGAATTATAAATGTTCGCTGCAGTCGTTTTCCTTTCTTCCTCTATTTTCCCCTGTGTCACTATTTTAGGAGGGGCGTGAGTATTCATGTGAAAGAACACTTCATGGCGCTCCAGAAGAAAGGTGATTTGTTTGGTATCCACCGATGCTTCACTTTTGAAAGATAATTTTTAATTGATGGCCCACCCACTCAAGGCGGACATTGTAGATACGCGAGCCGCCATCGGCCGAATCCTTCTCTGCCGTGTAAAGAGTCGCCATTCCTTCGAAACCGTTATAGTGTCAGATAATGGAAGAGTGTGTCTTGAGCACGCAGACAGAAAACCACACCTGCTCAGCGACGTAAACCATCCTGTTCCAACACGTAAATCTGATGGTCACGAATGGAAGGTGACACTGCGTTTGCGGTAAAATATGAAAGGAACGTTTCATTCAAGGATGTTGAATCCTGGTCAGAAGTTTACTCCTGATCTCACTACGTCAGGACCGCTTGGACTGAGACTTCCATCGGCATGGTATCAAAACGGCGGCTAGAAAACTTATCCATGATACGGTCCAAACGACACATCGCGAAAATGACCTAGAAGAGAACCAAAAAGTAAGGGTGGGGAGCCCTTCCTCACCCGCCTCCTAGTCCAGGATCGGCACTATCAGAATAACACTTGTTCCGTTGCAGCGTTCATTGAACGAGAAGAACTTTAAAAACTGCGGTGGAGCTAAAATTTGGGTGGGTCGCTACGGCCTCCCAAAGCGCTGCGATTTTGTCACAGAGGGCACTCGTTCATTTTATGGAGGAAGCAGAAGGTTCATGCAAAAATTAGGGAAATACCCCTTGGATGGAGTTCTTGCAATATTGTCGTGGTAGTGTTTCTAATTTGAAGGTCAAACGGACATTTATAATCTCTCAACCTAATAGTTTTCTAATTGAGACATAATCACGAAATTTCAGCAATCTGCCATAACTTCCGTGTAAGTCAGACAATGCTGAATCTTACGCCCATCTTCCTCCTAATGAAGGATTCTTGTCCAAAGTGAAAAGTTCCAAGAGTGGACGGGAATCTGCTTGAAGACAGAATCATAGCCTCTTTCACCTGCTGATAGCCTCAGCCTAGAACCTACTTCACTTCCCTGGCACTCCAAGCGTGTGCATCCGTTTCGTTCAGGAATATGATGGTCCTCCTATTCTGCCCGGGAAAAAAAAATTGATAACAAGATCATCGAAAACTTTTGAATTGTGTTTGGTTGTTGACTTTTCTTTCATGCACTACCTCTTCTTATTTCTGCCTCAAGGTAGCACGGAATGCGTAAATGCGTTCTAATCTATTAGGTGTGTGAAGAATTTTTTGCCCTTTTTTAAGCGAAATTAATAATCCATTTATATTTTATTTTTTTGTCAGTGACCATTAATGTAGAACTCTTGTAGAGTTCCTTTCTTCAGCTAGAAAATTACGAGCTTCTGAAGGTTTTCTGGTGTCCAGATTTTTCTAGCGGGATTCCATTGAAAGTTCTTGGCTTCTTCGCGAGAATTTGTCGATTTCTTCTCGAACCTTCTCCATCTGTGTCCTCACTCCATTTTACACTTCTCATCTTGTCTCTGCAGTTTCCGTTTGCTCTCTGGTTCCCATTGTTCAGGACGCGTGTGCATGCTACAGTGAGCCAGAGTCTCATGGAAATCTAGCCCTATGGCGCAGCAAAAAAAGACCTCGAAAATGCTGGTTTTGGGAATGTTTACAGAAAAATTTTCATACCATCGTAATGGGCATCCCGTGAACGATCTAACCACATAAGAAACGTCTGAAGAAAGGTGAGATGGGACATCGCTATTGAGACTCAGGTGAATGCGGTGCAAAGAGCCAGTCCCAAATATCTTCTTTCGAGGGTTTTTCTAGTAGATTTTACACAGCCTTAACCGAGCATAAACCTGATAAAAACTGGTGTCGTGGAAGAAAAGAAGAAGTTAGATTTGTACTGTTCAGAACCTTTTCGAATACAAAACTACAAATGGACGGAAAAACTGGAAATGGGAAAAGTCAGAAGATTTTGTGTTCACATCAAGTGAGGAGCTGGGGGGAGGGGGTGGGGAAGGGGCAAACGTTGAACTGACTAAACTAGTAAGCGTAGTAGTATTGCAGCTATCACATCTGTCCGAAGAGAAAATTTAAAGAAGAAAACGGAAGACCTGTCCTCTGAAGGGTTTTCTCCCTGGATGACTGGTGAAACCCCCATCAACATGGATTATTCCTCATCAGCAGCGAATCGAAGATCATTTTCCGAAATTATCCTCTGTTCAAATCACGCAGCATCTCTCAATTCTATGTGTTAATCAACAATTTCTTTCCATTCAGAAGAAGGAAAACCGTCGAATAACATCCTCAGTAGGCAAAGATCAGTGTGAGTTTAGATAGTTCAAATCGCAGGTTTACGTTGGACATCCAACGGGCCTTTTGTCATTCCAAATCAAGATTGAGCTCTGATTCGTTGAGGAACGTCTACGGATTAGCAGTTTTCATGCTCGACTGCGCTTTATTTAGGCGTTCATGTGTAAGACAAAGCCATCCATCAAATGGCTTGGAGGGCATGATAGCGTTCGGAGGCTTTCTCCGGTTCCAGCCTTTCTTCACTTGGTTTCTCCTTACCGTACAGCATTCCTCCCATCTCGTCCTGTGGAAATCGTGAATGAAGCCCTTCGCAATTATAGAGTGAATAATGAAAACAGGCCAGAGGCGAGCATCACCCTGGCACTGACGCGATTTTCCTGGAAATATGGATGCTTCTGCGAGAAGAATTCTTTCCCCTAAAGAGCTGTCATCCTCCTAAACTTTGAGCCGGACGGCTCCAAGCACTCCCTTTCTCGAAAGTTGATTCACGCGCTTCATTTGATGACAGCATGCCAGTCATTATCTACTCTCCTATAGAATAGATTCTTGCTGCTCGAACTTTCAATAACAGCTTCTCAAACTTCAAACTACCAGTAATTATTGGACAACTCCCACAATTTTCTCCACACAAGGAAGTAGAATTCTTGAGTTTCAAGTAGTTGAAGGTCGTGGATTGAAGCAAGTTATTCTTCATCGTATTTGTAATGAGATGATTCAGTTGTTTCCCTCGCCAATCTTGTAGAAATAACCTTTTTCTTTTTGTTTTTTTACTTGTACGTAGCGGTGGCGGGTCCGGTGGCGGGATCGGGGGTGGCATGCTAAAAAAGTGGCACCTTAGCCACTTTCTGTACCCGGGAGGATGGAAATAATAAAACTATTAGTTATAATAGTGAATAATCGGTAGTATTTCTCTTAACAAATGAAAATGAACAACTAAAAAATAACCTTTTTTAACCTTAAAAAACAAGTTTTTAGAGTATTTTGTCAAGTTATTTCGAAAATGCCGTGAATTCTTGGGGGGGGGGGGGGGGGGGAAGTGCGGTGATGGTGTGCTGGTGCAATAAGGGCCAGAATACACTTCAAGAGCAACAAATGGGGTCAGGGCTGATTCACCTTTGAACATTGAGGGCTGCTGGGTGAAGGAGGGTAGTTATGAGTGCCGAAAAATCTGAGAGATGAAATCCAAGAAAACGTTTCTAATGGGAGTTCCGTTTCAATGATTCTGTGGGAACTCCACTATGTTCGTCTATGTACGTATTAGGTTGTTGCAAAATCGATGGATTTTTGAACCACAAAGTATGGAATAATGCTTCGGAGTTTGAAATGGTGTTTCCACCATACACTCTGCTCTTGTTTCACAGCCCATTTCTTCCTCTTTCTACCCTCTCATTATTATCCAGCTCTACCCACTAGTATAGGGTTTTTCGAAGGTGAATCGAAGTGTATTCGTACACTAAAATCCGTCACAAACTGTTTACTAGATTCGAACTCGAGAGCAAGGCAGTGGCTTGGACATGAAATGCTACCAACCTATGCAGGAGAGAATGCTCAACAAAGTCATGGCCCAATGTTGGCCCAAATCGTTTAGTTTTGGAGATACGTGCCCCAGAGTTATAGACTAAAATTAGACCACGTCAACGGCGTTCCGAAAGCACTGGTAAAAGCTATCACAGGCAGACTGGTTCAGTATCTTGAAGCTGGCTTTAAGGTTCACTATTTTGCTATATTTGGCGCCATCGGAGGAATGCCCGTGGTGGAAAAATTGGTCGAGTGGATTCTCTTTGATTCACCCTCTAGTCCTCTATAGCTCGAGGCCACAATTTGCACTCCAGACGCTCTGGAGCTGGATGCGAACGAGTATGAAACTCCCCCTTAAATATCTTATGCAGCGGACCGCTCCCCTACGGATGACCACCAAATTCAAGGGGTTGTATCCGTGCTTGAGTCGAACACTAGGCCGTAAAAATACGTAGATTCAAAACGCTCTTGCCGGTCCGAATGGCTTGGCTTACAACCTAATGGAACTGAAATTGAGCGGAAGGATGGCGAAGATGTGCTGATTCAAACGGATAGTAGATCGGTGGAAAAAGTTCAGTTTCTGCAGAGTTATGACATCAGACAATTTTTCGGAAGGACCGCAGCAGAAAACCGGAAGAACCGACAGGTGACCTGCGGTCCTTCCGGTTTCCTGCTGCATTTCTTCCGAATAGCTGCTGCAGTCTTTCTGAACAGCTGCTGCGGTCCTTCCGATCAGCTGCTGCGGTCCTTCCGACTGGATACGGGATGTGCGCGCTAATTCCGCAGACCTGCATTAGCAACCAGTCCACTCCCGTGGGACGACCACGCGGCGGTAACCACACGCAAAAACGACAACCTCGTCGAGGGTCACTGGCTCTACGGTCCGATATACTCATGGAGCCAATTTCCCATTTGAACTTCGAAACCACTGGATTTTTGTTGGTCGCTACAAAACTGAGCTCCGTACATGAGAAGGGTATAATAACGCTCACTCTCTCTCATCCATTCTGCTGCGGTCCTTCCGGTTCTCTGCTCCTTCTGCACTCCGAAGAACCGCAGCAGAAAACCGGAAGGACCGCAGCAGAAAACATTCTGCTGCGGTCCTTCCGGTTTCCTGCTGCGGTCTTTCCGAACCACTCCAGCGAGGTTCGGAGGGACCGCAGCAGGAAACATTCTGCTGCGGTCCTTCCGAAAATGTTTATCTCTGCTTCTCTCGCTTCTTAACCACATGAGCGCGATCTCTTCCTGCTGCGGTCCTTCCTACAATTTGTCTGAGACAATTCAAACTGAAGTGTCGGAATCCGACATCGATTTTGCAACAACCTAATATGTCTCAACATTTCATAGACAAGTGATGGTCCTCGGTATAAGGTCGTGACATGGTTATGGAGCATATGCAACATGATCGCAGCTTTTCTTGCCTGCTCATTAAAACCTGGAATTCAAGTTGCTCGTCTAAGGTTGTTTGATCTTCATAATTTCACCATTTATCCTCTCACTTGTGTAAAAGATGACTGAAAATCTATTTTCCAACCTTCTTTCTAACTTGCTTTATAACCTTACGGCACTCTTTACAATTTTTTCCTGGAACTCGTCGATAGTTTATTAGAGGACATGACTACCTTCATCATGAGTACGTTCAGTTAAGAGTACCACAACAATAGCAGTTATGTGATTTCTGGCATCGATGATTAGCAACACAACGCTGTTATTCATCCGTTGTTTTTCAATGGTCTGCATATTCAAAATAACAAAGAGTGCTAACCCGCGAACATTGGAAATGTATCTTTTGGTGACAAATTCCACATCAATGAATTACCACGATTGAAATCTGTATTTGTCGCTTTATAGTCCCACAAAAGAGACTTTACTGAATTTGTGCAACTTTTTTTCTTAGCGTGTAGGTATATACTTTCCCCGGGGACACGTAATCTTTCTTCCATGAGCTGTTGAATCGCAGATCACCAGAGTTTGCCTCAATGTGAGTTACTCATCAACTGGAATGGCTAATTAAAAACTAAATTTTTGTGTCGATTTCAATTTTCTGGTGATAATACGCATTTTGAAAAAATGGTTTTGCAGCTTCTCCAGTCTTTTTTACCTGTTACTATTCCGCTAATTTCGTAGAAAAAAAGTTACCTAGGTGTCTATGTAGCTGTGAAGATTCAGAGGTTTGAGTGCAGTATTTCTCTGGTTTCAATACTCATTGTATTCCTCGAAGTCTTCTATTGAGGTGATGCATTGTTAACTGATGACCGATGGTACTATGGGTGGGGAAGGACAAAGGAGGGGTGGGGAGTGGTGGGAGCGCTTGCCAAAGGGCCTGAAAATTTCACGCATTTCAAGATCTCGCATGTGTTCTTTTTTCTTTGGAAAGACCCTGCTTTTTTCTACTATGTCCCTTCGCAACCCTGACGCAATCCGGACGCAGGTCCTCTGAACACATGCACGTGTTTGCTGTTTAGCAGTAGTCAAGCAGTATTTCACTCCAGAGTACGCATAGCGCATCAAGCGGTGTTCAGAGGAAATCCTCAGCAAACGGGCGCCACATTCGAAGCTCCACTGACCCACACATCAAATATAATTTGCCCCAATAGGTACGAATACTGTTGTGAACACTTTTTTATCAGCACAGATCCTGTTTGAAACTGAAAGAATTCGTCTCTTTTATCCTTTACTCCGTAAACCGAGATGGTGTAGAAATCAAATATGTAAGTGAGTGAGGGTCAGGAGGAGGAAAATGAGGACGAAAAAAAATCAATACATTTGCATTTTTTAGAGGTTTAAATTCTCTTTCAGCTCGTTTTTGTCTTCTCCTCCTAGAAAATTAGTTTTCAATCCATGGATTTTCTCAAGATTAAACCTAATCCCTCTTCTCGTGAGCTTCATCACTGCCTTGTATATGAAAAACCACTGGGTTTCAGCATTACTGCAACTTATGCGATACTGTTTAGTATTGTCTTGCCTACAGAATCTTAACTGATGTCTGGAATACTTTGTAGTTCCCAAAAGAAATCTTGGAGATAATACGTGGAAAAATTTTGCAAGCATGTCATGATTGTGGCCTCAAAGCCTCAAACATCTTCGAAGAGTCTGCATGTGCTAGCATTTGAACGCAGTCAGCTGTTAATTGTGCTGCATTGAGGGAATGGTGTGCTTCCATTGGAAGTGTTAAAAAGCCCTTCAGAATTAGTATGTTGAAAATTGCCGACCTAGATCAGCTGTGAGCAGCTAAGCAGAATAGATGTGTCGCTTCCCGCAGATCCTGCAAACAGCCTCTACATTGTGTAGGAGTCTAGGATTGTTCTGATAGATGGATTTGTTCGAACTGGCTGGATGACCACCTTTTCTGTCTTGTCCTAGCCTGGAAAACGTTTTATTGCAGGAATGTTTAGGCTTTTAATTCCGTTCAGCCTGTTTCTCCGTTTCCCTCGCTTTTTTTGTCGTTTCGCTCTGATTAAGGCACGTATTGTACCCATACGCAGTTTTTCGTAGAGGTTTTTCTTTTACAAGCTTGAGGTTCGAGAGCCTGCGCAAGCTTCATTATCGTGTATGTACGTAAGCGCTGCTTGTAATGCAGATTTTATCTAATGGTGAATTCGCTTGGTGATTATTTATAGCATTGACAAAATTTTTGCTCGCTGACGCTCCAGATAAATTATTCATGCGAAAAGGGTTGAAAAGGAAGGCAAATTCATGTGAAGAATTGTGCTGGCCAGGAAAATCCCAATTTTGTGCTCACATTGATGTTGAATATAAATAGAGTACAGAAGCAGTTTCTCTTGAATATGTTAAATTCTTAGAAGTAATCTTTTTTTGATCCCTACACAATAATCCTCGTCAGAAAGGGTGCCTCCGGGGCGCTGGAAACTACTCATCTCATGAAACCCTCCGTGGAACAAAAGAAAAAAGCAGGGAACCTTTAATAAAAGACCTGCAGGTTTTTCTGGAAGTTGTACACTTTCGGCCGATGCTCTCTAATTTCCGCTTACTAACCCGTTTTGCATCGCTATAGCAGAGGAGGATTCGATTTCGCTGAACAATGAGCGGTGTGGCGCGAAATTTGCTCGACTCGTACTTTTTTCGCTGTTCTTTATGCTTTGCTATAAGGAGGAAGTTCCTCCTGGGCCTTACTATATACAAATGAAATCATTCCGTCGTAAATAGGAGAATTCAGCGATCGAGGCTCGCTGGCACGCGTTACATGGCGCCGAAACGTGACACTGTGACTGTCTGCGCATCCGCACATTACAACGATATCAGCGTCCACATTCTTGACCGACCCTTCGGTTTCATGTTTTAACCTGTGCAGACAGGTGTAACCCTGAAAATTCCTTAAACTCACTAAGGCACTGGATTGAATGAGAGATCTGCTTGTCCGGGGGTTACCTAGCGCAGGGTCAGAATGAATTATTGGAAGGATGGGTGGTCTCGTACCTTTTTGTATGATTACTCATGAATAGCAGCTAGGTACAGGCAAGGTCACGCACGGGTAAACATGTTGATAGATGACAGATGAAGGGTGAATTCGGGTAACTTTGGATATGTTGACGCTTTCACCATGGGTAATCTCAATGATGCATTCGCGGCCAACACATTCACGCATTCAATGGTAAAATGTTAGTCATTTGGACTTTAGGTTACCCTTACTTTTGACCACAAACTCCCTTTCACTCTATGATGAACGATTCCTTTCATTCCACTATGATGGATATTAATTAACCTTTCTTTATAATCAAAGAGGTCATCAGCACTCGAGTTTACTTTGAGCCGGAAGTTTCTCCAACCGTGATGGAGCACTTTGCACTTTTGCGACGGAGTGGAGATGGAATTTTATTAATGATGATCCAAAATGGTAAACATATTAAACGCGTATCATAGATAATGAAATGGGCGTGGCCTTACTACAGTTCTTTGTAGATTACTTGTATGAGTTTGAAAGTACGAGGGAAAAGCTTCTATTTCGCGAAATCAAGTCTCTTAATTCAAAAACAAAACCCTTCCTCTTGGCAAATACACTTTGCCTTCTTCCACACAATTCTCTCCGAAGAGCTCTCCGTGGTTCCATTTACCTTGGAAATCTGCACTGTATGTACTTGAAGTCACACTTTCAAGAAGGCTTGTTCTGCCATTTGGCAATATCCATGCAAAAATCGACAAAATACCTTCAACCCTGGTTAACTGAACCAGAATGGAAGCTATGAATCGCTAGCTATCATCTCCATATATGCTAACACAAATCGTAGTTTATGCGTCACTTGGCCCACAGTTGACACTAGAGTTTTACACTTGTAAATATTCCTGGATTCATCGAATACTCAGAATTTCGAATAATGCGGTACCTTCAAGTTTTCGCATATTCAAATCTTTGAATTTTTGGGAAATATCTATTTCCAAATACTGGGATTTTCGGATATTGGGACGATCGAATAGATTTTCCAATTTTATTGATTCGGTCAAAGCTCTAGTTAACACTATCAGGGCTCCTCTCTCCTTTAGCGCTGATCCGAAGAACGAATTAGCAACTTCTTTCAAGAGAGCTCTTGCTCCAGACATACGAAGGAGGTGGCGAAGGGCCATTGATACTACTGGCAGAAAACTTCTAATTGAGATGTTATAAATATTATACCTTATGAAATTGACATGTTATATCAGATACAATGGTATTATTTACCCAAAAACTCCAGGCCGAGGACGTTTATCCAGCAGCTGCGCTACGACGTCAAAATTTGTCTCCTTCCCTCATTTCTGTCACCTTTCGCTCCACTTGCAGCCATCCTCCTCTCAATTGATGTCATTCTCTTCCAAAGTTTTCCTGTTCTTAGAAGCTAATGATGGAAACGGTAGCGATAGGTGAAGGGAGAAGGTCATGCCCAAAACATCCTTTAAACTCGGTGCTTAAATGCTGCAGGTACATTTATTCATTGTTACATGCACATTAACGCATGTGATTAAAAAGATAAAGGAGGTACGTAAGTGTTTAACCCATATTTGCCGACTCAAACCATTGAGTATTAGTTCTTCTCGGCTTTTCCATCATCAGCTAGGTCACTACACCTAGCACCTTGAGAAGAATTTGAATCTAGTGTGCTTCTTGCGATCTTGTTTCTTGTTTTGTAGCTTTTTCAACGTGAGGAGATACCGCAGATAGTGGTTGTTCTGCAAGAATTTATGGAAAAGCATGTTTATACAGATCTAAAGGGCTGTTATTATATTCACAGGTTCTTCCCAATCAGCCGCAATGAAATCGGCACGCTTGTTCTTGTTCTATAAGAAATCCAGACGGTTTTTTGTCCGTCTACCTTCACATAATTGCACACCTGCATACATAAAATGGAACAATAATTGCAAAAGGCAAGAAAAACTATGGTTTGTAATTGTGCCTGATTTGTGCGACGTTATGCCGCTTTTTTATGCCAACAAGCACAAAGTTCAGTTATTTCAGGAAATCTGTAAAAATTGCCGCCATTTTCCCTTGCTCTTGCGATGCCATTATGCACAGAAAAGCACAAATTTTCCAATGCTTATTTTATAAATGTTGAAATTTTGTGCACGCAACGAATTCTGCTCTCTGCTTTGTGATTCATAGATGTCGCCGTAGTTTGCTGTCTGGGAAAACGCTAAATTCTTAAGCGTCTGAAGCATGTACTTGAGGAGTCCTTGTGTTTTGCTTTTGCTGCCGGACAAGCAACGCTGTTCATTCCGACCAGCATCCTTTGGCTTTCTAGGGGTACATAGCATATATTTAAGAAAAAACATGTACCCAGTTATCCTAGTGGCGCCACAATAGCTTTCTACTGGAATTCCGCTTTTGGGCAGTTATACATAATATGTACAATTGGCGTACTAAATTAATGTTCCTGCCAATATTAGTGATTGAGTCCCTGTTTGATTTCACTTTTCAAATTTTGCACTGCACAATGATGTCTTGGTGTAGTTTAAGCAGTGAAACTTGCGAGCAACCCTTTTAATATTATAGATAAAGGATAATAAAAAGTTAGGCCAATAAGTATCAGGGCCTAAACCAAGGCAATGCTCACTTCCAGAGTAGTGGTAATGCGATGTCACTGAAACACCAGCAGGCGTCCTCCTTCCCCTATCTACTTTTTCATCTTTGACTGAAATCTAAAACAATTTCAAAGACCTGCGAGCTGGAATTTCAATCCCAGGGAACTCGACTGGTGTTTCAACTGGTGCTTTGTCATAGAGTTCTACGCGATGGGCAACACAAGGAATATGTTTTCAGGAGTTCAAAAGGTTAACAAGATTTCCTGTAGATTCTACGAGTTCTTCCTTTGTCAGAGACTTACTCATAATCAGAACTCGTAAGAAGAATTAATGGCAAGCATTTGGTGTACAAGTGTTTGATCGCATCTGAAACTTGCTCGCTTCAAAGCTTGTTGACAACTTGCTTTCGCCTCCTCTTGCTGACATGTTGTCACTTCCAAAGCTTATCGACATCTTGCTACCTCCCTCTCTTGTCTGTAACTTGTCGGTTCTGAAGCTTGTTGACAGCTTGGTCCCGCCTTTTTTTGCGGACGATTTCTCAGCTGTTCAAAATTGCCGGCCATTTATTCCCACCCTTCCTTAGCAGCTTATCTGCTGTTATGGTTTGTTGAAAACTTGTTTTGCCTTCAGTTGCCATTAAGTTGATAGCATACACCTTTTCAATTGCACGATGGTAACCATTATCCCGGTGTCCTCGATCATCCCGGGTTTTGTTACCGGATAAGACAGAAATTAATTTATATTACCCCCTCTCCTCTGAAGGACAGTAGGTAGTTATTGAAAAAAAAACGTTTATGCAACATATTCCAGTGCCTTTTCCTTCAGGTTTCATTTGTGCTCTAAAATCTTGAAGTAAGAAGGAACGTTGAAGAAGGTAATTCGGACCACTTGGTTTTGGCTTGAAGGAAAAAATATTCTCTAGGTTCTCTGGTTTGTCTTGGTGAGTGGTGTCCTGTGCCATGGACCCCTACCCGTTACCCGTTATCCAGCAGTCGTTATCGGGTAATTTTTGGCCATTTGGTAATTTCCCGGTCGTTGTGCGGGGCTTCGAAAATCTCGCATTCGCTCATCTTCCTTTTGGACATAAGTGGTGGTTTTTTGAAGCTGTACATTAGCGATTTTCACCATGAATGAATCCAGTAGACTTGGCTAACCTCCAAGAATGATGAATACGGCTTTGTTTGGACTGCATCAAAGTCCAACGATTGTTGGTGGTGGTAGAAGACACACATTTATTATAAAATAACTACTATGTACATATGAACCGACAAATACAATATTTAAGTTGTTACCTTATTACGCTTACCTATCTTCCTTTACATTACGTTTCCATTACATTACATTTTATCCCACACTTGTGAGGTGTCTCATGTCGCCGAGCAGGATCTCGAGCTCGGTCATTGAGAATGTTGTAATGGGCGATCGCGGAATAGATAACTACCGCCTTTCTCCCCCCTCCCCCCCCCCCAAGAGCTAGGCTCTCACCTCTTATGTGGATCCTCGTGAGCCGTGGAATGCGTAACATTACAAAGCAAACGGCGACTTTTAGTCATCATGAACTGTGTTCATGACACTCCTCACAACGAAAAAACTGGGACTACCAACGAAGTTTTGGAGACACCTCGTGCGGATAAGAGAAAATTTTTTTAAATTCCATTTTTATTTTCACCGTTAGCTTTCAAAAACTCTCAGTTGTTATACACAGACACAACCCTACCTACTAATGATCCTCTACATCTATAATATATACCATACTACTCATACATACAAAGATAAGATATGCAACAAAACTACTATATACAACAACATGATATGTATCTACAAAATGGATCGAGCTGTGGAGCCGCCGGTCGATGACGTTGCGGAGGCAGGAGCAGTGTCTGTTGTGCGTGTTGTGCGAAGTGAAGAGATTTCATTTATTGGTTTATTTACAGTGATTACTACAAAAAATTCTTCTTTCTCTTTTTTTTACTGCTGCTTGCGGTTTATTTTTTTTTGCAACTCTGTATGTGTTTCAATTTTTATTTTGAGTTTTTTTTTATTATTATACAAGTACTGGAAATTTTTAATTATTACCTCATTCATGTTAGTGTAGAACCGCTGCAGTTTTATTTCTCGCTTAACTTTTTTGTGTTTCCCAAAGTTTTACAGTTTTTTTTGCAATATAAGACTGTAAAATATCATTTTGCTGTTGTTAAACATAACTTCCCAAGTTTATTCGGATCGAAGGAGATCCCAAAAGACAAAGCCACAGCAACATTCTATCGCCAATACCAATCATTGCGAGGAATCGTTCCAAAATAATGATCAAGAGAACTTTACAAACGCATGTTGAAGGTTACATTAGCACCGTTCACAAAGAAAACTGCTACATAACAAAACCTGAGAATTGCATAGTTCTGATCAGATTACAAGACAGTACTCATTACTAAGTATGTGAGAATTACTTTTTTTCTGACCACAAAGTCTCAGAAGGCTATTTCTTTACCAGTCGAACTGATATGTACAAAAGGCCGAGTGGTGGCCCGACATTTCGCCGGTCCTCCCGCCTTTTCGACAATAGAGACAGAACGATTTCGTTTTACAGTTGACTGTGTGGTCCGCCTTAGTGAGGTAGCGCTCACAGCGATTTAGTTCTTCTAAACGTTTTTTACGTGCGGACAATGTCTTAAATTGGAGACAGTCAATCGCCCAATGCCGAGCATCTCCACAAAATAGACATGAGCGCAAATTGAGACTGTTAGAGCCTCCCTGACTTCGTCCGGGTTGGTTTCGAGAGGGTCCCTGGTTGTGGTGAGGTCGGTCGTGTCGCATACGCTTTGTCGGGGTGTAGAGGGACTTGCACGTCTCTGAGACGTTGATAGAGAAATGAAGTCATTTCGATTACGCGTCTTTCTAGTCCTTCGATTTTGAATTCCATTGCGTGCAAGATGGTCTTAACATGCTTTCTGTGCGATTTTTGTTCTTCATCATCTATTCTATCTCTCTTTCGTTTGATTGTGTTTGCCGCTTTTCTTTCGAGGTATGACAGTTTCGTTTCCAAAATTTCGTTGATCCTCCTGTCCAATCGCGGTAGGAGGCCTACCCACTCAACCATCGGTACAGGGGCGTCGGCATCTCGTCTGGGGCTGGGATTATGAGCTGCTGGACTTCTTGGCGCATCTCTTGAACTTCTTGGCGAGTCGGATCGTCGGGCTGGGCGGCTGGGCTTGAGGTTCTTGTTCTTGCTGCTGGAACGAGAAAATCTCCTTTCTCAATGTGTTTCAAATCGATTATTAAAGGTTCTGAATCCGGTACTTTTCCTGCATGCGATTACATTATGGTGCCCATCACATTTGGAGCAGTTGCCTCTACGACACATTTTTGTGTGATGCTGAAGGCTAAAGCATTTCCAGCAAGCTTTTAGAGCCTTCAATCGATCGACCTTTTGAAAGGGGGTGGCGTATCTTGGGCAGTCCTGTAACAAGTGATTTCCTCTGCACCCGATACATCTCGAGACATTTCTCGTATGCGTATTGAAAACTGGCTTTACGATTTTCCAGGTGTTCATTTCTTCTTACAACTAGTGTGATATTTACAAGTAGCTCTTCCATATTGCACTCTTGTCCAGAGTCAAATTCTTCCTTTGCAATTTCGTCTTGGACTCTTTTCGGAAACACATCCATTACCATGCTGATCATGAGGGTAGTATCTACAGTCTCTCCTTGTCGACGGAGTTTAGCGATAATTGCTTCGACGTCGTTGAGTGTATTGCGAAGCGAACGAGCATCGTCCCTCGCTTGCCTCAAAGATTTTAATTGTCTGATCATAGTCATGGTTACACGTTTCGGGTCTTGGTACTTGCTTTTCAATTGTTGCACAGCTTTTTCATACGAGTCTCCAGTTCTTGGTAACACTGTCAGTGCTCTCGCGGCATCTCCTTTACAGCAGCTGAGCAGGATTGATAACTTTTCTATAGGCTTGCTTATGAATCAGCTCCTCAAATAGCTCTCAGAAGGAATCAAATTCCGCCGCGTTTCCGGTGAATTCTGGTATTTAAAGCTCATTCCCGAACAATCTTCGATCTATAGTTGAACTAACGTCGCTCGTCCCTGCTGAATTTCCTATATTACGTTGGGCAGTTTCATTGATCATTTCTTGTTTGATGGAGGCCTCTTGACACTCCAATTCCACCACGTGTTTCAAGCTGATTTTCGATTTCACTCGCCACTTCTAAAAGATAATCATCTTTCTTTTCTTCCCAATATTGTTCAAAATTACTTTCCATATTGCTCCCCACATTTTCATCCGTTTCTTTCAAACTTGTGAGAGCACACATACACTCGTTATAGAATTGCCAGATACCTTCTTTCTTACATTCCAGTTTCTTACAAAGAGCTTTTACAATGATAGGCTTCTTTGCCAGAAACAGTTGTAAGTCCTTTAAGGACGTTGGAAAGTTCCAAGGATGACTGTGTTCCTTGGATTTTTTTACTAAAGCGGCTAACTCATTAAGTTGCCTGGTCAACCTTTGCTCAGCCGTTTTTAGGTTGAACGCATGCGGCGAAATATTGGAGTTGGAAGACTGGTGTTCCTGCGAATGGTATTGAAGATGGGAGCACCTATTTTATATTCCCAGTTGTGTTTGTTTAAACTATGAGGAATGAATACATTATGTACTCATGAATGTTGTTGTTGTTAACATTTGCCGACTTTTTATCTTCTGATCAACTGGAATTCCGGAGTTTTATTTTGAGAAATCTTGATTCTCATACCCCAGTGGGGTCTTTTTCTGTGGAAGAAATCGATCTAGCGAAGCTCCCCTGATCGATTTTTCACCATGGTGGTGTTTTGTCCTGTAAGCCAAAATATTTGTTGGAATTGCACAAGGCTGTTTTCTTTTAGAGAAGGCTTCTTCTTTTGTTTAGAGGTTATTGCCTTTCCGAAAGATTTTCCAGCTTGATTTTGGTGGAATTTGTTTTCCACTTTTTTTGCGAGCTGGGAAATACGAGAAGAAAAGACAGAAAAAAATAGGAACACAAGAAAGAGGAAAAAGGAAAAAAATTGATGAGTGGTGGATACTCACGGATGGTATAGGCGCGTCGATGGGGACTATCAGCGTTCCTGGGTGAGGATCCAAGTAGAGTAGCTGTGCGCTTTTTTTGAAAGAGGTTTGCGTTGCATATTACCTTTCTTGCACTTTTTCTTTACATTCAGATTTGGCCGATGCACCATGTTTGGGCTGCATCAAGGTCCAATGATTGTTGGTGGTTCTTGAAAGGGTAGAAGACACACATTTATTATAAAATAACTACTATGTACATATGAACCGACAAATACAATATTTAAGTTATTACCTTATTACGCTTACCTATCTTCCTTTACATTACGTTTCCATTATTTTTATCATTACATTTTTATCATTACATTTTATCCCACACTTGTGAGATGTCTCATGTCGCCGAGCAAGATCTCAAGCTCGGTAACTGAGAATGTTGTAATTGGCGATCGCGGAATAGATAACTACAGCCTTTCTCCGCCCCCCCCCCCAAGAGCTAGGCTCTCACCTTTAATGTGGATCCACGTGAGCCGTGGACATTACAAAGCAAACGGCGACTTTTAGTCATCATGAACTGTGTTCATGACATGCATGAAGCATCGAAAAAGGATCAAAAATGTTGTTTGAACACAACGCGATATGCCCACAAGTTTCTATGAAACCGAGCAAAGCTATTCCGAGGCCGTGTTATTAATATAATTTGCTATCCAGCCAGCACTATAAGGACTCCTATGATAGCTTTTGACCGGCCCATGTCATTAGGAACGCATGTGCGGTGTCGCGCTCTGAGGGCATGCCCTTTCACATGAAATTCTGAGTTGATTTCTTCGGAGTGCTTCTTAAGCAGAATTATCCTTTCATCCTTCCAGTTATTCGAGCGTTATTTCTGTTGACCTTTACATTTAATCACCACCGTAATCCACTTATCCTCATTTAAAGGCTCATTTGCCTTCTTGTTATTGATGTTCTTAGTATGGCTTAGAACAGGTGACATTCCCGACTGTTATGGGAAGCTGATGACACTAGCCATTATTTCAGACTGCTTGGATGGATTTCAAAGCAGAAAAGGCCAATGTCCTTATTCAGCTGTGTATTCTCTCCGATTCACTCAGCTGATGCATTAAAATGCATCTGCTTGACCATCTCAGTTTCATTTATTCAGGCTTCTCTAAATATCCCATGAAAAGAGCACTAACTAGCTTTCTGAAGAAAAGAGAAAGTGCTCGCATGAGAAAAAGCCGACGTGCTGCAAAGCAAAGCGAAAGTTGCAGTCCGATCTCTGAGATGCTCTGTGATATAGCGTTTCTCATCACGCGGAAAGCACATTTGGTTGTAAATTATGCAAAGTTTATTGGATTTTAGGCCATAGCGAATTTTACAACGTTCTTGTTGCATTTGTGCCAAGTTTTTCTATAAAATATGAAATAATTCCCATAAAAATTTATATACAATGCAATAGACTTAATTCTACCTAACTTCTTTGAAAAGTTCGCATTGGATTTTGGACCACAACAGAATTTTACAATGTTCTTCTTGCATTTGTGCCTAAGCTTAAGCCAAGTATTAAAATGGGCTGTGTATATGCTTCACCGCGGCTGCTCGTATCCTGCGGCTCCCGTCTGGTCTACCGCGCCGCGTAGGTGGAGCGGCGCGGTCTAGTCTTCTGCGGCGCATTAACCATGGAGCGGCGCGGTCTAGTTTTCTGCGGCGCAATAACCATTGATCGTCTTTATATGTCTCCTGTAATAAGCCCCTTCTGACCACTTTACTTGTTTTTTTTTTTCATTGCATAGCTTGTCATAAAATATTTTCGCCTCCCCTCTTTCACCTTCCTATCTTTGATTGCTTTTTTTTTTCGAAAATTACATCATTGCTTCATTTCTCCGGTCTTACCCCTTCGCATTTTCTCTTCATTTCGCTTGCTTAATCCTACCATTCTGGATGCTTTCGTTGCTTTCCCAACAAAATCCATCAATTACAGCACCCATCTCCCATTTGAGCTGCCCTCCTGCAGTGAATTCTGTAGTGAGCCAGCTAGAGGTGGTCTTCAAAATGTCCAGCGAAAGTCGAATAAATGACAAATGAGGTTACTTGTCCCTTCTCCTGCATTCCTCCTCATGGCACGAGCTCCTTGCACGTGCTCCTTGTCGCAGAGTTTTTCTTCTCCTCGATTTTCCATGTTTCTTTTCCCTTGCTTTGTAAAATATAAGGTTGACGCTATTTAATTATCCGGCGTTCTTAAATACCCGTTCTCCCCGTTTCAAAATTGACGCTTTGTTGATTCCTTTATCCGTACAAGCGTCTTCTGGTATTCTCAGTGAAAAAGTGCACTGATGATTGTAGAAGTATTCGCTGCAACTTCGGAAATGTATAGACCTCAAAATGGTCATTTTGCCAACTTGGCAATGGTTTTGGCAAAAGGGCAACCAGCGGACTTTAACGTCGATTCTAATATGTTTAAGAAGTGAACTCGATATTCGTGAGTGTGCTAGTTGAATCCGCGTCAGCGCTATCGACTTTAAACCCCAGTAACCGTTCCTATACCAGAAGCCTCGCCTAGATAGTGGAAGTGCATATTTGGAGTCTATACAACAAGTGGATATTGAGAAACATTTCTATGGAAAAACTCCAGCCAGGCCCCTATTTACATCATCCCAATGAGTGTTATCCACTATGTGAGCCCTTTCGCACCGTGAAGCAAGTAAAACCCGTCATATCTGATTCCACTGGTTTTTCGCCTCTGCCCTTGGACTGGTCTGTTTTCAATTCTTTATCCTCCACCTACAATGATGCTCAAAATAACTGGATAAAGCCGCGATTAACTCGCTATTCGATTGAATTCTAATTCTTTCCTAGACGGATTGACCTTAACCCTTATGTCAAGTAGAAATATGAGGAACCAGTTAAGAAGACTCGTTGAATGAGATAAAATTTTGGGTTTCATAACTACAAGTTTCTCTTGAGCGATGCACACACATGCATGAGCTGCCATGCTAACATGCAGGAATCCTTTATCCGGAAGATTGCTTGTATAACCAGGTGTTCTATGGGAATTGAACGTTCGTAGGTTTGTGATGGCAGCTAAACTCCAGAAAGATATGTGAAATTTTGATAGTATCAAGTAAGCTGTTTTATCACAGATGCTTCCATGGAGAACCGTTCCCTAATGCACCATCGGTTCCAAGTATTACCTATTAAAATTTGGAGCGAGTGAAACATACAGGACTCGCAGCTCACAAATCTTGCTTCATTTTCATACATATCTTGATTATCTTGTTATCTTGATTCATTTACTAGGTAGAATAGGTCGTGATGAAGAGCCAGAGCGTAAGCATTCCACATGACGGTGTAGGCTGGATATTTGCGGACTCGTAGATAAATTGAAACACCCATTTTCGGCAGAATATCTGTGGAACATAACATCTCACAAATGATTCAATTCTTCTGAAACTTCCCTGTTATCTACTGATGGAATGAGCCAGTACTCGGGGCACCAACCGGTCGAGTTCTCAGCCATGGAACTGGAAAGTGTGGAAAATACATCTTCAGTTTCCTATTCTTTTTCCTCTTTCATTACTGTAATTTTATCCTAGCTGGAACTCCTCGTGAAGACTGTGCATTTTCATCTTTGTTCTGTAACTTGTTTGACTTTCACGGAGAATGTCCATACAGCATTGCTCCCACTGCTGGAAAAAAGGGGGTTTCGCTTGTTGGAATGGATTCCAAATCCCACGGTGTTGTAGGGCAAAATTTTACTTTATTAGGGCTCATCATGTTGGGCGGGGTTTGGAATGGTGCGATATAAGATAGCGTAGTCCTGTGGGTTCACTCCATTTCCACTCATCACCGCCACCCATTTGAAAAAATGGATATTCTGCTGTATCTACAATGTTCCGTAAGAGATTGATGACTGAACATTTTGCTGACTATCAAAGACACATTATAATGTCTAGACATTTTGTTGAACATTGACAACTCGACATATTTATCTATCTTGATTTTGATTGGATTATTTAGTTTGGTTCGATGAGCGTATTGGCTCACGGTTTCTGCTCTTCTGATCTGCTGTCTCTTTACTTATTCGAGCATGCCGAAATTCCTCTCTTTACCTTCTTTACCTTCTAAATCTTTACCTTCTGTATGAAGAGTCCAATTGTGAATCACAACGATGTATGAATAAATAAATAAATAAATCTTCACGTGTCAACGCTGCATTTTCCTGAAGAAGATCTTGACTGGCTCTAGCTGCCCCAACTTGCTATTAGACGATATTTTCTGGAGCTCTACGTGTGATCATTCAAAAGAGACACTGTGCTCTGACCGAGAAACAAAAGAGATTGTTCCTGCTTGCTACATAGCATGCCGGTTCATGCAGGTGTTATCGCTCAGAAAAAAAAAACTTCTAGTAATGAATCTCAAAATCTCACCTTGCATTGTCTTCCTTGTATATTTGTCTTATAGGCACATAGACTGCACATCTAGGAGGAGATTCCGATCAAGTAACGAGTTAACCGTGCCTTTACCCGTTTATTTTGAGTACTTCAAAGAGATTCATTCTGGGTGGAGAAGGAAAAATTAAACTGGAGCAAATGGTCAACCTCCGATGCGAATGTGGTAGAAAAAATACAACACCGCTTGCATCGATTTATTTCTTTTCTTTGTCATTCCGGGCACTTCTCAAACCGCCTTCGAATTCACAGTTGCTACATCCCATTTCAGAACTAGAATACGTCATCTTTTCCGCGGCCTTTGTGCACTGAAAAGCATTAGAGGGCAGATGCTTCCCCATTTTGAATTAATTCCTTGCAGCCAATCATTTCCATTTTCTCATTACCTATGACTACGGCGAGCATTCCCTCTTGATACCTATCAAATAGCTTCGATATCACTTAAACGAGGGAATCTGAAAGCAGTAACATGATGCCTGTTCCAAACGTCGCATCAATATAAACACTTTCAGAACGTCAGCGGTAGAATCTCTTTCTTCTGAAGCTATTGGTCTACTGCACCTAGGAGTTCTCTATTAAGGCTTGCTTTCGGATTCTTCCTTTTAAATTGTGTTGGTTACCCTTGCCCATATGTTCCTGCATTTCTTTTTTTCCACATAACCCGAGATAAGTTTATCTTCTTCCTAGGATTGGTTGTGGCCTAGTTTAATCGTTTATGGCTTTCATTTTCATTGCGGTTCCATTTAGACAGATCCTTTCGGACCAATTACATGGAAGGATATGGAAAAGTTCTAAGAGGCTGCTCCTCGAAACGACGCAGCATTTCCTTCTCTGCAAATCTTTAATGTCTCTACAGTTTTGCCTGGTTCACACGGCTTTTGTTACATGTAGACTTTGTTAGCTCAGGGAATGCCTACGGGGGGAACTTTGTCACCAATTACAACCGCATCGGTATCGGCTGGCCGGCTGGTTCAGACGGTAACGGAACATCAAAGTGGAAGAAAACACACTACATACAAATCAAAACTTACAGAAAAAGATGTATAAAAAATGTCGAACCAGCCAATCGGCTTACCGATTCCACTGCGGTCGCAACTGTTGACAATGTCCCCCCATTGCCACTCACTGAGCTAACAGACTATTGATATGTAAGTAGGTCAAAATCCAACGTCTGCGCAGCTGCCACTTTCTGCACGAGGAGATTTTGCAGAGTAGGTTCGTAGTCGGAAAGCCATAAGTGTGATGCATCAGTGTGACAACTGATTTGGGTTCTTATGTCGGCATAGTAGAACACTATATTTCTTTTTATTAAAGTTTCTCACGGATTTGGAATTCGATCATTCCAATTAAAGTTATCCTATAAACTAATAAACTTGATGAAAGAATGAAAAGCAAACAGAAATAAAAAAGGAAAAAAATTAAGGAAAGGGTCCGATTCGTTCTTCCCTTAGATGGAGAAAAGGAAAAGCAAGCAACCTCCCCCGGAACTCCTCAGTAAGGAAGGGAGGTTGTTTACGGGTAAAGGAAACTAACCTGTAATGTCTATGTCAGCGCCGTGGTAAGATGGTACCATCACGGAGCCTCTTAGCATAAGGTTCTTCGTGTCGTGAATATTGTAGACTCCTGCTTTCATTCGTTTATTGGCTAGCTTTCGGTGATTAACACCTTCGTCGAGCCTAGAACACATTCCAACATATCTTCTAGTACTTATGACAATAATGATGTTACAGAGGAATGAGTCCGGACTGACCAGGCTACGCGAACAAAATGGATAACAGCAGAGTAAGCGAGTCACTAGACGAATGAGAGCCAAGGATGCGATATAAGAGAAATGGTCACAGTCACGACCGCTCTATGTGATAAGCCTGAGGCTGTCGATAAGCTCATCCTTGTTGTTCATTGTCGGCGTGAGACGCTTTAACGCATTAGCCTCGAGTAACTTCCTTTCCACTGGGTTTTCTAGTGAGCGGTGTAGTACCGTAACCTTAACCTCCAGGCGGATCTTCTCCTGTGTGGCGCAGGGTGCGGTGATGCGAAAAGCCGCTGTTCGGGAAGGAAGCAGGTTTCGCAGTGCTCTTAGATGTTCATCGTTACGTTTATGGAGAGGTCTCGCATTCTCTCCAATATACTTTTGGCGGCACCCATCACATGTTGCCATGTAAATTGTTCCTTGCAGTTGACATATTTTTCTTTCTGTGCGGTATGTGCAATTATTCCGCCCACATTTTTGTCATCTTGTTTGCCTAGCCTGGTCAGTCCGGTTACTCATTCCTCTATGAGATCATTGTTGTCATGAGTAGAAGATATGTTGGAATGTATTCTAGGGCTGACAAAGGTGTTAATCAGCGAAAGCTAGCCAATAAAAGACTGAAAGCAGGGGTCTACAATATTCATGCCACGAAGAAACTTATGTCTACCACACTTCTTGTATTTCGCCCCACATTTGTTTATTTGTGCGCGGCTATATCGCACTAATTTATGATATGATATAATAGATTGTACATAGTATGCTAAATAGCAAGCATGCAGTATGCTAAATGGCAAGCACGATTGCAAAAGCACATACATGATTCCATATCTTTCATTAGAATTCTCACGAAAGGAAAGCCTAGAAACCCACGTTAATGGAAAATATTTTGTTGAGCAGAGAGAATTACCCTGCTGTTGGTCGAAGTCAAAAGCGGTTCGAAAATCACCACTTGACTTATTTTCTGATTCTGGAGAAATATAACGGTATTGCAAACTACTTTCTCTCCACTCTCTTCCTTTTAAAAATTTACCGGTAAGGTCTGGAGATGATTTGCCGTGCTCATGCAGCAAAACCACTTCATCTGCAATCATTAAATCCATTAGTAGATATGCAGCTCTCGTTCCCACGTATGTAACATTTCGGGAAACCTAAGAGCATTCACTGGTAGTGGTAAGTCTAATCCGAGGGCAACGCAACGATTAGTGCTCGTTGATCAGCTACCCCGCAAAGTAATTCAAATGCTGATTTTCCTTTCAAACCACTTTTGACTTCGACCAACAGCAGGGAAATTCTCTCTACTCAACAAAATATTTTTCATTAACGTGGGTTTTTAGGCTAGGTACGGTAGTCACCACTGCACATAAACCTGCCATAATGATGCTGATGGGTGATTACTAACTATCTCCACAAGACTCCACCGAATGAGATACATACATCGTACGCTGCAGCTGTTTTTTTTTTCTGTTGAGGTTTTTTCACAAGACATTTCCTGTGACGCTAACATCTGACGTTTGCTTTTGTTTGTCAGTTAGTGAGTATTCAAAGGCAGATGATTATGATTGTGGAAAAATATTACGAAATGTAAACAACACACATACATTCTTGCATCATTGAGGTACGTTAGTATTTATTTATTTGTACGTGGCTATACCATGCTAATTAACAGATACATTCTGAAGAATACAAGTACAGTGCTTAGAAAGACTTAAAAGCGCTGGCAAAAGTAATCGCCTGGAGGTCAGTAATGTACCATGCATATGTATACAGTAAATCACTAAAAAAACGCATATGTTGATACATATACGTTAAGCCAGAAATACAGAATATAAATATATAATGTACGTTAAATTGGAATTAAAAGTGCGAGGGGTACGCTGGTATCCAGTTTTAGAGCATTGCAAGAAGTTCGGTCTACGTTAAAAAGCTCAACGGATCCTATCCTGGCTCCCCAACTTTGTTCAAGTTTGCTTTTCTTTCTTTTTATTTGTTCGTCTATCCATCCTCTTGAGCACATCTTGGTTTTCTCTTGTTTAATACATTTCAGGAGAACTTTTTCTTGGCTAACTGATTTGGAATACAAACGATTGTTTTCATGACTATGAAAAGTGTTCTTTTGTGCTTTCTATAATTCTATTCACCGCATTAGGTGTTAACAGGTTTTTCCAAAAGGGCAATCATTTCTATGCACCCAGACAGTGCAGATATGTATGTATGTTAATACTAGGTGTGCGCAAAAGTTCCGGGTCAGATTATGGTAGCCCACTATATGGTAACCCACTGTCCAGTTTCGTTTTCTTTCTTGTGATTACAGTATACACCTATTATAACACACATATTAGGGTGGTAAGAAAGTCTTGAGCCGTTTTAGACTTTTTTGTGCTTTATTTTATTACTCAGCACACAGTGGAATTTGCTCAGCAATGTAATAGCCATAGTTAGTCACTGCAGTGTCCCACCTAATGGGCATGGCTTCCCTTTTCCCAGGAATGGAAAGACTGGGAGCCAAAGAAATCGCTGACCTCCCTTCCAACATGGTCAACTTTGGCGGATTTTTATTTGACTTGAAATGCCTTGAAAGAGCAAAATGAGTGGTAGTCGGAAGGGGCAACGTCAGGAGAATAGGATGAGTGAGAAATCGTAACCCAGCCCAGCTCCGCCAATTTTTCACCGGTCTCTTTAGCTATTTGGGGCCTACCCTCATCATGGCGTACGTGTACAAGAAACTCGTTTCGACCGTTTTTCTCAAACAGCATCCGCGGCTCTCTGGAGCTGATTGGCGTATGTGTTACCGTTGACTGTGTGTGTTTGCGGGAGCCGCTCATAATACAATATTTCTAGCGAATTCCAGAAGTAGCAAAGGAGACAGATGTTTGGGTGGGGGTGCGATTTGGCCGATCTCCTTTTAAAGTCGTAGAGGACCCCACTCTCATCTCCAATAATTAGGTATTCTAGAAACTCCTTTCGATGTGGACAGAGCAGGAGAAACTGATTTTGGCTAGGGGGACCTCTCGTGGAACTGACGTCGTAATTGAAGTTGAGGAAGGCAATTTGGCTATATATGCCTATTACGAAGAAGCCCCAAGTTTGTCTACAAAAAGCACGTGGTAGGTCATGGATACCGATCAATAAGCAAAAGCTCTGGAACTTTTGTGAAAATCGGCTCAAGACTTTCTTACCACCCTAATAATTGCTACTTTTTGCTGACCTCTGGCTTCTTCATGGTGCTTGTTGTGTTGACGCACCTTACTTGTGTATGAATGTATAAACAAATAAAATTAAATATACTGAAATGGTATTAATCGATGTCGATGACCTTAAACCTCTGCTATGCACTCCATTTTTGGGTGTCATGTACTCCACAGCTTTGCCTTGTTTTAGTTTTAGGTATAAAATGAATTTCATGTGCGATAGGGTAATTCGTAGAATTTCGCATTTTGAATTCAAATCCGGGTGATCAACGAGGTGAGCGGCTCGTAGCATCAATAATGCGTTTGACGGTGAAATCTTCGGCGAGATGGCAGGCTCATGAATTCGTAGCAACTCCAAGCGCAGATGAGGGCTTGAAAATCGCCCGATGAGACTTCGTTCTTCATAAAGGCGTTGGAAAGATCAGGACGAATGATGAGGCAAATTGAACAAGACGTTATAAGAAATGAGCCTACAGCATTCCGTCTCTTGCAGGAATTTGGTAGGAGGAAGAAGATGATAAGACGGGTTTTGGGTAGGCCGAGCGGAGAACACAAACGCTACACTTGCAGTCTGCAGGTACTTGAGTTACATCTATTATACTGACCTATTTCTTGAATGGATTGTCACTGTTAAGAGCAAATGCGTCATGTACGACAGTATTCGGCAGTAGTCCTAGGACCTAGACTCAAGCCAACCACCCAAAATGTGGGGCGAACCATCGCCACATCTTAAAAAATCTTTCGACGTCTCAGGTTAGCACGAGTCATCTGAAGCGAGTTTTCTCCAAGCGGATATGAAGTATAAAGCCTGCCAACTAAGGCTGTTTTCTCCTTGAAGTAATGAAGGGTAAACGTTTGAATACAAGGCCACACAGGTGATCAGAAAAGACGCGCGTCTGCGGCGGAGTATCGCATAACAGCATGTTGCAGGGTCAACCCTGTTAACAGTTGGCTATTTCAGCTTTGGAATTTTGACTTATCTTGCATCCTTTCGGGATCGCTCTCCCAGTAAATACCACTTAATCACGCTTCCATGACTTCACATCCGTTGTAAAAGTTTCAATATACAGGCCCTACTTGAAGAGCACATGAGTCGCTTTTTTTTGAATGTGAACCTGTGAATTTCAGGGTTTCTGTGAGGATCCTTTTTTATCTCGCATAAGGGCAATTTATACTAGTTGCGTGCGTCAGTCGCGCTTCAAATGCACACATCTATTCGCGAAAGATTTTTAATGAATACCGGTCAATGTGGTATGCACATCCTCAATGAAGAGAACGCGCGGCGACCGTGAAGCCGTAAACGCGTGCGTCTGAGCTGCGACCGCGATGCGACTAGGCCCTATTCTTCATCATATCATCATGGACGCACGCGCTTCAATCGCACGCATCCACTATACCCTGTATGCCCTGTAGGCAACAATACAGCAATTCTTCTCAATTTAAAGGGAAATTTCCTTTTGAGCCGATTCCTAGCTTTCTAAAAAATAAGGTGCACTTGTCCCAAACTTTTTCACACACCTACTGCATGCTTTTTTCCATCCATAAAGCTTATAGTTAGTTTGCTCTTTATTATCAATCTGTGTAGATCCCACCCTTGCCTTTTTCGCAGTGGTTATCTTAGCTCATCATCTGTGCTTATTGAAATGAAATGAGAATATAAATGGGGATTTAAGAGCTCTTCTCAGCAACTCTTGCGGACTCACAAATCGCACAATTTCTAAGACCGCTTCATAATCGGTGAGCATGTAGAATAATCTATGAGGACATGGTATAATCTTCAAAGATGCTGCATAATCTATAAGAGCATCGCATGGTCCATGAGAACGTTGCATAATCTATAAGAACATTAGGAAATAAATCTCAAAGAACAGATTGCTCTCTTCCTATCACCATAGTTTCGTGAACAAAAGCTCACGCTTTCCATTTCTTTATCAACTGTCCATATGTAGCACAGAGTAATTCATATTAGTGAACATGTATCCATTTGTTACAATTAGCAGCAGGGAATGTCTCTCTTGCTGATTTTATTTGACCTTTACCATCATCGAAGCTGATCTTTCCGAAAGCGACCACATACCTGGGGTGTACGCTGAATTCTGGTTAAGAACAAGCTGCTGGTGCTCTTCTCTATCCTCCTTAGTGCGAATTTTCTGTATGGGTTTGCGTAACGTGTTGGTAGAGTCATCTTCAACGTTTTGCCGAACGGTATCGTTGCTAACTAGATTGTTGAACCTGATGTTGTTGTATTTGTTCTGAATATTAAGGTCTGACGAAATCGTTAAAAGCCGAAAGCTAACAAAAAGAGTAAAGGCATCGAAAAGAGTCTCAACAACTCAAGAAAACATAAAGGATAGTTTTGTGAAGCAGGCGTAGGTGCTAATGTACCCATAAAAAATGGTCTGCTATGATGGCATTTAAATTTAAATGGCGACGTTCAGAAGACAAAGTAATCGTTGTTGGTTCAACTCCGCGAACTCATCCCGAACGAGTCATCACATCACAGAAGAAGGAAAGGGGGCGGGAGGGAATTATTGGTATACTGGGAACAGGCTGGTATATTTCATTTTCGCAGCCAGCACGGGCATCGTTCTGTACTGACCCATTTATTAATTAAGGACTATGGATAGTAACCCTGCTTCTGAAGACTCTTTTTCATAAGAACTTTTTTTCAGAGAAAATTTTCAAAGAAGGTGAAAGGAAATTCAAGTTTAAAGATATCAAAATTTGCCGAGGATCATGTTCTATGATGAATTAGTGCAGGATGAACGCTGCTCTGAGAACAGCGGGTAATTTCCCTCTGGACAAGATATCCTGTTGAGAATTGTTATGGCTTATACTCACTCATCCATTCTACATCTTTGTCAAACATATCTTCCATTTGATGTTCCGGGAAAAAATTAATAATTATCTATATTTGAACGATGTTTTGTTAATGTTTCAGAATTTAAAAGTGACTTCTCGGACGAATACCGACGGACTCAGCTGGAATATTGAGGTTTTCTAATCAAGAATGTTCATCTCGCTCCAAGGACTATATGGTGTTGCTTCAGGTACGTGATATTGGAAGCGATACAAAAGAGTTATGCAGCTGCATTAAGAAATAACGAATACCGACGGACTCAGCCGGAATATTGAGGTTTTTCCGATATGTGCACATAGTGTAGTCTCTCCCTCTCTCAGCCTTTTTTCAAAAACTTGGAACGCGCATGCGATCTTCTCGACTGAGTAGTCAGCGGCGTGTAGCACATGGCCAAACAATCGTAAGCATGGCTAGCGCACTTTTCCTCTGGGCGGCTGGAGTACATGAAGGATCAACCAAGCAAACCAGCGATGGTTAGCGTGACTGCTCCGAAACTTGGAGCGGACGGCCCGCTTTACCACTACCGGCGTGGGAATCATCGCGTCGGAGCCCGGCCGGCGATGGCAGAGCGGACGAGCCGATGGTGGGCCTGCGCTTCAGATCGAGTGGGTACAGGCGCTACTGTTCCAAATCGGGGCCAGGACAGCGTTGTCCACGATGACCCGTAAATTGGCGCGGGCAGTGTGACTGACTGTGACCTCCGGCAGCTCGGGCTTGCGTAGTTCCTCAGACAGAAGAGCCACGGGTTCGATGCCAATTTGGATCCGTATTGATACAAGAGCAACATAAATCGGCAAATTCTCATCAAAAATAGGAAAATATGGATCTCTGCAAAGTTCTCATGTTTTTGTAGTGCTAACTTTCTCCTACTATCGAGTGGATTCGAACCAAACTAAGTATTGTTTCCAAATGTTTGAGACTCCGCTGCTTTATCCACTCGACCATCCGTGCTTCTAATATTATTTGCTTGGCTAATGCCTTTATTTTTCTCGCGGTGTTCGCGCATTCTTTCCAGTGAGTATGTGTGTACGTGCCGCGTTGACTGGTCTCCAGTGAAAATCTTCCGCAAGTGGATGTGTGCGTTAGATGGTATAAATTGCCGTGGGGTATTATTTTAAGGCCAACTCTATCAAATAGTACGTAACGCTTCAAAAAGCATAGAATTACTGCAGAAGAACAAGCTAGGAGGCGTTGGGAAGTGAATCACGGTCCTCCCTTTATATTCGTACAATGTGGAATTCCCCTCCTATGTTTTCAACGTCATTTTCGTCGGGCAAAAACCGAGCGCACAAGTTGTAACTTGGTCTATTTTTCTTGCGCTTCACCAAAACGTTGCTAGTTTTTTCCTCATTCTGGTCGTTTTGTAGCCATCATTGATTCCCCAAAACAGTGACTAATAAACTGCTAATCCCTAGTCAAGAAGAGACAAAATGGAAATGAAATTCCTCGTTTCAATACCATGGAGCTGAAAGCGTATGACTCCTGATATCTTTTGCTGGAGTGTTGTTTCTGCTGTTATTAGTCACCAACAGACGTCTACAGCGATAAACAGCCCCCAGTTGTTCCCATATTAGTCAGAATAGGATTGGAATGGGATTAGTTAGCGAATAGAATGGGACTAGTTAGCTTTGTCGCGGTTTTCTGAAAAGTTGCCATGAAAGCCTTATTAGTTATTCCGGAGTGTTATAGCACAAATTCTCGTAGAGCGTCATAACCAAGACATCGTCTAATTTTGCTGTGGTAGCCAATTTCCATGTTAATGAATGTAGTGCATCCACGATCCCTTCTCAATTATTTCGTCCCCTTTCTTCTTCGCAGTCGTTGTAATTTTGCACCTTTTTCTATTGTGAGGGCATAGGATTCCTAGAGCTCTGTTACTGCACAGTAAGGGATCCGGTCTGTAGTTTGTCATGCCAAAGGCATAAAGACAATGTCTCACCTCATTTTCTCAGATTTTTGTATGGTTAGAGTCTCCAAGGAACGCTTATCACAACGTTATCTATCTTCTCCTAAGAAATAGATGAAAAACCTATTTTCGACCACATAATTTTTGGGAAAGTTAGGACGGGGTTCCACTACATTGTGGACTTCTGCAACAAAAGCCAGCCGCACTTTCGGACATGTTCGACATGTCTGATGCCGTCGATCGATAACTGCATGCGACTGCCTAAGTTTTATCGATCGATGGAACATGTTGGGTTTACGTGGCAGGAGCCCAGAATCGGAGGGGATCCCACTTTGATTTTTCATCAAAAATGAAGTTCTCAAAGCTCAGTTCTTGATTAATTATCCAGGATATGATGTATACCGCTTTGATCAGCGTGTGATGGCAAATCTGGCCACATTAAAATCTTGATAGCAGTAATGAGGTGAAACCCTAACATCAAGGCTAGAAATAACACTGTTAGAGCTTTGAGAAATTTTGAAAGCAAGCTCAGATCTTTTTCTTCTGAGGACTGCTTGGTCTTTCTTTGAAGTTGACTGGAATATGGTTGTATTTGGTCTTGTATCTAGTCTGGCCGAACGGAACAACTAAAAGCTGTCCGGAACTAGTTGATTGCGTCGGTGATTGAGGAGGAAGTGCCATCTTGTCGACAGTTGTCACCTAATGAAAGAGTTCACCTCAGTGGGAGGTCAACGGTCGTTGCCACACGTCAGTCTGGCCAAAGTTCTTTTGAGGGTGGATTTTCTCTTAACATCTTGTTGTCGGGATTTAACATTTTGTTCTGGACAACTGGGCAGAGTCAGAAAAATCGCGGGATTTTCCTTGTTCTTGTAATGGATGCAGATGTCATCATGGAAATGTCATGCTACAGCATGGATTACACAAGCCTATGTGAAAAACAAGGAGCTTCTCGTTTTCCGTGTGCAGGGTGTTCCATGTTTCTGTCCCAATAGCTCTTCCTAAACTCCTTTGAAAAATTAATCTTCATACATTTGAGTGACAGGTGGTTTCAACCAATATATCATCTTGTTTAACGCTTTCCTAGTTGAAGTTTTGAAAACCCCTGGTATTCATCATTTATGGAATCCTCCCATCCATCTCCATCCTCTCCTTTCAGAAAAGCTCACAAATGTAGTGCAAAAAACCAACATGAAAATAGAACTCAATGCTTTAGAAATATGTGCTGGTAAAAAATGGTAAAAAATAGCAAAAATCAGTGAAATTTCTAGGAAAGCTTCAGGATACATGTACTGGTAAGAGTTACTAAACAGCCAAAAAAAACTTCCATGTCTGCTCTGTATCTTAACCTTGGATAATTGAACTTAAAAAAATCTTGAACTGTGCTCTGTATGTGAAGAGAGCTTGGCAATTTCTTGTATTCCTTCTTCAGAGTCGTGAAAAAAAAACATTATAATAGGGGACGAGGCAGGACAGTATGTAAGTGGTGACACTGTACAACATTGTTGTAGGACCACACTACGAACTCATTCTGTAGCTCATCGTACGGTAATCTCGTTCCATTTAATTATCGCTCACACCTCTTCATCATTCTATAATATTTGGTAAAAAAATAGTCGAGCGCCTCAGCCATCTCATCTCCATTGTAAATCTCCTGTCTACGTATATCGCTTCATCGCTTTCCTCCCCATGGCTTTTCTTTCCAGAGTCTTCTCAAGGTGACGGTGAAGCATAGTAACTTCAAAATCTGGCGTAGATTCTGTCAGGGCGCCGTCATACTGATGCTCGGAAAATAATATTCTAGTATGTAGTGTATAGTGGGATAGTGTATTATTAAGTTGTCAAATAAGTTCTCACATTTTCTGTTTTCACCAAGCATTGAACTCTTATGAGGTGTGAGGGCTCAGACATCTATAGAGACAGTTAATATGGATGTAGGATGAACGGCAGCACAACTCGTCACGGCTGATAAGCTCCAGCCCCTGCCGCTAGGATCCGCACACTCGTTTTTTTCCGGATCATCTGGTGGCGAGCGATCTGAGCCAATCGCGAGCTGTCTTGTCATCTGTTCAAGTCCCAAACGTTTTGGAATCGTATCACTTGCTCCCTCGTCACAGCGAAAGGAAAAAATTCAAGCGGTTACTTTGCCAGATGGTACCTCAATTTTCCTTGAATTTCAAATGGCTGACACTTGCGTGAAGTCAGGTAATCTATCGGGAAGGTGATTATATGCACATAGAGGGAGAAAGGTGCTCCAGAATGACTGTATGAGTAAGTTAAAAAAACACGGGAACTCATCCGATGAACTGGCGGATATTCTCTTCATTTGGATGTTCGTTCTATCGATATTTGAATATTCGACTTTGCAGAATTTGAAATTTTTGAAAGCTTCAAGATGGGGAGAGTCCTTTAGCCCAGGAAGAAGAAACAGGACTGGAATTCATGGAAAGTTGGCCAGGCCAAAACCAAAAACCAATGATGGTTAGCGTGATCGGTTATTCTGGAGACTGCATAATGTCAAGAGTCCCAGGACGTGAAAGTTGTTCTGCTCACCTGGTTTTGCTTGGTTAACAGTGTATGAGTTCAAGTCCAGAAGGACTGTAAAGGCATTTTTCCCGAGATGTTTGGCTTTTCGGAGGTGCTATTTAATGGACTGTTGAGTTTTTTTGGTGAGCAATCACTTCATGATTGAGACCTTATACCTCCTCCAGTCAGTAGGGTACGGTGACTCTCCTCTGCAGTGAACCTCTCCTTAGATGCTGGCTTCTTCATCAATCATTCGAGCTGCATCATGCAGTAGAATTGTCAGTCTTTCGCCTCGAGAGGGACCTTTCATGCACATACAGTCGGCATTTCTTAGACAGAATATGAGCAATCAATCATTATCAAGACTACAGTACTTTCTTTCGGTCCCTGGGGAGTCTAGCGCTTCTATTAGAATATTCTCAAGTTCCAGTAACTTGGCTGTTCTTTGAGATGCTAAAATTTTGACGAGTGAAGAAATGGGTTCGCTCGGAAGTAATTCGCTTCCTGGCTAACTGCCGCCCACATAGAATACAAATTTGCTTATTTGTGCGGCTCGTAAAGACTTTAAACTATGCTATTGTGGAGTGACGCACAGCTTCTTTCTGGATTTTCGCCTTTCCCGGAAAAGTGGAGTTTTCTGGGGTTCGTCGTCAAAAAAAATATGCATTTGCCGCCTTGTACCTGGCTGATATCCAAATGAGGCAACATGCACTTTATACGTGCAATTTTAGATGTGGGTCTGCCATATGTCTCAGATATTTTCCTTCCAGAAAACCAATTAATATATGGAACGAATTTCTCTTCTCATTATGCAGCCCTAGTAGACTTGTCCTTGGAACGTGGTTCCTTGTGTGGCTCTGGAAGTCATTGCTGGGAATCCACTAAATCCTCGAAGCGCCCAGTTATGGTAGATTTATGTTTAGCTATCTTTCCACCTGATTCATGGGACCTTTAAAGGATCTACTCTTCCCTTACTAGGATCCACTTTAATACCTTATTCACGTATATCCATGAAACATGGAGTCTAGTGGCTTGTACGACCTACACCGAAAACAATGTGGAACTCTGCCTGTCTGCGCATCCACAAATTTCATTGACATCACCGTTCTCGTTTTGGTCCAAACCTCCTGCCTCCTGTTCTAACCTGTCCAGACAAGTGCTGAGACGCGTGCGAGAATGAGCCTCGGTTGCTGGAGTTTCCTATAATCTATCTAAAAAAACAGCTCTTCCTTAATGGATTTTTCTAAGGAGTATGTGTGAAGTTCTGAGTAAGGATACGAATTTGTACGATTGCTGATTGCGATGAATTCAGCTAATGCAGACAGTATCGATGAGAGTAGAAGAAATCATATCATGCTTCAGTGCTAATATTCTGACCCATCGCCTTGGAGTAGGTGAAAAATCTATTGCTTTTTTTGATTACTGACATAATGGGGGAACTTGCACTCCTGAGACAAATATCCGAGTACAGGCATTTTTTTATGGGCGTGGCAGGACGAGTTTGCTTTCGTAAATAGGAGCGTCCACTACGGTAGCGAAATCTTCTACTTCTCCCTTTTTCCCTCTATCCTACCCCTTACATTTCTCTCTTTCTCGGTCTTTCTCTCTTTTTCTCGTTCTCACTTTCCTCCTCTCCGCCCCCCTTTCTCTCCCCATCTCTTCCCATGTCCCTCGCAAATCTTTATTCCCCTCTCTTTCTCTCTCTTATCGCCTCTTCATATCTCCACTCGCTCTTCTGTACTCCTTCAACTCGCCTTCTCTATCTCTCTTTGTCTCTCGTTGTCTCTCTCTCTGTCTCTCTATTTCCCTCTCTCTCTACCCCTTTCTTCTCTCTCGATACCAGCTACTTGTCAACGCGTTTTTTCTAATTGGAAATGTCTCTCGCAGCACTCTAGAACGTGGCTAGCATGGTGTAAGAATTGTCCTTTATGACAGATGTCGCCAGCCGGCATTTGGCAACGGCAGATTCTATTGCGTTTTTTTCCCAACCGCTGACATTAGCATAGCACAAGCTTATTCTGGGTGAATGTTGTTGAGAATCGCTGGCTAAACTGTTCTGCGACGACTTTCTTGCTTTCTTCTTACTCTGCATAAAAGTAGGCGTGCCGAAGCCGTTTACTGGCTGCTTGAGCTGCATGGGTATTTAGAAACATCTCCTTGACGTAGGTGGGAATCGCACGTCTCACTCCATGGTTTTAATTTTTACTGATGGCTGAACAACTCCTAAATTGGAGAACTCAAGCTAGCTGCTTCCATCTGCCTGTATTTTCGTCCCTCCGTTTGGTATGGTGACACTTAAGTATTAAGTGCCAGATAGAAGAGATTACTTACACCTAGAGGTCTACTGGTTAGGAAATGAGGGAATCTTCCACAAACATTGTCATATACGTAGTCCATATACATAAACATACTTTTGTTCATCTTCAACTGAACTGAGCATGCGTCAACGATAATTCTCTTGTCCTCGTCGCGTGCCAAAGAGAGACCATTTTAGGTTTCACTCACATGACGGGACCCAAATACCGTACAGTGGACGGCAATGGCGGTGGCCCACCCGCGGCCTCGAGAAGGACGCAGCGCAACCGCGCCGCGCGCGCTGGGACCATTGTTGTCCGCTGCCGGAATGCTATTTTTAGTCTCTTCCCGATTTGGTCAAAAATCCTTAAAATCGGGCAGAAAAGCTCTAGATATAGCATAACAGCAGCAGAAAACATCGTTTACGACGCGGGCGGCGCGGTTACGCGGCGCGCTTCTTGAGGCCGCGGATGGGCCACCGCCATTGACGTTCACTGTAGTACGATATTTTTTAAAGGCTTATGATGGACTAACACTGGGAATGTATTCAATTAATTAGGTTAGTCGGACTCAACTAAAAGTGAACTTATTGATCCTACGGCGTCAAAGAGACCACATTCGTGCGGTATTTTCAGCTGTGAGACTGGTGATTGGGAACATCTTAATGATACTGGATATAGATGCTCTCATCTCTATGCCATTTAATCATCACCCTTTTCATAACCTTCGCACATTTGTTCCGACCGACGCATAGGTGCTTCAACATGTGGCCGACTTTTGATTGACGATCCAAAGTATTATAAGTACACCCTAGCAGATGGTGGCGGTTGTTTTTTTTTCAAAAATTGGCTTTACTTTACTGCTGACTGGCTGTACTATTTTTAAGGGTGGAAGCGAATCTATATAAGCGATGCCATAGTGCCACTTAGCTTGGACAGGTACGTAATAAGCCTGGTAACTTACATTTTTTATGAGCTACTTAACTAGCTACTCCTCTTATCCTTTAGCTGGCGTCTGGATGTCCGGTTGTACTAGCTGCACTCTCCAGAGGTCAGCATCAGTGATGGAGGGGGGGGGCTACTTCACAAAATAGATAATAATATTGCATAAGCTTGTTTTTATTCTTTATTTTTATTGTTATTTTTAGGAATATTTATTATTAGTTATTTATTATTGAAATTAATTTTTTAGTAGTTTTCTTTTTCCATCTGGGTCCACGTAGTCTCCACTTTTTCCAACGCCCCCCCCCCCTCCAGCTAGCAACTGGTCAGCGTTGGGAAATCCATCCATTTTCGTTCTCTTGGCAAGGAATTTATAGCAAAAGCTGTGCACGAGTACGTTTTGTATTGTAGTACTATACTGTAAAACTATGGTAGGATTGTATAATATTTAGAAACTGGAGGGAGAAGTCCCGTGCAAGATTTCGGACATAGACAGGACAGCGTGTTTACTGCATATCCACTCCAACCCCCATAAAAAGGCTCCGGAAGGTAAAGACAATTCATAGGACCCTTTCGCAGGATAGTGTAGAAAACGTGCTCTGCTGCCAACACCTTGTTCTACTTGCTTGTTCTACTTGCTTATTGTCTCATCCTTGCTGTTGTGTTAATAATAGTCATTCGAAATGCAGCTTTTTTTGTTAGTCCTGATTTGAAAGGATAATTGGCACTGAACCCAGTATTCTAACTAGTCCAAGTATCGGTTAGGCTTCGGTTGTCCCCGGGATTTCCCTGTGCTCTGATACTATCATCGACTAGGTGGTGTTTAATAAATAAATAGTCTAAAAATCAACGAATTGACGCACAAATAAATAAACAATAAATCATATTGTATTGAATAAGTGAATGGAAATATAGAGGTTGGATTCGTAGAGCTGATTTATGTTGAATTTATATCTACATATGTATAACCTCGATATAATCTCGTTTATTCGGAACAATTTTTGTCTTTTTGACTTAATTTCTATACTCTTTCATGAAGTACTGTTTCCATCCAGTAAACTTTCAACAAAATGGATGCTTTCACTAGAAAATTAAAAAAAAACAATGCTTGGCACAAAAATATTTTCTAAAGGTATTGAGTGGACTACTGGTAATCAAGGTTTTTGCTGGACTGAGGTGAAGCATTCGCGGAATACTTAAGCTACTACTTCCTCATCCCGTTTAAGGGAAGGACATTGTTCTATCTGTACATTAGCATCCTGAATTTCCCTCTCGGTATTCGAATATTTGAACCAATGAAATTTTTGAATTCTTGAACTCAAATAGCCATTTCTTCAGAGTTTCCGAATGTTTCAGACCATCAAATGGTAGCAATTTCGATTTACTACTCGTTTCAAGTTGTGTTTTCTATTTCAACCTGTCCAAACGGTGACGCGCTGACCTTGATCACAGGATTTGGCCGTGGGCCGTGGTTTTTTACCAACGAAAAGTGTGAGCACAACTTTGATCACATGAAAAATGGTCAGCCATAATGCGGCTCATCTAGGCGATCCGAAACGTCTTCCTTCTCTTTTTTCTTTCTCATTTTTCCTCATGTTCCCATAGCCTTCTTAGTGTTGTGGGCTTTTGCTGCCGAGTACGGCTTGCTTCCTGGAAAAAGCTTTTCTTCTTGTATGGGAAAATAAGCCGACAAAGCCGCACTATGTTAATGACCGTCTGGCGGTGAGTGGCTTGCAACGAATGTGAGGCACAAATCACGAGCCAATCCATATGTTTCTCAGAATTTTGCGGACGTCGAAGCTGTTGTGGACGAAATTGCTCAAGCACGCTGGGAACCCGCTATTGAATGTTGAATATGTGTCTGGAGGTCTTCGCACTTCTGACCCAGTCACGCATTTAGTTTACGTAACAGAGGCGGTAAGTAGTTACCCTACGAGAAGCGCGTGCCATTTGGTGCTTCTTTAGTCAGTTGAATGGATTGAGGTCAACACTTTTTGTTACAATATTAAGGAGATTACGCATCCGTTACTGGCAAGGAGAGTCTTCCAAAAATTTAGGGTTTTCCTACTACTAGGGCTGCAAAGCGGCTACAGCAACAAACATGAGGACCTCTGGTGATTATATGCCGGCGACTTCCAAAACAGAAGCGGAAGGATTGTGGCTGGGAAATTTGCACAATCCACCCAGAAATTATATGGAAATGACCGGATTCACGCGGAAATCACTCGAAAATCAATCGAGATTTGCCAATCGTCTATAGAAGGGAGCACGAATTATGAGAACTATTGATGGAATCTGCCACCATTCTCCGATTTAGAATCACCAGGCTGAACTTTCAAAGCGGGGTTGAATCACCGACTCGGTGAGAATTTTTTATATTCATTGTTCCATTATAAAAATTAAGCACCCGTTAATTCACCCCCCCCCCTTAAGATAAAAATTTGTAACTTTAGGGGTAAAAGAAGCCTTGAAGATTTTCTGTTTTTGTTTTTGAATTTTTTTTACGGCACCAAGCTGGGAAAATTTTGTGGATGCTGCCAAGTGGTGGAAGAGACCAGTTGCGAACTTTTTTCATTCTTGGCTCGGATATCCCAGAAGAGAAAAAAAAAACTGGTTAGCTCTACACCCACATCTGTTTTTCTTATTAAAAAGCAGTTTTAAATATATTTTCTGGATTTGACTATGTAGGAACCGGATTCCCATGGTTTTTTCTTTCATAAAGCTGAACCTTAGTTTTCCCTGAAACCCGGTAAATGCACATCTGCGCGGGTATTATCTGAGAATTGTGCGCGACTCGCCGGCATACGTAGTATTACAAGAGATTGGATATTTGATTACGCCAATTTTAGCAAAATTAATACAGTCCTATTCATTATACTTGTTCTTGAGCCGTATAATTTAACGGTGCAGCATTTTGAGTGAATACTCGATTTCGAATGAGCTCTAATGTTCGAAAAGAGAGGCTACAACCGTGTATATTCTCCTTTCATAGCTCCAGAGGCGTGTGCTCTCCTTCCATAAATCAAACTTTTAACTTTATTTGAAATCGAACATTCGTTCAAATTCACATCCCATTCTATCCAGCACCAAGTGTATTATTTATGTACTCAGGCTGTTTGATAATTTTGCACCGATATCATCAATTTTATTTATTTCAAGCATTGGACAGGCTGGTTCTGGAGGTTTAACTCTTTATCTCCATTTCTTGATCTTTCCCTGGGCTAAACTTCATTCTGGAGAAGATCCGCTGCCAGCTAATCCGGGAAATGTTTGTCTTTTGGATCCTACACCTACCCTCCTCCTTTTTCTCCGCGATTGAGCCTCCAGATTTATCCCATGCTGCTGGAATTGTAGTATTTGGCGATTGTGGGTGGAAAATTGCTAGGTTGACAAAGCCTTTACGAAAATTTGCACAAAAACAATGGAACGCTCTACTCCTATCTTTCTCTGGAATCCCTGCACCGACTCTAAGCTTCCCATCCATCACCTTTCGTTACTCCCTCGTTTGCACACTGTCGAATCAAGAAATGTTGCGGTTGGGACGTGGCCCAAATTTAAAGATGGCTGAGATATATTCTACAGGATAATTGTATGTTCCGCTGTTTACCATTGTAGCCAGGCCGTAAAATGAACCAAAGTTCATGCACTTACAGCCTTTATATGGATTAACATACGTAAATGTGTGTAAATGGGTGTCTCTTTCTCTTTGTATAAGGACTACTTAATTATGATTCAGGAGTGTAATTCCATTAATTTCAGCTCCGGGTTTTCAGAGGAGGTGCTTCATGGTATAAAGATCCAAACGTCGCTTACTAATCCTATTGTTTATAAACACGCCCTACTATATTGGTGTGGGGCTAAAGAATATTCTGCCCCTAGAAACCAATTTCACGGAATTCCATCGCGCTTCCTTGTTCTTGGGCAATAGTGGAGCCAGTTTAATTTCGTTTGGAAAAAACTGCATAATTTGTTTCAAAATGGCTTATAATAGTTTCTGAGAAGTTTGCTCACATGCTTTTTTAAACTACACAAATTCAGCAAAGTAACAACACATACTCAGCAAAGTTTGTTTCAAAATTTGAAATAGAGGAAATCCTCTAGACGCGACTAATTTTTCACGAACGCTACTGCTACAGATGTCCTGGAAAACATCAATTTTTTTGGTCGCTTCTATCCCGTTAGTGATGCGTCGTCATTCCTAGAAACCTCGTGCTATTCCAGGATGTACATGATGAATTGCAGCACTTTCCACGGAGTTCAAGAAAGCCTTTGTTTTTGTTCGACCTCCAAGAATGCAGGCAATTCCAAAATTCACCTTTATGAGGACATCACTCTATAGTGTAGAGATTCCTAGTAACATATTCATTATGAGAAGTTGAAAGCACCTAACCTGAGGTCATGAAGTGATTTGTAGGTTAGTAAGGATAATATGAAGAACCATGAGTTCTTACACACCATATATGGTACCGCCACGGAATTCAACATAATGGTATGACCTCTATGGCCGCACTAGCCAAACTCAATAGCAACTCAAATAACCTAACAGATCCGGAATGTGTCGCCATTTGCTTTTTTGTCAGCCCAAAGTCGAGATGGAGGCGCCCTCGTCGCGGCGCAGGTCATCGATGTGATCCCAGAACTGAAATCACTCTTCAGGACGGAGCTGTTCTATTATATTTCCATCAGAAAAATGGATTAGATGTAAAAAGCACTGGAGAATCTTCTGGTTGTTGTGAAAACCCGTTTTCCTTCTTTTTTTTTTGAAAATTTCGTCGTGTTCTAAAAAGATACCCAGTCAGAGCAAATTTTCTTTGATTTTTGTGCTTCACAGCATGAACTCCACGCTCAGTTTTATTTTAACAGTATTTTAGGCGAGAATAGACCTTGCTGCATTGAATTTATACTGGATAGGTGCCCGAAGGTGACGTTTCAGTAAGACTTAAAATCTGCCCATGGAGCAAATGTGTCTACTGGAGTAGTGTGCGGAGGAAATCCTGTACTGAGATCTAACTCTCATGCAGAACTAATCTGAATTTGATGGATTGTTGTATGCTACCAGTGTTCAAGAACAAATCAAGTGGTACACTATGCAAAAGTCTGAGCTCGTAAACCGTAAAGCTGAGGAGAAGCTTTGGAAGGATTCGGACGAGAAATACCGCCGTGCCGCGATGGACGCGCCTTCCAGTCTACTCTACAGGCTCCAAAAACGGCGTGTATCTCCGTTTTTCTCCTACTGTCTTACGATTCTTGACACTGCGACTTGAATTTCTTGATTTTTTGTTGTGAGATCCTTGACAATGCATATCTCTATTACACGGTACCACAGGAAGCGCAAAATAATGTACGTATCTTATTTTTCTGAGACTCTCTAGCACCACTGGAAAAACGTTGAGGCGAAAGAAGCTAATTTAGCATTCCTGTGATTTCTAGCCGCTGTTGAAGGGACATCCTTGCACGGGGAGTTCCATTAGGTTTCGCGATGTTTTTACGTCATCATGCTCTCTCCAATGGAAAAAGTGTAAACTGAAACATTCGTTTTTTGTCGGTGGGTTGTTTTGTTTCCTTGCAATTTCCTCCACTCAAAGTTGTCTGATGAACATTGGAGGAAATGGAGTCTTCCGTGGTTTTCTTGCTTTGGCGGAATCTCCTGGTAAAACTTCTCTAGAAGCAAAATTCAGGAACTTGCTCTACTGTGGCTTATCCTTACAGAGCTCGCATTTCAATTCCTTGCATTTTATCCTTCTTAAGAGCAGAAAGAATTCTTAAGTGGAATCTTGCTGTGATGTCATTCCTAAACTTAGGATATTGAAAACCATCTATCTCACTTTCATCGTACGAACGACAGATACGGTTGGTCGATGGAGTCAGGTGATCCTAATATACATATTTGTGGCTCACGGTGACTTACACGAGAACCGTGAAGCGATAAGGTTTCAAGTCGAGTATGGGACACAACTTCCAAATTTTTCTAGCGACTACTTAGAGATCGGAAAATAACTAAATTTTGTTTACAAAAAACATTTTATGATTCGTAACTTCTCTCAAAAATCTTGACTGAGTTGAAAAATAGGGTCGTGTCAGGCTTGCAAACCGTGTGTATGCCACTAACCCTCAAGGGGACATTTCAGTGGAGATATTTCGTATAAATTCGTGTTGCTAGACCCGTCCCAAGGAACCGCGTTACACCGGCAGCGGTTGTTTTGCAGACCTCCCAGTAATTCCCTTGAAAATGTAGCCGCTGTCACTGTCTACGCTATTCTTCACTCTTCAGCTAATCCAGTCACATTTCTCCCGATCTCATTGCACAGCTCTGTTTATCATAGAGGTGGAGCTTCCAGCTGGAGCGCTTTTTTTTTGGGGGGGGGGGGATATTGGACGGATTGCATAGTTCCGATTTCGCATTCTGGGGCTACGTTCTCCGAGCTGGGAAAATGGAATTTCAACGTAGATCCCATTTACTTTCACTTTAAGCACCCTTCAACACTGGAACAGAGGGCTTTCGATGAAAATAACAAAGGATTTTATTCACAAGGGAAGGATAGTTGGCTGCTTGGCTAACGTGGCCATTCGCAACGCAATTTGCGATACCATATGCAGTTTTTAACGCTGATTCCGGATCCGCAGCCTAAATCTCCTGCGCGGTTCCGCATACTGAGTTTGACATAGTAGAGTTAACGTAGAGTACTCATGGGCTCCAGACTACGTTTGGTTGTTTTAGTGTTTTCAGATCACTGAGTGCTACATATTTAGACAACCAATACCTTGCTAGTGCGTTACCGAAACAGTTGCCTTAACTCAATTCAAGCTCGTATATGAGGATCATGCGTGAAGGTTAAGATGCGGTCTTCATATGCGAGCTCAAATCGTGGTAAAGCAGCTGAATTCGCAGCATATAACCAATGCGCTTGCTCTCTCCTGAAGCACTCACAAGGGAGTTGCAAGAGGCCAGGCTCACAGATCAGAATGAAACCTATCTGGCTTGAATCTTTGTTTGAGTAGGTGCTACACCATGTATTTCATTACTGCCCTCTACTTCAAGGAGCAAAAAAAACAAGAACGCGAAACGGGCCCTCTTGACGGGCTTCAAACTCTTCATCCACTGCCTAACAGTCCAGTATCTTTCCCACTCGGCCAGCCCGTTGCTGACGGAGTGCGGGAACGCATATCGTAATGTGGTGGGATTTCTATATTTTGGAGCCGAGGGCAATAATGAAATATATCATGTAGTACCTACTCAAACAGAGAATTAAGCCAGATAGGTTTCATTCCGATCTGCGAGCTGAGCCTCTTGCACCTCCCTTGTCAGTAGTTTGAATACATTAAACCAGTTACCAAGCACAGCCTAGAGACCATACATTAGTGCACGGTATTAGCTCAGCGCGAAAAAAGGTGTAATTCACCATACAATACCCTACAGGAAATTTCGTCTATGGATTCGAGTACAGCATTAAAAACTTGGTACGGTAGTACATTTCAAATTACGAATGGACACTTCGACCAAGTATCCTTCCCTTGTCAGGTAAGCGTAACAATGGAATATGTCACAATTGTATCTGAATCTCAAATTCGATACCTCGCTTGGGCCTGAATGCATTTTTTGGGGGTAACCTCATACCCATAGCCTTGATTACACATGGGCAGCAGCCAGGTAGAGGCAACGTCTCGTATGGATAAAAATGTTGTTGGATATCAGGAAAGGAGTAAATTTGGATACGTTAACAATTGCTAAGGATATTTTCAATTATGAATTCCCACCCTGGGCACTACATAAATAGGTTGCAGGTTTATATTTTACTGTAGAAATCGCATACTCAGTGCTTTCTGGCCTGCCATGCATAATTGAGATTACCATGGTAAACGTGTAAACGACACAAATTTACACCTTATCTGGGGCGAATCCATAGGGTCCCGGAAACTCGATTTTCTTTTCGGGTTATCCAACTAGCATTAGCATGGGTTTTGCATTTTTTTCGGAGGTAAAAGCTAACAGAACGACAAAAATGGGAAAACTGCAGTTGCATCGCATAAGACATCGCAGACATCGCAGAATCTTCAGAGGATATGGGAGTTACACCAGTCGGAAACGAACAACGCTTGTACAATTTCAGAAAGGAAAAGGAGTTTCCTACCATTGACCCTTATTTTTTTCTTCTTTTTTTTTCAAGTTCTGAAAAAGTGAACGAAGGAAAAAAAGCAAATAAATAGAAGAAGGGAAAATGATGATCCTCTCGCATTCCTGGCTTCGAGTATGGATTTTTCCACAGTTCAGCATGCTCGATCTCTTGGAATTGACTGCATCCAACTCTCTTATTACTATTTTTCTTGCTAAATACTATGAAAGGCTCATGAAGAGACAGTTGCCTTTCCGTCCTATGTATGTGTGTACATATAAATAAGCAGTTTTTATTTTGCGTCTCGATCTCTTCTATTCCTGTTCAAAAGATCATGAAAAAATGATGTATCGGCGCTGTAGATATTCCTTCTTGGTAGCACATTCCTCTCACATGAACGCATAAAACAACGAACATCAACGTTGCTATGGAATGCGAACACTTAATCATTGATGACAGGTCGTTTGCTCTTTAGAGTATGTTTCCTGGCTAAAAGCGCTGCTCAACTCCTTCATCGCAAGTGCTTCTGACAAGGCCATTGTTCATTCCACTCTTTTCATCTACTTGCCAAACTAAACGTACTAACCAACGCATTTGAAAAATTTGGTTTATCGCTTTGATTTCAGGATCGTGGAGACACATGTTGCCTTGTTCCTCGTGGTTTCTCCTGATTCGCCCATCCATGTTGCTGGTAAAGCAGTCAGTGTCAGAAAGCACACTGGTGGGTATACATGTATGTAGTCCATTGGTGTTGTCATTAGTGCGTTATAGCATCTACAATTTTCTGTCAAGTAGCCAAGTATTGCCCTCTGGATTCCCCTAATAGATGTCTGGAAACCGACTCCAAAGAGCGTTTGCATACTTTTGAGGAGCAATTCTTGACATATTCTACTGCTCTATGTTTTTTTGTTGTATCAAGCTGGATTTTTGTCACTACGCCACTTTAAATGTTCTACTTAGAGAGGAGGTCCTATGTACTGATTAAGGCGACGTGGCAATTGAGAAATTAGTCAGAAAATATCTGAAGTCATTAATAGTTACTACAAGAACCAGATAATAAATAGAAACGTATAGGAACTATTTTTGTATGATCATCAGACGCTAATTATATTTTGGGTAACGAGACTTATACGGAACAGTCAGTAATAGAACTACAGAACTACATCTGTTGTAAAAATAGAACTATTATAAATGGACGTGTTGCAAAAGAAAGAGTGGATATTTGGAATAGAGCTCGACCATTGAACGGTTACAAGATTCTCACGTTTATTTTTTCCCTTTAGAAGGTGGGTGAGGTGGAAAGGGGGGGGGGAGGGGGAAATGAAGGTGGAAAAAGCACCTCCTCAGTCGCGCCCCTTTGAAAGGCCTCTGCGGATAGCCTCACATCTTGGTTCCTTTCGGGATTTTTTACGGTTTCTGAGTGTGCTGCTTCACGGAAATTCTCAACTTTTTCAGAATATCCCTACTCACAAACAATTTAAGGCCCAATTTTTCTGATTATTTGAAATATGAGTGAGTGGATAGCATTCTTTCTACTCCTTTGGGTTTTAGAATTCTTGAAAGAACATCCCTAACAAGTGACTAACCCGCTTTTGAAGGAAGTTTTTTGAATAATTTACTAAAATAACCTATTTTTCGGTGGAATCCGATTTATACTGCGCTGCTGCAAAGTTCATATTTTATGATAATGCTTTGAATTGTCGGACTCTATCTCGGGTCCAGTCTAATTATTTATTCATGAAAGGCTCTTTTTCTTTTCGCTAAGAAAACAGTTCACTAAAGATGCACGTGCCCGTGGAAAAGAAGAAATGAATTTCATTGAAATGGCCTAGATAGAGAATGATTTTTGAATCTCTTTAGTTCTGAGGCCATCACACTTATTATGCAGTTTTTATTTATTGGGTTGTTCGGAAAGTAACTGGGATTTTTGAGCGTTGCAAAAAAATTTATTCTCTCATAGTGAAAGAACATCAATAAATGGTATATTTTCTATTTTGTTCGATTACCTTTTGCCATCTTTCTTGTAATTTAATAACTCCTCTCCCATAGAAATTTTTCCATTTTCCAGCAAGAGAACTGGAGTACGAAGGATTTGATACTTTAGCACGAAGGACTTGATGCTGATATTCCTCTCTCGCAGAATTTCTGGTCTTTTTCAGTGAAAAACAGAGCTATGTACATAAGATTTGATATACTCATCTTCGGTAAAGTTCTTCCCATTCAAGTAGTTCTGCAGCGATCAAAATAAGCGAAAATTCCCAACCAAGCTCCGGTAATTTTTGCCGAGTCGCTAAAGATGGATGCCCTATAGCATTGTCTTGGTGGAACTCCGAATCCTTTGGGATTATGAAAGTATGATATATCTTGAGGTGCTTTCAAAGAACCAGAATCTCAATTCGGACCTCTACTGTGGACAACTGATGAAATTAGATGAATCAATTTAGAAAAAACCGACCAGAATTAGCGAATCGCAAGGAGTGGTCTTCCACCAAGGCAATGCTAAAGCTTATACATCTTTGGCGTCTCGACAAAAATTATTGGAGTATGAATGTAACATCCACTGTATAGTCCTGATCTTGCGCCATCAAGGTACCACCTATTTTGAACGTTGCAGAACTAGAAAACCTTCACCGAAGATGAGTATATCAAATCTTATGTAGCTCTGTTTTTCGCTGAAAAAGACCAGGAATTCTGCGAGAGAGGAATTATGAAATCACTAGAAAGCTGGCAAAACCTAGTCGTACAAAATAGAAAATAGGATTGAATGATAAAGCGACTGTCCCGCCGAAATAAACAACAGGGACGAGCTAATGGAAGCATTGATGCTTATCACGTAGGGGCGATTGTGACATCGTCACATATCACGTCGCGTTCGTAGTAGCTCTCATTCGTCTAAGAGCTGCATTGTTGTTCTGTTGTACTACATATAATATAATATTTTGCCACTTGTTTGGTTAGTTGTCAATGTTGACTGTTGAACACTTGCTGCAGTATGTAGACACATTGTAGGTCCAAAGAAGGTATTAGCATACCGAAAGCTAACCAATAAAGCTGACATACAGGAGTTCTCAACAACTATCAAGAGCAAAACAGAAAATATACCATTGATCAGTGTTCTCTCATTATGAGAAAATAAAAAAATTTCTTGGAATGCTTAAAAATCCCAGTTACTTTCCGAACAACCTAGTATTCAATCATTTAATTGACCGGCCGTTAACTTATGAAGCAACTGAAGAGGCAGAAGTACAGGGAGATTTATGGGGGTCGGTTATGGCATATGAGGAAGCGTAGAGGAGAACAATGATAAGTATCTGCTAGACCGATGTCAATGTAGGAGCAGAAGCAAAAGGTAAGAGGGGTGAAGTCCTCTGAATCTAATTGGTTGATAGTTTTCTAATTATATTTACTTCTGCATCTCTAAACTTTTCTGCATTCAATGTCATCTTACTGAGCCTTTGAAACATGTTAAAAATGAGTCTAGTGTTGTAGCTGGATTTGCGGAAGTACTGCGGAGATCCCGTCCTCTAATTCATAGTAAAGGATGTTGCAGTTCCCTAGGCAAAAAGTAATGCCTCTCACTTTTTCATTTCCCGTAACATGTTCCGATCCTTGGTATGACGAATTGCCTGAGCTGGACGTATTAACGTCTCCCATAGAAAAAATTATCGATTCTGAATTTTCGGTTTTCACAGCTCTCCGAGAACATTCCAGGATGCACTGATCGCAAACCTAAGCTAGTTGCTGAAGCTGTGGGCATTCTCCTGGGTTTATGTGAATACGGCTAAGACATCCGCTGTGAAATAAGACCAACTTGAAGAAGTCATACAGCACAAAAAAGAAAAGCAACAAACAGGTAGACACCTCCCCCCTCCCGAGGTTCATCGTCAAAGAGGAGGCTAGCTATGTAGAAGAGTCAGAAAAGAGTTTGGGAATTGACCGGGTGAGCTGCGTTCTTTCCGAATAGCTGCTGAAATGAATAGGCTGGCTTTGGAGGAATTAGCCCTAGTGTGCTTCTGTACTAGTCTCTATAAAAACATTCCGCTGTGGTTTTTCTGCGTCCTAGTATCCCTGCTTGTCTGGCTTATTCACCACGTGATCGGAATCTTTTTTTGTTGCCATATTTCTGCAAGCTTGTCTAGTATTTGTTTGGTTATGATGCGAGAAAAATTCCTAGCAGATACGTGTGTATGTTTCCTGGGAGAATCGTCTTACACAAATCCTTCGGTATATTCAAATTCGAAGGTACTAGTAAGCCCTACCGCTATGCATAGAATTTAACTGCCCATGCAAAATTACAAGCGTTTGGCTAGCGAACCCATCAACTGGACGTTTTCCACACCCTGGATTTTCCAGGGTCACCGTCTCCGTTCTTTCTTCAGTCATAAGTCAAATGGGGAGCGTGCTTTCTAGACTCTACCCAGGCAAGTACCACCACTAAGATCCAGAGAAGATGTGTGGAAAACTTTTCTAGGATGTCTTCTCAATCGCCATCTATCCTGCAGCGAGTGCGGAATAATATGCGCCTGAAAAATGTCGCGTTCAGTTTTCCATTCAATGTCGGTAGTTCTACCACCCGTGATAATTTCGCTCCTGATGAAGATGTTATTTCGAGGAGCCATGGCCGAATCGAAATGTTGTGCCGTATTGTCCCGAGGCTATTCAAATGCGGCTCTCATTTGCATTCAGTTAGCGATGTTTGATCGTCGGCCTCGCTAAGAGGTAAGATGGGCGGGAACGGAGGGGATAGGCGGGGCTGCGCAGGTCATTTCCAGAAGCGTAGCTTATTTTCGGTTTATTTCATTCGGCGTTCTGCGACTCGTGGCCATCACGTCATTTCCAAGTGCACAGCGAATGGTATGGTAATATTTTGTCCACGCGACTTACTGCAAAAGCTATTTGTATTGTTATTTATTACCGTCACCCTGAGTTTCAGTAACTAGGCAACATCTGAAATACGAAGATTTGCAGGCACTACAGACGTGAAACACAGAACTTCTCTGAGAGTGTCTTTAATCTCCACTTTTCAAAGTATGGTAACCGTGTAAGTTTGGTTGCTTATACTGCATTAATGTTGAATAGATAGCCGAATTTCCTTTTTTCTGTCTCAATCCTACCTGCCATTTTATTCCTTGGCAACATTCGCTTTCAACAACGGTCTTTAAGAATTTTTTTACACGATGTTATAGATGGAAAAAATACTTCCAAAAATCCCTATGTGAATATTTGGTCATTTCATCAGCAAGGTTAGGAATGGCTGAACTTGCTAGTGAGCGATCTGATCTGCACAATTCTCGATAGTTAATATCGATACCAATCTTGGTAAGGCATCCAAATCCACTCCTGCTGGGTCTCTCCTCAAGGATCGTTTTTGTGATTGTCAATATCCCAGAATCAAAAACTTTTGAACCACAGAAAAAAATCACCAGTTCTCGACTAGGCGCCTTACCAACTCTCCAGCTTAAATGAAGAGCGCATCGAGCTAGAGACAGCCCTCTACTCGCCAGTGTTTGAGAATAGCGTCAAAACAGTCTCATATCGCTGGAAAATTGAGATTACGTGGAAATAGCAGGTGGGTCTATCAATGGAGAAGTAACATTCTTTCGAATTCTACGGAGAACGATGAGACCCTGCTGATCAGCTGGTCTCCTCCCTCACTGATTTCGCAGCAGATCAGCAAAAGAAGATGAAAAACTTCACCAGTGTCGAACAGGGCAGGCAGCAGCTAAGTGGGTAGGCAGAGCATGTGTAAGTGGTATGTAGGCTAGCGTAATTAATCACAATACTACATATATGTACTCTTGCACACTCCAAGAATTGCAGGAATACTGTCGTGATTCTTTGTGCGCACATATACGTCGACGGAATTACTTTGTTCTCAATGTTCCTTAAAAACTCCGAGCTATTCAATTTCTCTTAATTGTTGCGTTGAATGCGGGAAAATTTTTCGTGGCAAATGTAGTCTGTGCTATATTTAAGCTGCTAACTAGTAAAACAGAGGAGAAAAACTCGGTAATGACGTACTTCGTCATACTATTCTCTCGGAGGATAATTTTAGTCTGAGTGCTGCATTCACTAGTAATTCGACATTAATTTGGAAACTCTATGAAAACGCCTAGGAGAATGCTTAGCATCGTAAAATAAGTCATTGAAAAAGATGGCGTTGAGCAAGAACTGCTTGAATTTCCTTATGAAGCGTCACCATGTCCATTCTCTTTGGCAAAGTTTTGGGTTAGTCTGGGTGTGAGCGCATTTCTTTGGATTGAATTTCAGGTTGGTAAAGAGGTTTTACACTATGTAACACTGTTTATTTGTATTTCTATCAAAGCGAATAACTACGTGAAAAGTGATGAGTGAGATTTACTGTCAGTATAAGGTAGGAATTCTGGTGGGGAGGTATAGGAAGACTGTCCAATGGAATGACATTAGTTAATGATTTTTAAGACACCTCGGAAAAGTTCGTTATCTTTTCAAGTGAAAAGAATCTCCATGTGCTCTTAATAATAATCATATTGGCATCGAAATTGTTTCGACCTTGGATTTCCGAATTTTAGAGGCTTACCTCAAGAAAAGTGTAAATTTCTAGTACTATGAATGATCTCTTGGAATTTGAACACTCTTTTCCTATCTGTCGTGCTTCCGTTCCTCGTTGTGTTTGTGCTAGTTGTCCGTAGTTTTGAAATATTTGACTGCTGGATCTCTGAGTGGTCGAGTGTTTGCAGCGGAGCGTAAGATCCCATGCATTGACGACATTTCGAACATTTTGTTTCCGCATCGACAGGCGTGAACCTTCTTTTACACTCTAGAGCTTTTGACGTTATTGTGTGTGGTTTTCTGAACTTTGCCATACTTGCCCTTCTAGAATAATTCCTATTGTAAAATTGCCGTTCATTTTATATTCGTTGAATTCTGAACGTGCTCATCGCTTCAGTGGGATGTGAAAGGAAGTAAAGTAAATTGTTATAGTATTGCAGAAGTAGGGGGAACTAGAGATGCTGAGTAATTGAGAATCCCTGACATTACATCCTCTGCTGTGAGCAAAAGTCATTACAGAGGATCATTACAGGAGCACACATTTTAAATAAGGTTGCTCCAGTTTTTTTCCCTAGATGATGATCTTATTTTTTGCTCTATCTGATGCGAGAACTGGTCCCTAGTAAGCTTACTCAATCCAGAATTACATAAATCATTAATGTGGATCAGTTCCGCGATCATCCGCCGGAAACGTCCTGCAAAAATTCATCTCAACACGCTCGGCTCCTTTCAGTAGTGCATGAATCAATTGCATTTTTCGGTTTCACAGCTCTTACCTACAATCGGAGACCAGTTTCCGTCAATTCTTCATTCTGGAAAGGACTACAGGCTCTGTTTATTTGCCTCGAAGACGCTTAATTTCTTTGTAATAACTTTTTCTGCTTGTCGCATACACCCAGGTATGTAACCGCAGCACTTTTAAAAATTCAATTCCGGCTGTGGCGTTATCCGCAACGCCGGATACGTTATTACAGGATGCCTACACACATCCAGGAAGGAAATTTTGCAGGGATTGGTCTTGCAATAGACGGCTTCCTTCGATAGTGCATGTGTCAGTCATCATTCATTCATCTTAGTTCTGGCTGTAGGATACTTAAACAAATAACGGGGATACCTCAAGGTATTTCATGGAGTCCACAGTTAGTAAATCCCACTTAACCATATATGGAGTATGAATATATTAATAGAACTTTAGTGAATACTACGAACGTAAACACATTGAAATATTACGATAACAAATACAGTTGTATTGATGACATATTAAATATCTCACGTAAGGCTGAGATATTTGAAAACAGGTTGAGGGGGTTATACGACCATATCCTTACTATGAGGGTAAACAGACAAGTCTAATAAAGTAGCAATCTTCTTGGATTTGGAAGTATTATTGAGAATAACAAAGTAATCACAAGGCTCTATTACAAAACGAACCCCTATAAATTCAAAGTCATAAGATATCCCAACTTTGAGTAAAACATATCCTTATGTATAATTATTGACACGTTTACCATGGAGTTAGTCAGAATTATTGGAAGCTATAGTAACTTTGTTGAAAGTTTCGGGACTATGTAATACATCTCTATATAATGGATGGAGTATGTCGGGTACTGCCAGCACACTACAGATGTCAATTACGAAAAGATCATTTTCGTTGTGAAAGTACGGGTTACCATAAGAGTGTCTCATTATCTTCATTTAAATAATTAAGACTAGTTTGAAAAACGGAGTGTAATTTAAGTGTGAGAACTTCGAATTTTCCAAATAGTCAAAATTGGTGTGCAAGTATAGTAGGCCATCGCTTACCAGTAACAACTTGAGCGAGTAACAAGTGGTATAAAGTGGTGGTCGACATTGATCAATCCCGTTTGTGGGATGCGCCATGCATTCGACTTCATCTGAGCAGAGGCATTGAATGCACAGGTGCCCTGTACAGTGACTTGCGGGCGGTATCCTATATATCAAGTCAGTGCTTCATCCTTCCAGACTCCTTTTGTACCAATTAACCGACCCCGGTGGGATGAAAGTCTTGGTTGGCCTCGGGCGGGATCGAATCAACGGTCGTGCCAGCGAACAGCGCGCCTCTTACCACTGCTCTACGCGCGCCCCACAAGTAGTACATTATGGAAATATAGGCATAAGACCGGCTGTTATACTTCACCCTAGCGGACTACCTTTCTGTTCATGGTCCTTCTTACTCTAACCATACTTCCAATTCATCGTCTACTCCTTCTCAGGTGCTATATCTTTCGAAACCTCCCTGAGAACTACTGATGAAAGGGTGCAGTACCCAGGAGCACCAAGGACGTCACACAACCAGTCTAGTTTTTAGTCCCAAAACCAAGAAATGTGAAGTACATCTCCACTTCTATACTCCTATTTTTCCGTGGCCACGCATCGCTTCGGGTACGCCCTAGCTTCCTTCATATTCTTTGACAACTCCGTCCATTTATGACGTGACGTGACGGGGTGCACCTCGGCTGGCTTGTCACTTGGCCTGTCACCGGTATCGAAATCATCCGCAGGCAGCTCCCCCCACCAGAATGGTGAAGAGTTCCGGTGGCACACATGGAGGAGCGGACGCCGCCACCATTACTAAATGCCTTCGTAAAGTCAAAGACTACATCATCTTGTTGAGTTCAATAGATGGCCTTCGTCCAATCATTAGTGGAGGATAGAACTGCAGTCTCAATAGATCTGCCCTTGCAAAAACCGTCCAAATTTTTTTTTGGAATAATGCCATACAAATCAAAATACTATACATTGTGCTCTTCCACAGTTTTTCCACAACGCTTTCGTAAAACAGAAGTTATGCTCATCCTGCGAAAGTCACTGAAAAGGGGTTTTTTAAGTATCTGTGAGGGAAGCGAATGTTTCCACCTGCCGGGAGCCTCACCTTTCATAAAGGGAAAGGCAACAATGAACTCCAAAGGCTAAGATGATTCCATAACAGTTCATTTCCATAATTATAGGACACTCCCTCCAACTTTTTCACCCTCTGCCTGATGTAAAATTTCTGATCCATTCGATTTGAAATTATTGTGACAAGGAAGTAGACCAATACTTCCAAGCTTGTGAATGAGTTCATTAAATGATACGTTATCAAAAGGTTTTGATTAATCCCCTGATCTAACTTCCTTGTCCAATCCTCTAACATTGATAGCATTAACCTCTTGACCTACCAGCCCTAAAACGAAACTGTTCTTATTGAGGATGTTGTTAGTCTCCACCTGTTTAACTATTTCACATTGCATAATCTTTCAAAACGTCTTTGCAAAAACGAAAGTGATGCTTATGGTGGAGCGAAAAGGTGTTTTTTTTTGGGTTTGAGTGTGACAGTACCGTGTTCCCAACGATGAAGAAAGTCATCAAGCACGAACCGGAAGTGAAAATGTGCTCAAACGGATACGCATTAGCAATGACAACATTTCGGATAAAGTAAATTAGAATCTCTCCGGGAGTGAGCGAATAAAAAAGTGGTAGTTTGGATAGAATTTCGTAAATTTTCTTCTTGTAAAGCCAAAGTGAGCTGTCCGTAGAATCGCATGGCACCGCCACGGTTCACCAGTTTAAGACGATTTTTGGAAATGCCCTGAAAGGATTGATGCTTTCTCTTGACTAGCGCCCCTTCGGGACGCTAGAAAGTGGGGTGGGGCAGCCACTTGGGACATGTGCAAACGCTTCACACTTGCCAAATCTCTAGAAAATTCATAAAGAAGCAGAACCAATCTTCCAATGGGCCCAAACATGAAGTCCTTCTTATGAGTTGAGTATGAGCATGGGAAGTTCGTTCTCCATCGTATGGCGTATTCGTGCGTATTCCTCACTACCCGGCTAATGCAGACGCGTTCTCCATCGGCGGAACTGTATCCTGCCGTTCCCCACACTATTGGACAAGGCGAAATCGTATCCCAATGTTTTCCAGACTACTGGGCCGCAGTGGGCTTTTCTCCATCGGTGGACCCGTATTCTGGCGCCATTTTCACTGTTAGGCCTGAACCATATCCTGGTATTCTCCACTTTACTGAGTCACAGCGGACCAATCCTATATTGCCGGACCCGTACTCTGGTGTTATCCATACTACTGGGCCACGGCGGGCCCTTCCTCCATCAGAGCGCCCGTGTTCTGGCGCCCTCCTCACAGTTAGGGCAAGCCGGATCCGTTCTCCAAGCGCGGGTTCGCATCCTGGCGTTCTTAACACTATCGGACTAAAGTGAACCAGTATCCTGACGTTCTCCACACCATTATGCTACGATGGGTCCTTCCTCCATCGGTGGACCCGTATCCTGACATCCCCCCGCACCACTGGGCCACGGCGGGCCTTTTCTCCATCGGTGGACCCGTATCCTGACGTCCTTCACACAACTGGGTCACGGCGGGCCTTTTTCCATCGGTGGACCTGTATGTCGGTGTTTCCCCGCACCACTGGGCCACGGAGGGCCCTTTCTCCATTGGTGGACCCGTATCTCGGCGTCCGCCGCACCATTTGGCCACGGCGGGCCCTTTCTCTAACGGTGGGCCCGTATCTTGGCGTTCCCCACAGCACTGGGCCACGGAGGGCCCTTTCTCCATTGGTGGTCCCGTATCTCGGCGTCCGCCGCACCATTTGGCCTCACAGTTAGGGCAAGCCGGATCCGTTCTCCAAGCGCGGGTTCGCATCCTGGCATTCTTAACACTATGGGACTAAAGTGAACCCGTATCCTGACGTTCTCCACACCATTATGCTACGAAGGGTCCTTCCTCCATCGGTGGACCCGTATCCTGACATCCCCCCACACCACTGGGCCACGGAGGGTCCTTTCTCCATTGGTGGACCCGTATCTCGGCGTCCGCCGCACCATTTGGCCACGGCGGGTTTTTTCTCCATCGCTGGACCCGTATCGTGACGTCCTTCACACAACTGGGTCTGTCACGGCGGGCCCTTTCTCCATCGGTGGACCCGCATCCGTATATAATTGATTGGATATACATACAATGTCATGCCTTCCTATTTAGAGGTTTTTACTCTTCGTTAGTGCAGAAGCTTTCTCGAAACGAACGATTGTTGTAACGAACGAATGTTGTGACTACACAATCGCCGCGAAAATTCAACAGGGGCTGAGGCGACCGCGTAGGTCCAGCCTCCCCGAAGCTTTCGAGACGCGGCAGCTCTCATAGCACGCGTCCATTTCTTCCTGCGAACGTCGCAACAGTGGAAGGCTGGTTTTCCTGCTGCGTACATTGTGCAGCCTGAAAGCTCGTAAACACTACCTCACTCCTATGCGGTGAGACCGCCAGCGAAGGTGATGAAATCACCATCCCGTGCATGCGGGAGAGCCAGCAGTGACGAAATTGCGGGTCCCAAAGCGAACGTATCTGCGTCCATGGAAATCGGCCATTTCGCCACACAGTCTGCGCCTTAAGATTGCGGTGTCTATGAGTGGCGCCCCGTATCTCTAACCGCTCTAGCCCCCTTACGGCGCTTTGTTTAATAGATCGGTAGTAATTGTTGTACCGTCATCATCTTTCAGAGCAGGAATGGGGAGATAGTTCCAACATAGAAATGACTAGCGGATGAAGGGAGGATTTTTGGTACTCAATTTCCACTTTCATTCAATGTTGCCATTGTATTTCTTGAGAGAGCGATCAAATAGTCGACGTTTCCTTGGCTCAGGTTGAATTGTAACCTCTCCCAAGCCTTCTTTCGTAAGTCAAATAGTCTCGATAAATTAGTGGGAGATTTCCATGGCTGTTCTCAATAGGGACAAAATTTTGGACGCAGTAGTGTAATTTCGATATTTAAACGCGTATTTATCATTAGAAGATGAAAAGCCTTCAAGAAGTGCAAACCAGTCTAGCATACAAAGAAACTGACAAACGTCATCATGCTTCGCTTTAGAGTATGCCCAACTTAGCCTGTAGGTTGGTGGGCCTATAGTGGCCATAATTCTAAATGACAAGGAACAATTATCATTACCATCTTTTGAAACTTCCCTGGGAACTCTGATGAAAGGGTGCAGTACCCGGGAGCACCAGTCACACGACCGGATGTACTTCACACACTTTTTGGTTTCGGGGCGAGAAACTAAACCAAAAAGCGTGTGAAGTACATCTTCACTTCTATACTCTTATTCCTCCTTCATTACTATGGTTTTATCCTGTGTTTCATGCACTTTGGTTCTAAAATAGGCGAAAATCTCACAATCAGTTTTGAAAACCATTGCAGTTCGTGGACAAAGCTAACAAAAGATTGTATAACCTTTTGAAGTTGTTGCATATAAAGTATGGTAAAGTACTGATTGTAGCCTATGAGACTGATGTAAGACCTATTCTAGGATATGGTGCTAGTGTCTTTAATAAAATGTGTACAAAACAATTTAAGAAGAAGGCTATATTTGGGAATTAAAGGACTCGACTGCGACAACATTCTTAGTAGTTCAATCCGTAATAAACATCTGAATCTCAGCTCAATTCTGAACGAGAAAAATCGGTGACCTGCTTAGCATTCATAATATGTTAGCTGACGTCACCAATGTAAACGTCACAAATTTCTAGAGTGATTTGAATAAGATTTCATTGCATAAAGCTATTACATCCACAAGGCAACACTTTTCTGTTAACCGTGCAGGAACCCTACATTTGAATCTCAGCAAAAAAATGTTTCCCGGCTAAAGTAAAAGAATTCAGAAAGTTAGAAAGAAAAAAAAAACAGAAAGATTCATTAGGTCGTCAAATGTCTCCAATAGTTTTCGATGGAATATGTTGTCTCATTCACATACTGCTGTTATCACGCACATTTTTTTTCTGCCCACATGGTCTTTTCACGTACATGGAACTCCAAACGGCCGTGTGCAAGGGGCAGGACCGTGGCGCGGCTCTCTTGAGCGGAGACACAGGGGCTCTGTATGCAGGCTCTGGTTGTCTGCTTCCGCTAGCAGCAGAGAATCGGAGTGCTACGTCGCGCCGCGGCCCCGCCCCTTGCATGCGGCCGTTTTTAGTTCTCAATATTTGAACAAAATAAAAAAATGATGTCCTAGGAATTCTTCCAGAATTAAACGCACTGCCAGCTACATGGGACGGTGTTGTTTGCAATTTCATGCGAACGTTTTCATTATCACGTGTTTTAAAAGTTTTCCCATACATTCGTATGCTAAAGTCAAGCTAAAGGCTCGCCTGGCTCGTTGTGATTGCTGCCATAAAAATCAACGATTGCGCTTGATGGATTCATCGATGATGTTGTCAGCTTCAGCTTCTAGCTGTAGGCCAACACTGGTTCATTATTAAGGACAACCAGGAGAGGACTGCACTATCCTGACTACGGTATTCTCTCTTAATTTCTGCAATCCTTGGGAAAATGTGCGACATTTGAGATGTAAGGTATCGTGCTGTACTAATAGTCACATGATACCTTATGCAATGAAAAATACCAAGTAAATGGATGTAATGGTTTGGATATCAGGTTTCCTGATTTTTTCTTAGAAAAATACATTTTAGCCACTTGTGTACATATCTTGTCCGGTAGAGCACCGGCAAGGGACGATACCACTGCCCACGCTCTCGTTGGATTGATTCTTGACCTGGCCTATAACTCCTTCTGTCATTACTACCAATAGGTTGGTAACAGATTTGTCCGGGAGGATTAAGCGGCCAGTTGAGCATCTCCAGGATTCATAGCGCATTAAAAATGGGCTGTTAGATGCTGGCTACTTGATCTTCCGTCCTGCGGAGGAAATCTGCCATATATTACCTCTATTTGTCTTGCCCAAGTTAGCCAACAAAAAAAAACTTCCGTTGTCTGAGAGACCATTTAATTTGGATAAGCTTCCCCACATCATCGAAACACTTTTGAATATTTCTCATCTCATACTCTGGGTTTGCAGTTTTGTTTTGCTAACATTTGCTGGGGAACAGTTCTCGCTCATCCTTCGGAGATGCATGAACTTTACAAATTACCCTAGATGCACAAATTCTTTAGAAGCCCCTATTTTGAAATATACGATTTCTTTTTTTTACCAGGATTTTTTCATGGATAAACAGGAAGTACAGATGGGAAATGTTCAACTATCGTATGTTGAAAGCGATTCATTCGGCTAACACGTGGAAAATCAGGTGAAAGGGACCGAATCTGAGAAGTCCAGCTGAGCCTGTCGTTTTGGTCATGAATATTTCATCGAGTTGTCCTGTGCGTTATTTCTTGGAACAAATCCCTCCCTCAAGTGCTTTTCGCTGGAGTATTTACATGCCTGGTTCGGTGACAATTCGGTTACGCTCCTGCCTCCTGCTTGGTAGATTTTATTTCTACAACTTACTCATTTTCCATATTTTGCTAGCAATAGGTACTGATGTGAATTCTTGTGCCTTTTACGTGCATGAATCTTCCCCGTTAACCGTTTTTGCAAGAGTTTTTGTGTTTACACTTGCACTTAGACAGAGCAGATTATATTTCATCTGAGTTCATGAAAGTTTCTCAGGAAATCCTGGGAGAGACGGCAGTAGAACAAAAACTCAGTAGCTTGTCGTTCATCCACATAAACAAAGAATACTTTAAAATTATTGAAAGTATGAAATGACTTCAACTATGAACAGTGACTTTCATTAGCAAGATGTTATTCCGAAAAAAAATTGTAGGACAGGTAATAAAAGATTCTGCCAGCCAAAGTTTCCCACAACCTGGTGGAGAGTGTTATTATTTTGATATTAAGAGTTTCGGGGAGGTTATTCATCCACATTTCCTTTTCTCTGTTTAAGAGGAGAAACGCAGCGGAGTTTCTCTTGTTTTAGTTCATTTTCTTCTTTTTTTCTTAGTTATTATTCCTACTTGTTTATGGTTTGTAGGTTGTCTAGTTCAGGAACTTGGATGAGCTGTACGTATGCATTTTTCTCAACATTGTTTGGTCCCATTTGAGCACAGGCAAAGATTTAATCCGATCATCCATCCAACTGCTAACGTTTCGGCGTGTTCGCCTTCGCCAGAACTCGGAAAAGTCAATGACAAGTACGATTTACTCTCTCTCCTCCTCCTCCCTTCCCTTCCCCGTGACCCAGGCACACCTTCACATCCACAGGACCTAACCCAACAAGCCGGATAGGACCAGAATGGGACCAGAGGAGAAGGTAGCCGCGACATTCATCTTAGCATAACGGATGATATAACGGGCCACTCAGTGAAAAAATGGCGCTGCTTAAAGGCAGTGTGTCACCTCGTTTTCGTGTTTGAGGTTTTAGCGGATTCTAAACCTCTTCAATGCGCTGAATCCAGCGGTGCTCATAAAATGTTACAAAACGGTCTTTAAACCCGTTTTTTAAACGTTTTTGGGACGGGGTTTGGAGTTATTCGCGCCGAGTGAATGCGTGAAGCCCTTGATCTTATCGATCGGACACGTCAGGATGTGTTGGTCAACGCTGCAGCCGTGACGGGAGCCAGCACTCTCGATGGCCGCTCCGCCCAAGTGATCTGCGAATTGCATCTTTGGACCTTCCAAAAACGGGGTTTTAGTAAATTTCAAGCGTCATAAATCATTGGAGTCAGCATGAAGAGGAGGTTTAGAGTCTGTTGATACATTTGGCCCAAGAAACGAGGTGACACACTGCCTTCAAGTTGTTCAAGTGCCTTACTGTTAATCATCATGATAAGTTGTTCTGATCGTGCAGTCAACTAAATCGCATCATCGTGTTTTTTTTTTGTAACTTCCTCGAGAACCATTGATGAGAGGGTCTGTGGGACACCAAGAAAGTCGCACAATCACTGCAGCTCTTGGCCGCAAAACTGGAAGAATGGAAAAATTCTCTCAATGAGATTACTCTTGTGTCCTTGTTACTCATTGTGAGCAATAACTGGATTAAATGGATGTCTTCATCCTAACAGTTTCACTTTACAGACGCGCCAATGTAGCTCGAGACCCACATAGATTAAGATACAGCATGAGCTCGTCGGTTATAGCTGTGCACCAATATCTCCCATTAATTTGTGGCATTTGGACATAATCTAAAATTTTTCCAATTTGCAAGCCAGAATTTCGAGTTTTCGCCACAAAATTTAACCTTTACCTCACAAAGAGCATTGTTGTGACGCAGTACGGTGCATGGTGGGCCTCTAGCGGTGTGGAAGTTTCAGATTTGTTGAACCCCTCTATACTTTCTTCATTCCAAACATAGACTGAGCCCTTTTTTTCCCCGGAAGAACTAAAACTATCGAGAAAAACCTCAGAGATAACAGAGTCTCCTTCCCTGCCCGAAGAATAAGCCAGTGGGTTTCGCAGAGGAGCTCGTAAAGCTGGCTTCGCACTACCGCTTGCTGACCGTTCTTCGAGGTTTTCAGGTGGGATGTCTACAACATTACAAGCCTTTGGAGTCTCAACCGGCGTAAGCATAGCAAAACTGCGTAGTTTGTTGCTTACGCACGGAACGAGACTGATTTGTCTATGAGGTATTAGGTTGTTGCGAAATTAATTGCCGAAATGGACCCTTCCGTTCAAAGTGCTGTAATTCGGCTAAAACACCAATTTTTTCATCATTTTAGCGCCCATTCTATTCGGTAGATCCTCCCCTACAATCCATCATGGAATGGATGCCTCTACCACAAAAAACTGAGACCGCAAGAATTCGCAAACTTTTAGAGGGCAGTTTCAGCATGCTTCAGATCAGCAATCTGCTGCTGTCGCGGGATTGGATCTGGAGCTCGGAAAAATGATATACAGTAGGGCAACTGTCTGAGGGATAAGGGCATTGAAAGGGGACATCGATGCCTTACTGCATCAGTTTTTGCAGGATGAGTTTTGGAATGTGAGGCTTAACGTCACCTTGGAGCAGGGGAAAACCAGCTTTTGTTCACAGCTGCCGATCACATCTATAGCAGATTTGCAGACGTCAACTCGAAATTGTAATGCTGGGTCTCTGCTCTTAATGTTTGGCTGTGTTGGATAAGGCTGCATTGAATCACACCTTTACAGCACCACCGAAATCCTAACGCAACCTCCTGAGCGTGAAGATTTCGTTTAGGAAAATTTAGAGATGGGACGAAGTGTCTACCGATGCAAATTCACGCTTCCTTTTATCGTTTAGAAACTATTCTTCATTGATAGCCGTTATGCTGTGTAGAAATGGGTAGTTTTTGGGGCAAGAAACTAAGCTAGAAAAGACAGCGGGTGAGACGCTGGTCGCCAGTCAGATCGTGGGGTGTTCACTTCCGCACCTTTCTTGTCATGTCGACTGAAGTCAAATGTTTTGAAACTGTGGTATAGTGAGCATCCATCCCTGCTGTCAACGTCCGAATGGTAGGACCCGGTTTGGGTTCCACGACTGTCCTCAAGGCTTGATCGTCAGGCAACAACCTGCGGTAACGACCATGGTTGCTTTGGGGATCGAAATCGATGGAAGTAAAATATGCGATCGAATAGCTTACTGCCCATTTGGAAGGCGATCCCAAGCCAAAATGAAAACAAGAATACTGCAAATCGCCGACAAAGAGTGATCGAGTTCGAAGTCAACTACATATAGTCACCCTAAAATCGCGTTGGCTCATCATTTGTTCGCGACTTCATAAAAATCGTCAGGAGAGAACTAGAGAGAATATTCAAGCAGCATTCGAAAGAGGAAGAAAAGCCGTACCACAAGGTTACATAAGTTGAGCTAAATTTGCTCGAATTGCGCAGAAGAGAAAAGTTGAACTGAGTATACTCCAAAACGGCAATTATTTTCGCAAAAACCTGATAGTTTGCCGAACAACAGGTATTTCTTTACGGAAACAATGTACAGGGAATCGATCATATCATTCCTTGGAAGGGGATATTGCTGCCAGCCGAGGATAGCGCTGTAAGCAAGTGCTGCAAGGGTAACTATTGGACCACACAACCTAGCGTGCCCAGTAAACGGAAACTATGCGTTTTTGGGCAGTTGGTGTTGTTTGTGGCTTTCCTAAGCATGCGCGCTTCGGTGAGTTTTCCTTAGTCATTAAAGGAATTGACGTATAAAATGCTGTTGTGCATGAGTGGAGCATCATAATCCTGGATTTTTGCATAGTGCAGGATGACGACTTTGCACGCATCTTCTATGAAATTTCCACTACTAATCCCGCTCACATAAATCCAGCTAGCTCGTCATTTTTCCACGTAAAAAGGACTAGCATTTACGTGATTCTGCTTAGTCATGTTGAACTAAGCTCGATTCCACTTCCTCGTGCTCATTCACGTAAACGGCAACCTACATCTGTTGGTGTACTTTTCCAACATCCACCTTCCGAGAAAGTGACAGATCTCATGACAGCTACCGGCTCCACACCAGAAATAGAGTCGTCGTCCTGAGTGGCATTCTGGACAAAGATTTCCCGGCTTCAGCGTAAATTGTCAAGCTGGGAATTGAGTCATTTTTCCAGAAGATGGATGTGTAATTCCATAGATACGAACCAGGAAGTACACTAGATTAAACAATTATTCAGAAGCGCTCTCGAATGCCATGCATTTGAAGTAGCTGCGTTGTTTTTTTCAACGATCGTAATGGAATTACATGCTCTCTTTGGCGTTTTCTGGCCGACAGCCATTTTTCAATGGTAATTTCTTTTTATCCAGGAACCGGCGCGTTGTGGCAGGTGGTATTTTCGTACGATGTATGGCGGAGCAACGCCTACCACCTGACAATATACTGTTTTTTGAAGGGCATATTAGTATTTACGGCATTGCTTTACACATAAGATAGCTCATTCTATCGATAGCTATAAAATCTATTGAAGAACTAGACCTAGGCTATGAACCTTAACAGCATACGGATGTACGGTGGGCCAAAACAATCGTCGGCGGCCGCTTATTTGAAATTTATGACCCTCATAAGCTCAATACTGCCGTATAAAATATTGTTTTGAGAAGTGTTTTCTGTCACACGTGGATCCAGAAATCGACAACAGAATGCCATAAATTTTTAAGCATTATATTTTGCTTTGGCTTGCAGGTGAAATTCTCCGGGAAACATCTGTTGTTTTCTGGATTCCCAAGTTATCCGATTTCTAGCATGCAGCCTATGCCTCTGCTGTCATTACTTGTTATTTTACTTGCTTAATGAGATAATAAAAGCGAGATATTATGGGTCGTTGGGCTTCGAAACAGCCTTGTCAGGGCTTCATAACTTTTTCTTCTGATGCTTCATCCTCTTGTTACTTGAGGATTTGAGAATTTCTGGAAGGGCTTTTCACTTTTCTATTCACAGCATACTCTGCTGGCTCGGTTAGGCTTACTGCTGGATGGGAAATCCTTCTTTTGAAGAACTTTCCTTTTTGGGAATTAACTAGTGATTAACCTCTTCCTCTGCTTTTTCATTGTACATACTTTAAAGGACCAAGTGTTCTCCCATTCCACCGAGGTGTTCAGGACCGAGTTTTCAGGAATTGGGAGTGGCAACAAGACCTACGTTGCATTCAACTGGCATTGAATCTGCATATCTTGTTGCCTTCTCTGTTCTTTTCTCCGTCTCATTTCTCCGTAGTCCCTATTGCTTCTATGTTCTCCTCATTTTTCCTTTTTCATGGTCTTGCTTTTGCACTTCATTTCTCCGTAGTCCCTATTGCTATTCATACAATTTTTTCATCGCCACACTAGGTTGTTAAGGTGGAAATGTTTATTGTGACCTAACGTTTCGACGAGGACCGTCTTCTTAAGAGGTCTGAAAGTGCTCCCATCGTCACTAACATGTGCACTACACGGTCAAACGTCTCATCGCATCTTGCTAGTTCTCGACGTTGTCTCAGGCGAGATACGATGAGAACACCCAAACTCGAGTTTCAACCCACCAATGTTTTCCATCGTTCCCCGGGAATTGCCCGCACTGCTCAGGATTGCTTGCAGCAGACCAGTGAGTATTACTCAGTGTCCAGATCTTTAGGATCTACATCAGATAGCTCACATAACGATAAAAAAGGAAAAAGGTCACTTGTTAATGATAGACATTCATTCTTATTGTTCATTCCCGGATTTCTAGTTAGAATCCAGGCCGCTTCGAGCGCCTTCCTTGCAGAAATTTCGTTTTCTAACGCCAGTATCTTGCACCTGACATTAAAATCGCTGCCTTTGTGAGCTTCAATCTTGTGCCGCCCTAGCGGAGATGCTAGTGTTCCTCGTGTCTTTGTGGCCATGTGTTCCTTAATCCGCACACTTAGTGTCCTACCCGTTTCTCCGATGTAGAGGTCATGACAAGTCAAGCATTCTACTTGGTACACCACTCCCACCTCTGCGCAATCGCCCACGTTTCCTTGCGGGCACACAACGCATGGCTCTGATATAATACAATGTTTATCGTAGAGCCTATTACGAAATAAGATAATAAATCCCTATTGCTATGTTTTCTTTTTCTCTTCGCCTCGAAGAAACCTCTCAATGACACAATCGTTCCCGAGATTTTCACATGAGGAGAATCTCCAGGAGTTGCTGATCACAATGACATATGTGATTCTGTGCAAAACTGTCGGAAAGCTCGTATTCGGAGCCTAGTTCTCGGAGAGCTTGTGGGTGAAGCCGAGGGGCGAACAAAAGCAGGACGAAGTCTATAAATAAAACATACACAGGAGCGCATCTTCTAAGAGATTCCTACTCCTCGTGAAACTTCCTCATCATGCACGTCCTGCAACCTGTTTGCGAACAGCAGAGGAGTGCATGAAGCGGAAACCCCGTAGTTTTGCTTTGGCTCCGCCCACAAGCTCCCCAAAAATTGGATCTCGAAAACGGGTTCTTGTTAATTTTGCATGGAGACGCTTATATCATTGTGGTCAGTGGTTCCTGAAGATTCCTTTTATGTGAAAATCTCAATATTGTTTCTTAGGGAGGAGTTGTATTCAATACCGTCAGGAAACAACGATCACAGAGCTTTTGTTTTTGAAATATCCTATTCGTCGGCCGTGCTTCCAAAATTATCCAGTGAATTAAATAAGTTTGTTTGATTTTATCCGAGCGAACTACATATATTGTTAAGGCAGGCCGGACCTGCAGCGGATGCACGGGCGGCTCGCCTCTTCTATTTGAGCTCAGTATCACTCATCTGTTCGAAAACGCCATGCATCAGTTTTTGGTTCAGCGCGCCTCAACAATTTTCTACTGATAGATTTTATGGACTCAACAGGGTGCGCCAGAATTATTGACGCACCTAAAATGAGTCGCAGGAAATCAAAGATGCGATATTATTCTAAACAGGTATATGCAAAATGAAGCCCATGTCTCGGCGATCAGAATAAATGCACTCTTGTTCGCAGCAGGCTCCTTCATTGCGGAAGCAGTCACAGAGAGGACGAGGAACCGCATAGCCTTTGCGCTGCAACCAACTCAGGTCAACTTTGTCCCCAGGTCTTGAATAGTTAACCTTTGGGAGCTTGATGTTTCTGTGGACGATAGCGCAGCTCTTGCTCTCTAAGATATCCATATGGGATCGTCTATAGACCGGAATTCGGCTCATAAGGAAGCCTATCCTCTGCCAAATTGAAATCCCTCAAGCAGTTTTTTTTGAAACTGAGCCTGTACCACTTTTATCTCTTGCACAACACCTAAGCCCTGCCAGAGTACCTATGGATTCAACTTGTGGTGAGAACTAATATAAGCAAGAAAATGTGTCCTTAGAAGATTGCTTGGCAGAAAAACAAGGAAAGGAAAAAATTTTCTATAGTAAAACATGGATGCCTTTCTTTTGTGGGAACACGACAAGACTTGCGTACAAGGACATGCTTTCATGTGACACTTGGGGAGTAAGACTTCCCTTAGGAGTGTCGTTTTCCTGAAGCTTACCCTTTTTATGATATGGAAGAAGACTGGACGAACTTCAGTTGAGCTGCATTGGCGATATTCTCTACTGACATCTTCGTGGCTGCTTCTACCAGGAGAGAGCGCACTCCGAACAGAAGTGTATTTTTTTTGCCAAGACATGGCCTTCATTTTGGATATGCATATATAGTGGTTTTTGGGCTGTTGTCCTTTTTACAGCATGACTTCAGTGCGTCAATATTTATGACGCAACGCACCCTTTCTGGAGAACATATCGACAATACTGGCATCCATTATTCATCAATTTCTTCGAGTGGGGAGAAAATCAGCTTCCTCATTTTTACAACAACAAAAAAAAACAGCTGGTCAACGTAATTCTTTATATTTTTCACCCGTTTACCAGAAGGAGAGGAACGCATGCCAAATTTTCTTGTTTTTGCTTATAGTAAGAACACTGACACTCGAGTATCTTTAGGAGTGATTTGTTTGGAGTCGACTTCAGGAATAAAGTAGCTACACAACTATTCGCCAAGTGCTAAAACATCATTGCTGCGTAACTGTAAAGGGTATTGTATCTGCTATCAAGGTAATCTTCAAAGTGAAGGCAAAAACGTGAGGTTGAAACGTTTCAGTCGCAAATCTGTTTCTCCAGCAGCGTGAACGCTACTTTTCTGGAATTTTCGGATCTCCCTTCATATGAATAAGGATAATAATAAAGAAGAATGTAGGGGAAGAAACAATTTAACAAAAAGAACTTTCTTTTCTTTTTTTCTGTTAAGCAGAGAAAAACAAATAAGGATGAGCAACCTCTCTGAAACTCCTTACTTTATTTGAGGGTTCTTGCTCACATTATGGCTATTGTTCTCTCCACTAGCTAAACACTCCGCCCTTGTTCTCGGAGGCCTCGTCATCTTCTTTCATTAGCATAGGTAATTTGTAACTCTCACCATCTACATATGTGGGAATGAAACCAAAAATAGCTAATAATTGCAGATCGTGTACTTGTTGAAATCAGTTGCCCTCATTACTCTCCACTTGATGCTGCACACCTATCAAGACCCTTTTTTTGCTACTTTAGGAAACAATTTCTCATCTCGTTGATTTTTGTTTCTTTTTGGGGTTGAACTGTTTGAACATTGAACAATTGAATTTACATGTGTTTATCATATTCAACCCCAAAGTTTACGCATTTTTAGCATTAATAAGAGTTCACCTGCAACCCATGGGGTAAACTGTGAGGTAAGCTGTGCCTGTCGGTGATGTGCTAGCGCCATTCTTCCTTCACCTCTTCGGATTCGACAAAACGTTCCCGTTCAGTATTCTTATTGTAAGGCGAATAAGAACAGTTCGAAGGTGCGATAGATTGGGTGAATATGGACAGTTACGTAGATTTTAATGTTTTGCTTTTGAAGGCTAGAAAAACGGTCCAAAGATGAGCGGAACACTCTGTGCGGAAACGCTTGCTTCATGGTTTCCGGAAGCTGTAAGTAATTCAAGTGTTTACTGCGCTATTCTCCTTCGGACGTGATGAGCGAGCTTCTAGTAGCCTCTCAAGTTTTCTTTGTCCATCTGATTCATTTCTGATGCAGGCTTTGTTATTCTATATAAGAATTGTGGAAATAATCCCTGATAAGGAAACTGCATAACAGCGTGGAAGGGAATATCCCTTTATCGTTCGATCTACGTCTGGAAGCAAAACTAAATATTCAAAAATTAGATCACTTAAAAACTAGGTCACTGTTTAGATATTTCAAAACATTTATGATTTGTTTCAACCCATTGACGGCCGCTTCTTTGTTTCTTTGGGCGTTTTCACATTTTTTTCCATCTTCCGGCTCTTGTTTCGGCTCCGAAATTTTGATAGAGATTCCAACATTGATTTCTTACAATTAAATTGGCTTGGAGGTATCATGACGTTACCACCTAGACCGATTTCGAGCAAAACTTTTGGGGAGCACATGGGCGGTAATGTGGGCGGGACTGTGTGAGTTTCACACCTTGTACTCCCATGCTAGTGTTACCGCAGGAAGAATGCAAGGAGCAAAACGCAGTTCGCCAGCCCCGGAGGCAGGGGCTGTTCCCGGTAAAGGATGTCCCGAATGCTATAAGGTTGTGTGGCGAGATTATACACTTTCCTACTACAGCCTCTGTCCATGTAGTAAATAAGATCTTTTTTTTATTAGAAAAATCGGACTTCACACTGCACAAAAACTGTGATTTACAATGTTTTCGGAATACTTATATTTATGTTTCCCTTGCAGCAATAATAATGAAGCTTTGCTTAAACCAGTATGGATAAACCATTGCCTGGAGCTAGTGCATCCGTTCCTTAGTGACCAGCCAACATTCACTTTCTCCGCTCTCACCACATGATGAATTGCGTTGGCAGCGATTTCAAAAATTTCCAAGATTTTACTATTTATATATTCGTAGTACTCTCCTACTTCGACAAATACTATAGTAACAATGTTAAGGGAAACTTTGCTTTGATCTCAGCTAAGAACATAGTCAAAACGGATCGATGGAGACCAGTAGTTTCTTCGCCGTTCTACTCCAGTGGTTCACTTTCATCTCCATGCCTGCTCTTGAAAAACTCATTTTCATTGTGTAGTTCCACCTAGAGGCTCTAGCAGTTCGCCCTTTTCTGAAATTTCCTGTGCTTTTCCTTTTGAAGGGATCAAGAAGTTGAGAGGACTATCATCATCGTCATCATTATCATCTTTACATGCTAAAATTCGTCATGAAAGTTGACCTTCACTCGAGAAAACATTCACTTTGAGCTAGAAAATGGTTCTTTGTTAAACGCTTTCTGTGTAGTTCTTTAATTTCTTTTTCTAAACCTTTTTAAATGTCTTTTTGGCCTCACCGAATTCATGATGTGCTTCTCCTCCACCCTCTTACCTTATTTTACTCTTGTACCATCTTTTTTCACTTCGTCTTCATATCCTTTTCTGGATGTGAGATGTGTTTAAAAATGAATGCTTGCTTTTCAGGAGCTTCAATGCACCTCAAAAGTGTGTCATAACGACAGCGAACGGCGATAGAGATGGATTCTGAATTGGCATCGCTGGCCTATATGTATGTATGTGCTCTTGAAGGTGCGTTGAACAATTGCCCTAACTATGACAATAGACCAAAGTGATAGAGAAAATTGTCAACATTGTTGTTAGCTGTAATCTCACGGCCTTTCCATTTTTTCTTGTTTTTGTGCGTTTCTCCGGAATTATCCACTTTCACGTGCGTTCCTCTAGTCTCAGTGCATTCCTCGCTTTTACACTTTGACGCCTTTTCACGCATTGGCTGTCATTACACACAACATTTCTACTATACTCATCTATGAACAACACTACCCAAGCTCGTAAACGCAGATTTACATATACCTTCATCTTCTACTAGGTAACGCCACTCGTAGCTAGTATGCACCGTAACACTATGATTGTCTGCGCATTCACGCATCTCATCGATATCACCGTTCTCATTCTTATGCTACCTTTCTGCTGCCTATTCAAACCTGTCCAAACAGGTGGTATGTGCTGTCCGTCAAGACTGCAGTTTTCTATAGATATGTTATTTACTATGCTCGAGCAAGTATACTATTTTCCTTTGAAGAATTCATGGCCTTCCCGGAAACTTTCATGAATTTGGCCGCAACTGAGCATGCTCTGTGCTCATGACGCCCGAGGTATGTGCTTCCTAAACGTCACCAGTAAGCGATCGCTGGCCTATCATGAATGCAGAGGCTGAGGTTGACATCTTAATCATTTTCTTTTACGGCACACTTATCCGCTGACCACGTCACTTTTGCCAGAGCTCCGTTCTGCGATAACCCTCGTCGGCAACCTTGTTTAGCTCTCGGATTTGGTGCTAGCCCTGATTCGCACTTGCTGTGCATAACCAATCGAATCTCAGGCATACAACCGTTTTTTTTTTAATTTTTGACTTTTTTCACTTTTTTCCAATATATTTCAGAAGGTTTCCTCGCTTAAGTTTTTCTGAATTTTTTTTTGTACCATTCCTAGCACAGAATAGGAGCTGGTGCCGAATTGCCGGATTCTTTGACTGGCAATTCTCTTTGTTCTCTGGCCACCGACCCCATGAAATATTTCTACTTCCGTCATTACTGTGTAGAATAGAAAGATTGGCTCGAATGTACAATTACCGGTGATCTTCTTCTCTTACTATGAATCCTTATAAGTGTGACCTATTGAGAATGGGTTGACATTTTTTTGGAATTGTATTTTTAAATTGTAGTGTTTTGAAAGGGTGAATTTCCTGTATTATTACTTTTTCTTCAATTTTACTTCCTTATTTTATAATTCTTTATTTTATTTCGAATTTTTATGGAGTTTTATCATTGGTGAACTTTATCAATGACCAAAACGTTAACTTTTTGTTCTGACCACGCCTCTTTTAATGCCCAATTCCCCCCCCCCACCTGAAAAAATGAAAATAAAACATCTACGTACGCCACGGTGCAATAGTTTTAGAGTTTTTTTGTTCAATCTCTCTAGTTTGCTTTACCCGAAAGTCTCCAACACTCATTTATTTATTGCTGTTGATTTATTGTTGATTCAAAATTGAGTCGATAGAATCGATGATGTTAAAAAATAATTAGAATTAATATTTTTGAAAAATCGATGAGTTGAAATGCAACTACTATTTCTATTCGCTATTTTGCCGAGCTGACAATTTCATTTTCTGTGATAGACACTTGATGATTTCAATTAATTTACCATCTCTCATTTCTCTTTAGGGCTTATTTTTTGCCAGCAACGGCGTCATTTTGCCATTTTCTGTAGGAATTAGTGGTAATCCGTGAAAGAACTCGGATCATTTAGGGGGAATGACATTCGCGAATTACTTTGTTGGTGTTGGGCAGAAATAGCGGTGGTGGTGGAGGGACGAAGGGTGGGGGGGGGGGGGGAGGGTGGGGAAGAGGAAGTGGGTCAGCGATTGTTAGTTCCCCCTCCCCCACCGATATATCTCCTTTCAAATGGGAATTATGTGCGCTAGAATAGGTAGAGCCGATTTTCATTCTTCTAATGAAAATACCCGATATTGCTTGTTTACTCGTCCTCTTTCCTTTTTTTTCTTCTCTCCCCCATTCTTTTCAAGAAAAAGTATGCCCCGAATTTGCCTTCCTGTAAGAAATAGCAGCTCACTGATTGAGGTTTGCTATCAACTAGCTATGAGGAATGCTCACTCTTCCATTTTTCACGAAAAATGCCTACCTATCCATCAAGGCGTGGAACGCTGTTAGGTGGTTTGATTGAATGGAATAGTATTTGAATATTTTTTCGAATAATCCGTTTGTTCCCAGAACAAGTGGATGCCTAGAATTTTCTAGTCCCCATCTTGCTATTAATTTTTCCATACACCCTAAGATTTTCATGTATCCTGAGATCTCTTCATTAGTTTGCAATATTCCATAGGATTTGATTAATGCTAGCCAATCTTGTTCTGCGAACTACTTCTGGAAGGCTAACCCTGTTCCTGACAGGGCGTAGTTGATAAGGAAGTAGTCTCCCGTTATTGTCAAACACTGGCGAAATAAATACCCATAACTAGCTGAGTACAAATCAATTACTTCCCGCAGGAATCGGGGGAATTGTTTCCGAGTACACGGGAACACAAGGATCTCTACAGAATTTTATTGGACACCCTAGAACTAGAAAATGTATGACTTTCTGGATTCCTGCCTAACATCCCAAATGTATTCTTTGGAAGTCCCGAGTAAACTTTGCCTTTTTCTGTCAAGTATTTTTTTGGAAATTTCAGGTCAGTTTCCATTCGACTGTCCTTGAATCTTGGCATCGAGATTGTTGGATACAGTAGATTTTCTTTCGAGCTGTTAGCCTGTTATTGATCTTTATTGAGGCTAACGTTGTCGCCTCAGAGCCTGGAAAGTCAAAATCATCAGCGATTTACCCCCTCAAACGCCTCCTCTTCTTACAGGAAGTCATTCATCCAGTCCGTACACTCGAAGGCAGTTCTGGAATCGCAGACAAGGTAAAGCCTCACCTTAGTTGCCGTAGAACAGCTGACCACTATTACCAAATAAGGATTCATAAGGTGCCTTAACAACCTGCCCAGGTAGGCACGTGACACCGATACCGTTTTTGAGTACGAACTGGATGAATGATTTCCTGTAAGAAGAGGAGTCGTTTGAGGGGGTAAATCGCTGATGTCTTCGACTTTCCAGGCTATGACGAAGGCGACGACGCCGAAACGATAGCCTTAATAAAGATCAATAACTATCTGGTCTAACACCTCGAAAGAAAATCTACTGTATCCAATTTCAGGTCAGTTAAAATTTTAAGGAGTTCAAGTATTCGATTTCGTTCTGGTGATTTCTCTCAGCTCACATGATCTGCAGCAGAGCTATTGCACTACATTTGAAAAAGCATGAGGAGCACTTCCACTCTTAGTTGGGGGAAATTATACTGAAACTTTAAAATTGCACCACTAAAATAGGACAGTTCAATATGCAATGAGGATGCGAGTCATCTTGACGAGCTCATATGGCATGGCGCGGATGGCTCAGGAGTGCGTGCTAGTATTCGCTCAGCTTTAGCTGCAAGTGGGTAGGCACAGGTGTTTGGTGGACTCCTGAGCTCATTCAGCAGGTCTCAGGCCCTTTAGGCCTTCCTCTCCGGTCCATTTCGATTTCATTGGTTTTTTTTCTTTTTATCACCTATGTATTACTTTGCCATCATCTGTTCATTATTTTCCCCTATTCCCCACACTTTATTATCTCTTGATTAGATTATTGGCCACTATTGGCCACGAAATAGATTTTATGAGTCGATTAACCACTAATATGTATGATTCTCTCAAACTTAGCTGGTTCACGTCGGCATCTTGAGTCGTTTAAAATTGTCTGGTCAGCACCCTAAAACTCTAGAAGAAGCACGTTTCAAAGCAATTTTATTTTCGCTATATATGTCATCAGGTACTGCAGGACTATTCCATTACTCAGATTTATCCAGAGGAGAAAATCCCGAAGCCCTCTGGATAAAACCGGAATTTTTGTTTTGGCATTGAACTTGTCCATGGTTAGTTCGAATTTCATGTTTTAATTTTACATTATGTAGAAGCGAGCACGTAGCGCTCAAGGTTTCTGTTCTCATAACTCTACATAGTCGTAGGTCTATCTAGGTTGAATGTTCAAACATTCTAATATAGTTGAATTATTCGGTCACTCTCCCTTCCTGGAACCTAGTGCATTTGAAATATTCATTCATTCAATTTTTCAATCAAAACCGACCTATTATGGACTATGAGGTGCTGTTTAATACTTTGAACGTTCAAAATTGGTAACAACGGCACGGATTCGCACCAGCTATCACCAGGTACGGAGAAAATGAAGTCGATCGAAGTAAGGCGACAGTCCGGAAGCCAATAATAAGGAGGAACTGAGGGAGGTGCTGCTATCAATCACATGATTGGATGTATGATCCCTTTCCCCCCACTTACCAGTTATTCTGTGAATGATACCGTAAGGGTGAAGTCATCATTTGCTTCACGTGTCAACTTGGGTTGAGACTAACTTATCGAAATATAAATAACTAACCATTTTAACTTCGGAGTCGAAAGACTTTATCACTACCTGCCTATTTGGTATTGTTATTCTTGTGAGTGTTGTATAGTAATGATTAGGTGGCAATGTACAGTTATGTACAATTAAAATTTTGTAAATTTAGAATATTCTGAAAATAGTCTCATGTTCCCATGTGTAATATCCAACATTAGCTTGCGGACCAAATATAGTATGTTTCAGAAGCGACGATAGCTGAGTGTTTGTGCTTGATTCTTGCCCAGGGTAAAACACGGGGTGCGATACTGAGCTCCCAAATACGTGCCCCCTTTTGCTTTCATATAGGCATAACCCACGCCTATGATTCCGCCATTCTCAGTGGTACACAGTCTTTGCATTGTAATGAGCAATTAATTGCTTTCATTATGTTTTTATCAGAATTCGTTAGCTTGCATTACATTTTTATCAGTACTCAAACATAAATCCCAGACATGATAGACAAATCTGTCAGTTTTGAAGGCAGGGGGCCACCTCATTCCGCTGCTGGAGTTAAAGACATGTCTTAGGTCTTCTGGTCATGTTGATCCTGTACATCAACAGAGTCAAAAGTGGCAAAAGCCCTATTTTTGAAGCGGTCGAAATGGCTGAATTTTTGGAGCCCGGAGGCGGATCGCTCCAAAAATCTGATTGCTGTGCTGGCTGCCTGCCACGGCTGCCGCGGTGGCCAACTAGTCTCGGCGTGTTCCATCGGTAAGATCAACGGCTTCACACGTCAACTCGAGTTAGCAATCTGTTACGGACTCCGTCCAGAAGACGGGTTTAAAGACTATTTTGAGACAATTTACCTATACCGCTGGATTCAGCGTGTGGAGGAGATGTAGAATCTGTCATTATCTCAACCACGAATGTGAGGTGGACCCCTGCCTTTAAGGAAACGTGCCCAACAAGTTTGAGCATGTTGGACATACTGAACGTAAAACTAAGAGGGAGAGGTCAGATTGCTAGGAAACTGAGCCTGTTTAGACAATCTTGGACATGTTTTAACATGTTTTGCGTAAACTTTCATGTTTTCACTCTCTGCTCCCTCTTCGCTGTGGACGCCTTATGCGCATCTCTCTAGTACTACTCGATACTGTAGAGTCCACCAAGGGCAGGTGCGAAAAGGGTACGATACACGCACCTTCTCCGCACCTGCCCTATGGTGGAAGCTACAGTAATATTTTGCAATGGAGCAAGGAATTGCGTAGGAGCGCGAAATAGCTCCACAGGGGGTTTCAGCTGAATTTCGGTGCAATTCTTGCAATACTGAACCGATCTAACGTGCGCAACGTGCACAGATGGAGTGAAACTTAAGAAATTTACCGTGATTGTTCTCCTGTGGCGAGCAATACATACTAATTTTACTAATTACTGCGTCTATAACTTATTACTATTACTCTGTGTTGCTGTAACGATTTACTGTGATGGGAAATTTTTGAGGTAACAGCAGGGATCGTAGAGATGTGGAACATCTCATCCACAGCTCGAATAATGTGTTAGGTCGTAAACGTCGTTCGCTTCACGATGCTTCCTGGATAGAAGCCGTCGGCCATTCTGCCGAAGCTAGCGCGTTGGGAGAATGGTATAGGGGTCAGAGGACGACGATCAATCATGAAGAAAAAACACAACGTACCCCACCCCCTCCCCCGCCCTCTCCCTTTTGCTTTTTGCTTTGCTCCTCTGAATACGTAGGGGTGGTTTGAAATATCGCACCTGTGCTTTACCCTGTTCCTGCCTTTCTCGGATGTATCTCTGGTTACCCACCCCAGTGCAATGAGCTATACCCTGTCACAATGAGTGGGTTCTTTCATGAATTGGTAAATGAGTTGTAGTTCTCACCGCGTCTGCACTTCCACCCCTGCAAGAAGGCGGAAAACAATCTTTTGAGTAGCGCAGATTTGGAATATTCCAGCATGTTTTCCACTACAAGGTCGGTAATGGTACCAGTCAAGTGAATCTACAAGTGCATGATTACTCTGCAGGAATACGGATATGCTACAGTAGCAGCGAATCAGTTCATAGATGCTTAGTCAGCTGAGCAAGGCTGCTGTAATGTACGCTAATCAAAGTGCGGTGCAGCTCAGTAAAAGAGGTAACTGAAAGGCGCGAATCCCGTGGTTTTCAACACTCTATTCGATTTGCTGCTGCAGTTTCCAATGTAATTAGCGGCGCGCCTGAAAGAGGATACATTTCTTCGGTGTTTCAGCGTTACCTCTTGCATGCAGCTATACCCGAATATTTCTGGCTCTCATTTCCTTCCATGATTGGCTTACATCAATTTCCTGAATCTTATTATTTTCTCGAAGGAAGCACAAACAGGCGTCTTTCAGACAAAGTTATCGCATATCGCCGCTACTGTTACTTTCGATTCAGAAAAAAAAACCATCGAGATAAAAAAAACCGCCCAGCATTTTTCTGCGAACAAGCGCGTCGCTCACTTTCTCGTTTTTCCAGCGAAATAGCTTGCTTACTCTCTTCTTTGGTAAAATTTCTCGTGTGGAAGATTTTACGTGAAGACGTAAGCAAGCTTATGATCCAGCAAGGGAGTTCTCTAACTTCGAATTCCGTTGCAATGAAGTACAGATCGTGTAGCGCTTTACAGGTTTGTGCTATACTTGTGTTACGTTGTCCATCACAAAAAGGCACATGGTGTTGAAAAACATGACTGTTGATGCAAAAAAGAACCCTGCGACTTGCTTACTTCCTACATCCCAGTGCTCGCCATAAAACCGCCTCCTTAGAAAACCGCTAGTTTCTATGTTCTTCCCTACACCAGAATAAAAAACGACCCTACATGCTTGCGGAATTCCCATCCTCACGAAGTCTGATAGTCTTGACAGTGGCTAGAGAGAAAAAGACTTCTTTTGATTTGTGCTTCAAGTTGTCCGAAAAGAGACAACAAGTGAGATTTGAGAAGTCTAAAGTATGGCTCTGTTGTCTGAGTTCGCGATCCGTCAATCGCGAACAAATCTTTGAACAGAAGTAAAGCTTCATGCAGGTTGCTGAAGGCGCGAAACTGTTGGCCCAACTGACACCGGCTAATCGCAGAGCTCGGCTGAGACCACCTTCCCATGCTCCATGCCTTGTGAGGTGTTATATAGCAGGGAGAGAAAGAAAGAAAGAAAGAAGAAAGGAAAAAAAGGAAGAAAGAAAGAGAGAGAGGTGAAGGTACACTATTCCCCACTTCATCATGCTTCAGGTTACAGCGAAGCAGTGCATATTGAGGCTCACTTCATGAGTCAAAGTTTTGGGTGGGTCAAGCAGATAGCGGCCAATAGCAGTTTCCCGTGACTGCTTACATCCCTTTGATGCTCTTCGCGCCACAATCAGTAAAATATTCAATAAATAGACATGAAAAAATTGGTGTGCTTCAACTGCTTGGTTCTGGAATTTCCTCGACTCATACGTATTGATTTCGCATTACGCCTCTAGGCGTAGATCATGGTAAGTATGGAAATGATTTCAGAACTTCGCTCTGAAAGTCCGGCTAGTGACTATGACGCTATTTATGGTTGATGCGCTTCAAATTTGACGCGTCGGCCTGAAATTTCACGAAGTTTTCGCGATGTCTCGGTGCGGCGAAGATCAGGATGCAGTTTGTTCGCGCGGACGTCGCGACGGCAAAACCAGGAACATTTGCATCCTGCCAAGAATTCTGTTCTCCTCTTCGTTCTGCATTGTGTATCGCCGCGTCAAATATGACGCGCATCAACCATAAATATCGCCTATTGCAGAAATGATGTCTACCATTGGGTTATTTATTTCATCAATTACTTCACAGCCTGAATACGTTTTACTTTTGGCTGAATGCTACTGAATGTTTTTCACTACTGGCGGTAATACCAAAACAAATTTACCTAGCATAGCTTCAGCTTGAAGCTCAGCTCTTCACCAGACTATGAAATAGTAAGCATCTCGCCCCGGTGGAGTCAAGCAGATAGTAGCCAGTAGCAGTTTTCCGTGACTGCTCACTTCCCGTTGGTGCTCTTTGGGCCACAACCTGTCAAATATTCAAAAATGGACTTGAAAAAGTTCATATGCTTCAACTGCCTGGTTCTGGAATTTTCTCGACAGATAGGAGAAGCTTAGGTCCTTACCAGACTACGCCAGAGTGTTGAATATTTTAAGTTAAATATTTTGAGACAGTGTGCGCATCTTCGAGAAGCGAATTCCGCTGATCTTTGCTCAGACATCTAGGAAGTGGTAAGTACAGGAAGCTGAAAGAGTAGCCATTCCGTCTCCTCAGCTACTCATTGAAATTTAGCCTATTTGTTTGGGTGTTTCCCGTTTGTCCCTACCATATGAAAGATTGCAATCGAGCCTGATGTATACGTTGTGAGCATCAGCACATGATGTCACACCTGGTTCCTTTCCCACAGTGACGTTCTTCAGTGTTTACGAGCACCCAGATGTTTACTATTTTCTACCCTACATTGAAGAGGCGGTAATTTTCACTTGTTCTGGGAGCGGAAAACTAAATTGAGCATTTGCTTGTTTATTGCGGGCTTACGTACGTAGCATCAATGTTGTTTCACTATTGCGGTTTCCAATGTTTTTCAGTTGAGCCATATTTCTTGGTTTTTCTCCATTCCTATGTCTTTCTTTTGCTTTTAGTGGTGCATCGGTGTTGATTACCTGTGCCGTTTTTTGTTCACCACTTAGCAATCATGGAGCAATTATTCCACTCACAATATTACCGAAAATTCGTGGCACAAGATGTCAGGTGCCATGAAAACAGCCTATAATTTGCATCGGCGTGCGTTACCATTAATGGTGTTTACAATGTATTTACATATTCATTGCCAATCACGACGCTTTTCAGCAGTTGAGTGATTTCTTCTTACGTAGACATGGAAACATCCGTGTTCTATTGCTACGCTTGCTGGAAATGCTCGGAAACGAAAAAACATAGAACGATCAGAAGCATTCACAGTTTTCTTCCTCCTTTTCTGTTGCAGTTAACGCTAGAATGCATTTCACGATTATTTTCGTAACACAGCATTCATAGCAAAGCCTATCTCACAGCATGACATAAGCCAACATAACATAACATACCGCTGTATAACCAGGGCGCAGCACAAGGTGGTCAGTGTCGGTTGGGGAGTACTAAGTCCAGTCGGATTCCGAAATGGGCTACTAAGTACCTACACACTAGGGTTCTCTCAGGAAAGGCAGATAGCACTAAAAAAAGTAACTTAAATAAGTGTTAGTGAGACGACGAATGATGTTTCAACAAGAAATGCGTACCATTTAGCGAAGACAGCCTAAATCATCTCAAATTCAAGCTAAAATCCTCGAAAAACCGATCTCAGTACGGAACTGCTTGATGCCGCTAGAACTCGTTGAAACTTGTTATAGGACCTGTCAGATACAGGAAATTGTCATTGGAGCGTGGTTTTTTCTCTCAAACCCGGAACTTTCCCAGGAAATTTCTCTCGTTTGAGGAAGTGTTCCGATACGCTGTCAACACCAAGGAATGCGCCTAGGTGGTACCAACTCTCCCCCAAAGTGGCATCTTTCGTTTTTGAGAAACCGTCTTCGTTTTTGAAAAAAACCGTCATTGACGGTCAAAAAATGGTCAAAAACCACTTTTTGACCATTAATGACGGTTTTTCTCAAAAACGAATACGGTTTCTCAAAAACGAACGGTGCTACTTTGGGGGGATACTCGTTGGTATAGTGCGCATCTACAGTCAAAATTCCAACATGATACGTCTCCTGCAGGTTGAGCAACACCTGATTATCACTGGAGCGCACCAGAGTGCAGGGTAGGGATGGAGTAAATCGTTGAACAACGGTGGTCTTCAGCCACGAGTTTGATGATTCTCCAGAAGTGCCTCTCTGAAATCTGCTTGTCTCTAACATCAATAGACGGTTAGCGGTTGGCTACGCCCCGGAGACTGGTGCTAAGCCCCCTGAATCTGCATTACGCTACTAAGTCCTGGTGGTCAATAACCACCTGGTGCTGCGCCCTGTGTATAACAAAACATATAACATAACATAACATGACATAACAAAACAACATAATATAACACAACGTAATGTGACATAACATGTAACATAACATAGAATAATAAATTATGGCACACTTCAATTTTAATTGCACACCTCGTAATGGGGTAGCGTGTGTGCGCTTTGCAATATGTTGATATGCGTCATCGTTATCGGATCAGGGTTTGGGTTAAGCGTATCAACCAGGGCTGTGCGTCACTAGCGTAACGAATTAACGCATTAGCGCATAACGGCCATTTTTGGCCTAACGTATTGAATTAATGAGGACCCCCAAAAATTCGTTAGGATCCATTTCGTTAGTAGACCAAACAGTATCTGAAATTAGTATTCTGTACAATTTCCTCACAATGCACTGCAGATCATACACATAATCACGACGATTGTGAAAAATGATCCGCAGAAAGATACCCTAGCTATGGCGGTGGCTAGAACTGTATAATTATTGAGGTTAAATATACTAATGAGAACTTTCATAAATCTGCAAATATTTTGGGAAGTGGGTGAATACCTCGCGCAGAAGCCAATATTCTCTATTGATCTTCGGGAGCATTGCAGGCGCGATGTTAACACCTCGAAATTCCCTCATATCAAAATATTGGCATATAAATAAATACCGTTCCGAACCGCCAACTGAGTGCGAGAATCTCTTTTCAACCGCAAACTCCATTACGTTGGATACAAGAACCAGTTTGAATGTAGAAAACTTGGTGGAACTGCTCTTTTTGCACCATATCTTACTTATACTAGGATTCCGGGGTACGCATGAGCGTATTGTCCTTTGGGTCTCTCACTTTCTCTTATAAAATCTAAAGTTATATCGAAATTTTGCGGTTTGTTCAGTTTGGTTTTGTGCATGAACCTTGTACGAAAACTGAACGTAAAAGTAGGTTTCCTCCTGCAGTCATCATAAGGTGAAGGAAACCTACTGAATTGTGTTTAAGTAACGAAGCCAAGGATCTTGAAGGCAGCACCCACCATAGTTCTCGTAGATTTTGAGTGTCTAGTTCTCTGAACAATTGCCCTAACAAACCTACTCTCGCCGTAGACGTTAACATTGTCGAGTTGTTGCGTGAAGGCCGGTCGGTTATTCTGTTTGCTGCCACTGCCTTTCTTTTTGATGAAGTTTGTTTCCCAACCGATTTCCACCCATCACACCTAGCTATATCCGTTCTAACTCGGCCATTCTTTTCTCAAGGACCGGAACTTGTGCTTTCATACCGCGTTTTCCGCAGCTTCGAACAAAGTTGATCAACGTATTCATGTTCATCATCGCAACACACCTAGAATTACAGCTAAATCATGATGACCAAAGTTTACGTAGGTGCCGCCTTTAAGAATCCTCATCCGTTCCTATTGCCAAGGATTTATTCTGAAAATTGTGAAACAAAATTACCCAACTTCTAACCAAAAGAATCTCTTTCTTGTCTTTTTTCACTGGTCTGACTGCTTTTTTCTAAAGAGAAATTATCATTTCAAATGTTTTCATCTCGATATATCGTACTTCCAGATCCAGAAGAATCTACAGCATATTTGCTCTTGATATCAATCAGGAAACTCGGCTGCTTGTTACAGCTGATGAAACTTATCAAATTCTTCAAAAATCCGTCTTCTAACGAATAAACGGATTAACGAATTAACGCATTAACGTGTAACGGCCATTTTTGGCCTAACTTAACGAATTAACGGATAAACGAAATCTGAAACTTTTCTAACGCACTACGCTGGTATCAACGTGTATTAGCGAGTGATACTGTGGCACTGCCCTCACTGAGAGAGGTGCAATCGTTATTGACGTTCACCGTACATGGTTGTCATACATACTGTACCTGTTGTGTCTTATTTGAGTCGCTGAGACTGAGTTCAGCGACTGAGTTGACTCTGCTCCACGTGATAGGCATCCCTGCAGCGTCTACATTCTTCTTTCGCTTATTACCACATATCCGAGAAATATTTAAAAAGCTCCAGATGGAAGATGCGATAATGGGGGCTTTTTTGTCATTGAACCATGAAGCGTGCAATCTGGGATGCAGTAGTTCCGCATCCGCAGATCTATAAAAACCATACGTCACATCACTTCCTTATCGAGAGTGCTCGAAGACTTCGTTTTTATGCCTAAAAGTGCAATGGTATTTTTTTTTTTGTTGAGTGAATCGGCAGCAGTATTCATGAGGTCTTTCTTTTTTCATGCTGAGAAAAAAGACGCACACATAATGTAGTGCTGCTCAACATTTATTGAATTGCATAATAGAAAAAAGTGCAGCATAGGACGTTTTTTTCCTATTTATGGCAATCATTACCAAAACTCGCACCAGCGTGCTCTATGAGCGCGTAACTCACTAGCACTTAAGAGCTCCACTGTCAGTGATTTTTTATTGGAGTAATAAAACAAAGGCTGCGCGATTTGGAGAAACACAGCAATCTCGAGTATCCAGCTTTCGCTAAGCGATGGAAAGACGTGGGGCTTGCCTGCGATGGACCACGTACCCCGGCCACAATCCTTCCATATTCCATATGAGTAGGGTGGTGCTACACCGATGATTGAAGAGCAGACAACAACGAACTGATTGACTAAGAGTGATGAAAGAATTAATGCACAGAAGCTAAGGAAGTGAAAGCACAGCAATCTTAGGCTCCTAAGTTTCTACACTAACCCGTTTTGGGACTTCAACTAGACCGGAAGTGTAGCTTCCTTCGTGCCCCCGGGTCATGTTCAAATCTACTTCCGCGTCATACCTCCTCATGGTCTTTTCACTAAAAAATTATTGTGAATTCGCAACCAACTTTGAGCTTATTTAATCACATGTTACTTTTTTTCTCTCTCTGCAGTGTTAGTTTCGCTCTGCCTGCTTTGTGTGCTCTATTTAATCACATGTTACTTTTTCTCCTTCTTTCCAGGGTTAGTTCCGGTTTGCCTGCTTTGTGTGCTCTTTTGCACCTTATGCGCAATTATGAATTCGATCTGTTTCACACATATTCGACTGTCGTTTTCTTAGAACTTTTCCTAGCTGAAATTTTGAGAGCTCGATGAAAGGAGTGTTACTGGCTCATGTCCTAAAAGAGGCTAATTTTTTTGTTCCAAGAGCAACTACAGCTTAGTATTTGTGGCCACCGTCTACCTATCTCGTTTGCACCTGCAAATACCACACACTTTTCCGCGCTGCGTCGTCCCCAGCAAAATATACCGTACCAATCGTATGAATGTACAGTCCATCCAATGTGACGAGAGCGGGGCGGGGGGGGGGGGGGATAAGGCTAGTGGGAAATCTAGAGGCGGCGCGGTTGCGGCGAGGCCGATTTGGCTGTTTGTAATAAAGCCAGTGAAAAAAAAACTCACCGAATAGAAAGGTATTGATAGGAAAGGTGGTGAACTGGTGAAAAGGAACGTAATTATTTCAAAAACAAGCAAATGCAAAGATAATAGCTGATCGAATCGAAGCCGTATTTTGCCATGTCGACCGCGCCGCCTCTGAATCCCTCAACCGCGTTATCGGCCCCGTCGTTCCGGATGGACTGTTTTTTCTTCTCGGATAACCACGCCGGTACTACCGTGGAAACAACTCAACTAGGTAGGCTTCTCCACAAGACTGTAACGGACCTTCGCTGACACTGTAGTGTAGTCATGGCATTCTCAGCGTCGTTTACCTTGTATTTGTGTTTCATACAAAACATGCGAGGTAAACTTGTCTAGAAAAATGTGTTTTATCTTTTCGAATCAGAAAATTCGACTTTGAGTAGGTCGGAAATTTGGTCTTTTGAAAATGAAGGGCTTGTAGAACATTTGCAGAACGGTGGGCAGGGATTCACATGGAGCTGTCCTTTTTTTTTTTGAAAATCTTAATTTTTTCAAAAAAGCTTCTTAGTTAAAATTGTAACTGGGTTATTTTCTTATGTATTTGGCTTGCCCTACAAACTATGCCCCTTCGTTTTATTACTTTATGGAATGTCGCGCAATCTAACAAAAACATATGCTGTCCTTCGACTGACTCCTAATCGTATTGGATTGTGTCCAAAAAGATGCATAGCCCACTCCGATGCTGCAGCTCAGCAAGCTGCACTTCTGCAGCTCCAGGCAAGAGCTGAGATGTTCAAGGCACTTCCAAGTATGCATCTTCCATAACTGAGCAATGCTAGCGTTGTCATGGCAAAGTGCAGTTTTCCTGCTATTCTCTGGATTCTGTTTGTCTATTCTGCTGCTGTCGGCTGATTCTGCAAAGAATAGGGCGGTGACATGACTTATGTCATATTGACTTCCTGACTTCCTGTACGAGTCTTTTGTTGTTCGTAGCCATGCGATTATTCTGCACCTCCTTTTCCATGCAAATGAGTCTTATTATTTGACTTTTTTTCAGGATATTGAGAGGTATGGATACCATAAAGCACACAAAGCAAGGAATATGCTATGATTGCATCATCGCGGGATTTTTCCTATCATCAAGGTAGGATGTATTCACATATTTACCTTCAGTTGGACATGGATAACTCATTTTTTCGGCATGCACTACGTGTCGACTAAATTATTCTTAAACCTATTTGCTGATGGAGGTTATTCTTATGTACAATTAGATGATTCACACTCTTCTGACGGGCGCCAAGGGTTCCGATGAGGACTACATTGAATAGATTCATGAGTTCTGTACCTTCGCAATTTTGTGGAAAGAATCGCACAACCTGTTTCTTTAGTAACTTACGAATCTATTACATATCTCTAAACTTATTGTTCAATATTCTGTGGGAGTTTTGGAAAATTATGAGCATTTGTCACAGATGCGACTGATCCTGAAGAAGGAGCGGCACCTAGTTTTTTGACCGGCCTGCTAAAACTTCTCAGCCCTCCTGAACCTTTTGTTTTACCAGATACAAAATACGACATCATCCGAGAACTTCCTAGATCTCCTCAAGAGTCTCTTACAGGTGATGGTAAAGTCGTAGCCAGTATTGTCGCTATTCCAGTGAGTGTTGTTGCAGTCCTGCTTGTTCCAGTCCTATGCCAGTGGCATGAGACAGTCTCCTATTTCAAATCTATAAAATCATACTCTGCACTCTGATCCATGAAATTCTGCATAAACAAGGTAATTACGCAAGGCGCGCAGGACGGCATAGTAGGTTTGCAAACCAGGTTCTCCAGAGACTGAACTAGTGGGACCACCTTCTCGCACAATATCCAGACCTTGAGCATATTCGATTTGAGAGGGGAAGTCTTGTCCAGAAATAACGACTCTGGAATGAGTACTGCTAAGTGGAAAAGTATCTCTTATCTGAAATTAAAACTGGCCCACCGATAGCATCCAAACTTGGAACCTCTCCCATCCCTCAACCTTACCCATAACGCTGTTGCCGAAAAGACCGAATCACAAGAAAGCAACAACTGATTCTCTTATTTCAGCTGGGAATTGAGCTGTCAGCACAATATTTGAGCATATTATGAAGGCGTTCTTTTGATGTTCCAATACAAACGCGTACTGCTTCTGAGCAATGTTGTAATGTTCAAAGCCCGAGCTCACAGTTTTCATCAACATTTTCTCCATTGAGTTATGTTGACATGCAGGAATCATAGGCTTTCCAGAAAAAATCGTGGTATGTGATACATCTATATTATTATATCATATGTTTTATTTTAATTCGAGGAAAATTGCTTTTAGGGCTAGTATAACTGCCCAATCCGCTTTGAATAGCGTTATAGTGAGTTTCTTGTGTTCTTGCTCTGTTATTCGCTGGAACGATCAAACCCTGTAAACTCGTAAAACGACATTCCGGCATCAGAAAAGTGGTTGGACTAGGAAGTAATCCATGAACGCTTAGTACAATATAATGGCACAGGCCAAGCAACCAACGAAAAAATTCCGTGGCTGCTTTGAAACCTGTGGCATCGGGTTATGTGTGGCGTTGATAAACAAGTATATTGGTTATTTCGGTAATTTGGAGTGATCAAAGTTACATATTCCCAATTTCTGCGACGATTGCTTTGCCACAACTGAATTTCATGCGGCAATTTCGTGTTTGTACATATGCATATGCCGGCCCATTAAGTTGGCGGTTCCAACATCATATCGCTCGAAGAACGTGAAAACATGTATCAGCTCGTTGCGCTCCGTATATTATTGGCATCGCTGTTCCGTAGGTTTCTTATAGAGTCGCTTTAGACGTCTACAGTGAATGTCGATGGCGTGGCCGCGGCCTCGAAAAGGACGCCGCGCAACCGCACCGCCTGAGCCGAAATCGACGTCGTCTGCTGCCGGAATGCTATTTCTGGGCGCTTTTCTTCTCGATATGATGATCTCCTTCCGTATTGGGTAGAAAAGCTGCTAGAGATAGCATAACGACGGCAGACCACATCGATTCCGGTGCATGCGGCGCGGTTGCGCGGCGTCCTTCTCGAGGCCGCAAGGGGTCACCGCCATCGACGCTCACAGTTCCTGCTTCTGGAATTAATTTTCTTGACTGGACGAAGCTGGAATTTTTGGCGTAACTATCGTGCAGAAGCGACAAATGCAAATGTGTGAAAAGTATACCATTAGTTTTCTACCCGTATTCCTCCTTCACTGGCGATAGTCGTATTCTGGCCAACTTCTTGGTAATAACTGCCCCCTTCCTGTTGTTGAATCACGCAATTTAGAGGTTCTCGCTTGTGTGGTCTGTGATTCCAGAATGAGTCTGTTTCTAATTATAAGGAAGCATGCGTGTAGATTTTCATAATGAGTAATTTATATAAATTGGCCCTTAGCTCACACTTTTTCCATCCAACTCCCGCCTCCAGTCTGAGGTTTTTCTACAGGTTGTCGTTTCCCCTACAGACTGGTCATATTTCTGCTTCCCACATCTTCCGCGTTTTTGTGCAACCACACAATTGTTATGCACGTCGTTGCCCTTCCAAGCGGATGGCACATGCGGGAAGTTCCTTCTTGAGCTTCTTCTGGGAGTTTTCTTTGAGGTTCCCGTGACAATTCTCAATGCAGTTGTCAGGTCATCACCGTCTCCCTGCACTAAATGAGGCGTGGCTCAGTGTTTCTAGAACCTAAAGGGCAAAGCATGAGGAAGTCACCAGCAGTTGGGAACTACTGAGTGCGGTCTTGCTCGGGGATGGCCTGCTAGTCTTCTGCTGTGGTATGTATGTGCTCACTAGGTTTCTTTCAGGAGAAAATGATGTCATCAGAAAAATGACAGCGGAGCAGAAAAGTGGCGCAATTTATCATTTATGGAAGCTGAAGAATGACATGTTAGGGGGAGTTGTGTACAGTTGGTGACGATTTAGGCATTCATTTAATTCAATTCCAACCGAAATTCTTGGAAATTGGCGAAAAAAAAAACAGCATGCGTTTACTTGTCGGAGCCTACATATTGAAGGGCCTGTCAACTATTGTGATTGAAACTCTTTTTGTTCTTAACAACCTAAGATCATTTCCAAGAAATTTCTCAAGTTCTAGGAAGCATGTTTATTACTTTCAACCCCAGAAGGTGCGATTAGCGGAGCCAGATCTCCTCCAGAGTGGCAACCTTTTTTCAAGTGTCTTCGTTGAAAAAAGGACCATTCTAGGTGCTGACCACCTGCTGGATATAAGCTGCTGATATTTTTTCCAGCTGAGATGGTTCTCAAAGCGGGTCAATAACTGATGGTGGATGTCCTCAGAAAAACGGGATTCATCAGCTTTAGGAGGAGAAATATTTGATTATGATTGAAGTGTGCCATCACATTTGGCTACGACATAGACGGCTTTTCTTCTGCTTCTGCTTCTGCTTCTACGTATCTCCTTGACATGGCTGTGCACTACTAGATCCTGTTGATCAATATCCACTATCTGTTACATGGTGAACTTTCTGGCAAACAATGTTCTTTGCTGTTCTATTACATGCCCTCTTTAGTCGTCGCTGTGAGAAATAATGCGAAATACTTTATCCGAGGAAATCTCTGCTTCTTGCATTGAGGTGAAGTGTGTGACCTAAGAAAAAAGATTGTTCAAGTGTTAGCGTGTAAAAGTATCTACAAAAATCACTGCCTACGCACAGTTATGTTGTCGGTTGGCACCGGAATTCCACGAGAATACAACAGTCGGTAAGATACTAGTTTATCCTTATCGCATGATTGACATCGGTTAATTGAATCACGTAGTTAGGCAACAGACGACGGCTGGCGCAGTGGCGGCGTGTGTCAGAGGTGTGAGGCTTCACCTTTCCTGGCGTCGGCTCCACGATGATTCCCCCAGTTGCCGTCCTCGTCTGCGCGCTCCACAGTCCCTCCGCCTCTTGTAATCAGCGGTTTACATCTCGGCTATCGATCGTTGCTCCAGCTTTTCAACCTATCGATTCCTAACAGTACAGGTGTATTGTAGCAACAATCCTGGACGTTGCTGAGCCATGAATAAGATAATTCACCGTATGCCCTCCATGTATGTAGCATGTCAGTGTGTCGCGCAATTCGCAATTCACTCTGGTCAGCGCGATTCACAGTTCTATCCACCGAGGAAAGTGGTCTTCCTTTGTGTAACATTCAGTTGTGAAATGCAGGCAGTAATTTACATTCAAGACACTTCCTCTCAGATGAGGAATTCTGTAGGTGTTGCTCTCAGGCACATGCATGCTAAAACACCTTTTCATTCTTCATTCTCTACCCCTACATCACAACGGAACGAATGATATCGTACTACATTTACGCAGAGTCCAGCGACTCGCATAATCTCTCCATACATTGGCTCCGTAACTCCGACATCATATGCATGGATCCTTTTTTTGGGCTCTTATACGTCGTTGTGCTATCTTGCTATCTTTCTCGAGCTCTTCGGCCTCCAATCTTCATCACAGGAGTACCGACGGCATAAAAATTTGCGTTCTTCATAGACGTGTGCCTATTCTGATGCTGGAATTGTTTGAACAACAAACGGACAGCGGAGATGCAGGCGATCCGTTGGAGAATCGGGCATAGGACCCACGCTAGCTTACGACGTATTGGATCGGAGTCTCCTTTCCATAGTGATAGTGTTACATCGGAGTGGGGTGGAGAGATGGTCGACCGCCCGCTGAGAAGGCACAGTGAAGACTTTAGAACACTTTCTCGAGAAAACCTCCGTAAGTCTCACAAGGTTCAGATGACTCGCGAAAATAGTCGAAAATTCAGCTTCTGTGATTTTATCCGTGCCCAAAATCTACGATGGAGCATGGGCATTAAGAAAGCATAAGCGGTATTGAAACAAGAGTATAGGCGGTGTCGAAACAAACTAAAATACGTCTTTATTCCTTAGGAAAGGACGAAACTTGTCCTTACATGACGTGACCTGGATGTTATTTGTGGAGGCGTTGCAGTGAAATCGTCTGAGATGAACAGATGAAGGAGGAAATCTGAAAAAAAGGGCTGAGTTTAGCGCGAACTGGTCTGGTTTCAACTGAGTGCCAGGGTTTTTAATGGGAACATGAGGAACCCAGCAGCGTAAGCACAACGAGGACATTGTCCGCAAGTCCAGCGTCAGCCGGCCACTCAGGCTGGTCATTCAATGCTTTACCTTCGAATCGCACAGTTATTCCTTTGATGCATTTTTCTTGTTCTTAAAGAGCTGAGGTCGAACTGCATTTGGTATCATTATGCCTTATTAGCTAATATGCATAATAGCATTTTCTATGTGCCTTGTGACGAAGGTAGACGGATCTTCACGTGCTGCTCTGAAAAATCCCCAAATCGCGGCGATTCACCAGATAGGCTTCCAATTTGAATGGTATCCTGTTCACTTTTCTGTCCACATGAAGACGACATTCCTCGTCTAAACTTCAGGCACTCCTTTCAAGAACGGCTAACGGGGGTTTCCAAAACAGCCTTTTTCTTACCTTAGAACCTTCTTCAAGGTCTCGGACCAGGACTGAACAGGCAGAAACGTTTACATCCCTAGTGACAGCATTCCACAGTGTTTCGACACCTACGCATCCCAATGCCTATGGCATCAGAGCACGTCATATCTGTGAATAGCTGATTTCTGTGCTATAAATGCCATCTCTCATCAGTTTATAGGAAGTCCTTCACATGTACTAAATGTGACTATTATATTAGGTAGGGCTTCTTCTTACGTAATCTTGTGATGATATACTTTCGCATTTCAGCACCTCAATTTTCTTAGATTTCTTACCCGTCAGATCCGCTGGTGTCGGATTACCATGGAAAGTTATCATACAGCTGGAAGATAAGTTTCTTCTCTGATTAACAATGCTAACTGAAAAATGGCGTTGATCATGAGTTTATTTTTTTTTCAGGGGTTTTGTCGCTCCGCCCAAATGCTCCACGAAATTGTCGTTCCGGATCGCGTTAAAAACGAGGATTTCGGCACTTTTGTGACTAATTTGTACAATTTTGGAATTAGCACGGTTAAGGTCATGTTTTTATTTCCTACAACACTGGAGACGAAGCGGAACACTGTCCACAGGCGTATCTGGATCTCGCAGCTGCCTGAAATCTGGCATGCCAATTTCTACATATAGTTGAGAAGTAGCAGAATATTCTACCACATCGACTGCCAAGAAATTCCAAATAGGGACCAAGAAATTCTGCGTCCAAAAATAAATTTTCATGCAGAACTTTCGTGCATAATTCACAACTCAAGATCATTTTTGTGTTGATATTTTACGCGATTTGCGACTTAGAAAAACCGAAATTTTTGTTGCACGCCTCCCTGCTTGCTACCAAAATTGGTCCTAACTAGTCACTATAGTCTGGAGCTACTCCTTTCGATGGCTTTGTTTTGGGCAAACGTTCCAGTCTTCCTCGCTCATCCCTCATCATCCGACCACCTTCAGTCGTCTGACGAGCGCGACATCCGACGATGCGATTCCCAGCGGGCATCTTAGCAATCAACTGTAGACCTTTTTGCCAACATTGTTTTCACGGCTTGAAATGCAGATATTTTTATGAACGCGTGCTGAAATGGAAAATCCACGAAATCTTAGTTATGCGAGGCAAGCTAATCTGCAGAGCGCCTTTCGTCTCTTGGAAAAAAAACATCTCCGCGTCTAAATGGGTTTCCATAGATGGGCGTTGCTGGGGAATCGCCGAGATTTGATGGATTATTGCATGTGGTCAACTACACAGCTTAGATTTTCTTTAGCTCTCAGAGTTACCTGATTTTTACATCACATCAATGCTAAGAAGTTCCCACGAATATTAGGCATGTGACTAAGCTCCCACGTATATTAGCCGGTAGTGTTTTCCTCGTTGTTTTCCGTGATGTTGGAGCGTTTTTTTTTGCTTAGTTAATAGCGGAAGAGCCCCTATATACACTGTTATTATTCGCGAACTAATGGTGCCTCTGTTTGTTATCTGGATTTTTCAAAGGTTTTTCGGGTAAGTACATAGGAGTTTGGACTTGTGCTGTGATCTTTTGAGATCGTACAGATGTATTCTAGCCTTGCCTCTTTCCTTAGGAGGGAAATGTTGGGTTTTCTGAAAATGTTTTGCCGGATTCGATGAGATTCAATGTCTGTATGTCTGTGGATTCAATGTCTGGATCAGGATTATTCCGGATTAGCTCGAAATCCCAGGAGAATCTTCACGGCTTTGAACAGTGAGCTCAGAGTTTCCAACCCTCCATCTCTGAAATGAAAGAAGGCGTTAGCAAATGGAGAAAAGTCCCTTTTTTGCTTGTTCTTCATTGTTTTTCTGCATTAAGTTCTGTTTAATCCTAACTATTCAAATATAGAATTCGCTCAGGAGTTTCTTCCTAAAATTCCACAATCTTGGTTCTTTTTCTTGACAAGGCCCAAATTTATCATTATGGTGACACATGTAGAACCTAAGCATCAATGATGGCTTCGGGTGACTTTCACTTGTTTCCCTACATATATGTAAATGTGGGATGAATCCATGAATGCCGTAAGAATAGAAAATGACTTGATAATCATTCTGTTCTTCCTTGCACAGAATATGAGTTTTGCTGACCGATTTTATGTGTTTAGTTGGATGTTTGTTTGTTTCTCCCACTGTATATATCTTCATCCTCATGTATTGTTTCGTGTGTGCTGTCTTCTATGAAAATTTTCTTTTTTCTCGTATTTCCACCGAACTTGGATTGCTGGGAGGTTACGCTCATTTTGAGAGTGCTCTAGGAGTTTGTGACCTTTTTTGAGCCCAACCCACGTGTTAAAGTTGAAACTATTTGTTATGTCAGTACTCTCCAAAACTTGTCTTGTTCCCGGAAAGCAGGTAAAAAATGGATAGAAAACGGAAAATTAGTAAATTCCTACTCACATACATATGTACCTGTGCTCTTTCTTTCTGTTCTCTCTCTCCCTTCCGCCTGACTCGTCTAATGCCAAAATTGCGCCTATCATTATGCATTATCCCCCAGAATCAGGTATCTAGGCAAGATTGATAACAGGTCTCCATGTACTGAATGTTATCTGTACGGATCTATTACGCCATCCATGCGAGTTCATGGGATTTGTGTGCCTGAATATAAACAACATAATCTTAATAATCTCTTGCCAAGTAAATATTTACACTTTCACTAGTGGTCCGCTTCTGATAATTGTACTTCCGCCTATTCCAATGTTGAGGAAGTCCATTCCATATGAATTCCATTGCATGCTAATTGGCGCATTAATTAACATGACCACGCCCATGGACGAGTCTCCCACCGGCTACTGTGCTGCCGTTTTTTCTTCGTTGAGGAACTGTAGGTTGCAGGGTAAAAGGTGCAGCTGAAGCTGTGCGTTTTCACCTGCTATTTTTCGAATTTCATTTCGTTTTTTTTTTCTCAGAAAAACAGCTTTCTTCAGGCGCTGCCCCTATTCCAGCTGCAATTGCCTTCTGAATCCTGGAATGTCCATTATTTTTGGGCGGCACCGCCGTAATGATTAATGGTCAGTCTACTTCTCCTTTCATGTTATATGTGGGTAGGGTTCAACGAGTTTACATATTTATGCTCTCTAAAAGGACGAGCTCGGCTGGTCCAGGTCGGTCCTGTCTGGAAATCAGTGACCTTCCAGACATCAATTGCTTTTTCTCAATGTGTGTATAAACATGTAGAAGTGTTCAAACGTAATTCCTCGACAAACATAATAAACCCATCAATTGTAGCTGTTTTTTCCTTCAGTTATGTTGGCAACAAATTTGGCCACGCCCATTTTGAGCGAGTTTGTCGTTTCCTATCGCAATGCCTGGAAAAACATGGATCTCACACTACTCACATCTAGGCGAGTCGTTTTGGAATTTGTTCATTCTCTAGGGGTTTCTTTTCTGCGAATTCCTAACACATCATAGACTTCCTGTAATCGAACTTCCGTATAGAGGCACTCGTGGAATTGGATACCTTTTATAGCATAACGTTGCTCAAATAAAAATTGATTAAATTTATTTAATCAACCATGCAGTCCATGGAGCACGTCCAAAAAGTAAAATATCCCGAAAAAGAAGAGCTCTACAACACTTCTTTTCTGTCCTCCAAGGCTGTGGAGCTCTTCATTTCATCAGCACTTCAAATTTTGACTTATTCGAAATTGAATGTACATATGTTATACATTATTCGGTCAGCACTATACTCTATGGTTGTATTTTGTGCTCATTTGTGATAATACATAACCTTTGAAATGAATTCTTCAGCGTCGCTTCTCCCAGAAGTGGGAATTTCCTATATCTCAGCATCAGCTGGAATTTGAATGTTCGATTTTGAATCAATCGAAATTTTAAAGGTTCGAAATGGAGCGAAGGCGATTCAGTCCCAGAGGAAAGGTAACAGGGCCCGGATTCCAGAATTTTGTCTTTCTTGAAAGGCTGAGACTTCATCCTCCATTTGCTCCCTATAAATCAAATTGATGAAATTACCTGACTACCACTCGGCTCCAAGCGGATGGTTTCCATAACTCCTCAGTCTCAGAGGTTGGCCGGCACCCGGCATTCCTAAATCGTGATTACCCCCGTCTTTGTCCCGGATCAGCTCCAGAACAAGTAATGTTTTGCCCCTTCCTGTTATGGATCTCGCATGTCTATGTAATAGTCTACTGGACATCAGTCATTACATATGTGTGTTATTATTACGAGAATATCGACTTTGAGACGGGAAACCCAACAAGAACACCCTGGATAACTTGGCCCCTGAGCCGCAATTTTTTCTGGGAACATGTTAACATGTTGTGCTATGGCTTTACTGCTTGTTATGGGTGATCATCGCTCATTTAGTTTTTATTGCTGCCATCAGCACTGGGAATATCCTCTAATTTTACTTTTTATGGTTGTGTTGATCGTTGTCTTGATGTCGGGAATGTCCCAGGAGCGAGAAGGTGATCAGAGCTCTTGCTCTGGTGGGACTCATGAACGTTTCCGGGGAAGTTCTGATCCAGTGTGGGAGAGTTTCTTAGGCTGAACGGACATATCTTGCCTTCTTTACCATTATTTGCCCCTGCTAAGTGAGAGGAGTCGATTGGACAAGCTATAGCCATTTTACTTAGAGAACTGGTCCATCTTGGGATGGCGGCCAGGTCAGCACATCCTCGGGAACGTTCATGGATCCCACCGCTGGACAAAGATGACCAGGCTCTGATTTCCATCCGCTACAACTGGAGGGGGTTTCGCACCATTTGCATTTTTTCGTGGCGCTTCTTGGAAACCTATGTGCGATCAAATCAAATAAAACATTTTGCTTTCCTCCATTTCCTGTGCCCTTTGCTTCATGTCTTCTCTTCTTAATTTTCATTTTTTGAAATATTTCCAATTATTATTATTTTTCTTTTTTTTCCCTCCTGGGAAATGAGTCTGTTCAAACGCAACAATGGCTCGGTATCCGTGCATATTCTCTGTTTTCTTTTCTCACCTTCTCCAAGTTATGTGCCTGCTCTCGCGTTCTTTTTCTCTCTGGTGCCTCTTCAAATAACAGCTAACCTTTTTCTCAATGGAACAGCCTATGTATATGTTGAGTCGTAGTTTTATTACCGTAACAAGAACAAAATAAGATCCAACAAGCTGTAAAGGCCAGTGGTCGAGCCGCCATGTTTGCTCATCAATCGAGCACTCAAAACTCTACCCCCTATGAGGAAAAGTGGGAGGGGGGGGGGGGGTAGAAGCCAGTCCCAAAAACAATCGGAGCGAACCATTTTCGTTCTATCTCTCCGCCTACCAATGCTTTTTCTCTATATCCAATTCATTCCGATTTTTTTGATATTCTATCGTGTATGATCCTTGTAAATTGATCACATTCTTAGTCCTCACCAAATGGGACTTTTGTGCGACGCTCTATCATTTTTTTAAATATTCTTCCATATAATTTAATGTAACATGATGATCTAGGATTGGTTGGAAGAGCACATATGGTAACATTTGGTAAAAAAATGCCGATATTCGCAAGGCGTGCTGCCCCGAAGTCGAATAGTCGAAAAGAGGACTTGGCGTGAAAGTCTCATCTCCTTCTAATCTTACAGCTTAAACCAGGTAATTAGCATATAGCACCACTTATTAAGTCTTGATAAGTTCTCATAGCTCTCACTGTGGTCAGTTTGCTAGTAAGATTAATTTTGCCCAGGTGGAACTCTCACAGAAGAGCCAATGGTTATTTTATTCATACAAAAAATCGCTTCATAGCATCACCAGCTCATACAATTACAAAAAGGAGTAACATAAGGAGAAAAAGCTTTTGCTGATCATTCTCTTGAGCAGAACGCATCCACAAAACTCCATATTTATCCAGCACCGATCCTCTTCTTTGCTCAAGGCTTTACGAAGGCAAGGAATAACACCCCATGAGAAATGCATCACGGTGCCATATTATTACCAGCGTTGAAAGGGCATTGGCTTGATGGAGAAGCCAATGAAAACACAGGATCGTTTTCTCTTTGTGGCAGAGCTCACTGTCCTCAAATCCCATATCTCACATATCCGGGATAAAGAGATTTTCGTTCGCTCTGCGTTATTTTCTCTGCACAAGCTGTTTATTTGTTACTTAGTGCCTATGATAGCCACTTAGAATATGATCCGACTTAGGCGACGACGGCGACACACCTAGAAAGCAGACTGTTTTTCAAAAACAACTAGGAATAACCTTTAGGCAACACAGCCAGCGCTAGACGAGCACTATGCCGTGGGGGTATGCGTGTTTTCAACCAGCTTCCCTTAGAGCAACATATTCTGGAGACGATGTTTGTGTGGCAGACACGCAACGAAGACGAGAACAGCTTTTCTCCATTATCCGAAAGAGAAGCTGTAAATGGCCACCCATAAAAAAGTTACGTGAGATAGGATGTCTAGGTGTTCGTTGTGTGAGGTTACGGTAGCATATAAATGTTCGTGCTCTTCCATTTATTTACTCCATTCACTCATTCATTCATTCATCCATTCATTCATTTTATTTCTTTTATTTATTCATTTATTTATTTGTTCATTCATTCGTTCAGTCATTCGTTCATCCATCCATCCATTCATTCATAGCGTTTATTCATCCATTTATTTATTTATTCATTCATTCATTCATTCATTCATTCATTCATAGCATTCATTCATTCATTCATTCATTCATTCATTCTTTCTTTCTTTCATTCAATCAATCAATCAATCAAGCATTCATTCATTCATTCATTCATTCATTCATTCTTTCATTCAATCAATCAATCAAGCATTCATTCATTCATTCATTCATTCATCGCATTCATTCATTCGTTGATTCATATCATTCATTCACTCCATTCATTCATTCATTCATTCATTCATTCATTCATTCATTCATTCATTCATTCATTCATTCATTCATTCACTCATTCATAGTATTCATTCATTCATTCATTCATTCATTCATTCATTCATTCATTCATTCATTCTTTCTTTCATTCAATCAATCAATCAAGCATTCATTCATTCATTCATTCATTCATCGCATTCATTCATTCGTTGATTCATATCATTCATTCATTCCATTCATTCATTCATTCATTCATTCATTCATTCATTCATTCATTCATTCATTCATTCATTCACTCATTCATAGTATTCATTCATTCATTCATTCATTCATTCATTCATTCACTCATTCATAGTATTCATTCATTCATTCATTCATTCATTCATTCATTCATTCATTCATTCATTCATTCGTAGCCTTCGTTCATTCATTCATTCATTCATTCATTCATTCATTCATTCATTCATTCATTCATTCATTCATAGCATTCATTCATTCATTCATTCATTTGCTACACTCGCTGAATTGTTCCTTTCACCCTCCGATGCATTTTTGAGAGAATTTGCCGTATGCATAGGACGTAAATACAAAAAAAAACAGAAATAAATTTGTGCGGTTTCAGGAGTTTAGCTGCGATGCTTGTTTTGAACCGAAGATCCTGTCGATTGTAGTAGAAATGTAATACAATTTGTATTTTTCTTCAACGGCGCCTACAAATCTAAGAATCGGATGGTCTTACGATGGTACTCGATGAACTTTGAAGGCGAGTTTAGAGTTTTTTTTTTCTCAGACTAGTTTTGTCTCTGAACTTCGTGATATGTTTCTTCTTTTGTTGAAGGGGGGAAGGCTCTTAAATATCTTCATTTATTAGGCTGTCGGCGCTAATGCCTTCTTCAGACCTTAAGCTTACAAATAAATTGCTACCTTATCACAATCACCCTAGCACGGTAACAATACCAAATAGTCAGGTTGTTATCCAAGTCTTTCGACTTCGGGACCAAGTGGAAATTGTTTACCTATGTACGTTTCAATAAATAACTTGGTCCCAATGCAATTTATTACGTTGAGCAAATGATGACCTTATCCCTATGATGTTATTTACAAAATGTGACTACCACTAAATGATAGTTGTAGGAGGGCTTTATACTTTTGTTCTTTCCCTTTCTTTTTTTTCTTGAGTTTTTTTCTCTAGTGGACGGTATGATGATGATGGCTAAAGAGCATTTCTTTGTTTTCAGATGATATCTTTGTCCTAGAGAGGTGGCGGGAGGGAAATTAGCTGTTTTACATGACGTGGATTATTTTTGACTGTCAGAGAGAAGATGAGCGGTGTTCGGTCTTTTGGTTCAAGAATGTAGACATAATATAGACAGATTTCAATAAGGCATTTCAATAAGGGAGAAGGAAATTTTATCAACTATTGTAATATAAGTGTTATAATGTACTTTATCAGTATTGTTGATTCTAACCAAACACTGATGAACATAGTAGATTACTAAGGTTACTACATCGCTACAGACGTGAGAGCGACGTTACTACAAAAAGTTACAGCTGTTTTTTCTTTAGTCTGTTCATAATTTTTTTATCTATCAGGTTATGAAAATGTATGCAGGCATTCAAAATGGATTTGGACATTTGATTGATCATTCTTGTGAATGACCAACTAGTACAACTCAGCCATGCGGTGTTCATCCGATACACCAACAATGAAATTATTAACGCTTGTGTAAGTTTCGAGACTGAACTACAAGCAATTGTCAGAACTTCTTGTTCCAAATTTCACAGCCCACAACATCTACGAAATCGTATGCTAACAGGTGCGATGCGAATTCAGCTCATTTAGTCGTTTTCAAAGGAAATAGTATAGACAGAATGGACGGGTGTCCGCGACGTTGCATCGCGAGGATAAACGGAAACTACCACTGTGCGACCAATGCTCGCGCATGAATTCATCCGGGACCATCCGCTTTTGAAGTGCGCAACAGTCGCGTCGCGGTGAAGTATAAACACAGCCAATCAACAAGGGGCGTGGTCCCCGAATCTTTCGCTAACAATTGCCCGCAGTCTTATAGTTGATCCCGGCCACGAAGCGCTGACATCTATCTTAATCTTATTTTCTCTTGGTGAATATACTGAACCTCCGACGCTGTTGGTGTTTGGAAGTATGTGTACATGTATCACCTGTGTTTAAAACTCTCGGTAACACCTAGTGCAAATTTGCGTAGTTCCGCCGATATTAAATAAATTTCACCTGACTGTGGGATCTTTATCCATATCCTGAAAATGCTTTTTCTTAATCACACGATCACGATCAACCAATCACCATCCCCACCCGGGCATCAACATCGCAAATAGGGAACTGATTTTAAAAAAAAGCTGTGAAGCAACGATTCACTGCAATTAGCACTGTGCAGAACCGTTTCTCCACCAATATCTGTAGTTATGCGGTCGTACGTAGTAACTCTCTGAGTGCTGGAGCAAGAAAAAAAAGAAAGGGACAAAACAAAGCACTCCCAGTGGTGCTGATTACAAATATGTGCGCATGGAAGAACTTTGAAGGACTTGTGATTTCCACTATGCTAGAGCCACGCTTCGAAGATGCTTACTCTGGTCCTCTTAAAAGATAGAATGCTTGCAATTGTTTGCTTGAACAAGGAAAGTTCCGAGTTCCGAGTCTTATTGAGTTATGAAGTTGTTATGTGCTATGCAGTAAATATCTTCGAAGTCTGAAACAATAAGAGGAAGTAACAGTAGCAAAAGTGGTAAAATATGTGTGTACCTAATTGGTATCATCTGTTCTGCCCCACCATTCCGTTAGGATTTATGATTTACAGCATATTTCAAAAATTCAAGAATTCCCATCAAAAAATCATATTTTTTCTTACGTACATCCCTGCTTATGAATCTTAACTTTTTTGAAATCTGCTGCGTTGGGTGGTTGAACCGAGTTAAACCTATAATTCCCGAAATGCGCTAATATGTGAACCAAATCTTTTATTCCTCATCAGATGGTGATCATTGGGGAATTCCTGGGAAATTTTAATCATTCCAAATGGTTAAAACGAATACATATGACCCACTAGAGGATCGTTGGTTCTGGTGTGTAACTTCTCATAGTATAATACTTAGCGGTGGGTCGTGCTGTCTGGTATAGGACAATTTAAGGGCAATTTATACTGGATGCGTGCGACTGACGCGCGTGCGTCTATATGATGAAGAATAGGGCCCAATCGCGTCGCAGTCGCAGCTCAGACGCACGCGCTTACGGCCTGGCGGCGGCCGCGCGTTCTTTTCATTGGGGATGTGCATGCCATGTTGACCGGTCTTCATGGAAAATCCCTTTTGAATGGATGCGTGCGACTGATGCGCGACTGACGCACGCAGCTAGTATAAATTACCCTTTATACGAGCTGCGTGCGTCAGTCGCGCATCACTCGCACGCATCCATTTGCAAGGGATTTTCCATGAAGACCGGTCAACACACCTACACCTACATCCTCAATGAAAAGAACATGCGTCCGCCGCAAGGTCGTAAACGCGTGCGTCTGAGCTGCGACTGCGATGCGACTGCTATGCGACTGGCCCTATTCTTCATCATATAGACGCACGCGCTTCAGTCGCACGCATCCAGTATAAATTGCCCTTATTAGTTGAGGATAATTGTCAGAAGTACTCGTACACTCATCATAACTACCACATGTTGTGTTCTGGTTATTTTGCAAGAAAAGTATCTGCAATCTCTTCACATGCTGTAACCTACCACCAAAAGGGTCCTTTCCGCTCTTGTTCATTCATTTTATAGTAATGGGAATTCATTCCATGTCCATTCAATAACAAAAGGTCATTGTTGCTTATGGTGTGCATATTTCATTATATTATATACTAATAGGTAATAGTACTGATACTTTGGTGGTTATTGCAAAAGGACACTAGTGGTGGTTATTGCAAAAGGACACTAGCAGTGGCGGACGCAGAAAGTGGCGGGAGGGAGGCGTGGGAAAAAAGTGAGACCTCCGCCGTTTTGGAGACGGATGGAAAATAAAATTAATAAAAATCTTAATTGTAAAAATAAATAATTGATAAGAATTATATAAAAAAATAATAAAAATAAACAATTAAAAATAAACCAGTACGATTTTTATTTGTATTGAAAAGTAATTTCAAAGTTTGGTGACCCATTCTCGTGGGGGAGGGGGTGGGGCGTCCGCCACTGGACATTAGTAAATGAATCTTTTAGGATTCCTTTGCATCTGTGCATCCACACTGTCCTGCCGCAGAGTGCCAGCTGTGATTTGCTGCTCCTTCTTGCAATCCTAATGAATTCCAGGAGTTATATTCGTCTGCCCCGTCTAGTGTGCGGGCGCGTGCATTAACAGGCTTTCTCCCACAGCAAGAACCCATTAACTGGTATAGAAATCGAATCACTCGCTGTCTGGAAGCATTCTGTGTTGTATACTTAATTTGCATGCCATGACAGAATCGAAAAAAAGAATTGAATCAGCATTTTAAGTTAGCTTCTGACGTTTCTCTTCTCCTTTTTCCTATGGATGAGCTATGAAGACCGAAGAGGGACCGATCATCGGTGATTAGTGTAGATAGAGCGATAACTCTTCTTTTCACTTTTTCAAAATAAAAGTAGGGATACCTGTTTACTTTGTTTATACATATATATTATAAATAGTGTTTTGTAGTTAGGCACACATACGTACGTTTTAAATATTCAAAGCTGTTTCCACAACTAATCAAAATTTGCTTTTACAAGCCTACAAAATGTACGTTCGTCCTCTAATGGAGTGCGGGTCTACTGTATTCAGTCTATGCAATAAAAAGGATATTGCAAAAATTGAAAGAGTACAAATTAGTTTTACTAGGAAGGTACTCGTTGAGAGAGGAAGTTTCTATTTCCTTATTCAAGCATCTCCTCCATGTAACAATAAGGAATCGTTGCCTTGGTATTCCCTCTCTTGAATCTAGACGAAAACTGATCTATAAATTAAATGGTCCATAAATTGCTGTGCGAATGGGACTTTGAAAAAGCTAAACTATTCTGTTCTCTAGTGACATCTACGGCTAGTGGTAGCGAATTTGAATTTTTTATAGACGACCGCGAATTCCCACAAGGCCTAAGAATTTCACAGTCCGAGCGGGAACGGCATACCTCCCTTTGAGCAAAAAGACACCTACACCTACTAGAAACTCTCTTGCTGTTTTCAAAAGATTTGCCATCCCTAGGATAACTACCTTCTAACCAAGTAATGGTGAAGTTTCAATTATAACTCGCTATGATTGTAATGGATAGAATGTCAATACTGATTTCCATTCACATTTAATTATAACTATTTCTCTCTTAAACAGCGTAATAAATGTATTTATGTATGTATTTATTTATCTATGTTAATTTTAGCGACTACCTTCGGAAGAGATCGTTATGAGATGAATAAACCAGCTCTTTTAACTGACTACAGAACCACCTTTCTATTCTTTGTCTCTATATACCTTCTTCTTTTCTCTCATTACTTCTTTTTTTGTATTGAACTGCTATCACATGACTCTATTTGGGTCTTCTTACTTTGGGCTTGCTTTGTTCAAGAACTGTTAACATGGGGTTGAAAAAGTACATGAAGGCTCGTAATGTCCTGGACATCAGCCCTGAAAACTGAACAAACACTATACCGATGGATCTCGCAGGGAATCCGAAACGACACTTGAACGTTTTTTGCTCAATCACCTCTTGGAAGGAATCGTTCCACTTGATCAGATGTGTACATGCCAGTAACAGATGAATGTCTAGTACTTCCACAAACGAAGAACAAGCATAGAATTATTGTCGCACTAAAACTGCTCAACGACCATTTGAAAACAAGGTTCCATGGCTAGTGAGCATTGCTACGGCGAGTTTCTGCAGTTGTCCCATTTCATTTTCGTTTAGCTACTTTTTTCAAAGATCTCTTTCTTTCTTCGTATGTTTTGCTGCGATAGTGGATTTTTCCTCCCATGAGATTGAAATGCTCCTCTATACGAGAAGTTCCATCTCTCAGCTCTGCGTTTCCTACTAGATTTTAGGTGAATTCAGCTTAATTCGGCAGTTTGTTTCTACTACACCACTGAACTTCAGTGTACTTGTTACTGGTTGCGAAACTCAGTGCTTACTGCTTCTCAATGCAAGACCATTTTCACTACACGTTCTTCTTCATGAGATCCTATTCAAATAAGAGACAAGGTATAAAAGCAGAAACCCTCTCCCATTCGATTTTTCATCTCTGGTCCATCCAACTTTGGGTGAACGCAGTGCTGAGAAGGGTTGACTTCTCATCTCTTACTTTCCTTATAAAGCTGGATACATTCCACGTAAGCTCATATCACTTTGCAAGCCCTTCTGACGTACATCCAGAGAACCACGCTGTCAACAAAATTTTATTTGCATTATATATAGGAACGATCTCATCATCAGAAATGATGTGGGCGCACGTGAGAGGTGTGCACTCGAGCAGCACTGTAGTTACAACCTACTGATCAGACTATTTTTTGACCTTTTTTCGTTTGGGTTCTGCAGCAGCATTCTGGATTGTGGTAGGATTGATCACTTCAAATGACATCTCCACTAATATCTTTGAATTCCCATTATTGCTGCATTTTGAAGTCGCTCTGAGGTCATCAGGGCGGGTGGCTTCCTTTTTAAAGAAATAGCCAGCATTCTGCAGGAATCTTTGGTGCGCCAAATAGAATTTGATGTGCTGTACGCTTTTTTCTAAGGTCATGGAACAAATGGGTAAATTAACCATGGCTCCTAGGAATTTGGTCGGTATTGTGAAAGGTGATCATTGGTACAATGATATGTCATACCAACGACCATCTTTGGCCGTGCCTTTTTGAGGCACACATATTTTACGGGGATGGAGGGGGGTGGGGTAGCATATGTTATTATACATCGTTTGGCGCCTTGTTTATTTGGCCTGGGGTAAGTGTTTTTACCGCCCTAGACATTACTTAATAATTCCGAGTCTAAACTATCCTTCGACTAACAATTCACTTCTGAATCTTGTGGGATAGCCAATAAAATTTAAGAACAAAGTGGTAGTGCACACTTTCGCTGTCATCTAACGCACTGATTCACTCGCAACTTTTGAGTAGTGCAGTAAAAAAAGCAGTTTTCGACAACCATTTTAGAAGGGTAAGACATTTTCGTCTTGGTGAGTACAATTACGCAACAATCACTCAAAATTCACATGAAATTGCTGTTTACAACAGCGGAGAACGAAGCAATAAAAAAATGAAACTTCGAAGGGGAAAATTAAACCCCGCATTGCGAGAGCCTATTTGGCACCTGCGCGTTCTTATTCACAGTCTTCTGCGGCAATTGGGTAGCGCTTTGAGTTTAGTTTATAGATCGCATCCAATAAGTGTTTGCTGTGCTGTGTTCTAGTGGAAACCCTTCTGGAAAGCAGATTTATAAGCTGGCTATCACGAGGTGTATGGAGTAGCCCTAGTTTTTCCTTTCTTGTATCTCTCACAACATGAAACATATACCCTTTGGAATATGTATTTAGTACTCTAAGTTGGAGCTGTGCAAACAGTAAGGCTCCACTCGAAGATTTTTTTAACTTGGTTGACAGGTAACGGCCCGTATTTTTCAAAAAAAAAAATGTTTCGAAGGCATTTTCTCCAGAGTGGAAGACTCCCCCAAAATTCTGTCTCAAGTAAAAGGTATTGTTACATAGCGATCGCTCCGGTCCAAAGGACGCCCTAGGCACCGTACCCATGGTCATGCTGAAGTCGGCTGTGATCCGAATTTGACTTCATCCACCTATCGATGAGGGCCTCAATTTCAAACGAGTTTTCCGCGTTTTGCAGCCGTTTTCTCCTATTCTCAATCATTCCCCTTTTTGGGCACTATTTTTACTAAGTTTAAGATCGCTCACCGATCCTAATGCTCGTATTGGACCTGATAAATCCCTAAATTTTTCGAGTCAATCCAGAACTATCACGAGCTACTGCAAACGCTGTTTCATCTGTGATTGGTGTAATTTTTTGCTCCTTATTTGCTGGGTAGTCGAGGGGCCCGCTGAACCATCGAGTTGCTACAGATACTGTGAACCGTTCCCTTTTCAGCGGTAAAAGAGCACGAGAAAGCGCGGACACCTGGGGAAGGAATGATTGAGCAAACGGTGTGCAGTAACTTAGGCCTGTGTTGATTGAATGAGATTTGTAATGAAACTCATTTGCTTCTTGCTCACTAGGCTCTAGCAAAAGCAATACGTGCAGAGAAAAAATGGTTATTAGTCCCGATTATGACTCAATATTGCGGAAAGGAAACCTATTAAGTTTTTCAATCCATAACCGTTCGAGTTGTAAGTTACTTTATTTCATCTGATTTCTGTTGTATACGTCTCGCAACCATAAAATAGTGCAGAAAGAACGTTCGTGCTGAGTAGATTAGCTCGGCCTTTGAACTCTTGTTTTCCTGAGGACTTCTTCATAAATGTGCCGGTGAATAAATGATTGTTTACCGATTGTTTGAAAGAGTATGTTTGCTGAGATATGCGAGAGATCTGTAAGTATATGATCAAAGACCGTTTCACTTATCCAGTAATTGTGTTTTAGTGATAGGTCGCGTGGATAAGCGATAGGTTAATTGAGTTAGTGAAACGCAGAGGGCCAGTTTGTGCTCCACTTATCCCCATTATTTTTTGCACCTGTAGTGACCAGAGATCCTTGCAGAAAACGACCTTGACTCGAACACCAGATTGAATATGGAACCATTTTCGTCCCTATCCAGGGTGGTGTTGTTGAGGTGGCGCCAGTGTTCCTGCTGAAGCATCGGAAGCTACGCTTCCCCTTTAAGCCTCTAGATTGTTTTCTTTTAAGGAAACTCTCCCGCACGAAGACCTTATTCGCTTCACAGATTCTGTTGCTATTCGCTGCTCATGCCTAATGGGAACGCCATTAAGAATTGTCCTTAAGTGCAACAACAAACAGTGTGGTATTCTGAGCGTCTTGGGAGTGATTCAGCAGTACTTTGATGTTTCTGGTGAGAACCCTATTCATCTAATATGGGTACATCATGACTAATTAACGTGTAAATGTAGAGTAGTGTAGTTCTCTACATTTTAGAGGGCTGTTCTCAGGAATATCCTATGAGTATCTCGAGATTGCGATAATATTAGATCAGTGCTTTCGGATAGATATGTGTGTAGATATCTGTAGTGATCCACAAGAATCCTAATGAATGCGGTGAGAATGTACTAATGGTTTTTTTTTTTACTTTTCGAGATCTATTTAGTATTCAAAACTCATCAACATCCTTAATTTGTAATGACGTTGTGTCATCTTCTAAGGAGTGTGTAACAACTGACCTGCCGAATCAACTAGCCCTGAAAATCGATATAAAATCTAGAGTTTTCTCAAGGAATTATTGGAAAGTAAAATTTTTTTGTTTGGCCCAGCCCTGTAGAAGTTTTCTAACGTTTACCCCCTAACGTGTTCTAGCATCTTCTTCGAGCTTCGGGCGTAGGTGGCAACCAGCCTACTTTGGCTTAAATCGCTGTATCCATACCCTGTAATGGGTGATTCGACAAGCAAGCTATCCAGTCAGATCTCTTCAAAATCACGTAAACAGGACTCAAGTCTGTTTCTCAAATACAAAGTCAGCTACAAAACCAAATGATCGACACTCTGGTGTCACTTTAGTGACGCTAGGTTCGAGACGGCGGGTTACTAACCACAACAGCTGATGACTAGGTTCTCCATTTTTGTATCAGAACAGCCATCTCAGATATGATGGAACATCATGTATGATTGAGAGACAATATTCCTTGAAATTTATTTCTCGACTTCTCTCACAAATCCGCGGTGTCTACGAACTTTTGCCAGCTGATGCATTTTTCTCAAATTGTTCATGTGACCTATTCATCACTACCTATATATTAGATTGTTCCGGAAGTTGGACACCAAACTTTACACTTTCTTTAAACAGTCAAAGAATCAATCCTCTTGGATGGAACCTACTCTGTTAATTTTTATATCTGAGAAGTAGTAGAACATTGTACCACATCCCACGCATTTTCAGGAATTTTCAGTTCAAGTCCAAGAAATTCTTGGTTGAAAAAATAAATGTTGGTGCAAAACTTCCGGATCAGCTTGAAAAAACAAAGACTTAGCCCTTCTCTCTTTGCTCATTCCTCAACAAGAGTGACCCCGTAAGATACCTATATGCTGTCTGTTCCACTAATTTTGCATATTGGACAAGGTACAAGGTGAGGTAAGTCCCGCCACGTGGCAATGTTCGGCTCACGTCCGGCATGACAATGAATATGACGACGTGGCGGGACTTATTTTATCTTGGAGCTCGTCCAGTATGCAAGATTAGTGATACAGATAATAATTTAATTGTCGGACACTATAACAGTATACAATTACAATTTTTACAAACAAACAGTATATTACTTACGAAATGGGCCTGGATCACACTATTTCAGGCTACACCTTAGGAAGTCAATCTTTAGTAAGGTCAGGCGTTCACGCTCTTTTTTGGGTACGCAGATGCATGCTCAGTCTTATATCTCAATTCACTTATTCACTAAATATGTTACGAGCATTGCTTTTTACTTTTGTGTATTATGATAGTCAACCACTTCACTGATGGAAATGGTAGAATCATTCCTCAAAGACTCTTCATCTACTCCAGCCTTTTCTAACCCTATGCATGTAATGCCCGCTATTTTTTTTTTCGAATGATTGCTACGAACACTGATCCCTGGAACTAACTCATTCTTTGGTTTCTCTGCTATGCAGTGGCTACGTATTTATGCAAAGTGAATGAGAATGAATTTGATGTATTAGCCTCGTTGATTTATTCAATAATATATTTTATGTTGAATTGCAGAGTAAATGTTCTTATTGATTTACTGGCTAATATTGCTAGCTCTTGAGTAGTTTGCAAGACGTTTTGCTCAACGAGCAATTAGGGAAAATTTTATGTTGGTAAAGCACAGCGCTAAGCTTTACCTCTTTCCGTTAACAAGAGAGAACTATCCGTATTATACCACTTTTTGCCCACTAGGAAATATTTGTGAACAGTGACGGATGCAGAGATTTTTCTTGTGAGGAGGGGGGGGGGGAGGCATTGCAAATAAGGACGTGGTTGGCCAAGAATTTCAGTATTTCATGTCATATTTCAAGTGTCCAAATTACATAGTGTATGAAGAAAAATTAAAAAAAACAAAAATTCATAAAAAAAATATAGATTTTTGAATTCAAAATGATCTAGCTCAGAAACCAATTTTATCTATACAGCTTCAACTCAACTTCTCGTCACCCCTTCCCTCTTTATCCATAATGTGCTGCTATTTTATTCTACGCATCCACTAATTCATTGGATGTTTAAGATGAAGCGATTTCCGGAGATTTCGAGAATTCTTACCCCTCAAATAAGGATCCGAACGTATTATCTTTCCCTACAGGGAGCAAGTCCCTGGAACCAATTCTATGTTTTCTGAAAAACTCATTCAAGGAAGTGCTTCTTCCTCATTTAGCTGGCGTCGGCTTCTACCATGAGTCATAGCTGGCGTCGGCTTATACCATGAATTGGGCTAGCTGCATACCAGATTCTGCCATCGCATTACCTCCCCTTATTGACATACGTACACCAGCGATAATCTCACAGATTTTCGCAAATCCTTTCCGTCATCATCCTTCCGGGGATCACAAACCTATCGGATTACCGTTCTAAGTCGCTAATGAAGTGTAAACAGCTTATTCGAAGATCCTGCAAGGCTATACAGTACCCGCTAGAAGTCGTAGACGTAGCTCCTTTGACGTAGTGTTTTGATTCAATGACGCAAACTTATCCCTGTTTATTTCTCCTCTTTCCATTTCATGAAGATGCGCTGTTTTTTGAGGATCTGGCCTGCACATTTCCTAAGCCAATGGGTAAAATGCTAAAGGTCCACGATTGAGGTATGAAGGGGAGGTTCTGTTCAAGTTTTTTTCCATAATTTTTTTATCTGGAGAATCAAGGTAGATTAAGATGTGACGTAAAGGATATTCGGGTACATTCCTCAAGATACATAATCTCTGAGGGTTATATAACTCCAATCATGGTACATCTGCTCCAACTATGCCTCAAATTGATTAAGGTATTTTTAGCTATACCTCCTATAAATCTATGATTAGCACCACAAATTTTAGAACATTTACCATTAAAAACTTCTACTATTGGAAATCTATAACATAATGTACTTAAAATACCACTCATAGCATCCAATTTTACAGATATGGAAGGTAAAGCCCAAGAATGAATAACATCGGATTTTGGGCTGTTTTGGGGTGCCTTGGTGAGCAACACTGATGCTACCAAAACCCTGTACAGTCAAGGAGTACGCTGTGGAAAATCCTACGGTCAATTTTACCAGTCTGATCTTTTCATTTTTCATTTGGTGATATAAGCTTCTGAGAATATCCACGTCCTGCCCCCCCCCCCCCCCTTCCACCCTACATACCTCCACCACATCATCAGCTCAGAGCTGCAACCGCAAGACTGTCTCAAGTTCAACGACTGGCACTGTGATTAATGGCTACTCATGAAGATTACTGTAGGTCACGTCATGCTAGGTAACTCATGCTGATAGTTATTTGTACCGTAACCAGTGCCATATTGCAATTGTGCAACCTGTAGCAAAAGAACCATATTTAATACGTATGTAAGCTTGAAGATTTGCTTCCTAGTGCTTCAAACCGCACGAAAACATGATTGGAAGCGAATTGTCCACAATGTCGAAGGAATTTCTGTTTATTTATTTATTTATTGTCGTTGTACACCTGTACTTATTCAGCCTTGGTTTCACGTCTAAACGGATGATCAGGAAACATAAAACTCAATCGTTAAAGATGCAGTAACGTCTTAAAGGCAAGGTCCTGGCAAAACTCCATCTCCCGAGTTTCTATTGGATTCGTAGCCCATGGCGGAAACTTGGACGAAAACTATAGAAAAGTCCTTGAAAAGGTCCCACAACAAACGCTTTCCATCGACCAATTTCATACGGCGTTTGCGGGTTTGCGGCGTCCGTGCTTTTAAATGACGTTATACGGCGCGCCTCACATGTTGTCTGTTGTGGCGTCGTAGCAAAAAATTCCTATTCAAACGAACAGTGATCCGTTTGATGGGGTGGGGAAGGTTTCACGAAGTGTTCATTAGGCTGTATGTGTCTGAGTGTCCATCGTTGTTGAATATGCACTCGCGCATCTTTTGTCAGTTGGAGCGCGTTTTCCCACGGCTACACTAGTCCCCGGACGGTTTGTCCCATATCTAGCGATAGAGCTTATACCGAGGTCTCAAACTTGAGACACATGCTGCAAATATGGTTTGGACTCCAGGGAGCAAGAGACCTGGGTGGGCAAGACTTTGACCGGACCCTTGCCTTTAAGGCACAAGATCTTGATTAGCTCTCTATTTTTAGGTAACTAGAACGGATAATTTGGCTCTGGGATTACCTTGTAGAATAATACTTGTAAACATATACTTGCTGGACTTTTTCTATTTTTTTTTCTGCAGCCTATTTGTGAATAGGATCCATACTTGCTAGCAATACGCTAAACTCGAAGGTATGTAAGTCTTATAGTTCCAAGAAAAACTTTGGGCCAGCCGATTGGACGGTGTGAAAGAGGACAAAAATTAATGCTAAGCCCTCTTCTTGCATTTGTGTCAACATGAGTTTAGAAGTTTAAATTAGTTTCCACAAAGACAGCAAGGCCCTTCATGCTATCCGTCCTTCGGAGTACGATCCCGTTAAGATTGTAATTATGTGCTGAAATGTCTCTCATGTGAGGCGCAGTCGTTCTGGAAGAACTCACAGGGGAATCTCGACAGCTAGCCGACTCCGTCATCCTATGGATAGATTCCAAAAGGCAGATTTTCTATTCCACGCATTGTGAAGCTGTTGTATGACGCATAGAATTTTTTGTAATCCGCATACAATTGTGCCTTTACTTCCGGGTGCAATTTAATTATTGTTGGCAAATTATGGTAGTGCACGAGGAAGAGTAAAGAAGATAGCACTTCGGGAACGCCGCTCGGACACGGAAGTTTCCCTATTTATTTCTTTTCCTGCAAGCTTTATTTCCGTAATTCTGATACCTTGAAACTGACACCACCACTGCTGCTTTCCATAAATTTCCCTCGGACAAAGCACAGTCATGTTGCAGGATGGGAAGTCTGTAATTTCAAACATAGCGACGATGGAGATTGCACTGACTCTTAGTGACTTACGGAAGTGTCAAGAAACGACTGATACTGTAGCTCCACCATTTGTCATTAGGTGTCGGATTCTGAGTTGTGCAAAATTTGAGCCAGTACCGAGGAAAAAAATGGTTTATTTGTTTTTCTGGGCCAGTGGGTTAACCACTAAGCCAGCCACTCCGGGAAGCTTCGGAGGTGATATTGAGGAACTGACTTAGCAAAGTTACCAGAGTAGTCAAGGTTGGGTCGACTGGAAATTTTTTATTGTTCAGTTTTGCCTCTTATCTACTCATCTGTCTGATCTTCCCTGTGCTCTTTTCTTTCTCATTCTCCTCCTATCTTTCGTCTCTTTTCATCCCTCCACCCATTTCATATTGCCCCTCTGTTTCTTCGCCTGTTTCTCCGTCGCTTCGTTCGCCTCCCTCGAACCCTGCTTTGCTCCTCCTGGCATTATGAATCGTTGCGCGATCCATCTCCTTTTTCGATGCCCCATTGTTTTTGATGTTCCTTTTGCGAATTTTTGTGGCCTTCAATTTCTCCGGTTCACGTCATTTAGCATCGTTCTATTTTTCCGCCTTGATTCTTAGCAAATTTGGGCATCTAACTGTTGTGTGAAATTCAATAAAACATAATGAAAAGAAGAGGACCACCTGTGCCTGAAAAAAGCTACATCTAAAAAAATTGTTCAGGTGGAATGTAATTTCACTACGAATCTTTTAATGGAGCCATATTTAGACATTTCCATGTGCGGCTTATAGGGGCTACATCTTATTCTGTGGTAGAATTGTCGTAAGTGATTTGAATGTCTTTAATATTCCTTTTTGGATATTTCGTAGTCTATTTTTCTAAGAAACTTTATTTTTTGGTGAATGTTGTCCTCTAACGAATTTAATCTATTATCGCTTATTTGACGAGGAAAGGTGTGATCCGTCCACTGAAACTTTTCTGGAGGCTTCCAGAGGTTATGCTCCCAGATTTGAATGAGAGGTTTCTTTGAATTTCTGGAAAAGCTCACACTTTCGACGTTTCCGAATAGAAGCGAATCAAAGATCAAGGGGACTACCTGGCGTCTGAGAAGCTCCTCCATTCAAATCTTCAGAAATCCATTTTACTGCACATATGGCGTTTCTGCTCCACTACGGATTCTTTTGCTCGATCATCTTTTGAAAATGTGTGGATTTTCCTGAAATCTCTTCTATAAACTCAGTCATTATGCCTAAAATTCCATTAATCCGTCGTTCCCTCCAATGCTGCTTTCCGGATCTTACAGACTTCCGAATAAGCATTATGTAGATTTCATTTTGCAAGAAGGCTCAGGAGTCCTCACCTATTAGAGTGTTTATGGCTGTTTTTTGTGGATGAAATACACCGTAGCCTTGCACTCTAGCTGGCCAGGAGTTGCTACCCCCAAGAAATGTTCTACACAATCCATTATCTTGGCAAGGAAAATCGGAAGCGGCCGTATTATCCTGGAATTTTTTTCCATCAGTGGAAAAACCGCGCTTCTACGCTCGACCGCTCCTCTTGACGCGGTCGTTCATCGCTAAGTGCGTGCGTGTGATTCATTTCCCCCTACTTTTCACTATGCTATGATGGCGGTCATGATTTCCAGGAACACCACGTCTTGTCCTTCCGCATCGCTGCAATTTATCGCTTGAGCTGCTCGTGACAGCAATTTTTTTTTCCTGGAATAGCTTCCTATTCACTTTCACGAGTCCACTGAAAGCACGAGTAATTGCTGTAGTAGCTCGCATCGTCATCATGTACACACGTCATTTCATTGCTATTCATCACTCGTGCCAGTTAACTAGAGCACACTCGTGCAATTGCGCACTTTGCACGGATTTGCCGATGTGAATAAATTGTGTTTCGTTGGAAAAATGGGCGAAAATTGCGTGCTTCAGGATGCTGCACACCTATGAATTTATTTATATTCTCTACATGTTTGTGGGACATTCCAGGATCCAGGCGTCTACGTAAGTACATACGTTTACGAGTTTTTTCCCAGGAACATTGCGAAGATTTCTGAGAATTTGCGATATTTTTTGAATTCTTGACTTACTGTGCTACAATGCGAATTCCTGCTCTGGTGACAATTCTCGAATTATCACGCTGCACTGCCTTCAATTACGCTGTTAAATCCTTTAAAGATGTTCGCAAAGCAGTACAGATTACCATAGAAAGTATGGGTGAAATGCTGTGGTCGTACATTCATTATTCAGCGAGAACTAGTCCCTAATCAAAATAATCGATTTTAAGCCTTTCCGAGATGTGCAGCCCAACAGGGTAAGATTACCTAAGTCACACCGAACAACAGGTTACGATTGTAGGTGCTCATTTACAGCTTGGGAATCACCTGGGAATCTACTATCGTCTCAGTCTGGGAACCAATTCTCACTCATGTTGACTCAATGTCATTTATTTTTCCGGAATGTTCTGAAAAAAAAATCCTGCAACTTCTGACAGGGACTATAGAAGTATCAGTCATATGAGCAGTCCAGTGACGAATCCGAGAGTTGGTCGTTGAACTTTCTAAATATTTTCTCACTTCCTTCTATTACTCTCGAGATTTTCGAAGAATGCGGTACAATGATGACGGACAGATCTGTCGTGGCTCCATTGTCCAGAAAAACATCGGGATAGGTACCCATCTAAGATCGAGAAAGGGTCAGCCGTGGCTCAATAGTTTGGAAAATGCTAGGATACAGATCCGCCGATGGCCTAGGTCTGGCGTGGCCCAATAACGGAGAAAATGGCAGAGTATAGGACCAAGGATTAAGAAAGAGTCCGCCGTGGCCCAACAATGGGGAAAAAGCCAGGATACAGGTCCACGAATGAAGACTGGGTCCGGAGGAACCCATCAATGCGGAAATGCATGGGTACGACTCACGGATTGAGACTGGGTCTGCCGTAGCACAATAATAGGGGAAATGCCAGGGCACGGGTTCTCCTATGGATCGGGTCCAGCGTGGCTCAATAGTGGTGGGGAAAAAGCCAGGATATAGATCCATGGAGTTGGGTCCGCTCTGGCCCAGTAATGGAGAAAACGCAAGGACATGGGTTTTGCGATGGATAATGGGTCCGCCCTAGCCCAATAGTGCAGAAAGCGCCAGAATGCACGTGTGCCGGCTAGGGGTGCTCATTCGTGTCTCAGTTGACCACCTCTACTTCCTCCCTGTGTAAGCATGCAGAAGCTCACCAGTTGTACTATCTCATTAATGCGAAGTTTGAATCATTTCAGGTGATTATCCGCACTGCATTGCTTACATTGAATTGTTCACATGTTCGAAAGCCATGTGGAAGATACCCGTGTGCAGATTTGGGAGTAGCTGGTCATAACAGGTCCATAGAGATGTAAGAAATACGGCGAAAAGGAGAGGGTAGTATCATTGCTTTGAGAATATGATATCGGATTGATATCGAAAATTTGAGCCAGTAGGCCAGGATTGAGAGGTGGTGATGTGAAATTTTGGTACAAGGGGTTTTCTGACATGATCATTCCACTAGGCTTGGTGGTACGTTCCGAGAATCAGCGCAATATAGCGGAACTTATAAACTTTAAGGTGCCTACATTTTTATGAAACGCAATTTACATATTTATGTAACTGTAGCTTTACATGTGGATCAGTGGCAAAAAAGTGCAACCAATGCTAGGATCATGAGAAGACTCGAAGCCTGACGTTGGCACATGCACATGACGCACACGACCAGATTCGTGGAATATACGCAATTCATAAGGAGGATTTTGTATTTGATGATTAGTTCCGCTTATCTGTTGGTTTTCTAAGCATTTCCCATGTGTGAAGCTCTTGGGCATACGTCAAGTGGCTGCCCCACACCACTTTCTAGTGTCCCCAAGAGACGCTAGTGACTAAAAATATCAGTTTCAATTAATCAACCCCTCCCTCTCCCTCTCGCGAGTCCTCATGGCTAGCGACAACTGCGGTAGGCACTGGAGCAAGCTTATGTTAGCTGAAAGAAGCGATAGAACCTGACGCTCGCATCGCTATCGTGGCGCTTCCACAGAACTGCATCTCTTCGATTTTTCCCATCAAGTTACTGCTATCTCATCAATGTTGGGTTTCCCGGAAAATAGTGGGAAAGGTTGCGCCGAATCTTCATTTCACAGCTTTTACTTCACTCACTAACAAAAAATGTACAATTTCACCCCTATAATTATCGATGACCTCCTTCAATGTCACCATCAGCGCCTGTATGCCTTTAGTTCTCAGAACTCCGCGGACTTTGTATCGGAAAAATTGCTCAGTACTGATCTGACATTGTCATGATTCCGGAAGCTCCATCCTCGAAGATGATTCTCGAGAGACCGGGGAAGGTGGAAGTTGGAAAGGGCACTCTAAATTACATAGTAGAAAGCGTAGAATCTCCCGAGGGACGATCAGGAGCCCTGCCTCAGTCGAGGACAACATGAAGTTGGCGGTTTTCATGCAGGAGTGTAATCTGCACCTTTCTTCGTCTTCCTTTTCCCTAGCTGTGAGTGTTCTCCCTTCATCCAAAAACTCCCAGAGGGCATTGACTGCGACCCGCAGCAGAACGCACCATTGCCATTGTCCCCACAATTTTCTCGACAACTATTATTTATTCGAGATGACAGTCGTTCCCGTCATGCTCTTTGATTCCGTGCTCATCACGTGAAAATGTTGAGCTCTTTTGTTTCTTGGTCACCAAGCTCTTCTTTATAAGTACATCAAGCTCGTTTCTTCAACGCATTGACGCGAATAAGCGAATAAACATCGGAAGGCTTGACAAGTAATAAACGTTTCCAAATAACGGCTTGATTCGTTCAGTGGTAGAAGACATCTTCGGAGTGATTCTCTCAACATCTTCGAAGTGATTCTTTCACTTTGATCATCCAGCCACTTACTTCCAAGGTAACATGGCTTTGTTCTGCTCCGTTTCGAGTTGGGTTAGCCGCTTCTATCAGGGTCGAGGAGGTTAAAAACGTCTGGATGCTTGCCACTCGAATGTTGTTTCGAATATATAAAGGAGGTAGCAGAGCTCTGTGCCAGAGCTCAGCCTTTTTTTCTATCAGGGCTATAAGCATCTCCTTAGGATGGACACACTTCAGGACAGACACCAGAATTTTTATTATTGCTTTGCTTGGTTGAACCTTACAAACTAATTACAAATTTCCGGAAATCTGCGAAAATATCCATTACTCTTAACTATAATATGAGTTCATGAGCTTCAACCCTTTGTTTATGAATCAGGTGCAGTTCATACAAGAAAATGTGAGTCTAAATGTGAAGAATTGCCGCTTGAACCACCAAGTGAACTGACTACTTTCAATCCAAGTGACATTAATAATTCATGGGTTTCTGGTTTCGAGTTAAAGCGACAACAGCTGAACTCAAAAGGTAACATATTGATGTCCATGAAACTATTTCAGTCTTGGAGGCAGACCTCCGGATCGTTAGAGAAAACAAACTGAAGAAACACTAGGGTGATCATAGCAATATGTAGCAAACCACCGGCGAGAATTCAGAAGAGGCTGGAGACCTACTCCCTCAAAATTAAGGAGGAAGAATATGGCCTTGAGGTATAACAAGTAAAGAGTAAGTGGTTTCTGATTTTACATACATAGTTCATGTTGACGAAGCTTTCTAAACTTTCATTCTGAAATTTTCGACAAAAGCGACCGTTTCAACACCTGTCTTTGAATAATAATCATGAATTTCTTACAGGCAGTTGAATTTAAATCATTTATATCCTTTATATATATATATTATTATTATTATTATCTTATTGCCTTTGTGGGTGTGAGGAGCACCTGGATATCTTCATTTTCAAGTGATGCAGTGCCCAACATCACCGCTCCAAACCCTAACAGCAACTTTCATCTCTGACCATGTGTTCGTGGTTTGGGCGTTATGGACCATTTCCCATAAGAGCACAACTCCTACACTTTGTCGGACATACATTTCCGTACCTCTCAAAAAAATGGCAGGTTCACACTCTATTCTCAGCAAAAGTGCGCGGAGCAGAAATAAGGAAAAAGTCAAAGATCAACTGTCGGGCGACCTTTCCGTCAATTAAACGTAAACAGTTTTCTCTTAATTGTTTATTAGTGCTTTGTATAAGCTCAATTAAACCCTATTTAAGTTAACCTAATTTAATGACATTTAAGAAATTTTTCTGTAACCGTGCGTATTACATTTCCAATTGGAAAAACACCGTTCATTACTCAATTAATTTAATGAAACGCCGCATCTCTGTTGGATTTACCAGAGCGTGATTTAGAGGGGGCGTGGCCACGGAGCCCTAGGCTCCGCCCACTATCCTTATTTCGATGGAGAGGTAGCTAGTGTTATTTTACGGCGATTAACCCTGGTGGTGTAGTTGTTTCAGATGTTTCGGAACTGTCAGCTTGGTTCATTGACATTTGATATTAAGTTGTAGTAATAGTAGAAGTATAACTTTACACCACAAATGGCTTAAACATGGTCCCTATGCAGTCCGAGGTCAGCGAGGTTAAGTTAAGGCTGTGAAGCTAAGTCTAGCAGGTATGGTATTTTTAGTGTTAAGGACCTCTAGTTTTCAAAATAAGGATCTGGAAAATTCTACGCCCCTGAGGATTCACCTGAGAAACTTCTGCGTTTTCTGAATCTCCAAATCAACCAGTAGATTCCGTATAGAAATCAATAAGCATAGATGATAACGGTAAATCCGCTAGGCTCCTGGATAGGCTAGAGTGTTTTTGTTTTCCTTGTTTACGCCGGCCAGGCTAAACATCATGGATAGCCTCTCAAATCTCCTGAAGTATTTCCTTATTTCGGATAAACAGCGTATCCCAGCGCTTTGAGCCCGCCCAGCTCCTATTCCCCGGTGTATTTGTGCCTTCGCAGGTGAAGACGTTCGAGAACTGGGGAAAGCTTATCGTATGGCGATTTTTGGCTTTATATGGCTTCTCTCTATTCATCTTCTTCCTCTCAGTCTCTTTTCCGGGGCTTAGGGTGGGAATTTCGCTCATGGTTTCCACGTTTCTAAGGCTGGGAGTCTTTAGGATTATGGAAATTTTGCGCTCTCTCCATGAGTGTAGTCCATTTTTTTCACATTTTTCAAGCTTTTTACAGTTCCTTCCTAGCCTTCCGGGAATTCAGAGTTGATCTCATTCTTAACCTTTTTCAAGAACATTACAACTTCACGTCATTTTCTAGGATGAGGAGGCCGCTAGATCCAGAAAATTAGTGACTGATGAAGAAATTAGTGGATTATATTGGCTTCAAGGGTTTCTTCGTCTCCGTCTTCTTCCCCCATCCCCTCCCTCTCACAAGAACCGAAGCCATGGCAGGTCTGCAAGCCGCAACTATCGCTTGTAAAGTCTGAGCACTACCTCTCTGCTCATGCGCTACAGTATGTACAGTCACCTTCTACTGGTCACTGCAACATGCTGACCAATCGCAATTCATTTGAATTCCATGGAGTTGCAATCAAATTACCCTTAGCTAATCAACAATTTTTCGGATACAAATCTTGTTATCCTAGCGAAATGTTTGGCTGGACTAATGGAAATAGCGCCATTACGTAGTGTCCTTGATCGGCTATAATTCCCTTTATTGTATCTCTGGATTGTGTGTTTAATTGGTATTCCAGGAAAAGTGCAGCTATTTGGAGGCGCTACGTTCGCGATGTGAACTACAATCGAATTAGTACTATAAACAGGAGAATTACTAATTCCCAGTACTTTTGTTGCACTACTTCAGCAGGTAAGTAATTGCAGAAATTAAGGCACGCCTAATTCTCATTGTGTTACCTTACCTTAGTAACAGCCAAGTTTTACTGCTGCTGCATCCATCATTGAGATTACCCAAGGTAAGCATGTTAACACCCTCAAATTAACATATCGTTAGCATGGGCGTCCACACGTTTATGCAGGTGGTACATCTCTGGTACATCCGAGAGGCCTTGAGAGCTCCTACATCAAGTTGATGATCATCGTCAAGATTTATTGAAGGCAGCGTCCCACCTCAAGATCGTTTTTGAGATCTCAAGGTGGAAAGAATCTCCAGGAGCTGGTGATCACAACGGTATACGTGATTCCATGGAAGACTGCTGAAAAACCCCATTTCCGAGCCCCAATTTTTAAGGAGCCTTTGGGCGGGGCCAGGGGCGGAGCTAAGAAACTTTCCGTATGATTCACCCCAGGAAGCGCACCTCTTGAGGAAATTCATATTCCTCGCGCGAGTTCCTCATCAACTCTCTAACCCAATAGAAACTGCGCTCCATTTGTGGCGAGCAAGGGAGTACGATGGACGGAAACCTTGCAATCCCACATTAGCTCCGGAGTCAAGGCGGGATTTTAGGGTTTCCGTACCGCGAACTCCTTTGTTAGCCGCACATGGAGGACAGTTTCTATTCTATTAGGAAGTTGATGAGCAACTCTCACGAGGAATACGAATTTCCTCAGGAAGTACGCTTCCTGGAGTGAATTATTCGTAAAGTTTCTTAGCTCCGCCCCTGGCTCCACCCAAAGGCTCCTTAAAAATTGGGGCTCGGAAATGGTTTTTGGCAGTAGTCTCACATGGAATCACGTATACTGTTGTGATCGCCAGCTTCTGGAGATGCTCTTCACGTTGAGATCTCAAAAACGATCTTGAGGTGGGACGCAGCGTTTGACTCCTCAGTTACTGAGATACGTAACTGCTCTACTTTGGGACTGATTCATAGTCAATTACTTTTCTCTCAGAATTTTCGGAAGAATTGTTCTATTCAGAGGGTTCCACCCATGGAATTTTCCTGCCGGTTTCTGGATCTTTGCTGGGAGGGCACAACTCACCTTCTTCGCTGAAATTGTGTGAAACACGGAGCGAAATCTAAGAAATTGGGACGTTTTTTTTTTCTTATGTTCGAAGGCGCGGACGAGTTATCCCTCTTGGACGTTTGTGTATCCCGGCACGAATGCCATAGGCCGCATCGTTGACGAAAAATGTTAAGCCTGTATAAACTCTCGTGTTAGCTATTTTTCAAGCGAGAAGGCGCATCACAAACAGTGAAATTATAATACTAACAATAAAAATCAAAGCAGGCAGAGTTCAGCAGAATATTTAATGGAATTTTCATGGAATAACAACCGAAATTCGCTATCTAAATCGAAAAAAATTACCATTATCACCTGTGGAGGCACAATTTCTGTAGCACTACAGACGTGGGCGGCTCGCGAGAGGTACTATATTTAGGATCACGATTCTGACAAAAATATCTTCGCTGGTAGCCCTTTGTCTATTTTTTTCGCTCTTATGATTCACGTTGGCTACTTACCATTTACTCGTAACAAAACAGAGTTTCCTAGGCGAACATTTCCTAGAACGCTGTCGCTAATTTGCACTGAGAATGCAACAATTTTCTCAGCTTCTTTCAGAAAAAGCCTAATCCCTACTGTTGAGTATAGAATTTCTGAAACAAAGCGAGTTGTTTTTACCAAACATGTTGAATGGGCGGGGGAGGAAAGGTTAACCAGTATAACAATTGTCGAACTGCTGGTACTGTACGATCGAAAGCGATAAAGTCATGATCAGCCATTCTTTCTCTCATGTTCACAACGATTTTCGGGTAGCCAGTTCTTGGCGAGAACTGGTCCCCAAGCAACTCTCATTTGCCCTGTTACCTCAGTACTTTCTTTTTTTCTATGAAAATCACGGAGTGTTTATAACCAGTAGGTGTCAAAGGGTACCAGACCAGTCATTTCATTGTTCCTTGCCAATTTTCGGAAGCTGTGTAGTAAATGGCAAGAACTGGCACCCGGGCCACTTCTGCTGATCCCATTGCCCAGTAGCTTTTTTCTTAGCTTTTTTCTACTGAAAGGATTGCTTAGGACTTATGGCTGAGAAACGCTATAGCTTGCTAAATAAATTTTTCTTACTAATTTCAGTTGCTTACTAATTTTAGGAAGATCGCGCTTCACGAGAACTGGTCCCTGAGCAATTTCCGCTGGTCACAATTCCTTGACAGCTTTATTCGCCCGGAGATGATATTTGTTTGGCTGGACTACTTTTTCCTCCATTGTTCTCATGCATTATCCTCTCCGTATCTCAAATGCAAATCCACTCATTTTTATCTTTATACCACGCATACACGCATATTTTTCTATGTTTCCACGTTTCTGCAAGCTCGTTCATCACTTTTAGGGATCCTCCGTGTTCTTGCTAGTTAATGCAGTGGGCGTGTCCTCTGAATCGTGCTGCCCTCATAATGTTCGTCCTCTATTCGTGAACTTGTGCATAATCGCGTCGTTTCCGATGTAGTACTTTGGAGTGATCGCTAAGCCCACTCTTTCTGTTGCAGATGACCGATGTGAAGGCGTTTCTGTACGAGATCTGTATTCCTCTAATTGGCATACTGTGTGTGCTGGCTGCTGTACTAAACATCGCCGTGTTCTTGTCCAGATTTCATGTGAAATCTCGGTCAGCCACCTTGGAACTCACTTATTCGCTAGCTCTCTCCGATACATGGACGAGTTTGGTGATAGCGATCTCGTTGTGTTGGAACTCGTACAAGCCAGTTGTACTGCAAATACGTCATGATACGTATTGCTTCCCGTTAACTTTGGAGGTGGGTTTGTTAAAGAATTTAAAAATGAAATTGAAAATTAGAATAAAATGACAACATGAAATCAGAAATTGTCCAGAAGAATCCTTTTTTTCTTCCTGACCTCGGTCTATGCCACTCAGGATACCCCTACTACTTCTTCTTATATGTCAGAAAGCGCAATTTCAGGCGTAGAAAATTAAAATTCGAGAATCCTATCATGTCAGTAACGGTTGTAGTTAGGATAGAATGACGTATTACAATTATTGGAGATCCAACATTCGTTTTCGAGAAAGTTAAAACTCAAATATTTATGGGGTAGAGAGCAATAAAGCTTTATAGGGAAGGTAATAAAAGCTGTATATTTTTTTCATTTTTTGAGCATTCGACCCTTAAACTAGTTCCTAAGTTGTCCACTAAAAAATCAGTTTTGATTGCGTCACAAGCACAGTACTGGTTACGCAGAACTAATTGTTTGTTCGTTTGTAGAGAATTTTCCAGAAAATTACAAAAATTATTCCAAGAATTATGTTCATTGTATCATAAATCGTTGGGAAATAGCCTTTGTCGTTGAACTTGTGAACGTGAATGACGCGGCTTCGTTATTGGTCGTTTGGGTGGTTTGGCCAATCGCAGAGCTCTGATGAGGCGTGCTACCATTTACAACTCTCCACACCCTAATTTCTATGGAAAATCAGTGTAATCGAACTGCGGCAGAGGTACTCACAATCAAATGAAGAACTAGCTGAGTATCTGCCTGGATTGGTGATGTTGATCCCTGTAGTGATGACTCAGTTCCTCCGCTTGTCTATTCACTAAGCAATGAATCATCCGTCGGATGACTCGTCCTGCCCCCGTTATTCAAAGTGAGAAAGTCATTTTTAGCCGATTGCGGATTAGTACAATTTGTGCTTGGAAATATCAGGATAATGCGCTAATTGTTAGATTGATGATGAAAAGGTCAGCTTGCGTCCACGTGCAATGATGTTCTGGGAATGTCGGTTTATTCAGTCTTACAAATCAAATTTCCGTTAGAGAAACTGTACTCATTAACGTATACCCAAAATATCTCGTTCTCTGTTGCAAATTTCCTCGTGCACTGATGAATCATTCTAGGAAAGCCCCGTTATGGAATCATTTTTTTCCAGAAGGTTGAAAACAAAGTGCGAAGTTAAAATGGCAAAAGGAAAGCAAATTGGTACAAACAAATCGAAGCGATTTATTTGTACTTGTGTGTTTGAGGATTACGTCATAGTAACTTATCAGCGCGAGAACTGATACCCGGCTGAGTCCCTATTACGATGATATTATTCTTATGCCTCCAGAAGTTGTGAATATCTGGAGTAGTCTCAGGGTTTAGGCATGCTGGACATGATACTGGAAGAAACCAGTAGGGAAATAGAAGGAATTACAATGTAATTTGGGCGGAAAGTGTTGAATTTACAACAAATACATTCGAAACTCACCGAAATTCGGGCTGGAGAGCCGATTGCTTGGAAAATAGCTGATCTACTGGCAGCTCATTCGGAATTTATCCAGAAACTGCCGGAATTTTGGCTAATAATTGATGAACGCAGAAATTCTCCGTGATTTTTCTAGAAACCGCGAGTTTAGAGTCATCAAAAGACAAAAATTCCCTGAAGATACGGTTGGGGATCAGTTCTCGTTGGTCTTCATTTCAGTTTTCGTGAAAATCATAAGTGTGAGTCTTTCTTAAGGTTATTCGAAAACTTTGAGGGTTTGAAATGAATAAAAGTGAACTAACAAAGTCTAAAGCATGGGGCTAACAATGTCAGTGGAAAAGATGCATATTGATTACAAACCTACCTCGCTTATCTTAGGATTGCCGGCGGAGTCGGGAGGCGTAAGATAATTTTGGATGGAATGACCCTTAAACTCGTTTTGGGTTACTTGGAGAGCAGTATGCTACAGTATGTGTGTAAAAATAGACTTGATTTTAAAATTGACTGATGTGAAAGCTTTTTGCGCTACTAGCGCTGCATAAATTGTTGGTACACTTGAGCGTATCCACGCTGCCCCTTGGGCTTGAAGTCTGCTAAACAGGGCATGATATTCCTAGGATGTAGCCTATTTATTCCGGCGCTTGCAGAAAGTTCGCCCCCCAGTTCAGCTGATTTCTTCCAGCTGATCTGGTATAAGCATAAGCCAGCCTCTGAGAAGGTCATATTCCATTAGGAATACGCTGAAAAAAGAATGCTACGCCTCCGCTGTATCCTGTCCTAAGTCCCATGTCCTAAGAATGTCCTTAGACAAATGTCTACGCCTGAGCCTGATCTCACTACAAGTTTTGCCTTACGTTATAAATGGCATCACCCGAGAGTACTGTAGACCTTCATCAAAGCAGTGCACCATGGTGATGACACTTGGAATAGAGGAGATTCTTCTTCTGGCGTGGATGACGTGAAGTTGTTTGCATAATGATATTAAGGGGATTTTGGGATTTTGGTCTTATCCTGGAGTTGGATCCACACATACTTAGGTGATTTACCAAGATAAGATTAATGTGAAGTCAGCTGTGACGTGAAGGAAAGAGCTGTCAGAAAAAAAAGCTCTTCAGGGGTCCTACAACGCTATGTATCCGAGAAATCCAGTAAGTTGTCTCAGAAAAAAAAACCTCTGCAACTAGCAGTAGCTATGCGAGATCTCCTCGTGCTCCTTGATCCCATGAGCTCCTGAAAAAAATTCTGAATCCACGGAGGAGGTGCAACGAGACGATTTCAATTAAAACTGAATCCTTGACTGGTATTCATGTATAATTGCGCACCATTTCACCCAGTTCCGTTCTTTGCTTCCTATTACTAGTGTACTTGTTTCTAGAAGTGCACCAATAATTGCTTTTTACCCTGGAATTTCTAGGATAAGGCCCAAGGGAATTATACAATATTTGCCTCAGCTGATTCCAACGTGGTGTTTGAACATTCTTTCTTCTGCTGCTAATTTAGCTGCTAAAATTAAAGCAGGCTTAACCTAGAAGGGTCAAACTGGGAGTGTGGGGAGGAAGGGGAGAGGGGGGGGGGGTGAGGGCTAAGTGTAACATTATACCAATTATGCCTTAAAAAAATGGGTTGCTGATGTGCCAGAAACACATCAGCTGACTTCTAGCTGTAATAAATCTTATCTATACTTCCCCTAAAACAAAAAATGTATACTTAGAAAGATTTACAGATTGAATAACAAGAAATATATTCGACTTTTCCACTCAGTTGGATGTTGGAAAAATAGAGTTTTCTTGTTTAACTATTCCAGATTTCTTGAAAAATCCTAGCTAAAGCTAACTATGGTTCCCAGACAATCTAGTTTGTTCGTTATTTAGGCAAAAATTTCTAACTCTGATCCTGGAAAATCTTCCACCGACTGAGCATTTCCAGAAGGAAAGCATTCATTCATAGTAATCAACCACTTTTTCGGCAAAATTTGGGTTATGCCGGAAAACGGTCAAAGTGGGACATTGTTCCTGGAAGGGGCATCTTTCCAGGAATGGCTTATTTAGATGATGTCCTTTGATTTCTGGACAAATTCTGGTTGGGTGCATTTGGCGTAAATCTGCATCCTCAAAAAACACCAATTCTGCTTATACTTTAGGCGAATCCGTTGGTTCCGGCTTGGATTCCCGCTGAATTCTGCTCATTTCTCAGCCACATCTCTTGCTTTTTTTCAGGAATAGAGACGAGCTGTTGTCAATAGAGCAATTAAAATTTTCTACATACCTACTCCTTAATAATATAGGCACTTCTGACAAGAAATGCTTAAGCTTCCTGGATAATTGCTAGTTTCATATCATAGTTAACCAGCACCTTCGACAAAATTGCTACCATCCGGTGGCGAACGTAGACAGTTTAGGGCAAAGGTGGTATTGTCAAAGGGAAGAGTAGAGTCTTCATCATTTCGGAGACCAACGGCGCTGGGATTTTAAGGATAACGTGGTTAAAAGTTAATTGTCAGTTCTTGCAATTAAAATTAAGTATTTAGAGGTGATTTCAAAGTAATCTAATATGAAATTTTATCTACTGCATTCGCTGCACGTGCTACCACCCACCTCTTCGAGTTTTTTTTTGAGAAGCCTTACGCAAACGAGAGTGCTTCCGGCTTCATCACGTCACCGATGAAAGAGATTTGCTAATCTTTCATCCATAGATCATTCTCAGCAATTTCGCTGATGATAGTCCTCGGGCGGATTCGATTAAATAACGGGGTTTTCGCGGCTCGGCGGCGGCTGACGAGGTGAGCTGCTGCTGCGCTCTCGAGGGCGCGATAAGTTTGGAGCAGAGATTAGTCTGGAGCCGCAGTAGGATCCAGACGCAGTGGATTTAGTTATCGAGGCGTAGATTCGCAAATAAGTGCAGGGAGTGGAATCGAGGAAGCAAAGTTGTGGCATTTCCCAAAAAAAGGTGTAAATTTCCTAAGTAAGACGGGAAGCCGCTCATTTTGTTGTGCCTGGCAAAATGTTCCTAGTGTCTGGACTACTCAGTACCTGCTGGAATGCAGCAGTCACTCTACGCATGTTTTTCTTTGGATTCTATGAGATTACTGTACGTTGCGGTGTAATTAAGCCCGAATACAGTACCTCTCCTAATTAATGTCCAAAACTCCATCAAAAGCAGTCAAGAACATTGGTAGTGGACCAAATTGATTTTTTAAACAAGCAATCGAAAGATCTCGTGCTCCTAATTTAAAATTTCTATGCGAAAATCGACTTTCAGCTCAAATTTGTTTGAATGTACCTTGCCAATAAATTGCTATGGAGGTTTTTCAATGAAAAATTCACATTTTTCTTGTCAATTTCATCTCATGCACATTTTTTGTGTAGATATTTGGAATAAGGAGCTCCGAAGCTTTTGATTGGTCACTTCAGTGTCCACTCTAAATGATTCTGACGGTTTTCGACAAATTTTGGGACAAAAATTGCGTGCGAAATTGCAAATTGTTAGATCTGTTCGAATTCGAATATTCGATTTTGAATAAGTCGAAAGTTAGATGTTTGAAGAAATGCAGAGTAGTACAAAACTGATGGAAAGATGAGGAACGTTGTAGAATTTCTTCATTCTTTAATATTCGATTTTTTTTTTGAATTGGCCCTCAAATCATTAAATAAATGAATTAAAACGCTCCGGTTTTATTCGACCATATGGTCATATGTCAAGTATACGGTACATACAGCATATCAAAGAGTTTTCCTGCTACCTTTTACGGAGATGTTATTCTAAGCTCTTAACGCTTTTCCAGTGGAATTACCATCGCAATCTTCTTACATAAATTGTTATTTTCATCCATTCTTCTACGCTAATCTTACCGTACTCTTATAACGTAGTATTATACTGCAAATTATGTGTGACATTCGTCTTCGTCGAGTCACTTAATCCTCCCATTCAAAAGTTCAGCGTTTATTTTCGAGTTTCTAGGCCCCTAATGTGCGACAATGCTGAATTTTTAGTGGCTACCTGAGGTAACTAAGGCATTAGCCTAGCCTTCTAATGAATTCTTCCGGTAAGGAATACGAGGATGTCGCTCGAATGATTAATCGCCGCTCGCGCAGCAGAGCATACCATATGGGGATATCATCGCAGAAAACTAAATTATTCATTTTTGACTCCAGGATCTTTGACTTCTAGGTGTCTACTTCCCTTATGATGAATGTCTTCCTGGATCTGAAAGAATCTTGGACTTTGAAGTAAAGATGACAAGTTTTCTGGATATTTTGGTGGAAAACTACCATGATTTAAAGAATATTTTGTCCAATTTTATTCCGCAAGAGAAAATAATTTTTCCAAAGAAGTTGAATATTCATGAGAACTGTTGACCAGAGGATCACCGATGCATCAAAATCCGTGAAATTTCAGGCATTCCGTACCGGTGGTCTGTTGACGGGCATTCTTCACCTCACCGCTCTAGCAGTCGCTCATTACCTGCAAATTCAACGGCCTTTTGATCATCAGAAGTTATTATCGCTAAGAACTGTGCAGGTATTCAGGGAATCATTAAAAATTCCTAAACTCTACCATGACCCTGGAAATTTAGGTGGTTGTCTTCTTCATATGGGCTGTACCTCCACTAAGCTTGATCATCTACTTCAGTAGTTGGCCTGGTCAAGGCTATAGGTGAGTTTGGTTACTGGATTCGTTGGATTTTGGTTCGAAAATTTTCTTAGAACTTTTCCGAAATGTCCTATTTTGAGAAATTATTGTAAAATTGCTGTATTTTACTGCTTTTCCATAAAATTATGGTATCTCTCCTCACTCAAATTCAAATATCAAAATGAATACCAAATTAATCAAAGTATCCATTTTTTAAACAAAAACAATCCTTTCTTGCCGTGATTTTTCCAAGGCAGCAGGCTTTCTTTCTAGTCGATGCAGGTGTAAATAGCCCTTCACTGAATATTGTTTCAAAATCAAATCAAATATGAAAATAAATTCGTCGAAATGAAACTTCGGCCGTTTGTTCCAGCCAATCTTCTAAAAAATGTTTAAAATTCCCTCCATCTATTCCGCTGAAAATAGACAAAAGTATGAAATACCACAAATAAGTTTGTGACAGTTGTCCAGAGTGCGTCAACTGTTACATGCTAGTCTTCTGCACATTTTCATCTCGATTTTATTCTGAAACTCTCCGCAATGAGTTTATGACGGTTGTCCTGAGTGAAGTAATCCTCAAACAGTACAAGCCAAATACTGATTCCCTCTGATTTCATCCTCAATCCCCGATTATGTGCTTGGCAGTGAACCTGTGGCGGTTGTCCAGTGCAAAATGCTTGCCAAATGTTTGTTTATGACTTATTTTGTGGCAGCCAGAGAGGCGCGTTCGCCATAAGAATAGTAATAGAATAGGAATAGGAATAGATTCCTGATTCCTCCTTCATTATTGAAGGTCATCATTTTCCTAACCAGTCCTCAAACTCTAGAATTACATAGACAACTGTCACAAATGTTCCGCCTCCATCGTCCATTGCGCACTTCGATGTGCTTCTCTTTTGTGGTGCTGGGATCAGTGTGCAAGACGCATTGCGAGACGCAAGTCATGCCATGTCTGCTGATTTTGTGCAAAAATCGCTTATGGTAGTCGGCAGTGTGGAGAGTTTTTCGGAATATTTTGCAGTTGGAATAGTTTTTTGAACGCTACTTGATGCTGTCGCTACATCCTGTCGAATTTCCGGTGATGTCCAGGAAAACTTCCTGCTTTTGCAATGGATTAATAACCACCGTCTGGGATATCACATGTCGTTTATTTTTAGTAAATCCACTCAAAGGATTACCTCTAGATATGGTAGGTGTCGACCAAAACACTTAATTCTAACGATCAGCTGATCAACTTACGAAGTACTAGTTTGTACGTAAGCACTTTACGGTCTACCAGTTGAGCGTATAATCTGTCTGTCTACATGGAGCATTAGCTCATTCATAGGTGATGAAAAATTGTTGTTCGAGCGTTGAACGCGACGAACAAGCGGCTTCATCTTCATGAGTCAAAAGATCAAAGTCCAAGAGATCGAGAATCGAGTCGACTTATGAATACCTCAATTTTCGAGTCGTCGCCGATTTGAGCGCGTGGGTGCGCTTGCAGCGGTGAGCGAGCGATCCACGGGTACAAATAGGTTGGCAGCTTTGTCACCTGGGGACAAACTGCTCCTGTTTTTGGCGTATACAAGCGCTAAATGCTATAAATATTAGTGTAAACTATGGTTTATATGGAAAAAAAAATAAGTGTAATTTGCAGTGAATCCCTGAGCGAAATGACGATGATGAGATTGGTGTCTCTAAGGCACCAAAATTGCTCAGAAATTTTGAAGATTACATGTATTCATGACAGACGAGAAGTGGTCCCTGATTCAGTAATCTTAGATCACCAAGTCTGCTCATATATCCTGGTGATTACCAGATTCCATGGCAGACGAGAACTGTTCCCCAGAACTGTTGTTGCTGTACCATCGAAATCGCTCTTAAAAGCTGACCACTTTCACATTTCATGGCAGGCGAGAACTAGTCCCCTAGTTCATTGCTGTTAAACCTGTTACACCATCAAAATTGCTCAGAAGCGCTGACCTTTGCAAGTTTTATGGCTGGTGAGGATTGGTTCCTGGTAATCTTGCCCTACCAAAACTAGTTAGAAACGTTTAACTTTAGCAGATATCAAATTGGGTGAGAACTGGTCCCTGCGTAATTTTCCACCATTTTCGAAAACTCCTTTCAGAGAAGATGAGGCGTAGAACGCCTCATCCAACATCAAAAGAACATAATTCACATGGATATGCTCGGCAGTTGGAAGAAGGCACCATGTTCAAACTATGCTGGGGACCAGTTCTCGTTTGGGAGTTGTGTCATTTGCCAGCTGGCGCACATGTTGCTATAAAAGATAAGCTGAAATTTGAATTGGCAGAGCAACGTTGTTCTCAACACACCTTGAGTTACGCTTCATTGCCCAAAGATATCTCAATTTCCTTTGGTCTACCCTTCGAGAACGTCTTCCGCAGCCAAGAACAACAACGAACTAGGATCCAATTTCCAGATGTACTTCCATTTAAAAGAAATAAATTGGTTTCCGCTCTCAAGATCCTTCTAATTAAATCTAAACGCCTGGAATGGCGGCGAACTTTTGATGAAAAGCTCAAATCGTTCTCTGGAGTCCATGCTTGTTTATACGAACGTTTAATTTTCGTTGTTGTTCTCACTGGCGAAGATTCACTGGGAAATTTGGCATAATTAAATCATCTTCACTGGTCCTATTGTTTACAGGAGAAGCTCTGAATAGCGAGGAATGAATCACATGCGATGGTTTGATTCCAGAAAATTAGTGGATCATTTATGGCAATTTTCCAGAAGTGAGCAAATTCATAAGCAACCAATAGAAGCAGAATTATCATATCAAATTTATACGTGGTGAAAACTCGTCCAGTTTCTTGTATCTGAGTAGTCTATCGCCTCCCTCCTTGTTACTAGAACGGCAACGTCAATGTTGAAGCCACTATCAAAAATATGCTCCATAGCTACAAGCTGCCCCATCGCCAATATTTGACAATGTAGGCTTCAAAGGGTGTCAGAGAATTGTCAAAAGTAGAATGATTCTGTGTCCTTACTTTTGTTCAGTTTTGAAATTGCGTCCATCTCCACAGTTCACGCCTGCATAGGTCAAAAGGGCGGGATTCAGCCAGTCTTTGATTGGTGGGTTCAAAGTGGCTATTTTTCTTAGATTACGCAAGAGGCTATCAACTAGATCGAATTGTACTGCTCACGCACAATGCGGTCATTCATCTAACTATTATAATATCCAGAAAATAAAGTAATCTTCTCCCCTCAATGACTTTTCTGTACAGTGCATGCATCGCATATCTATATATCTATGCTTCCCAAAGACAATCAAACGTCTGTCGGGTATTTGGGAACAGTCCCTATCCACTCTTCGTATGAACCAGGATTCCTCCAGAATTTTTCCATTTTCAGGAACGACGCCTGCATTGGCATCGCTTTCTACGAGAACTTCTTTTTCCGTGCTCAAATTTCTCTGATCATCATCATTCTGATGATCACCACAAGTGTACTCTACTGGAAAATGCTGTCAAAAGTCAGCGAGGTGAGTTGGAGCAGTTTTTGGGGCGCTTGTAGCGGTTGCTATGCTGAAAATGCTACTCTTCGAATTATAGAAGGTTTCACGCGGATGGGATGGTGGATTATATTTTCTGACTGAGGAGTCATAAAAATACGTCCCCTTTTTCCGGGAAAATCTCGAAAAATGAAAAGTAAACTACTCTAAAGTGTTGCCCCGCCCATGTGCAGGCGGATGACAGATAAGAGACCATACCGGTGAAGAACTGCTCTTGTTCTTTTTTTTTGTGGATAACGTCAGTTTTTCAAGTATTCGGATGTGGATACGGTCAAGCCCGCATTCTCTGAAAAGGATTTGTTTGAGCATCTTCAAAAAGTACAATAATCTCCCTGATGCTCCACTGCCAAGCACTGAACCAATGCTAAAATTCGCCAGGAGAAAGAAAAAGCCTGAAATCTTTTTTCGTATAGGCACAAATTACATACATATACATAGTTTCTCTGCTTAACTATTGAGTTTTGTCCTTCACCTAAGAAAAAGTTGCACAGAAATTTCTACTAGAGTTTGCAGCGTGCATTAAAAGAACCATGGCAGGCAGTGTTTGATCTCACACCAACACAAAAAGCCTCATTTCGGTAAATTGTCCAATAAGGAACGAAACAAATCACACTGCTGTATGTTAGATGACATTAAGGGAAATTTATGCACATAATTTATGGCCACTGACATTAATTTAAGACGGCATTCCCGGGGAGATGACGTGAGTGAACCGTGGCTGGGTCATACATCAAAAAAATCTGGAAGACTGAGGGAGAAAACTAGAGAATTCATCGCAGTCTCCATCGGGTCATGTAAAAAGTGGCAGTTGTCCTTGAAACTACGTATGTATGCTGATGTAAGTAAGTAAATGAGGCTTGTAGGTAAATGGGTAAGTAGGACATAAGTAAATGAGGCTTGTAAGTAAATGGTAAGTTGGACCGAGGAAGTTCAACTGCAAGCAAGTGTTCCACGTTGAGTGTTTTGAGCGATTCATCGTTTTTTTCTGGAAATTCATCCCTGTTCAGGGAAATTTATCTCTACTTTTCACGGAAATTCTCCGTTTCTCCATCTACCCCCTCCCTACCTCCAATGCCGATTTTCGATAGTAAAGTGTGAACCACCCTTTGCCCCACCGCTGAGCAGGAATTTGTACATAATTTCCCATAGTTACCCATGATTTTCCTGGATGCAGTTGATAGAAAGTTGTCCCTCTGGCTGCTTGAGCAGGCAATATCGATCGATGTAAAAAGGGGCGGTGTCATGAACACTTGACAAAACCACGATTATAACTTGAGAACTATTTTTAACTCAATTTTAAGTAAGCAAAAATATGCGTGTGTCCATAAGTTGGGAGAAACAATAGTCTTGTTATTGTTGCAGCAAGACCACGCCCACCTGGCTGATTTGTTAGTCTTTCTGGCTTTGCAAATAATTCTAATATTTTTTCTCGAAGGAAAATAACGCCTCATCACCATTCCCTAGTCGAATTACCACCGAACGTGTACTTTTTCTGCAAATTCACGCAAAGCCCCCAGATTTACGCACTACTGGGAGGCGTTTATTACAAGAGTTCGTTATTATTAGCAACAGGAAGTATAATAGGTGACTATTTTACATGATTGCCCCTCCCACTTGTCTAAATATACACTAATTATGGCTAAATTTGCATAAACTCGAGGAAATTTATGCGTTCACGTGCACTGTCGTTCGTATGTCCTCTGGAACAACAACACGGAATTCTCGCCCGTAATAGAGGAAGCCCTTAGTTCGTGACAGGATTCCCAAACAGGGATAATTCGGATAATTCTTATGAGAGTCCTTGCTCGTTCAAGGAAGTGTACAAATGCTACGAACGTTAAATCTCTTGCATTTCACGTGCAGGCTGTAATCCGACACTTCCCTGTGGATATAAGTGCAAATTAGGCATAAGATGGCAAAAAAGGTGGAGTGGAAGTTCATGCAGCTGTACAATTTTAGCTTATTTAGTCAGGGGTGAATCTTTTCAATTAAGCATTTTGGAATGAAAGCAGAGGCATAGGAAAAATTGTTTTGAAAACGTCCCGGCAACAATAGCGTGCAGCTGGTTTGCCGCGCCGCGTGCATGGTGCGGCGCGGCAGACCAGACGGGCGGTATTCTGTGATACAAGAGTGACTGACAATGTATGTACATAATACTCTTTGGCTCCCAGATCACTCCACTTCCTTCCAGCAGATTTTTTCACCCAAGGATCCAGTCATCAAAAATGAATAAATAGGGAATAAATGAAATAAATATGATCATGGAAAATCGTCGAGAAATGAGAACCTGCTGCTATACTCCTTGAGGCGGCTTCGGTTGCAACGGCAGCAGCGGTAGTGATTTTGGTGCGTACTGATGGTGGGCGACGCGTTGCTGGAGCAGTCGCATGGGCAATAAATCGATACGTATCAAAACCACTGTCGCCGCAGTGCAAGAAGCCAAAGTCACCATGCTCCTGGAGGAAATTAGGGACAGTGATTTTTTTTATGACCTGAATGCTTACGAAAGGAAGGGTTTACTCCTTTTTACTCATTGTAGGAGGTTTAGCCATCACGGAAAGGTTTACCCACCTCATCCAAGCCCAGGCCTATAATCACTCCCATTCCAGGTCCGCTCAAAAACCTTATCCGCAACGTCAGCGCGCGGACGACGGACCGTGGTGACGGCGGCGTTGATTTTCGGCACGTTCCTGGTCGGTTGGATGCCGGCAAGCATCCTGTTCCTGATGACAGCCGACGGTATGCCGCTGTTCCGGAAGTCCAGCGTGCTGGTGAACGTGCTTTCCATAGTTGTGCTCATCAATATAATGATCAAATCGCTGACAAATCCAATCATCTACGCGACTAGGTCAGTCTATACTATCGCTCGCGGTTTTTTTCATGACCATAGTTGATTTCAAAATTCAGGATACCTGAAATTCGACATTTCGTTTTGCATCGTCTCTTGTGGAGGATCGTGCCACTTCGAGAAGACACCACTGCTCGTGAAGAGAACGCCAAGAAAATGGAGAAGACGCCATTGCGACATTCAGCCGCGAACTCCTAAGCGACTCAGCGGAAGTATAGCCGATCTGTGATAGCGCAACGGGTGCGCATGCGTTCTGGAATAGACTCGGATATCTAGGATTGATCGCAAAATCGCTGCTTGATCACGGTTTGTAGCTTTGTAGCGCGAGAAGATGTTAGGGGAAGGAGGACGCGGCGAGGAAGTATAAACGCTCAGGACGTGGCGAGCACACTGTTCTCTTCCATGGATTCTATGGTTTGAGCAATGACGTCGTCTTGGAATGACACTGTAAAAATGTTAAATTTTAGTTGCACGACATGAGAAAGCGGTTCTACCGCGGCAGTAAACTGTTTCCTCTGGATTTTTGTCTTAAAGCTAGTCGCCCGCTACCAGTTGCCCATACACCAGGCATTATCGCTGCCTTCAGTCCTGAGTGGTAGTCGTCCGGAGCAAAACTTTAGCGGGAGCTAAGCAAAATCACCACTCATCTAATTCTCCTCGGGTCAGATTTTTGCTCTGGTCCACGTTTTTCGCCGTCGAAGACTACAGCTTCTCTCTGAGCATCTTCTCAGCGTCAAACTATGAACACTCCTCATTCGCAGAAATTTCCAGCCAACCATTTTTTGTACATGTGTGGAATACTGTCATGTTGCTTCGCGAAAACTCGTCCAAATACGTTTCACGCCTTTCATTCACGGGAGCCTTCGTCTCATTTCTCGTATGTTTCGATTTTTACGCGTAAAATAAACATTGTTCATAACTAAGTGCTTATGTTTCCAAGGAAGTGTTCAGACGGCAAAGTACCTTCCTTTTTTTGGTATGTCCTAGGAGATGAGCATCAAATGACTCACCTGAAACACCATAATTCACGCATCAACGATCTGCTTGAATAAGTGCTGAGCAATTATTTGCAAATATCCAATTTGAGAGTGAGAACCATGTAATTTGAGGGGGCTGCGACTGATTATTAGTGATGAATTCTCAAATGACTATACTTTTTACTAGTTTTAATTGGAGAAGGATGCGACAGTCTTCAGAAAGCGTCTCATGGAACACGTCAGGCTGGGCATATCAGCAAGTCAGCGGAAATTTTCTTATCACCTAGCGAAATAGGTTTGGAACATCGTGAGCTGATGGTTATCTGAATGGATTGTTAAGGGGTGACTGCAGGTAAATAACTGGGTCCGGCTGAATAAATAAAAGTTAAATTGATGGATTTCAGAAAATTTAGAGGGTAACTCGAAGACGAGTGGAGAGATGGATGTGTTCTTGTGAGGTTGCAGGTTTCAATTTTGTTTTTCAAGCATCAAAGGGTTAGGCTTATGATGAAGTCCATGAAAAATTAATAGAAAAGAAATAAAGGGTAGTACTAATAAATATAAACAATAAGACAAATGTAGTAAAGAAATAAACATCATCTAACTCCAATCAGGCCTTAAGGACAGCAATTTCTGGGAAGCTAAGCAAAAATACACCAATTCCTAATCTCTTCCATAGCAAAAACAGTATTTAAAATATTTCAGTGATGTACATATAAAGAATATAACAAAAAATAATAATTAAATGCTAATGATCGAGTGAGTGACGAAAGCACACGGAACGAGAAAATGGAGTTTCCAAGCAGCTATTGTCACCTTGCAAGAGTTCTGTTCCAATTGACAGTACCTGGTGCCTTCCGTTCCATCATCCATATCCATGGGATGTATGTACGGATGTGGATGTGTAAGCTTGAGAAGTTGGGTCTCCCGGAAACACGTTGGATTAATTGTGTTGAAATGCGTATTAAAAAAACAAGTATTCCACCTATATTGGGATGTTCTAATGAAGGTCAGGAAGAGTAAATAGAAATTGAATAACTAATAAAAATACTGAAATATGTCTTCAGATAAAGGTCAAAGAATAGTAGAGTTTACAAAAGATTGAAATTTTGTCGAAGTTGACAAATGCTAAACAAAAGATAGATTTACATCGAAATTGCAAGGAATATGGCTAAGGCCGATAAGGAATGTGCTCTTGTAAGAAATCCTGTTGCTGCTGTTCCTGATACTGCACTGAAAAATTATTTTATTCTGCCAGAAGGAGGTCAAAATCCTGATTATCAATCGCGCGTTTCGGTCGGCCGCAACCTTTCGTCAATCGACTTTTTGCTGACACTTTGCAAATCCGTTCTCCCTTAGAACTTCGTTTTATCCCAGTTTTTAGCAGTTCTTCTTAGTGCAGTGGAAGTAAAGATCACAACGAACTTCTTGGCATCTTTATCTTTCCCTCTCTCATCATCATTGTAAACTGCCATTCCAAAGTACCTACATACATAGTTATTTATTTATTTATTTATTTATTTATTTATTTATTGAGACACTCACTCGAGGGTGCACCAAAAATACTAATGATACTAATATACTACTAATACTAAAACTATACTACACTACTAAAACTACTAAAATACTAACACAATACTAGAAACCAAAAATACCAAAAGTACTTCCTACTCAGCCCTCAACTTTGTCTTTGATTGACTTTATTCTCTCTCTCTCTTCCTGACCTTTTTTCTCTTATCTCTCTCTCTCGACTCCATGATCATATATATAATGTTGGCCGAAGATTAGCCATCTAAGCTTTTTTTGCTTTTTTTGCCTAGCAATTTCCGAGGCTTGAACTCGGAATTCCATCTTTTTGCCGTCTCTTTGCATTTTCAAACTTATATTAGTTAGTATTAGTTTGAAACTTCAAAAAAAAACAGTTAAAAGAATTTAGGCTCCATGAAGAGTGTAGTATTCCTGAATTTAGCAGTCCAACCTCGCATTGATTAAGTATTACTCATAAATGTCCTTTGCTTGCATTTTCGAGAATCGTTTTCGAGAGTTCTGTATGGAGAGAACGAAAAGGAGCAGCAGACAACAACGGTGTACATGCTTGCGTATAAAGCTTCCGTAAGATTCCTTTTTGTGAGCTCTGGGATCCTGTTAGTAAGACAGCGCACAGTAGAGAAACCTCCTCTTTTTGTCTTGCTTCGGCCCAATTTCTCTCTAGAAGATTTGGCTCAAAAACGTTTTCTTAGCACCTTTGCACGAATCCCTGTACAAATTTGTGATCAACAGCTCTTGGCGATTCTTTAGCTTGAAAATCTTTGAAATTACCACATACTGGTTGGTACGGTTCTTTAGTTTAGAACAGGTACATCATCTTCGTCCGCCTATATTTCCATTGAGGATCTTTTGGCTGTGATTTTTTTCTTCATTTTGATTCCAAAGCCTTTATAAGTTCGCTGACATGTAAAATGTCCAAAGATTTTCAGTTCTTTCTGAAAAATGCTCATCAAACAGGCCACGGCTCAGGGATAATCACTCGATCATTTGTCGCTTCGCGTGGGCAACAAATTCCTTAGTATTCATTTCTGGCAAAGTCTAGGATCAGGTACCAGGTATGTCATTATATTAAGAGAATCTATCCTAAATGTGTCTGAAAGGACTCTTCGTAATGAATAGCGGGAAATCTATGGTTACACAGTCAGCAAGGGTGCTGTAATTCCTTTATTTAAATCATAGAAAAAACAACATTTCGTAACAAGAAAATATTATGAGAGCGACCTTTAGCAGCAGTATTCAATAACCCGAGTCACCTTAATATACAACAGGGCGAAGAAAGCTCATTACGCTAGTATTGCACATTGGTGAAAGCAAACAACTGTGCGACGCCAACGGCCCGCTAGACTCTTCTGGCCTTGTTCCTGTTCAACAACCGCTTGTAAGCCCACACTCGACGCTTGAACTCCTCGGCATCCTTGGCCCGCGGCACAACGCACGGTCCTCGTTGCGGATCAGCAGCTACACGTTCCGGGCAGTACATACTGTTCAGTTTGATCGTATCCCACCTGGAAGTACATGAGAATTAGTTTTTTATCCAGAATTATTTGATATTGTTGAGAAATAGTGCTGGTCCCTCAACCGTTTTGGTTTTGGCTCCAAGATGATGGAGAAAAGCCCTCATTTTTGAGACAGCCATCAAACTTGCCATAAACTACCAATAATAATTCAACAAGATTTAGCTGCCAATAATAATCCAACCTAGGAAACATGCCATCAAACACAATGAGCATGTAGAGTAGGCTAAGGGGTAGGGAGATGCTTAACCCACCATTAATTACTTTACATACTACATGTTCTATGTAATAAGTACATACGTGCTAAGTAAGTGGAACCATGACAAAGTACATAGTAGAAAGGATATGTTGTTACTGTCTGAACTACATATCTTGCAAGCATTCTTAGTCCACCAAACCTTTGTGCTAGAAAACAAGCACGTTTGCCTTGGCATGTCAGTAAATTTGCCAGACTATTTTGGGAAGCAATGGAAAATTATCGAGAAAATATGTTTGGATTATCCTATGTGTATACTTTGAAATTCTATGATAAATAACCATTGAGAAAAGTGTCAGTCTCATTTCGGAAGCGATGTGGTTTTGCATAAAAAGCAACAAGAACAACCATGTTGACACTAGTTTCCAAAGAGATCCTGGGAGGAGGTGTAAGGAAGGCGAGAGAACAATAAGCAAAATTTACCCGGCATTTTCTCAAAATTTACTCTGTAGTCTCATCGGTAGTTCGAAAGATACACGGATTGAGCAGAGTTTAGCAGCAGTTTACCAAAAATGGGCGAAACACTGCAGATTACTGCGGATTCTTTTTAGTTGGACATCCCCTGCATTTCAACAGAAAATTTTATAAGATTACGGACTTCGAAGTGTAAATTTTCCGTTTTTCTCCTTTTTACGCTTTCCATTTTACGGTCATCCTCGAGCTGAATTTTTCTAACGTTTAACGAGTTGAGCAAGAAAATTGAGAATCCCCGTAAAATTTTGGAGAACGCGAAAAAAAAAAACTTCTTTTCCTTTCAAGAGCCAGTGAGATTAAAGGAACTAGGTATCCCTTCATAACTTGAATGCTTATGTTGTAATCTTCGGCTCCATACTTTTCCTTGATCTATCGATGTTTGTGCGACGATCCATCCATGACTCTTCCTTGATGTACATACTCGATTGACCGCCTGTTTCATTTTCAGTTTTGAAAAGCGGCCCTCAATTTTTCTTTCATGTTGACCTTTCAATGGTGAGATCGATTGATATCCTACGCATTTTCTACCTATCCGCTTTATTCAACTTGTGACTAAAGGTCTGAATAAGCGATTACGTGAGTTCACAGCATGTATTATACGAATATCTCAGAAAAAGTGTAAACCTGCTGCTTATCCGGATTATTGAATTCCTATAAGATTACGGAAGCTCAATTTTGGGATGTGCAGCACGGTCATACTTGGTTTACTAGCATGTTCTGCCGAAAGAGTTTGTGCAGAGGTCATTGCTGACTAGTGCGCTTCATTTGCTCTTTTTAACTAATTCCGACTACTCGGAAATTCTAGGAACCATGTTTTGTTCGAGATTGTAAGATGCAAATCTCATGATTAAGTCATGTGTGCTCGTGTAGAACACGGTTTTTAAAAATCAAAAGTTCTGCACCAGCAATGGTCAAATCCATGGAAACCCCTTGCATACCTATGCAAACCCCATGCGTCTTCAAATCCGATGCAAATCCACTGCAAAACCACTGCAAATCCCATGCACACCTATGCTGGGCTAGCATTTAAGGTTCTAAGTTACCTGAGTAGATGGTTACCTTACATCAGTTACGAGAGCAGTTTTTTTTTGTGCCAGAGTAAATCTCAGAGACCAACACTGACCACCTTGGACAGACTAGTATCCTGGATGGGGAGACCTTTGCCTCTTCATTGTCCCGACCAGCATAATGTCAGATTATGAATATTCCAAGAACGCTTACTTTGTGAGTAATCCGACTCTCTGTCCGGCTCCGATATCCACGTCATTACGAGCTGGGCAGTACTGAGTGAGACGGTACCTGGAAGTAGGGGACTTATGGGCTTATATCCGCTCTGAGAACAAATTCTTTACGAGGAACTGATTGGCTCGTTCCATTAGGACAAATTAAATGCCTTTTTGAATGGAATAGTGAGCGGGGGCGAGGGATACTTTCGAAAAAGGGGGATCTGACCTATTTTAATGCAAGATTTTCCCCTAATCGTTCTTTTTTTTACTTATTTGCTTATTGGCAAACAAACGAACTACAACAAACATAATTTGAAGTTGTCTGGTGGATGAATTATGGGACCTAATGAGGAATTCTGAGCAAAAGCGTCTGTTTTCCGAAGATTCGGGAGGAACGCTCGTCCAGTCAGCTGTTATTCGTCTCGAATTCCTTACTAGGAGTGAAATTTTCTGCATTGAGCATTTCGCTTAACAGTTGGGCACTAGTGCAGAAATATCTTCATCGCTACCTGAGGCCCTTGCGCGATTCAGCACAAGCATCCCCTTTATACATACATATAATAAATCCTTGAATAACTTACTTATCCCTGGCCCAAAGTGGAATCGTCACGCTCTCCGGGTCGAATGGCCACATCAGCTGAGCCGGCTGGAAGGCGGGTTGTCGGATCAATGGCACAGGCCTGAAAACATAATAAGGGTTATCACAAGCATTCACATATTCGATAGTACAGGTTGGGCCAAAAATACTGTAACAAAGAAAGGGGCAATCAGAAAATGATTTTCAATTTGGAACGATATTGTATGTTTTATGTTTAATAACCCTCAGCGAAAACAATACAAGAAAGCCTCTAGAAATATCCTCCATCTGCTAGGAATCACACCTCTGGAGGTCAAATGAAGTAGCAGGTCTCGGCGCGCAAGTGGTTGTACAAAAATTTACTTCCTATTTTTGAAGTTCCTTTCTAGAGATTCCCAACTCTTCGAACAGGCCTGTGTCTCAGGTATCGTGAAAACCTACTAACACATTTCTCTAAGTTCTGTGCAATTGAGTTGCCATTCAACAAAACCATTAGATCCTTAAATTTATTCTTTCACCAGTTTTGAACCAAACGAAACTGCCTGAGCACTATCCCGGTAAAATGTCCGAAGACGGCCTCCCAAATAAACATGACTTCAAAGCGGAACATGCTCCCTTGGAAAAAAAAACACGTCTTGTAACCGTGTTTATGGCCCACCCTGTGGAGTAAGCAGCTGAAGTGCTAAGTTTTAAAGAGCGAGTCAACGGGTCAGACTTCCATAGATGAAATTGTTTTTGATTCAAGGGAAGTCTCTTGCTTTGCTTTTCCCGTCACCTTGTAGAATATAACGTTTCCGAATATTATCCTAGAATATTATCTTATAGAATAGCTTATCCTAGAATGTTTTGCTTTGAAAATCGGGACATAAACGGCGGAAGGCCCTAGAAAACATGTAATTTTTCATATGCAGCAATCTGGGATGATTTCCAACGACCTTTCGAAATTTTCCTGTTGTTATTTCAACATTTATTCGGGAAGCAATGTTGTTTTAGTTCCCTCTACATGGTCATTCGTGCCCTTCGGATTCAAAAAATTCAATGTAATTACTGCTGAAATTATCGTCAAAATTCCTTAATTGCGTGAATGAAAGGGTGAATGAATTAAAGGAATGAATGAATGAATGAATTGATAAATAAATAAATGAGTGAATTAATGAGTGAATGAATGAAAGAATGAGTGAATAAGTGAATGAATGAATGAATGAATGAATGAATGAATGAATGAATGAATAATAAGTAAATAATAATAAAATAATGAATGAATGAATGAATGAATGAAAGGGTGAATGAATTAAAGGAATGAATGAATGAATGAATTGATAAATAAATAAATGAGTGAATTAATGAGTGAATGAATGAATGAGCGTGTGAATGTATAGGGAACCTATGCAGAAAACTCATTAGAATCTTTCCAAGCGAATTTTCAGCCGCCACAGAACATGCATCTGCCGAGTTAGGTAAATTTGAGCGAAAAAAGAGACTCACGCAATAGGCTGAATGTAAGAGGCAGCATCTGGACGGTACATCTCCTTCTTCATTCCTGAAGAACAAATCACCTGATTATGAATCATAGAAAATGCACTCTATCTTTCATTTTTCAAGACTGTTTACATCAACCCCTCCCCCGCCTAGTCCCTTACAAATCTCCATTCCTCCAAAATGCTCACCCATGAATCGCACCAGCTGGTCCATCACTGCTCCCCTCGAGTGATTGTGTGAATTCATCTGGAATGCGCTTTCGGCTATGTACAATATCGTTCGGTCGACAAGGCCCTCGATCGAGTTGTCGGAGTAAGCTGAAGTATAAACACGCTTCAGCTGTTGCCTGTACAACAAGCTAATCCATGACTTTTCGGTTGAGTAGGCGAGTAGCTTACACTAGCAAAACATGTGAACCGGTTTGGGCGGATGTGTAATAGTTAGTAGTTCACAGTTTTACAGGTAGTAGTTGTATTTAGAAAAATAAATAGAGGTAGGTGGTAATGAAGAAAATATAAAATAGACGGATAAAATAGGGCCAATTAACGAAACAGGGAAACTCAAATGAATATTCAATGTGAGGTAAAATTTGAAAACTTGAAAAAGTGAATTTTCAAAATCAGATTCATACTGCTCTTTTTAGTTCCATTCCGAGGCTCTAAGGCTCCCTTTTTCGAGTATTTGAAACTCCAATTTTTTCCGATTTATCCAAATTCAAAATGATTGTTCAAATTCATCTCTTCAACTGTATGTAACTCGTCCTAAATTTTGTAAATAAAGAAGATTTCGGATATTTTTAGTGAGAAGGCGCGTGATGTGCGGTCGGTCTCGATCGATGGTTTGGCTTTAATCAATAAATGTCGCTAAGAATTTTGGCATTTTCCCACAGAAGATAAGAGAAGTCAACACACACGTGGGTCATTTATTTACCCATCGCCTAAAGGAACGTTCAGGTGCGTCGACAACGGTAATCGTTAAACCTTAAAATCCGAAAATATGAGCCTACCTACGGAGATCCATAATAGTAAATCGCTTTAACTCGATGAAAAATTGCTGAGTGCTCTCAGATTACCAGAAATACCCCATATTGAACTGGTTCTTCCTGATTTCCATAGTAAAGCACTGATTATTTTATCTATTAGCTGTACAAACATCCGCTGCGTTTGACATTCAAAACTTCTGAAAACAGCTGAATGCTCACGGAAATGTTTTTTTCAGCTGCGTTTTCAATTGAGGAGTCATATTCTTTATGGGAAGCAAAATTTGTGGGATGGACATGCCAGATAGCATGAACTTGTTGGCCAGAAATCCCCGGAACCTCATTGATAAAATTTTTCAGTGAAGTGCTATAGATATAACCGAGTAATCTATGACACAATCTCAAAAGCCATCGTTACCTGCATATTTCTTGCTCTTTCGAATTAGGACGTACGGTTGGTCAGCATTCCAACGATCCGCGTGGAACCATGGTTTGTATTCCTAAAAGAAATTAAACTTTTTAATTAGAAGAGAGAATGAAAAAAGGAAATGACAGGAATGGGTGACATGTTGATGGTCGTCAGATAATGCGTGTTTTCGGGTACGTTAGCATTTTTACTATAGGTAATCTCAATGACGCATCCGTGTCCAGCAAAATGTCCAAGTTTTTCTCCGAGTTTCTTAGAAAGTCTCCTTGCCCTCTCGAAAATTTCAAGAAAGAGCTGGAGGTCAGAGTTGTAAAAAAACTTTCACTTTTCGTTTTTGCGCTTTGATATTAAAAATTTACATGTTCTTTCCTTGCTTGCGATGTTCCACCTCCCCCTCCCTCCTGTCTCTACTGTTATCCCCATCAGCAACGACTTGAAAGTCGGAAACAGCTATTGTCGGTGGGACCAGAAAAGCCTACACCCTCAGAAATGGCCTCAAATCCAATGTGCAGCTTGGACATTGGCAAATTTTGCTCACCCCTAGTTTTTCATAGAGAAATACCCTGAGTGAAATATTTCCCCGTCTTCTACGCCTTCGCGAATCCCCCTTATCAACGACGTACCTGCTCCTCAAACTTGACGCACGTACGTCGTCCGATTTGGAAAAATGCATCGCGAAGAATCTCGCGTTCATTTTCAGTTAGTGATGGCCAAAAGTACACCTTTTGATGGGGTTTCCTGAAATGAGGTCACTCGATGGTATCCGATGATGGTGGAGATTGACAACAGTACCTGACTGTTCGCTTTCCACCACCGAACGAAGCGTCGATGCTGTTCAGCTCCTGATTTGGAGCCGCATGGACCTGAATTGGCTATTAAACTTATTAAATTGATAAACTATAATGTTAGGATCCCGCATAACTAGTATAAATTGCACGAAATTATGCTTATGTTGAATTATATTCATAAATTAATTATCAACTTAGTTAGTTAAAATATTCGTGTCATCTTAATTCTCGGAAGCAGAGCAACTCGTCCAAGTGAATTTGAAGATTCTAGGTGTGAGACGTAACACCTGGAGAGGGCGGTGAGGTACACAGAGCTCTGCGATTGGTCAACCACAGATCTCAGCATAATGCGCCACATCCCAATTTTAGGTGTACACAGGGTTCTTGTACCTTTTAGCTGTGCCAATTCGTCTTTATATTACTTAAAATTTAAAAAAATAGTATAGTAAGAACGATAACTGGAAGGGTAGTGTCAATTGTAAGGATTTCCGTCACTCTCATTGAAGAAACTGGCGCTTTTTTTATTCTAGGATTCTCGAAAACTGTATGAAAAAATATGTGTTATGCATGAACATCGCATAAGAGGACCATTCAACGTGCTAAACGTGAATACCGTATCGTAATCCAGTTCGAATTATTACGGTAAGCTAGTGGGTAAATACGGTACCTGTAAGTATCTTCACAAGCTATGCAAAGTTTTTTAAGGAAATTTTTCAAACTTTTTAGGGTCCCTAAAAACCAAAAAAAGTAGGAAACGTACGCAAAAACTTCTAAAAAATCATCTTCAACAGCAAATTTATTGCTGTGAATTATACTATTTTCCTTTTCTTATGAAATGTTTATATGTTATATGTCTTTGTTGTTTACTCGTGTTGTTTTTATGTATTTATAAAATGTTTACCTTACCTTTGGTCGACACTTCTTTTTGCTGATGCAGTGAGCTGTCGCACATAGGAAGAAAATGCCAACAATTACTATGGAGACCCTCATAGTTAACTGTGAGAGCTATCAGCTGGTTTAACTAAATAGTCCGGTTATAAATCGTGTACAGGACATGGACTGAAGAGAAAACCGTTAAATAAAAGAAGAAAATGAACGAGTAGGTCAAAATCAGATCAAAATTAGTAGTTTAGGGAGCGATGAATATTAGATAACCCTGAATGAAACCGCCGTCGTCTTACAGTAAATCAAACGACTGCTTGGAAATTACTCTGAACTCTCGTACCGTGCCACCCCACGTTTGAAGTCAGGCATGCCTACCGTAGGCAAATGATGGGCTCGCTGGGTAATTTTTGAACCCACTGCGGGGGTGATAACAATGATGTGCTAATAATGGGATACATGGGGCAAACACCATAATCGAGAGACAGAGATGAGATTACCAGGGGATAACGATGGGTCCAGGGATCCAGCCTGGCACGAGTGTTCAGAAAGAAGTTTGAGATGAGTGAAAATTGAATGAAAACTGAAGGAAAATGCGAGAGAGAAAGCAGGACTCAAATATGCTCGGTGAAATATGGTGATTCTTGTTTTTCTTGTTGCCTCTTCAGGACAGGTTGTCTAGGAAAAATATTTGAGGCTCTTTGCCAAAAAAAGACTGGTTAGCCGCAAATTTGGAGATAAGAGCTTTCAGGACCTGTCCTCGAGATGAAATACATAAACACAGGTAACTTCTCAGAGGAAACAACGACGAAGGTAATCAAAAACGCTCCGATCCGACTTTGAGGGTAAGTCCCTCTTTTCTGTGCTGATTCATGATTTTATCGAGTCAAAAAATTTTTCCTGCATTTGTTAGGTGTTAATATGACTTTGTCATGTTGTGGCTCTTTCACTTACATGCAATGAAGAAATACATAAGAATACCCCCACTCCTGAACCTCGTGGTCTAACTGGTTCATATTAGGTACTTGTAAAAGTTTCGCAGGTATTTGGTAACCGTCATGAAACACCCCTTTATTTTAGTAATCCTAGGTATGTAGTTCGACGGTTTGATTGCTTCAGCCCACACTCGTCTAGAACTTCACGCATTATGGAAAAGTTAAGGGCAGATATGGGCCAAATTGCATCATTGACATTAGCAATGGTTAATGTGCTTATGTACCTAGATTTGCCGTTCACCCGACACCTATCAGCTTTCACACGTCCTTGACATTGTATATACCCAGGAACTTCCCTCGGGTTACCATATTCATTCTAGTGGGGCCACCCATCCTTCCAATGATTCATCCGGGCCCTGCACATTTTCGTGTCGTGCTCCCACGATCTCCGAGAACCCTAGTAGAAATTAATTTAACAGGGCCCGGATTATAAATATTGCAAAATTTGTAACCCTATGTCCGTGGGCATGCTTGTTCTCTACCCTTTACGTTGTGCTCGAAGCTCTCGGCGACGACCTTTGAAACTTGCTAATGTCATCACTGTAATCCGGGTTAAATCAGCAGTATAAGCCTTTGATTATAGCTGGGGCGTGTTGACGTGCCTAAATTTACCCCTTAACTGCAGCCATGAACATGTTCATCTGTTAGCTTTGTCTTTGTCTATACCTAGCTGCTACTCGTTGGTAACCAAACCCACGAGTATGGGATTACCCATCTTTCCTATGATCCCCACTGAGAACGTCATGTATCGGTAAACACGTTGATGACTGTCAGGTAAAGGAAAAATTTGGGTACGTTAACACGTCCACCATGGGAAATCTCAGTGATGCATCCAGACGAGGATAGCGAAGTGTCATGTCATGCATAAAGCGGAACCCCCAGAATGAGAGAAAAGCGGAAAGCATCAAAACGGAAAGTCGAAAATTCTGTACATCTCTGGCTAATAACAAAGAAGTGTCAATGAATTAATTCCAGAAGAGGCTAACTAACTTTGAGAAGCCTCAGCTGAGACTGTGTCAATCTAACTGAGGCAAAGGACAGAATGCATTGAGTTCACACAACAATCGTGGCGACCGCGCAGTCATTCATACGTGCTAATCGCGCAGTGGAGTACTTTTTTCGTGCGGAACACGTAGAGTACGTTTTTCGTGCGGAACACGTCCGTAATTTGTACCCGGTTCAATTTCGCTTCGAAGAAAAAGTGGACCGCAGATTGCGTGCCCTGATGAGGTTCACAGGGACAAAACCGCTTCCCACAGCAACGGGGCCGTGAGCGACTTCATACCGGCGACATAACTGCTGATTTAACCTAGATTACCTTGACGGCATCAACGAGTTTCAAAGGTCGCGACGAGAGCTTCGCGGACAAATTAGCTGGTAGAATAAGCTGTAATAGAAAGTCTAGCGGAGGACTGGTACTAGGTGAGTTCCAGTGAGGAAGAATTTAGCGGGGAGGGAATCATTTGTAGGGGTTTTTGCTGGATAGTCTGAGGAAAGCCGGCTAAACTCTCATGTGATCCTTCCTGCACAATTTTCTCAGTTCAGTCATCCACGAAACAGATCAAATATACTAGGATGGCAAACGGGGAATGCGCGTTTTTTGCATGGAGTAAAATATTTTCTAAAAGCAGAGCTACAATATCTCAGTCCAATTTTGATTCAGAATTGGACATCACCCATACAGAGTCTTCGCGGTTTTCAAATTTTTCTCTGCCATGGGAAGCTTCACCAAGGAAGCAAGTGCTTGCCTGGTAGCACAAGCCTGGGCTATTAGGCAGTCACAAGTCGAGTTCTGATTCCAGATATGAAGGGGAGGGCAGTTCAAGAATCAACTGACAGTCACAATTTCGGTTCACTTACCCATGTTCGGGGCCATTTCCATGTAATCGATTCTCGCATGCATTTAGTCAGACAACACAGCGAAAATTCTCTCCATTTTTTATATGACTTGGTGCAATTGTGCAGTTTTACGTTCTTTGACAACATAAAGCACATAGGATGGAAACTCAAAAATTTCAATCGGTCGTCTTATAAATTTTTTTTTAAAAATTAGGAATGGGCTAGCACTAACTGTCAGCATGTCAAAAAATTCTGCGTGAAAGGTTCTTCAAGATAGCGCCAAAGATTTGGCAAGATAAGTTTGGCAATACATTCATAAAGGCGTCGAAGCTTCGGCGCGCATTTCCAATTCGCCACACTTATAGATCAGGAAAATGTTGAAGTGTTAATCCAGATAGCGCGTTTTCTTGTAGGCCCTGATGAACATTCTGGGAGCGCTTCAAAAATTAAGTCAGAATTGAGTGGGGAAGGGGGAGGGGAGATGATATGGAGTGCTTGGTGAGTATTCAGCGACCAGGTATGTAACACATCTTAGAAACACGTTTAGATCCATTTCGGTTGGATATGTTGATTCTATGCGCTTCCTACATAATTTGCAGAAAACTGGTGTTCGAAAGCTCTTCAGTGTGGTCAACTGTGGCGATTTTTGGACAGGCTCCTCTCAAGTGTGAACTGTGGAATCTGAGGAAATTTTACCGCCTCGGAGAATATTGAGCAGAGATCAATACATTACAGTTCTTAATACTACATACAACTAGCACAGAAAATTGTCTAGGCTATTGGATTTTTTTTTGGAAAAATGTCCTCACGACGATGCCAAATGGAGAGCTCCTACTTTTGTCCTCTTTTAGGTCATGCAAGAAAAGGAGCTTCATTCTTACGAAATCAAAGTGAGCGTTGTGAAAAATCTGTGGAGATCCTCACAAGGAAAAATTGAATCAATGAAAATCACGGAAGTGAAGGGTGCGGTCCGAAGAAATCGCGCGTAATTTACCCGAATTCCGTCGAGGAACTCTCGACAGGGTAGTTGAGCACAATGGAGTGACCAGTTTGTTGAGCGGACATCTTGAAAGGTGAAATTTGCGACGTGACAGATGTTAAAAATGGGGTGAACTCCTTCAAAAGGTAGCATGGCGTGGGAAATCTCTGGTGTTTCGCAGTGGGACAAAAATAGTAAAATATTAATAAAATATTCCCTAATAAATAAGTATAATTATATTAAGAGATCTGTGATAGCACATTAATTTCCTAATAAGGGAGTACGGCCAATGATAAAAATCTCTCTTTTGAGTAAAGGCTCCATATCACCTCAAAGACAGCGTTCTACCTCATTTTTTTTACTTTACTTGCTTTACATCATTGCTCCGGTATAGTTTGATTCACCGGGGAATATCGTTTTGAAGATATTAGAGAAGTAGAGAACGCCGGAAATAGTGTCGCATTCGGAGAGGATGGTAAGAAATGCAGATTATGGGCACACAAACTCAACTATCGTCATTTTGAAACGGACTATAACCCTGTTCAACGTCGTGTTGTTGTTGTCCTCATATGTGAGCTTAGTATTAATCTCCTTCATTTTTGTTGCGGCACACCTGTATAGTGTAAATAAACAAATAAATAAATAAACAAAGAAATTTTCTTCAAAATGCAGAGCCAGAAAGGGTTCTTGGAGATTTTGTAGCGCGCGCGGTGATCAGGGTTCGATGCGTCACTGGGAGGATAGGTAAACTCATACCCGTCGGTAAGATTACTCGTGGTTAGCAACTGAGTATAGACAACCCCTCAAAGAAAGGCTTCATCTCATATAGAGAACAGGTCCTACCTCATTTTTTTTTCACCCCTTACCCTAGTATTATTATCCTAGTAACCCTTTCTTACCGATGTTTTGTTACTGTCCTTATATCCATGGTATTAATCCTCTCTCGTACATACTGCTGTGGCACACCTGTATGGTCTAAATAAACGAATCAGTAAACAAACTAGCACATGGTTTCTAAAATAGAGAGCACGAAGGGGTTTTTTAAAGATTTCATAGCGCGCAAGGTGATCAGGGTTTGGACGCGTCACCGAAAGTAATAGGTAAGCACATACCCCTCGGTATGATTACCCTTCGTTAGCAGCTGGGTATAGAAAACGTCGCATATGCCTAAACATGTTGGTGGTTTAGGAGTAAAAGGTGAATTTGAGCAGTGGGTAAAATAAATTTTAACCCGTTTACCACAGGTAATCCCCATGATGTATCTGGACCAAGTGTCCATGGCTGCACTAAAGAAGGATCTGGTACTCTGGCCTAACCCAGATGGTAAACTGACATCGAGGAATGCATTGATACAACCAGAACTAACAAGTTCATCAGGAAAATTCGATCTTTGGTGACCAGATCAGGAAGCACGCCTGCACGCGACGACAGCAGAAGGCGAAACGATGAGCCGGAGCGGATATGGGGGCAGGAACGTTGGTCGGTCGGTCGGTGTACACGGGTGCTGGTGACGAGTGAAAACTCGACCAAAAACGGGTTTCAAGTCTATGTGATAGAGTTTGGTGGCCAGGCTGTTCGAGAGATAATGCGTGCGTGCGACCAGATGTAGACAGTCTCGAAAGTCTTTATGAATAGTGGGGGTAAATGCGCACTTTTCGCATCATGCTCGCGACATCGCTGCGATTTCGATCCGTTTTACGTTCACTTTCACGTGCAAAAAGCCTAGGAAGAAGATGGGTCGTTCACTGTTATCTGTGGGAGTCATCTGTGAGTGCTGAGACTGTCGGACGCGGCGGAAGCTGGAAAACTACGCTACAAGGTAGTGTCCTTGACGGATGAGGCTGCTTTTGAGTCGACGGCTGGATTACGTGAAGGTTGTTTGGAACGGTGTGCACTCGGATTTTCAAGTGTCGTGTTCGGATTAGCACCAAATCTCACTTTTTCCTGGGTATGGCAAACTTCCTGCTGAGCTCTCCAAAAACTGGGATCCAGAGAAGAATAAAAACAAAATTCTTGTGGCTGTTACTGTTTGAGGAATGCGTTGCACACCAAAGTGTAGGGCCAAATAGATATCGAAAACTTTGATTACTTTGAGGAATAATCCAAATAAAGACTTGAAAAGTCGTATATTCTAGAAGAAGAAGGTTCTGCAGATAGCCTTCCCACGTAACTGTGGAGCTCTATTCTCCCAACATTCAATTTTCCCGACTTGCTTGAAATTGAATGTTTAAATTTGATATGTTTAAAACGTTATTCGGCCTAGCGAAATTGTTATTTATCCATCACTGTGTGAAAGAAACAACACGGTTAGTGTGGTTACAAAGCAAAACCTTTAGAACTTCAGGGATTGGCACCAAAGGAGTGGATGTCAATTCCACGACAGCTCAGAAGCTCTCCCCTCTCGCTCGAGTTTTCCAGCTGATCTAACCCCTTCTGCTTAGTACAGAACGTTACAATTTCCTGAATCTTTCTTGGTGTTTAATTCCACATATATTAATAGGATGTCATCTAGATGAAAAACTTAATAATTGAATTTCTATAACAATGAAGTGTCACACTACGTGTGGTGTGGCACCTGCGACCATTTGAGTCTCCAGTACGTGTGTTTCAGTCACTCTCTGTATGGATTTGTTTTTAGTCACTGCGACCATCTTCACTCCTGTTTAGCTCTTCTTCCCCTCCGTTCAAAATAATTTTGAATTCGATTATGATTTTGGAGCGGCTATGCAGCATGTTTATCAGGTATTGCCTTTTATAGCATATGCACAACATGAATACGTTCAATTTTTTCATAGATTTTGTGTTGATCACTGTAACAGTGACGGCCACACCAGCGGAAATCACTGTTTCTGAGATTTTGCCGGATTTCGGGGTTTTGAGAGAGGTAGAACTCGTGTAAGTTCCGGTGAAACAAATCGAAGCATGCGAGAAATACACGAAAATTGAGCGCTGATTTGCGTGCACTCGATTTCGTGCCTCTCGACTCGTGAGTCTCGTCGCATGAATTCTATTTGCGCTAATGCAATTAACCGAGAGTATGTTAACTGGCATGTCGTTTAGCCGGAGTGTGACTTCATCGGAGTGTGGCCATCCTTTCGCTGTACACCTTGGTATGTTGCTCCATTTAATATGCATATATTTTGCGTTTAAAGAAATTTTAAGTGGAATTTTCTGTATATGCAGCCGCGGTCAAAAAGATATGATCAATGGCATATTGGAGGCGGGTCTTTTCATCATAACTTAACTTACGATTGAGCTATGTATTTGGCCGAAAGTTTAGAGAATGATGAGGGTCGAAGTAGTATTTCACTGTGTTGCGTAAAATTGTCGCAAACTGATTTCAAACAGACCTATCGCGTTTCAAGTCCAAATTCGCCACTTCCACTAACATGATGGTTCCTCGTTTGTATCGCCTCATTCCGATTCGGAGAGGAGTTATTCTAAATCGTATCTTGAGTGAATAATTTGCAATTATGGTCATATACTGCAGTTCTTCTCTTTACATGAAAAAGTGGGATTGAAAAAGAGTTTTTAATAGTTTCGAACGGAAGACAACCGTTCCGACGGAGGATACTCCTATAATATCCCCTACTAACAACTATTGTGACATCGAGATAGGAACCGCAACGCGGCCAACTTCTTTAGATATAATAAAACGGATTTTTTGTCAAGTTCGATCAGTTACTTTACTCCACGTGTGCGAGCAGCAAAGGAAAGTGCAGCAATGACATCTGGTGAAAAAAATAGCCATTTATATTCCCAATCTGTATCAACTTTTCATTTTCTCGGGAAGTGGTAGTGAAGATATTGGACGAAATCAAAAAAAAAAACGAGCAAATTGATGTTCAGGCTTAATAAGGCCAATAAAATTGAGTTTTTGTCCTGATAAGTTGCTGGTAGGAAGCACCCATAGAGCATGAAGCACCCGTATTTAAATTTCATCTGTAAAGCTCAATCCAGAAGTGAGTTATAGCGAAAAATCCTTCTGTCGAAATGACGCTGATCATATCTTTTGACCGCTACTGTAAGTGCGTATATGTACTATAATTAACCAAATGGTTTTACTTATTTGTCAGCGCTCACGGTGTCCGATATATGTGAAATCAGTACGTAATACAAATATCAGAAACACTAACAAAATTCTCGACACCAGAGAGATAATCTCGGAAGTTACTCAGTCAAAATAAAAGAAAAACTCGTTACGATTTTGGATAAAAAAGCTTCGTGAGTTATGTTGAAAGTTGAGCCCGGTATAACCAATCCAAATGTGGCGTATACTATCCGCACATTCTTGCCATATTATTATTATTAATGGCGGTGTGGCGTCGGCTTACAAACCAAGGAAATTGGCGATGAAATAGCACTGAAAGTTTGCCAGGTATTGAAAGTTTCCGGCATTTACTTGAATTTTGAAGTTTCTTCTTGACGCGTGCTGGTTCATACCCTGCAAACGGTTTTGTTTAAAGGCAGCGGTCGCATTACGAGGGTCAATAGATCTTCTTGACGGGTACTGGTTCATACCCTGCAAAGGGTTGTGGTTAAAGGCAGCGGTCGCGCTGCGTGGGTCAATAGACTTGTAGACCTGTTCATCTGTTCTCAAGCAGTACTCCTGCGAATTCGAGAGTTTGACTGATAGAAATTCACACAACGAGCCTTTTCGTCTTGCTAAGTTGTTTCAAATAGGCACTTTGTTAGGTAAGAAGTTTGCTGTTCATGCAAGTTGGACATGAACTTACACTTACATTCAAAGACTGTATATACCAGGCCTTTCAGCCTTTTTACAAATTCCCGTTGGCTACGTCCATACGTGCTTTCACCATTTTCCAAACTTTCTTCATCTTGTTTCCTCTAAGAACGTGGTAACCCGTCTTGCGATCATGAATATTTACCGGAAAAAGGATACATGCCAGTAATATCATTCCTGCACGTAATCGCACGAAAAACTACGGAAGTGATGCCAAATTTGATGATACTTTCAATTTTTTCATCACTTTTATTCCCCGTACTTTTAGCCAGGTGCTTACTTCTGAGTGGGAATAACAAAACGGTGGGGCTACGGACAGATGTGCACATGAAGCCTGTAAATTCTCTGCAGTAATTCTCATTGTAGAAAGAATTCGTTGTTCACAACGGCAATACTGCATGGTTTCCTCCATTGCTGAAGGTTGGTTCGAGGATCTATTGTTTTGTTGCCTCTGCTTATGAAAATTGCTTACCTTTCTTCTGCTTAATGTGGCACAAAAAAATTAGCTGTTACAGGTGGTGCAAGGTAAATAGTCCGAATTCCTATGCTGGAAAACGTGGAAGGAGTGTGCAGCACTACGAATCCTGTAACGCAATAGTTTCAGATGAATTGATCTGGTTTCCACAACCATGTGTTTTCCCGTCTGAATAAATTATTTGCTTGTTGATTCAACCCCTGTAAACAAATAGTAAACAAAGCAGAGGAATATCCTCATACTCGAGAGAAAGTCGGAAAATCAATCAAATCCACAAGGTTTTCTCAGCTTCTCCCGATGCGCTCATTTCTCACACTGCACGAGAGAACAAAGAAGTTTTTGAGGCGAGTTAGAAAAATGCTGGAAATTAATCACTTATAAGAAAAAAATTCATTGGAATAAGGTCAATAGATCAATCAGTCACTAGTGGTATGATCAGCAATCGAATAGATCACTATTAATCTGGAGTTTAGACCACCAGTGTTGCGCCCAGCGATTGGGTACATCATCTGTGATCAATCAACAATTGAATATCGATAAAGCTCACTGGTCAGGTAGATCATAACTGACATAGTCGATAGATCGCCAGGCCACCATGCACTCCAACGTATCGGGTAGATCAATCGTATAAGGACTCATCCAGCAGATCAGGTAGATCGCCGCAGCATAGGTAGATCACCCAGTAATCAGTGTTACATTCACCGATCAGATAGATAGATCACTATTGATCCATCAACAATCCAATATCGATGCGGCGATGGTCGCCATCTGCGCGACGCCGCAAGTCGCTCCACCGCACCGCGTGCCGCCCGCTCGCGTCGCATATCGCACCACGTCCGCCGCGCATCGCCGACGACGCCGCGTGTCGCTCGACCTCGCCAGCGGCGCCGCGCTGCCACTGGAACCGCGAACTCCTCTTAAATTCACGAAACCACAGTGCCGCTCGATGTCGCGCGCCGCACCGCGTGTCGCCCGAGTATTCGGCGCGCCGTGCGGCGACGCCTCGCGACTAGCGAACTGCTGAGGTGTCGCGCTTTAAATTGCGACTTGCGGCTGCGAATAGCCGCTTTATCGACCGTGATACGTCGCACTTGGCAATTTCCCAGTTTTTTTTTTGGTTTTTGATTTGTAATTGATTGATGATCAGGTGATCTACAGATCAGCTCTTCTTACAGAGCAGGTTTGACCAATGTATAATTTATCGGTTGATAAGATTGACTTCCACACGTCAATAGCGATCACCACGTAGATCAAAATTCTTCCGAGTCGTGGTTACCCCTGGCCTAGCACATAATAAGGCTACTGCAGTAAGCGGCATACTACTGCCTACTGCTTTCTAATAAAACATCGTTGCATACATAACTTAGGAGATGGCGACATACAAATTCCCACAAGTTTTTTGCTACAATCGTGACCTGAGCCAGTCCTCCGGTACCCGGGGAACTCGTCCATTTTTTGCAGTCTCGTCTAACGAGACCAGTTTTCAGTGCAGATTGATTGATATCGTCCGCTAGCAGGGTCAATCCAACGACGTCGAGGATCATTATGACCTTCCAGGCTTCGTCAATTTCATGAGCATCGCCTGTGCAGTGATACACCGGTGCCTCACTCGTCATTAAGGAGGCTCAATAATTCATATCTCAAAAAATCACAATGAACAACCCAGGCGAATCATTTAAAGACAAGTGATAGCGAAATTGCTAAAATTTTGACTTCTAGGGCCTTTCCATATTTCATCACTTGTGGTAGTGAGACACCGGTGTCTAACTCGTGATAAACAGGCATCAATAGTTTTAAAATCAGATACTCACAAAAAATAGGATGAACTTCCAAAATGAAAATAAAAAAATTCTCATATCTTGAGCTTTTATACGTATTTCCTCAACTCCAACCGTTTCTCCGTTTCTAACGAAAAAAAAAACAAAAATTTTTTATTAAGTCTTCAAACTATGCTTGAACTGGATTGAAATCTGTTGCTTATAAGGATAAAACGGCATAAAAGCTAAAGTGACTAGCAGAATGGATGAAATACCAATCAGTACAACCGGAGAAATGAGGAAAATGTCAGTAACTTGCATTGATCATCAAAGCTATGGCACTAGAGGGATTCAAATACAACACAAGAGAAATTGGCTCAAAATAACGGCAATCAATACCATTCAATACAACTATCTCATCACAAGCCGCATTTCTAAACACGTACACTTTAACAAGGGGTGACACAAAGAATCATATTCAAGGATACATAGCATCCGGAGCGCTGACCCGTAAAGGTCTTCTACGCTCTACTGCGGTTAAACCAGTATACAATAAAAAGCCGGATAAGTTTTCCATCAGATACAAACAAGAGATGCAGCATGTATAGCACCCGAGATCATTCTAAGCATTCTTTTAAGTATAGGGTAAGTCAGGGCGATTTAAGGGTCTACCAATGTAGTATAAAGCATTAATTTGATGTAATCCTTGAAAACTGCGCAGCATAAAGTAGTAGTTTTAGGCGAAGTTTTTAATCAGAACGGCAAGCCCCTCCAGGAAACCAAAACCAGAAAACACGGAAAATTAAGTGATGCCATTGACAAGCAGATGCAAATAATCCTAGAATATTAAGTAGCATCTGACGAATCCAGAGAAGAATCTCAAAGCTGTCGAACATTCGTTCGTGAGCAAACAATTTGGCTTCACAACCCAGAACCTCAATGGAACACAAAAGAGCTTACTTCTATAATGCAAGCGTTATCCTAGTACTCTGCTTTCTGATCTTCTACACCAAGCTTGACTATATCATGTGCTTTCCATAAACTGTGTACGAAAACCTTATAGCCCTCGATGCTGGTGACGATCTTAAGCGAATTGCCACGAACTCATAAGTCAGGGAATCTCGTTGGATCCTCTCGGTATGAGGTAGGTACGTAGAAAAGCTTGTCAGAAAGATTCGACACGAATTGCAGCTTCTGGAACGTGACCTTGGCGGAGATCGTGGGTAATAACGGGATCTCTGTAAGAGAACAACTCAAAACTGCGATAAAAGTTCAGATGTACCGAACTACATAGCAGTAAAAAGCAGGTGTACGAAGTTTGTGTGATGTGAGGGCCTTCACCTTTTTTGTCCTTAAAACCAAGAATACAGTGTCAGAGGACATCATCTCTACGTCTTCTTTCTAGACGACTGCCAAACGAATAGAAACAAGGGATTCACAAAGGGTGTGGGTCATGACGAGGCAAAATGGTACTGTGCCTTCCCGTCTTTCGGAGTCAACTCGTCCCCACTCACATTTAAATCTGCATAGCAAGTATCGTATTAATAAGAGCATTAACGGGAATGAGAAGATTGAGTGGAAAACCCTCGAACGAAATAAATAATTGGAGTACATAATTGGACCATATCACTGAAGAACTTTGCAAAAATTCCGCCTAGTGGGCCAGCAGCATAAGATCGAAGAGAAATAAGTGAAATTAGTAAGGAAAAAGAGAAATGGGTTGAAAAAAATCAACGTACCAACACGAACAGGAAAACCTGGTGGAAGTCTTGCTTCACAGAATCTTCGCAATTTCTCGAGATGTTTGAAAGGCGCAACAATTTCGAGTATATCCAGAAGCACTTCAACACCCATAGGGAAGTCTTCGCTCTAAACAACAGAGATGACAGGCAAAATAGACGAGAGAGAAAGAGAAAAGTGACGATGGAGAAAAACTTTCAAGTCCAACGTGAGAAAAAAGGGTTGGATTGGTCAAATTCCTTATTCTCTCTTTGGTTGGATTGCTAAATTTTTTATTCTTTTTTAAAGACCAATCTTTGCCAAAATGTGATGAGTGATCAATGTTCTTTCTGATTACTGCGAAAGAAGTACACGAAGGAAAAAAGGGGATCAAGTTGAACAAATCACAAGCTATTGAACTGACGCTCAAGTTTCAATATGAGAGTATTGAATATATGCATTCGACAACAATTATATTAAGTGCTGCAACAGATGCAGAAAATGAAGCACAGAAAGAGCACAGAAAAGACAGAGAGAGCAAACGACAGAAAAAGGTCAAGATACCCACCATCCCGATCAAGGCAGTGAACTGCTTCTCGTTCTGCTTCAGGATTTGTGCTCGTCCAAGTGGAGGTGCGGCTCCAGGTGCTGCACCGACGTACTCTTCCCATGTTGTGGGCATTCGGCCAGGAGGAGCTAATGATTTTCGGTGTTGAAGACTCTGAATGAAAAAAGTCTCGAAAAACCCATAGAAGGAAGCGCTAGTAGAAGTGTGGGATGCTCATAATGGAGCACACCATGGAATGGAAGCAGAAGTTCTTGAATAGAAATTTTCGGCGCGCAGAACCGTTTTGAGAGAAGAAGAATCCAATGTTCATCTTGGAAACGACAGCACTTAAAGGCAAGGACCCACCTCATTCCGCCTGTTGGAAGCATATACATATCCTAGTTTTTCTCGCCATGTTGATCTCGGTTATGTACAACAGGCTCAAAAGCGACGAAAGTCCCATTTTTGAAGGGTTCAAACTCGCTACACTTTTGGAGGCCGGAGGTGGATCGCTCCAAAAAACAGATCGCTGTGCTGGCTGCCTGCCACGGCAGCAGCGTTCGCCAACGAGTCTCGGCGTGTTCAGTCGATAAGATCAACAGCTTCATACGTCAACTCGGGCTGGCAAACTGTTACGGACCCCGTCCCGGAAAACGGGTTTGAACACCTTGACACAAATTACTTATACCGCTGGATTCAGAGTGTCGAGAAGATGCAGAATCTGCCATTAGCTCAACCGCGAGTTTGAGGTGGGCCCCTGCCTTTAATGCATCTCTAAGCAGCAGAATCCTTCAATCTAACCTTGAAATCCTCATCACCAACAGCAGAGCCACTGGCCAAGGATTGCATGAATGACTTATTCTTCTTAATATCGTCAGCAGTAAGATGCTCCCTCCTCTTTCTCGATACCAATTTCATCCCTTCCACCAGGTAGAAGTTCACGTTGTAGTCACCGATCTGTTCCTGAACACAGAACAATGATGACTTTTAACAAAGGGTGGTGCCATTATGCAACCAGTTTGGTTAATGGTTTAGAACACATAATATCAGAAAATGTTGGAATAGCCCAACATGAAAAACAACTTATGACCCAACGAGAAGTCGACTAATGAACGAAGAAAAGATACGAAAGAAAAGAGTAGCTCCTACCTCCCTCGCATGTTTGAACACCCATCCTGAGAAGGCTTGCCGGAATGTGATCGTTTTTGTAGACATCTGAAATGATATGCTAAAACTCTAGATGAAGCTTAACCGAGAACGCAAACAACATCAAAGATTATGCACATTGGGCGCACTATTTGCAGTTAATGTAAAAAAAGCAGTAAACATGCGAAAATCCTAGGCCGAATTCAAAAACGTTTCCGATTACGTTTTGACCTGCTTGCTCTCTTGAAGTGGACGAGTTTTCCAGTAATATGGGAGTACATTGCTCGAGTGATGGCAGGTAATGGTAAGATGTATCACATTTTGCTCAAAAAATGGCCCATCTCACGTGAGTAGTAAGGCTAAAACACCAGGAACGATCCTGAATCCCGTCATCGGTGACTAGCAGGATGGAAGAGGTTCATGAGCTTCTATCCCTCGCGATATTTTCGACAACATATTCACAATAGGTGGGATTTCGCCCACACTGCATAAGCCAGCCCAAACAAAGAATACTGAGAGGAGATTAGCGCTCTCCATAGAGTGAGCAGCGCATTTAGACACAGGTCAACGGGTTGACACTGAGTAATTATCTAATTGTGGGGATATCATACAAATCAACTACCACAAATGTCGTATGCAACTATAACCGCGTGTACAACCGGTTGCGCATGCTGCCGTAAATATTTTACAAACTCACAAACAAAGTCCCTCTAGATTGCTTATTTGCTAACAGACCTGCACCGACTATGACATTAAACGCGGCCGTGCAACTAGTATTGAACTGTTTAGGGTTGAGGACTAACAAGGACAAATTGCTGTGCAAACAACCCAGGATTCCACAAAGCAAAAATTGGTTCACGGCCAACCAGAACAAAAACTGAATTGATTAAACAAAAGAAAAATCAAGGGAGACTGAGCAAACCTGTGCTGATACAATGTCCGATGACATTAGTACATCCACTTCTTCGTCCACCTCCGCTTCGGATTCCTCGTGACGTACACGTTGAAAAACCTGAACAACCATATTTTGAGCTATTACCAAGCGATTTACATGCAAAGGATAAAATACAAGAAAATAGAAACCAATAAACTCAAATAAACCTAAGAATTATAACTTACTTTAGTATTGTTATCCATAATTATCAACTCATCCGATTCATGTTTCGCTTTTGCGTTGAAAACAAAAGAAATATCGCCTCTTTCCCAACGGCGTTCACTGAAAACACAATACTTTATTGGCTAGGCATTAGTCACCCCTTTAGAGAAATTGTTCCTCTTGCTGCCACAAGAAAGGCACCTCATGGCCTATAACAACTCGAATAGAGCCCGATTCAGTCTAAATGTAATACCAGCAAGTTATACTCGCGAGAAGAGTGACGCCCATTCAGTCCTGAAGACAATTCCAATGGCTGCAAACTTTGTAAAGGGCAGGAAAAAGAGACATGTTCATCTCAAATAACTGGTATATTCGAAGTCATTATCTTGTTAAGTTAAATCATAATTATGTTTGGCGTATCACTGGGCAAAAAGGGTAACGTTCAATGGATAGGAAGAATATTTACTCGGCACAAACAATTCCACTGAGTAGAAGGTACACTAAGTTGACGACAAATATGAATGCTGCTGAATCACAAGCATCAACCTGTGCAAAGAAGTAAGGGTAACGGTCTAGAAGAAAAGACTCGGCGTAAGGAATTCGTGACGATAAATGGAAAGAAATGAGTAGAACAACTTAGACGAGAATAAAACTCACTTGAAGTCGGCTAATGTAGTGTCCATGCGCAGCTGTGTTCCTTTCTTGTAAATCTGACACACGTCAGAAGGCAGCATACGGGAAAGAAGAGGAACTGCAAGATAATACTACATGTAGGAACGAAATATTTTGAGCCAAAAGCCTTCAAATCATTGAAAAAACCGAAATTTACAAAAACTATACGTGGGTTCGAAACCATTATTATAAACAGTTGTAATGTGATAGAGAAATAACTCACTCCAACTCTGAAAGTCCCATTTCAACTCGAGGTAGAAATCGCCGATGTCCTCCATCATTTTAATAAGATGTGGTTTGCGAGAGGAAATACCCGTACGAGATTGCGCCTTCAGCTTGCGAAGCATTTCAGTGACTTAAAAGGATAATCAAAGTGATTAAAACAGATTGCTCAAATTTTGACTCTCATCTATTACCCACAGCTTTTCAAGTACAAGTTAACAAATGACAACCCCGTGACAAGCGTATTTTTTCTCAATGCTTGGAAATGTGTGGTAATAAAGACGACCGTTTTCATCCAGTCTCTCCAAGTTCCTCCTCAATCTTCCGCAATTCTTGGTCTCCTCCCTCACATTCTTCTTTCCCTCCTCATTTTCTAGTGGAGTTCTAAGCGGCTAGCGTGTATGGAAGACGATTTTCTTAAGCTAACCTCCCACACACGTTCTAAAAACCGATTATATGAAGCCCTGCGGCAGATGTCCTCACCATGTCGCAGCCTATTACAGAGATTGAGAGAACAATACAAAGACCAAAGGGATCTACTTCCGCTCCCTGCAACAGCGCTCACTTCTTTGCACCCATGGCGCACGTCTATGACTGCAATACCATTCAATTTGGCCAGCTGTGCTAATCAAATCATTCTCCTTTTCCATTTGGAACAAAAAAAAAAACATACGGAAAAGAAGGTTGTGTAAAAGATTTGAATACATTGACCGTATTCCGTATTCAAGGGCAAAGCTAATTGTGAACCGTACGGCAAGCGGCACGTTGAATAACAACGTGGTTGAAAATGAGATGATGAAATCAAGATGCGACGGAGGAGACAGCACGTGCCCAGAAAAAAATTATTTTCCCTAGTATACCAACACACTCCCATGAATCTCTTGTGAATGTCTATCTGAGCATAATTCATTCACGAAAGAAAAACTCCATAGAATATTCCATGAGAATTATGAAAATTTAATCAAAACGCACTTATCTGCCTGTCACCATAGCTGACAGCTTCCATTAATGGATTCCATCCGTCACAATTCTTCACCTTTACTGGAGCATTATGCGCGAGCAACAATGCGGTCGCCTCTGAAAACAAATATAGGCATCCGTCAGAACATGGAAGAAAACTAAAAATTTAAGAAAATTTAAGAGGATTTTAAGGCTATAAAAATATAGTTTACAAACCTCTATGACCTAGCATTGTTGATATGTGAAGAGCAGTGTTTCCATGCATATCTTGTTCATATAAACTGCGACCTGGAATGCAGAAAACATCAGTAAACTAAGAAGAACTCAAAAGGAAAAGAGTATGGTGCGATTAGCCACTACGCCAACGAAGTGGCGATATCATGGTGCTGTGAACACTCAAGGTCCGTAAAATTGTCAGCTTCATCGGCACTCAATGTATTAGTTTAATCCAAACCCCTACAAACCTGCTTTGATGAGCTGTGATATTGACTGAACATCGTTGAAAAACGCTGCTTTGTGAAGCGGATAGGTCTCCAAGTCACTGGCTGTCATTTCCTGAACAAAATCACGGTCTTAATTCAATGAAGCATGCATATGGGAGCATCAGGAGTAGGAATGCGTGAACGGTAACACGGTCAACAAAGATACTTCATGAGCAACCGAAAAGAGCAAAAAAATGGTTGATGAACATGACGATAGCGACGGTTTCCCTTGATTTTGGGATGAAATGTGGAAAAATGAGAAAGGAATATGAGCAGAACTTACGTAGAATGTAAAGAGAACGAAGAAATTGAAAAAATCTCAAATGTGAATAAAACCTTCGATTGTTTTGAAATAACCAGGTTCACGCTAAGTCCAGTCGGATTTACCCGAAAACTGGATGATGTGCAGGAAAGTCCTAAAGTAAAGGTATGCGGAGCCTCTGACTGCCTGCGCATTTACACATTTCATTGATATCGTCGCCTTCATCTTCATTCCTACTTCTTGCTTTAGCCTGTCCAAATAGGTGTTGCGCAGAGTGCCGGCGATGCATGAAGCGCTACGCGTGCATGCGGGCCTCGCCAGTGACCAACGGAAGATTCAGAAAATTCTATAATATCAAAGACTCATTTGGAGCAGGAAGTATTGATATCTTGAACTCAAGGTCCCATCTCTCGAACAAAATTTACGGTATTTCCACAGATCAAAGCATAACCCACTGAATAAATTGCAAAATTGGAATATATACAACACAAAAAGAGGAACGCGACTCAATGAATGCAGTATTCATGAAGTTTTCCACTGCTCAGGTTAGTTTTGTTACCCGCGAAAGGTTGCAGCGGCATAACATGTAACAGCTGTGGAAGAACGACAGAAACACTCCACACAAAGCTGCTGCAAAAGCTAGTAGTGTGACCACCAACGGAGGAAGCCGGGCGAATAATCGCCGAGACGATCCAATTGGGACGAGATTTTAAAAAAATTCAGTTTCGTAAACACGCAGCATTACCGTGATTTTTGAGTGTAATGGGTCCAAACCACCCTCGCCGACCTCAAAATCGGCGCTGAAAGCTAGTTCGAAGCTCGATACAGTCTTGTAGATCAGGCGGGAAGGATCTTCGCGACGGTTAGAATCCAGGTCGTTATCTCCAGCAAGCAGATCATGGGTCGACATGTTAGAGATGACTGAAGACAACGATATTCGACCATGATACGCAGTTATGTCTAACATTTGAATCAATGAATGTCTAACATTTGAATCAATGACCTTCTTGTTGGAGATAATGAGGTGGAGAAGCATAAGCGTCGCGGAGATCCTTCCCTCCTGATTTACAGGACTGTAGTTATGCGCGAACCAGATTTTATTTTATGCTCACAAACTACGGTAGGATCATTTGCTAACCGGACTAAAGTTTTCATTTTGTCCCATTGGGTCCTGTCACGAAGTCGCCGATTTGCATTCTCTTCGCTGTTGGACTCAATAGGGAAAGATACTAAGGGTTCGAGAACTTGCAACGAAATTTATACTGTCATATGCAGTTTGCGATGCTGATCTCGAATCTGCCCTCCTTATCTACTGCGGAGCTCTCTGTCAAGAGTTACGGAGCATAATCTTGGCTTGTCCAGGCCAGCCAAATCTGACTTTCAAGTTATACTCCGCTAATAATATGTGCGAAAACTATTTTAAACTCGTCAACTAGCTGGAATCAATTAATTCTTCCAAAACACTCTCAGATCCAGATAAGTCGATATTTTGGCAGAATACATTCAAGAATTTTTTTTTTGAAATTTTGGCTGCCTTGGTCAAGCTGGAATCATGCCATGTAACTCTTCATAGAGAGCTCCGCAGCAGAAAAGGGAAACGGATCTGAGATCAGAATCACAAACTGTATATGAAAGTTTACAAATCGTTAAGCGTTGGCGGACCCCCTTATCCTTCCCTGGTCAGCGAAGTTGACCGGAGGAATATTCGTCCGTGGTCTAGTGTAGGACACGTTTGGTTATACGATGTCGTCACCGAAAGAGAATAGTTTCGCGTTATTTTTCATAGTTGTGATACTCTAACTACCTCTCTTTAAAAAGTAACACCGCCCACCTGAGAAGCAAAGGAAAATATGCGTTCTGATTCTGTGCGAAGCGCAGCACAGCACCATGCAGAGGGCGCTAGCAAGTAGGCCGAACATGCAAAACATCGTTCCAAGCGTTTTTATGGCTGCAGACAAATATTCCAAACGCCCGACGATTCAAACATTCACAAAGCGATTCATGCTAATACACGCCAACGCTAAAAACATAACAAAAACGCTGAAGGACGAAACGAATAGGCGCTGACGAGGTGGCGAACAGAAAAAGTCGTAAAAAGCAACAAAAGTAGGCATGGACACCTGATCGGCTGCGGAGGTGCTTTGAAAAATTGAAACAGAAGCTTCCCTCGGCAGAATTTTACCGCTCAACAATGGGGCAAGGTTTTCCGATTGGAGCGCGGGAAGGTTGAGCAGCGTTCCATTAGCAGCGCCGTGTGCGTAAACAAGGCAACACATACGAGGTCACTGTTCCTCTTTTTTGTGGAAAACCGCTCCAGCGTTAATTTCTAATTGTTAGCAAAGCTGTACAGTGACCACAAACAGATTGCGAACCTCATTTGCGTGCTTGTCCTCATGGTTAAAGAGGACTGCGGCACTCGAAGTGGTAACAAGGCACAAATCCTGTGCTTGCCGTTTAGTGTACCTCTTGCAAATTTATGCACCAGTGCCTCCACTGGTCGAGGCTTGTCCGAACGCGCCCGGACACCTGTTCGAACAGATCAGAGCAGGAAGCAGCAGGATCAATCAAGAATGCGAACGTTGGTATCAGTATGGAATGTGTGGATGCGCAGACAATCAGAGTGTCCTATTTGCTGCACGTAAACATTGGAGTTTTTTTTCTAGAAATCACTGCATATAAGACAGGCGATAGCCAACGTTCGTGACAGCAGAATAAGCAGAAATAATGGACACGAATGCTGAAAGATACAATTCGCTTGTTAGAGAACGCAATAACAAAATGCTGCGCCTATGGCACTAATAAATTCACTAGAAGCTGCTTATTGATCCCCATTGGCAGCAGATTACACTACCCGTTTCAATCACTGCTGTTTCATCTCGCATTATGCTCGATTATCATCTCAAGCGAAAAGTGTTATAACTTGCTATACACACCTCGAAAGCTTTGAGGTAACAAATGAGGGAAGACGTCAATCACCAATAAAACCAAACGAGCATCCACGTAACACCTATAGTTTTTCGCCGCGCATGTGCTATGCCAGCACGGAGAACGATGTTTGTTTACGACATCGTATAAATATTATATTGAAGGCATTATCAACAAAAACATCGAGGCCCCATTGTCAACAATAAACCAGAAAAACGTCAGCACACGATCACGGATAGATTCCATAGAAAATTAATAATTCGCATGAATTCCCCATATAGAAGGCCTTTGTGGTCGAGAAGATGCTCTGCATTAATTGTAAAATGGCAATCTGACTGTCTGCGCATCCACATATTTTACTGATATTACCGTTGTAGTTCCAGTGAATGGCCCGCCTACTTCATGTTCTAACCTGTTCAAGCAGGTGATGAGGCGTACGCGCGTAGGCCCCAACAACTGCGAGTTTTCCTGTATTTTAATAGTGCTAGCGAGAAACTGATACACATAAGGGCAATTTACACCACATGCGTGCGTCATGCGCGCGTCGGACGCAGGCATCCGTTTGCGGAAGGTTTTCCACTGGTCAACGCGGCAAGCATATCCTGGATGGAAACGCTGCGCGTGCGTATCACCTGCGTCTGGATTCCGTCAGGAGCGCGCCTGGGCATGTCCTTCATTAAATAGATCACACACATCTAGTATAAATTGCCCAATACGCATTTCCAAGAGGAACATCCGTCAATTATGGGGTAGTAAATCGTTTTCGACACAGAGTAGTACGATAAGAGTAGAGAATATTGCTTCTTGGAAGATAATTCTCCAACAGAGTTATTTACAAAGAGATTGGGAGAAGAGCAAAAACCTTGAAATAATCCACAAGAAGTGGACAAATATTTCCAGAAGGGTTTGTTTACGTGGAGGTAGATTTATACTGTGTGCTTGCCTGCGTCAGACGCGCACAATCTACTATAAAACATTGTGACGCGCTCCTGACGCAGCCCAGACGCAGTGGCCGGACGCCCTATAGGTGAATTGCTCGCGTTCGCTGCCTCTAAACAACTTGGCCCTCTAGGCACAGTGGTTCAAGGAGCATGTCGCATCCACAGCTATTCGTGAAAAGGAGTCTACCTAGTGTGCTTGCAATGCGTTTGACGCACGCACATACCACCTGGTGTAAATTGTCCCTATCTCAGGCGTACTATAGAAAAAATTTAGTCCATCGCATGTGTTCGATGCAAGAGCAGAAGGGTTTCAACCTAGCAAAAGATGTGGTGTCTAACCACAGGAAGGCGGAACCAGCCGAGCTCTCTGATTGGCCATTTCTTTCAAAGAGCCAATCGAAGGTCTCAATTATCTCGCCATTGTTTTGGTGCGGTATTTCACACCCACTGATCAACAGAACTAACACAATCGTGCGTAGCTAAGATATAAAGATGAGCGGTGGTTAAATTTTAGAGCCTGTTAGGAGTGAAACAGAATTGTGAGATGGCCGTAGAACAAAAGCGTAGACCGATAAGCAGAAGACGTTGCACAACACAAGCACGAAGCGCTGCATCGAGAAGGCAGGCGGAGTCCTATGCTAGCTACTCGCTGTCGTCCGGTTGGCGCCATCCGAATCTCTCGTCGGTGCATAGGTCCCTCCAAGAATTTCTGGACACCTTGAAGTACATATGCTCTGCCTAATAAATTTACTACCTCAAACCGCCTTCATAAATCTCCTCACGTAAAAATTATAAACAGATTCCGTGTCTGGTATGCATTAACCCTTGAAATCCGTGTTTCTCACTGAGTTTGCACTTGTGTTCGACGCAGGTGTATCCAGACGCCTGCGCTTTCACAGTCCTGTGATCTGGTGCCTCGTTTATAGGAAAAAAAATGGCTCCTTATCTAAGGATGCGTGTATATGTTTGTTTCTGGACTTCTTCCTATGTTTTCTGATGCTATCCATCCACAAACAAATCCCTCTGATAAGAGCTAATCGCACTGAAAAAAACGGATATTGAATATTGCCGGCATTTAAGCTTAATTACTGAAATAGCAGAAGGATTTCAAGGAATCAGAAAACAGGAAAACGTCTCGACCAAAGGAAAAAAAGAACATGGTAACGATATGGGAGGATTAGTTGAATAAAGATTTCACTTTGAAAATCACACAGAAAATATGGAGCGCACCGATGTCATGTTAGAGTCTAGCATCATAGATCCGAATGAAAACAGACAATTAACAAACTGAGAGGCCAAAAGGAATTGAAAGAGCTCACTCAGTCCTCAGTACTCAATTTTTAACCCAAAAATGGAAGAGCTTATGAAAAAATTGCTTTTTTTAACAGAAGGAAGCAAGAGAAAATCAGTGTATACTAGTAGCAGGCAATAGGTAACTCGCTACTGAAGGAATAATAAAGCCTTCGAATTTTCAAACAGGAAATATACCATCGGAGAGATGAAGTCATGCTGATTCTTGAAAACTGACTTAATTTTGGGAAATGCCGACGCGGAAGAGAATTAAAACGGCGAGAAAAACCAAAATCCCAAATGTAGTAAGTCTCAAAAACGAGCAGAGTGGAGTCTTTGTGCATATTGCCCGCCTTCTTCGGCCATCTCCCCATAATGACACACTTTCCCTACGTTATTTTCTTCTCTTGTTTCTCTCCAGCTATCTTTCCTGGTGAAGCTGGCCACATTGCAGAATTTGGTGATACGACAGTATACTGTAGAATTATTAGTGAGAAGCCTGAATTTATTTATTTATTTAGAGAAACTTGTAAATGTTTATAGACAGCAACGCATATAATTTACAATAAAGAAATAAATTTGAAAAGCTCTCATATTTTCAGTTCAAAAGTGCTCATAAGAAGTCTACTGTTGTATACTACTACTATAAAAAGGATTAAATACTTAGATCCCCTTAAAGGGTATACCAATTCTATATCCACAAATTTTTCCTAGACCTTTTCACAGCCGGAACTCTTCAGCAAAACTGTTTACCAAGTTTTTCCAGGAAATAGGAGCATAACGCTCCAACGACGCAGTTCCAGAACATTTTGCTGGTTCGTAAAGAAAACTGACAACATGCACGTCCATATCGACGTGGGAGACTGGGAAGAGGACAGAGCTGTTACCTCCATAATAATGAGAACATGCGGAAAGTGCGCTTGTCCTCTCAGTCCTCCAAGAGCATACCAGCGCGTTATCCAGCAAAACTCGCGTACGCCCGAGCGCATCCAACCCAAAACGGGCAGCAAAATGCAGAGAGCTATTAGAAAGCTAGCGAAAAAACCCTGTATCTGTCGGATCTGTGCAAAGATATGTTGGAATTTGCGTGTACTTTTATGTCAAACCACATTCACCATCGGAAACACACAGGATGAGCAAAAAAAAAAGTATGAACAGCAGGGTTAGAACAATCCTGCGAAGGATTACGCTTCTTTTCAGCTTAGTGGCCCAAGTCCGTAGTCACGTACAAGCACTCATAGGCACAAAAAGCTAAACTTGAGAGGCTTCTGTAAGGAGTTAGACGTCACAAATCCCTCGAGACTATATGGAATGTAATGTAATGTTGAAACCAAAGCATAGTTCACACAAGCAGTGTTGAAGTGAATACGGGCGTAATCCATGGCAATTTCCCAAGTTTTCCGGGAAAAACCGGCCCGAGACCAGTTTGGAAAGGAGTTCTCTCGAGGAGGCGGAGGACGCATGATTGACGAGCTGGAAAAACTCGAGCACTTGGCGTCATGTATCTGGCCAATTTCGTACGCACACCTGTTGCACGTGCAGAGAATAGTGCAGTCCAAACCGGACATCTATCACACATGATTGCTATCATAGCTATGTGCGAGGTCTTTACGAGCTTCTACATTTCGGTCCATATACAGGCTTGGCACTGATTCAGGCACGGCATAGGCACGCTCGAGGGTAAACAACTAGTTTCACATACTTTTGACATTTTATTTTCTTTGGTTTTCAAAGAAATTCAGAGGGCAGGCGACTGAAGGACTCCACCTGCCATCCCGCATCCAGAATCACAATTTTAAAGATGGGTAATCTCACTCAAACCACTGCCATGATTACTATGGGTAGCATCTGGGCTTAGAGAACGCACATGTGAACGTGTTGATGGGCACTAGTTAAAGTTTAAATTTGAAGGCTAAATTTGGTTCAAATTTTAGTACGTTTGTCACTGAGATTACCCAAGGTAAACGCGACTATGTTAACAATGAGTGAATTTAAGTGGTGCTAACACGTTTACCCCACATAGATAATCTTAATGATGCGTGCGGCCCCATGTTTACCCTGAGTAATCTCAGTGACGCAACCAGGCGTTGGGTGAACGAATCACAGTCTTCCTCACATGTTAAGAAACGCGAGTTTTTTGAAGTGTTAAATTTCTAATGAAAAAAAGGGAACCTCATGAAAACAGATGCAAAAAAATCGCCGTGGATTAGCAAAGGAGACCAGCCTAGTCCAGATCCAAATCCGGATACTCCCACACCGAAGACGATGTTATGTCTGTGACGCTTTCCTGGTGGAGGAAATGTTCAAGGATTGTGCTGACGTTGGATAAGACATGTGTGTGCATGCATCTATGAAAAAAAAAACCCATAGGGTATCGACAAACGGAAATAAATTTGCCTACAGCGGAGGTTTCTCCAGAACCTCATGTCTGACAACAACATTTTGTGAACTTCTAACTACATGAAGATAAAAGCGAGAAGTTAAGGGATAAAAATAAGGAAGCGATGGTTTTAAGCTCATAAAATTAGGAAATTAGTACTAGGTAGTTACTTGGAAGGTGAACTGAGTGTTATTTATCGATCACGTTCAAAGCCGACTGTTTGATTGAAAAAGCGGATAATATGTATGTATAAAGACAAAATTGAGTAAATGGTCAGAATTTCCACCAGTTATTGACCTTAGGACTGAGAGTTAGCTGTAATATTACCGTAAAATTTGCACTTCCTCAAGAAATTTGAAATTGAAGTCGAAAACCACTACGTCGAGATTTCCTCGAGAAAGACGGAGGCGGAAAAAATGAAAGCGTAATAAACCTGACTCGACGACACGCGAAGGCCATTCACACAGGTAACAGCTGTGACAACTGTCGAGTAGTTTTAAGTAGGTTTTTTCGGGTATCTGCGCTATAACAGCACTCAAGGACGCGAATGTTATCGAGCCTGAGTCAACATTCGTGACCCTAACAAATGTAAAATGTCCCCGTACTGTAAAACTACAGTTTCTCTTGCTGAGCGAAGTTTTGGCCATGGAGATACAGAAACAACTAGTCCTAGGAAAAGTTCCCGGAATCACCACCAAGGATTTGTTCTTTTCCAAAAATTCTAATGCGATTCTGTTTGAGAGTCCTTTACATGAATTTATGCGGATTCCAAATCAATCTGACGAAGTCTCTGCTTTTGACAAAGCGAGTAATTCAAACAACTACGACTGCGCTCAGTAACAGAAAAGTGCTGAATTTAAGTGGTCATTAATTTTTCTTATCTTTGAGAGAAGACCGCAAGTTAGCCGAACATCACTTGGATGTTAATTTTGGAGGATCATCACCTTCATTTTTCTGCCATAGTTTCTGCTTTCTGAAAACCAAGCGGAGCTGGATGCGAGCAGACAGTAGGCCATGTGCAAAATGTTAAGAAAAGGTGACCACATCAAAAAAAGTGAATGAAACCGTTGACAAGGTATTGACAGATAGAACACAATGCGCGCTAAATAAGGAGGGCCTAGCGCATTCATAATAAATCATTAGTTTTTATTTTGTCCAACGAACTAGTTTTAAAAAAAGTTCTCAAAAATGAGTGCCACATTTACAACTCCGAACAAGAGCGCAACCCAACATGAAAGTCAGGAAATTATTTTGAACGGTTGAATTGAATTTCAAATCGAAACAGTGATCTGTGTTGAAGAGTAGATTAAGCGCTACACTGAGTTCACAAAAGAAGCAATGAAAACAGTAGCTTCGAAGAATGATTCTTAAGAAGAAATTACCGTTCACTGAGGTGGGAATGGTGACGACGTCTGTTTTTGGGAATTCCAAGGGATCGATGGAAACATCATTAAAATAGCAATAATAATAATATTGAGCGAAATTTTTCGAAACTTTCACCATGGTAATCCGTGCGACATGCGCTGATTTGAACAGGAAAAAAGAATTGTCGCTCCATGTCAGCATGACCGCTCAAGCAGGTTTTATGGCTCACCAAAGAACTTGTAATGATGAAACCTAAAACTCTACCTCATTTAGTGATATTTCCGCGTTGGCTCGCTCGTACCTGTACCTGTCTTACAATCTTAACAGCTTCCCGTCAAAGACAGGATTCCAGTCCAGAGACGAGCTAATCGTGACTTTCTCCCGTTATTCTGACTACTTCAGAGAAATTCATTCTAGATAGAAAATGAAAAAGTAAAAACAGACTGGACCACTTGGGTTGAGCTTCGAGGGGACTGGGTCATAAAATAAAATATTGAGTACCTTAGATTTGTTTTGTTTTTATTGTCATTCCGGAAACTTTCCAAACCGCCCTCGTAGTGATAAGAATCAGGTTGATACGAAAGTGTTGCTTTAAATCCTACACTTCTTCCCAACAGTCACAACATTTTTTCTCATGGATGGAACCTAGTCTCCCAATTTTCCCAAATTTCGCAATAGAATGTAATAGAATGTTCTGCTACCTCCCATTTTTCACGATTTAGAAGTAGTAGAACGTTCTGCCACACTCTACTGCGAAAGAATTTCAATTCAAGAGCAAGAAATTCTGGATCAAAAAGTAAATGCTGGTGCGAGAATTTCGGACCAATTTAAGATTAGAGAACCTATGTCAGGAGAGTTGTAAAGGCGTAATGTCGGTGGGAAAAATCAAAGAAAAATGTGACCAGAAAAAGCGATAAAAATGAAAACAACATAGTCCATTTCGTTCGTCGAGATTGAAGAAGCCCCATTCGCTCCTATCTCTAGACAGACGGAAGACAGGCGCAGTATTTCTGAAAGAACTAAATTTATAAACAGTGCAGTTTTCTACAGAAAATGTTGTTCAAAACGGGAGGAAATTTTGTTCGTGAGGAACAACGAGATCAATGAAATTTCACATACTGTCAAAAGCACACCGAAGAAGCAAAAGGAACAAGAACCTAGCTCTAGGACTTGAGAAAAAAGGAAGAGAATTCGAGAAAGAACTCAATGCAAGAGAAATTCGAGGATTTGCAACACCATTCCACAAAGAACCCTTCATATTCTGGTATCTTCCGCAGGAATTGTCCATTTTTCGCATAAATTTTACATTTTTTTCTGTGTAAGGTCAGCAGCTGAATCTCGTGCAATGATCCATGTCCCACATAAACCACACATTTTCTAACGAATTCATCCAATTACCCTGTGAACACGCTGCACTGAGGGGAAATCCTTCACAAGCATGAAAATATGGGAGGAGCAAGAAGGATTGGAGCAGACAAAAGTCTGAAGTGCTCTTGAATGTTGTGCTGCAGTCCTTCTTTATTTTTCACTCAAAGAAGGAAAAGCGGAAGGCGATCGCTCTGCATGTTATCCTGCTACAATTGATATTTCATGCATTGCTCAGCATATTCAGCGACTGGGCGGAATATGAGAAGGAACCAAGACAGAAAAAGTTGCGGTATGGAAGTAGTACTGGTTCAGTTGGTATATAGGCATTACCAGAAAGGCGGAGTCTAGAGAAAACAATTTAAAAAAAACTAGCTATGACATTAACTGAGTCATCATATTTCTGGTTCTCAGAGCAATGTTTATAGTGACGTTGTCCGCAGCTCTGGACAACTTTGTATAGTCAATAAATTATGAAATATGTGAAACAAATAGATACATTGAACAACGAATACATGACGAACAACAACTCAGACATCAGTATGATGGCGTTCCCTGCCCCCCCCCCCCCCGTCCACTCACACATCACCTAATTTTTCAAGATTTTTATGTCGCTGAATGCATTAGGAGACGCCGATCACAGTGGTATACATAATTCCCTGCGTAATTGCGGAAAAACCTGCTTTTAGGCCTTTCAAATAGTGAAAAGTTGAGGCGGAGCCTCCATGCGATTCCGGACAACTGTCACCCACACTCCATCCAGGCCGCATCGCAACAATATGTTAGGCATATTTGGGGCTATCGATCGCTAGCCACATGACAGTGATCAACTTTTATCGACCGTTGGCAGCGAACAGGTCGAACATGTTGGAGGAGTGGGGAAAGCAGAGGGTTGAATGTGGCAGAGGTCCGCAGTGAAATGAGAGCTCCGCTCCGAGTTACCACAAATTGGAGGATTCGGAGACGGGTATTTTGACATTTTTACAGGGAATCATGTATATCATTTTGATCAGCGTCTCATGGCAAGTCCATTTATAGGAAAACTTTAAGGAGGAGGTGGAGAGCGGAATTGTTTTGAAAGTTGGTAAATGTAGCGAAAAATAGATAGATGAGGGTTGAAGGTTTCAGCAAACTCCATGGATTGCTGCCTTCTATGGCAGAAAAGACGCTTGAAGATGCAGAGAATACACAAAATAAATACAAATAGGTGCAAAAAAAGCTGCTCAGGACATGTACAAATACACAAATTATAAGGGAATTGGAATGTTAGCACAATTCCCCCCCCCCCTACCCCTCCTACCTCTGGCGCTCAACTTGCCGGGTCAATAGTTCGTTTTTGAGAAGCCACTCCCCAACCGCGCGCTCATCACTCACCAGTTCTTACTTTTCCGTTATGACAGGAATTTCTCACATGTGTTCCGACGGCTGTAATCGCGTCGCGATACCCAAGGTCAGCGAACGATTTGACGCGCAACGCTCATCGATAGCTGCAGATTCATCGGACGAGTAATCCATGCCACGGTTCGGTGGGTTGCACAATCATCGAATTGGGCGCGCATCAGCCGATTGTTAGTGAAATGGAAGAAAGGTCGAGATTCGAGCTATTGATTCAATTATTTACTTGTTTACTTTCATTCGTTATTTCATAACCCAAAAAAAAACTTAATTATTAGATTAACGGGCTACTTTTCTATAATACATAAATGTCATTAAAAGAAGAAATTTGAGGAAATTCAGCTGGGGCCGCATTCCTCATTGAGATTACCCAATGCAAACGTATTGCCAACCCTCATATTACCTATCGCTACCACAGGCGTCAACACGTTTACCCTGCGTGATCCCAATGATAGATCCAGGCTCTAGAGGGAACTACTATACCTCGAATCAAATAAGTTATTAATGCTCACACGCATCAATGAGATCACCGCTAGTAAACGTGCTAACCCACAGCATTTACTCAAATTTAACCTTTACCTGGCACATAATATTACCCATCGCTATCACAGGCGTCAACACGTTTACCGTGGGTAATCTTTATGATGGATCCAGGCTCTAGAGGGAAATGCTATACCTTGAATCAAGTAAGTTATTAATGCTCACACGCATCAATGAGACCACCCATAATAAACGTGCTAACCCACAGCATTTACTCAAATTTACCCTTTATCTGGCACATAATATTACCCATCGCTACCATATGAGACTTTCTCCATGCGCAGTTGCTACCCATGGATATGAGATTAGCCAACCTCCTCATGATGCTTGTGGAACTAGAATAGGAACTCAAACACACATGTACTAAATTTAGACACACATACTAAATTTAGAATGCGTTTCGAAAATTCGAGTACTTGGAAACAGCTACCTTGCGTGGCTGCAGAACTGGAAGAATGGGTGAGCTCATATTCATTGGTAAGTATTATTACCGATAGGTATCAACTAGATATAGACAACATCACGTGTTGGTAAACACGTTGATGGGCGCCAGGGTAAGCTCGGGTACGTCAACACCTTTACCACAGGGTAAGCTTGGGTACGTCAACACCTTTACCACAGGGTAAGCTCGGGTACGTCAACACCTTTACCACAGGGTAAGCTCAGGTACGTCAACACCTTTACCACAGGAAATTCCAACAATGCATGCCAGTCCAGAGGAGGAGCCCCCACCCCGTACTTTTTCCTCACGTAACGTCCGAGCTGTCAAGGACATATACATAAACTCGCCTTGAAACAGGAAAATTTGGAAAAAATAGTTCCTATAAATTGATAAAGACTGTCTTTTCTACAGTCTGTTCCAAAAATCAGAGCAATTCAATGTGTTTTGTTTAATTACACAGAGCGCATTTTACCACACGCTAAATCATGGAAATTGGCGCTATCAATCGACGATCAATAGCTGGAAGCGCGCCAAAATATGTCTCGTCTATAACAACGTGGCGAGATTTACCTCATCTTGGCTGTTGGCCAAGTGGCAAAATTTGTGAAAAAGATAGTATTTTTTTTAGAAAATTGTGTAATTTCCTAAACTCCCAGAAATGTAGTTTCCTCCCGGAACATCTTTGTCCGAAAATTTTACTACCAGGAGAAAGGGCATTATTGTAAATGTACTGGCGAAAAGAGTGTGAATGCACTAAAGGCGCAAATACGTTGGGAAAATGGAACACCTTTTGGGACACAAGTGTAGACAAACTCAAGATTCAGGATTTACTGGATTCTATCGATTTTCACTGAAACAGCACTATAGCAGCGGTACTAGCCTGATGCACAGGAAGAAGCGCTCGTGAGGCATCTGCTATTCTGACAACGACGGGGGAAGAGCCACATTTTCATGAGATTACGTATAAAATATGTCATTAAAAAATAAAAGTAATTCTGAGCAGCAATTCCCTATATTTATTAGGATACTCATCATGTATAGAAGCAACATTACTTTTTAAAGAAATCGTAGTAATCCAGAGATATTTTCTTACATATATTTTTTAACCACCTGTCATCAACAGGTAGAACCTATAATAATAGTGATTTCACGAAGTTAGAAATTGCCGAGAGAACTGGGAATACTAGAAATGGGACAGAAGCGCAAATGATGAATCGGTTCCGTCAAAGTGAAGCAAACAAATACAAAAGCAGTGTAAACAAACGCGATAAATATAAAAACGAATAAAAATCACTGTGGAACCTACTTACTTATGTGTTTGCACAAACGCATAAAATTGTGGATTCACGAAAATTCATGACAAGAAACGAATTCATTAAGTAAGGGGAAAAATAACCCGCTGGCACAGAAATCATGGGCGCATGTGTCATTGGAAGCACTAGTTACCTCATACCGATGAATATGATTACCCATGGGCGGTGTTACTCTTGAGTATGATTATCCATGGGTACCAGAGCGTACACAGCACCATGTATGGGTAAATATGTCGAGAGATGATGAAAGGTAAATTTTGCAGGTACACTAACCGTCTACCACGGGTAATTCCAAAAATCAGACCGGATCAGGAAAGCTATACGTTTCCAGCTACAGATGGACATCTACGGCTATTCTTGTGATAAAATATTCAACGCTTTCTGCTCCTGAAGGAAAATTTCACCAAAACACGCGAAAATACACTCAAAAAACTGGAAATTTAAATAAATCCTGAAAACAAGATGGAGATGGAATCCGACCTAAAAATCTAAATTTCCAAAAATTCCATCTAAAATTAAAAATCTAGGGCCCCTTATAACAGCCCATGCTCACGATATGCAGGTTGAAAACCATGACAAAGCTCAAAGAAACCTGGACATAAATAGATAAATTATGAAACAACTAATAGACAATAATTCTAAAATATTGAAGAGAAATGTAAAAAAAACATTCTAGTAAAAATAGCAGTATGATGAATAAAGGCTACAAGCTAAAACTATCCGACTACCTCATACTATGTAGATGGCAGAACTATAAATATACAATGATTATTGCTTGTATTTGGGTACTGTAAGAGAGCATAGCGAAAGACGTCTCAGTGCAATTGCACAGTTTGCCATAATCCAGCATATCAAGGTGAATAAGTTGTTCCGAACTTAACTCACGGTCGCAAGCAACAGGGCATTCTGTAAGTGCATACGATTTCTGCGATTGCACCAAACCTTTCTTGTTTGACGACAAGTGAACCAATAAGCTATAGAAAACATGGTTCCAAAACGAGGTCAGCGCCAGCACAGTGGACACACCGGCTGCGAAAGCGGCCGCCCCGTTGTTTGTGCGTGGCGTGCAGGCTGTTTGTTTGTGAGTGACGTCCGAAAAGAAGCCGCGTCCGTAGCGGCGGAAAACGACAGCGTCCAGTGAAAATATGACAAACGACAGACGATTTCAGCAGCTCGTCAGCCGGGAAAACACAGACTTTCGGAGAGAAGACGCTGTGCCCGCGCAGCTCACGCTACACTTCCGTCTGAATATACAATTACCCGGGTAATCGAATTGCCGGACAGCTGAGGAGGCACGGGGTTATTTTTGTCCACGCGTAACATGATCACTTACAGACAGAGGGAGTGCTGATGAGCACTTATACTGCGGAAGTTCCGATGCAAAACAAGTCACGAGCTTGTGGAAATAATTTTGGGAGAGGCTCCCAGAATCGCTAGGACAGGGCAGATAGGAGAACGGAAAAACCGCATGACATCTAATGAAACGGCCTAAATCTCCAACAAAGGGCGGTAAAATCATACATATAATGATAATAATACATATATCATCTAATTTTCCGTGGTTCAAGCCCTCTCCCCCCCCCCCCTCCCACAAAAAAAAGAGAAGATGTGTTCTCTCGCCTTCTACTCCCTCTCTACAGTGCTTGTCCCTTTTTTCCACTATTAAAGAGATATTCAAATTGTTTGCAGCTTCCCTACTCAATCCACATTGGTGGGATCTTACAGTGAAAAAATGGATATGTATGCTAGGCTTCGAGAGTAGGTGGGTAGCGGAGTATTCAGCCAATAGCAGGAGAGCACAGCCACGCCCACCCATTCCGTGGTCCGTGCTTACTAATTTGAAATATGAAAACGAAGGGAAAAAATGAAAAAAATGCAACAAATAAGTTGGTTTTCTTGGAAAATTTCATGCATTGTCCCACTTTTCCTAGAAGTACATACATGCACGGGCAAAAATTGAAATGCTTCTCTTCTAGACTCTAATGATATTCTTTTCAATTCCTTAAAAAAAAAGAAAACGCAGGAAAAAGTGCACAAATAAATGCAATGGGCACAACTGAAAACAGATTCGCCATGTACGTGTGCTGAGAATACGCAGGCATCTTTACTTCGGACCATTTTCACGGGAAGAAAAACTCCCAGGAAGAAATTAATATTTGAAAGGGGCCTGCAAGTGTGCTCCACAAACAACACCAGCACATTTCTTAAGAAAAAAAAGAGAAATAAGGGGAAAAAATTAGAGCCGAAACTGCTTATGTCATATGTGGTTCACCTACCCCCAAAAGGCAAAATCACTGATATTCGCAAAAACTGAGGCAATACTTGGGGACCAGCGGAGTCCCAATTTGTGCAAATTGATGTGGACGAGTAAAAACGAGCGGGCGCTGTGATAAAAAAAGAGCAAAAATTGCGCATTGCACCGTATTGGAAACAGATGCGGCGGTGCGATGATTCGAAACGGGGAGGAGCTGGGATGGGATACTTTCCTAGCCATCTGTGACTATACAATTCAATGTCATTGAGACGAAAATTCGATCCTGTACTATCTCATAAAATCTTAACAGGCAAATGTGTTTTGACCTGAACTCTTCTGTGCAGCGAGCGAATCAGTCACTAAAGGAAAAACTGTGAACGAGCCAAGCGTTACATCAGGTATTTCTTCTATGCCAACAAAGCAGATCCCGAATATCTTAAAATTAGCAGCAGGAATGCATTACCTAGCGGCATTAAAACATTAAAGGCAGTGTGTCACCTCGCTCCGTGGGTTGTAGATATCGACATGCTCTAGACCTTCTCGTCATGCTGATTCCAATGATATACGTCTGAACACATGAGTGTGGCGAAAACCCCGTTTTCGTAGGGCCCGGAAGTGCAGTTCACGGACCACTTGGGCGGAGCGGTCTGCGAAAATGCTGGCTACCCGCCACGGCTGCGACGTTGGCCAACATGTCTTCACATGTCAGATCGATCAGAACAACGGTTTTACTCGTTCACTTGGCTCGACAAACTGTTCCAAGCCGCATCCCGAAAAACGTTTAAAAGACGGATTTCGAGAACGTATTGTAACATCTTACGTATATCTATGGATTCAGCGTGTCGAGGAGATTCAGAATCTGCTGAAAGCCGAAACACGAAAACGAGATGACGCAGTGATTTTAAGGAAAATTATAGACTCACATGTGGTTTCGTTGAACACGTTGTGGGACATCCAGTGGTTGAACAGGTCCAACGTGTTCGTAATAGCATGTCCTCATTTTGTATTAAAAGTATATTGTATTATAGCTATGTCAGTTTGTTCATGTAATAAATAATAATGGTAATAATACAATCTGATGATAGTACTCTATGTGTTATTGCACACAAATAAATGTGGTGGAAGCCAGATGAGAAGTGAGCAAAGGGGTGAAGTATGTGGTAAAAACGAGAGAAAACGATAGTCTGAACGATAGGACAGGTAAATTAGAGAGGAAATGAAATGGATATGGAAATGAATTCACATTAATAAAGATAATGAACAAGATAAGGGGACGCGTGCATTATCGAGATTACCTAAGGTGCACGTGTTAACACCACACAAATTTATCCATCGTTAACAGGGGGTCAGCATGTTTACCCTGGTAATCTCAATCGTGCACCCAGGCCAAGTACGAAAAGAGACGGAAAAGTGCTAAAAAACTGTTCTTTATGTCAAGTACATCTTCTATATATCGAACACTGCTTGAATATTACGTCCATGGGCGTTGACTGGCCTCCATGGATAATCCACCGTAGGTGGGTGTATACCGATGACTAATATAAGCTGCCCTTATTTCTTAACGCAATCCCTTTGAATCTCAACGCGTGGTGCGGTATTTTCAACTTCTTATTCTCTACCTAGAATGGAATACTTTGAAGTACTTGTCGAGCCCACAGATCGACGAGGGCGGAGCCAAGCAATCAGATGGAGTGGGAGATGATCCGGCGACCGGCGGCTCCTCCCTTCCCCTCCTCCTCACGGAGCCACGCCCACTTTATTAATAATGATGTTATAATGATAAATTATTTATATATACATAATTAGCTTTGTATCAAGATCCTACAATCACGGGTGGAAGGATTCAAGTTGAGGATGTGTACAATCCTTAAACTTGACATACTCAAAATAATGCGAATAGAGCCACGATCAACTCGTCGCTTGATTGGAATCTCCCCCTCCACGAGAGGAACTTAAGCTTCGATTACAAATAGAACTACAGGAAGTCAGCGGGTTTAAATCATATAGTAAGGTGGATTTCCTTGATTGCTGGTTAGTGGCAAAGTCGGTACCAAGATTCGAACTTCTAAGCGTGGACTAGTCGAGACAGGTAGATGTCCAAGACGAGCACGATAGAAAACGTAACCTAGACGTAGAAATGTTCCGCCTAAAGTTCTGTGAGCTAGAGAAAACTTTGCCTCACCCAACTACTTGTGAGTATACCCTGAGTAAATGGATAAGTGCAACCAGCCAAGAAAAATGACTTCTGAAACTCAAGCATGGAATTCATACTCTTCGACGATGCATCCCTTTTTTTCACAAAACTTCAATGCTTTACCAGAATGAGGATGCATTTCACTAAATTCGCTAGTTCACAGGCGGGGTCCAGGGCCATCTAATAGAATCCATCAGAAGGTTTGAAACGGCGCTTTGACGGAACCAAAAAGAAAAGGAAAAAGAGCCTAAGTCTGGTGTATAATCTCATGGTGATAAAAATCCTTATAAAACTAGCTTCCTTTAATAAAATGACAAAACAGAAAAGTGCATTAGCCTTTCAGGGATCTAAGCTTACTTGTTCAAAAAAAACTGTAGTAGTAGTCTAGATCGGAAACGTTTTGATACTTCCGCATTAGCGGCGAATACGAAAGTGGGCGGGAGGGGGGGGGGGTGGGAAAAAAACTGGGGTCTCCGCCCCTTTGAGGACTCAGATGGATAACAAAAATAATAAAAATATCAATTATGGAATGATTAGTAAAAATTATTTAAAATGATAAAAATAACCGATTAAAAAATTGCTAATACTTCTTTTCCATAACGGTGTCAAGGAGGGAATGTCCGAACCGCATACACGCACCAGGGAACCCAGCGTGGACGAAAGACGAATACACGAACACCTTGCGAAACAGGAAAATTTATAAAAATAAAACAACTTTTTTTGTTATAAAACTGAAAATTCTCGTCCAATAATCTACTCGGGGAAGATGCTCTTAGAAGACCAAGAATATTAACGGCAAGAAAAAGAGCATGATCATGAATTGGGGGGGGATGTTCATGAATTCCCCCCCCCCCCCCCTCCTCCACCCAAGAATGGGTCCAAGTTTCCTGAATTTGCTTTGCGAAACAAATAAAAACCTTCGACTAGTTTATTTTTAGTTGTTTATTTTTATTTTATTTTTAATTGTTCATTTCTAATATTATTTTCAAAACAATTTTTATTGATTATTTGTTACTGTAATCGATATTTTTGTTGATTTTATGTTCCATCTAGATCCTCAAAACGGCAGAGACCCAATTTTTCTCACCCCCCCCCCCCTTCCCGCCCACCTTCTGCGTCCGCCACTATTGAATATGGGCAATCTCAATGATGAATCCAGGCCTAGGATCAAAAAGTAAGTAAGAGAAGTGGGGAGTAGGGGAGAGGTGGTGATGGGTGGGGTAGGACAAAAACAAAAGCTATTAGGTAACAATATTACCCTTGAATTGATAACTCATCTACTCAGTTTCTTTCTGATCTTGGACCTGGATGCATCCTTGTGGTTGCCCACATTTGCGATGACGCCCTTGTTCCTGGTGGTAATACATACTAGCGCCCCTTCGGGACGCTAGAAAGTGGGGTGGGGCAGCCACTTGAGGTATGTGCAAAAGCTTCACACGTGTGGAATGCTTAGAAAATCATCAAAGAAGCGAAACTAATCATTACTTGAGCTCAAATACGAAATCCTCCTTATGTGTTGCGTATATTCTACGGGTCTGGCCTCCAACGTCGGACTTCGAGCCTTCTCGCCATCTTAGCCTTGCTTGTTAGTTCCTAATCCCGAACCTACATGTAAAGCTACTTTCCGATGCACTGATAATAGCTACTCTTTTTTGTAACATTTCTTACATGCCTGTATCCATTATGGACAGCCAACAGAGAGGAAGAAGAGGTAGTCGACTGAGGCACGAATGAGCGCGTAGCGCGCCCCTACTCCATCGGCAGACATGCACCTTGGCGCTTATTCCAATGTTGGGCCAGGGTAGACCCATCCTCCATTTGTGGATCTGTATCCTGGCGTTCTTCCCGCTACTGGGCCAGCGCAGACCCGATCCATCGGTGGGACTCCTATCCCGGCGCTTTCCCCACTAATCGGCCCCTTGCAGACCCAGTCTCCATCCATGGACCCGTATCCTGGCGCTTTCTCCAGTATTGGGCCAGAGCAGACCCAATCCCCATCCGTGGACTCGTTGCCTGGCACTTCCCCGTTAATGAGCCCCTGCAGACCCAATCTCTATCGATGGACCCGTACCCTGCCATTTTCCCAGTGTTGGGCCACGGCGAACCCTTTCTCCATCGATGGACCCGTATCTTGCCGTTTTTCCACTATTGGGCCACGGCGGACTCTTTCTCGATCGGTGGACACCAATCATGATGTGTTTCTGGACTACGGGGCCCCGGCTCATCTGTCCTTGGAAAGTTTGGTCAACTGCACAAGTTGCGCAACTGATTTCAGAGAATGTCACAACAGCTTAGTATGACGCGTCCTTCATCCTGTGTATTTGATTGTATTTTTTAAAAACAGGCGGATCCTCAAGCTGCATAATCCCCAAGGGACCTCAAGGAGAGGTGTGCAAGGAGCATATCTCAAGCGAGGACACCAAGTGAATCCTTCGATATATCCCCCACGGTATGCGCACTTCTTCTCGAAGTGATTATCGTCCACTGTTCCAAAGTTGAGTGAAGTCAACAACAAAGCTCCAGCAGAGGGGCTACTCTGCTCCGTACAATGCTGCTACGCATCGTCAAATCGTTGTAAACATTGTCTCGCCTGGAGGGCTCGAGACTGCTAGACGGGGTCCCGCCGCGAAATCCCGAATGCATCCGACTTCCACTACGTCTATGCACCTATGACGAAACATCGGCCGAACGCCCCATCAGCTTCGCATCCTCGCGAGGCACAGTCTATAACTGAGTCTTACAGCGAGCGCATGCGATCACGTGCTGTCCCCCTACGTCTGCGCTCTAGAAAATTTTGTTGCACTACCATGATTTATATAAGAGGATCTCTGGCCAAAGATGTTCCTCCAGAGGCGGCGTGCATCAGTGAGATTACCCAGGGTAAACGCGTCAATCTCCCTCAAATTCATCCATAGTTAACACAGGCATCAACATATTTACTCTGGATAATCTCAATTAAGCACTTAGGACCGGAGAACTTCTGCTAAGGAAATCTTTTGGCAACAATTTTCACAACTCCGTAAAAAAATTTTTTTTGGACAACTAACACGCAGAACAAGCCTCATCTGTATAAATGTAATGAAAAAAACATCGCAAAGTAAAGAATGTAATGCAAAAATGTGGAAACTAAGCTGCTTACTGACAGAAAAATTTGAATATTGAGGAAAAAGGACTGAAGAGGAGGTGAACTCGTCCAGAATCCTGAGAAAAACCTTTTCTTATGACAGATACCTGGACATAGCGTGATTTCATGAAACACTACAATTACAACGCAGTAACAGGTTACTATGGGCAACGCTTCGCCCACACTTCATTTGCACTTCTAAGGCCGATGGCGGAATGAATTATGTGTTCAGACAGTTCAGAAATAATGCAAAACAAAGGAATTGCGAATGCTGTGAATAAGAGGCCTGTCCGCCTCGTATCAGCGACTACTGTATTGAAATGGCGCGAGCAAAGTATAAATGAATCATTTTCAACATTGGTTTTTTTTTTCCTCAGAACAGGCATTACCAGGCATTTCCCCGCAATTCTTACACAAACACAATGACTTTCCAGGAAATTCTGCGCAAATATGGGAAACATTCGCTCTAAAACGTGCACTACGCTGCGCTCCTAAGCCGAATGACATCCATACCCTATTTTAGAATCGTTTTGGGTGACTTCTGATGAGAAATGCATGAGAAGTGGCTGTTATTATGGAAAAGCAGACGACCTACGTCGGTTTACTCGAGTTTCAAGCGGGCTGCGGATGGATGGATGAGGGATTGAAGTGCGCCGCTGCTTTCAGCCATGAGTTGACTGACGAGCCAGCACGAGTAAACATAGGTTGTTTACCGGAAATATGCGTTTGATTGGCGAGTTCTGGAGGATTTCTGGTTTATTTGCAAATCTACGCATTTCGCAGGAGGGAGGATCAATGTGCCATTTCGAGCAACCGCGGACGGGAATAGCTGAAAAAAAAACTTGCAAGGAAAAACGTCAAAGAGTCGCAATGGATAGTAACTTTCGCGTTTTTCTCGAAGGAGTAGAAGAAGGAGGACATTTGCAGTCTGGCCACGCCCACTGTGTAGTGCTGTAGAACACGTGACAGATGCCCAACATCTCACTGTCGGATCACATGACCAAAAACAAGCTCTTTTGATGAATTTTGGCTCAATTTTTCCAGCCACTTGTTGGGCTAGCCTCTAACAAAAGGAAGAAAAACGAGGAGGAAAAGGCGTCACAGGTGTCCGGATCCATGTATTTATTTATATGTTTATTTACTGAACAATTGCAAATAAATCAGTAGATTCGTTTCTTTTTCTTTGTTTGTTCTGGAGTGTCGCAATTAATTGGAAATCGAGGTGCGTCTGAGCTTTGGGCTCTGCTATTGGTCAATTCAACCAGTTGTCCAATCGCAGAGCTCGGCAGCACCGCCTGTCCAGAAACTTGGAACGTTTCAAATCCACTTTTCCTGATAATATTAGTGCAGATGTGCAGTAATCTGCATAACCATAACCACAACGCCGTTTTTAACTATTAACGGTTTCAATAGAAGCTTGGAACTACATGGCCCTGCTCAGCGCCGGCCACATGAGTCCGGGAGTGGGGGAGTGTGAAAAAGTGGCAACCTCGTCATCCTGTGAATCCAAATGAAATAATAAAACAAAATAATGAAACTAATAAAAATATCAAAATGGACATTAAATGACTAGTAACTAATATTTCAGAAGTAGTAATGAAAATAAACAATGAAAAATCAGCTTATGCAATATTTTTCTGTTTTTAAAAGTAATTTCAAAATCCGGCGACACATTCTCAGGGGAAGGGGAACCCCTCGCACCCCTTCCTGTGTCCGCCACTGGCCCGGCTACATTTCGCTCTATGTGGAGTTGCTCAACCTAATCTATAGGACCAGGTTCTCGCTTTTAGCACCGTAATTGCAAAAAAAACTTGATAGAAACTAAATGAAGAACAAAGATTAGTAGATTGGAGCACTCCATACTGAAATTTTCGGGTGTCTCATGGAGTTCTAATCAAATCGAATAAATTTTGAATATTTATTTGAAAATTCGAATTTGCGAGAATTAGAGAGTCCGGGTTAGTTCAAAGTTCAAAATCGTGAGTGTGCCGTGTGATTCAGGAGTTCGTATCCAAAAAACTGGAGAACCGGACAATTTAAATGTTCGAGAAATCGAAAAAGGAATTGAAGGGTAAAATCCAGGCACCCATATGTTCTGCAAGGCGGCAGGTAGTAAAAAGAGACCACCAGATATCCCCCATGTACCAGACTTTCCAGGACTTCGAGATAGTACAATCTGCACAGAATTAGCATTCCGCTGCCCTTCCAGCTCTTATTCGCTCCCATTTGCTGGTCAATGCTTATTCTGCAGAAAATTGCAAAATTCGCATGTATAATGAGGCATTGCAAGCAACGAGGCTAATGCATTGAAATTAAGCACAACGAGGCTTCAAATTACGGACGAATTGCGGTAAGAAGAGCTCTAAAAATACACGCATAACCAGAAGTAAAACGCTCGTTTTTATTTTTGATGCTCAGATGAGAATGGTAGGTCAAAATATCGTAAATAAACAGAATATATAAAAGTTTAAGTAACGCCAGCAAGGAGCGTGTGGGTCGACCTTGGAAGAAGTGACTGATTATTCATGGGAGATAGACGGGAACCAGATGGATGAGTTGGAAAAAAACCAACAATTACCTATGAGCAATAGGTACTGAGTAATAGCAAAAGGAAGTCCAGAATACCTTCTCAGAGCACAAAAATAAATAGGAATAAAAATTTGGGAAAACATGGAAAACGGGAAACCCAGGAGCCAAACAGAAAGTTCCCAGCAAATTTCACGTCCCGGACGCTAAAAACAGCAAACGAGCGTCAATTCTAAACGAATTTGCCCGAAAATCAGCTGCACATCGATTTTTCGGGGTAAATAAGTCCTAGCTATGCTTCCAGCGCTCCGCGAAACACCAACACCTGGTGTTCTCCTGATTTCTCAGGAAAATGCACAGTGAACAAAAGGTCTCAGATGATTCACGTGCGAAAACATGCCGTCGAATCACCTGACCGCCTGCAATTGCTCATCCCCCGTCAATCGCATCACCCGTCGAAGAGGAATGGTCGCTCGAATGGCGCACATCCCGGGGAAAAACTTGGAAAATGATGGCCCTTTGTTGAGAAGAGGATGCTTAAGCCTTCAGTGCACAGCCTCGAACAGAGAATTCAAGAGCCCTACAAAGCCGCTGAGCGTCCCGTATGCACGTTCGCGTGAGCGTTCAAAGCCGAGTATTCCAGAAAATCCCGACTATCGGCCGTTTTTTTTGCAAATTTTTCGTCATAGCGTCGGCGCTCGATGAAAGCCCGCAAAGGGATGATAGGGGAAAGAGGAATGACACGCAGATAAGAAAAAGTAAGCTTCTTGGTAAGCTAGGCAGACCAGTTGCTAAATATGGAAGTGTAGGCGAGGCAAGTAAAGACGTGGGAGGGGAAAAAAGATGTAGGCGGGAATGTAGGAGTAGGAAAGGACGCTAATACGAGTTCAGAGGGCATTTTTTGAAAAAGAAAAATCTATGGTAGAAAGCAAAGCTGTTAATAACTTAGTTGTTCGACAGGCTTCAGGAAAAGTGGAAAAAACTCCAAGGAAGAAAGAAGGAAATGAAGTTGAAATGAGGAGGAAGAAATTACAAAAAACCGAAAAAGCCACTGATCCGAAAGGGTCTAAACCGATGAATGAATGAATAAATAAATAAATAAATAAATAAATGAATAAATGAATGAATGAATGCTATGAATGAATGCCATGAATGAATGAATGAATGAATGAATGAATGATTGAATGAACGAATGAATGAACGAATGGATGGATGGATGAATGAATGAATGAATGAATGAATGAATGAATGAATGAATGAATGAATGAATGAATGAATGAATGAATGAATGAATGAACGAATGGATGGATGGATGAATGAATGAATGAATGAAGGAATGAATGAATGAATGAATGAATGAATGAATGAATGAATGAATGAATGAATGAATGAATGAATGAATGAATGAATGAACGAATGGATGGATGGATGGATGAATGAATGAATGAAGGAATGAATGAATGAATGAATGAATGAATGAATGAATGAACGAATGAGTGAATGAATGGAGTGAATGAATGAATGAATGAATGCTATGAATGAAAGCCATGAAAGAAAGAAGGAATGAATGAATGGAGTGAATGAATGAATGAATGAATGAATGAATGAATGCATGAATGAATGCATGAATGAATGAATGAATGAATGAATGAATGAATGAATGAATGAATGAACGAATGAATGAATGAATCAATGAATGAATGAATGAATAAATAAATGAATGAATGCTATGAATGAAAGCCATGAAAGAAAGAAAGAATGAATGAATGGAGTAAATGAATGAATGAATGAACGAATGGATGGATGGATGAATGAATGAATGAATGAATGAATGAATGAATGAATGAATGGATGAATGAATGAATGAATGAATGAACGAATGAATGGAAGAATTAATTAATTAATTAATTAATTAATGAGCGAGTGAAGGAAAAATACCAAAATTTTTTGAGCCATGAAACAGGTATATGTAACTAATTTACTCACTGCCAAATGGAAAAAAAACGAAGTAACGTCAGAATTCCAGAAAAACAAAAGTAAAAACTAGAAAATGGCGGTGGGGGGGGGGGTAGAACCTAATAATGTGAATGAAGAGGAAGGGGAAGCAAGTGCAGACACTAATTAACTGCCTTCATTCGAATTCTGAGGAAAAGTGCACTGAAGATACACAATTACTGTCTTCCCACCAAGAGAACTTGATGTTAGGCCTGCTCCCCAACGAATACATCCATAAAAACCGAAGGGAATCCGGCCAAGTTCACGGACTATACGCCCTGTTCAGTGGCTTAGGTGCAGGGACAGTAAGTATAAACACACCAGCGATTAACTAAAGAGCCCATAAAAGACCAGTGACTGCCTGAATTCATAGAATTCATTGCGAATGTGTTCGTCTATGTAATGAGATGGAGCCCAAAACAATCATGAAGTAGAAACCCCGGTGCGTGAGTGGGGGCGGAGCTGCCGGCGCCCCGCTCGCTGGCGCGACAATCGACTACCAACGGGTCGGCAACAAGTTTTTCAGTGATGGTGAGCACGTTTCGGAGTAATTACAGGGTACGCATGTGAGTAAAGTGTTGTCCAGGGCGACAGTAGAATAAAAGAGACAGCAATGCAGGAAAAAATCACCAAAGTGGAGAAAAATGCATTTTTCTGGATACAGTCGAAGCAGCATCTCTTACCGAGAAAATTGAGGAGAAAAGGAGGGAAAATGAGGAAACGGATGTTTTTGAAGATGAAAAGGAAAAATCCTTCACGCCATCTCAACAATCAGTAACCAAAAGTGAATCATCGTGCAGGTAGGGACACCTGGCAGCGTTCTGATACTCCGTCAACTGTGAATCCGGAGGCATCTATTACACGACATATGGAGGCGGCTGTGTAGAAATTTGTCAGCCCCCAAGTGAACTCTGGAACAATGTAAAAATAATTGAAATATAATATAGATATATAAAATATGACGATCCAACTATGTATGCAGCATTCATTTTATTCAATGCATTCATTCATTCATTCATTCATTCATTCATTCATTCATTCATTCATTCATTCATTCATTCACTCCATTCATTCATTCATTCATCGCATTGATTGATTGATTGATTGATTGATTGATTGATTGATTCATTCATTCATTCATTCATAGCATTCATTCATTCATTCATTCATAGCATTCATTCATTCATTCATAGCATTCATTCATTCATTCATTCATTCATTCATTCACGCATTCGGATATTTATTCAGCCAGTACTTTATTTATTGCATAACATGAAGTCAAAATTACATTGTTTGAGAAGAAAAATTATGCTTTCCGAGGAATATAACAGCGCAGAAAGTGAATTTGGGTGTCAGCATTTTTTATAAGCATAACTGCCTTCCTTACACCTGTAACATTCCTCTTTCTTTTCAAAATTTCACAGCTTTGAATTCATAGTTTTGAATAGTTTGAAGTTAATAATTAGTAGCTAATAGTGGTTAATTACTTAATTAGTAGTTAACAATTTTCGAACAGTTGCAGTATTTTTCTGCAATGTTTTTTATCCTTCCTTTTCTCCCTCCTTTTAATGGGTAGATTTTCCTAAACTACCTTAGAAGGCAGCATTTATCAAATGGAATGCTACGCACGCCTTCTTCTTAGAGAGGAGGTAAGAAATATTACGGAGTCCTAATGGAGCTTCTAACAGGGCGCAGCACTAGGTGGTCAGTGTCGGTTGAGGAGTACCAAGTCCAGTCGGATTCCGAAATGGGCTACTAAGTACCTACACACTAGGGTTCTTTCAGGAAAAGCAGATAGCACTAAAAAAGTGACTTAAATAAGCGTTAGTGAGAAGACGAATGATGTTTCAGCAAGAAATGCGTACCATTTAGCGAAGACAGCCTAAATCATCTCAAATTCAAGCTAAAATCCTCGAAAAACCGATCTCAGTACGGAACTGTTTGATGCCGCTAGAACTCGTTGAAACTTGTTATAGGACCTGTCAGATACAAGAAATTGTCATTGGAGCGTGGTTTTTTCTCTCAAACCCGGAACTTTCCCAGGAAATTTCTCTCGTTTGAGGAAGTGTTCCGATACGCTGTCAACTCCAAGAAATGCGCCTAGGTCAACTCTCCCCCAAAGTGGCATCTTTCGTTTTTGAGAAACCGTCTTCGTTTTTGAAAAGAAAAACCGTCATTGATAGTCAAAAACCACTTTTTGACCATTAATGACGGTTTTTCTCAAAAACGAAGAAGATTTCTCAAAAACGAAAGGTGCCACTTTGGGGGGATACTCGTTGGTATAGTGCGCATCTACAATCAAAATTCCAACATGATACGTCTCCTACAGGTTGAGCAACACCTGATTATCACTGGAGCGCACCAGAGTGCAGGGTAGGGATGTAACAACTGGTTGAACAACGGTGGTCTTCAGCCACGAGTTTGATGATTCTCCAGAAGTGCCTCTCTGAAATCTGCTTGTCTCTAACATCAGTAGACGGTTAGCGGTTGGCTACGCCCCGGACATTGGTGCTAAGCCCCCTAAATCTGCAGGACGCTACTAAGTCCTGGTGGTCAATGACCACCTGGTGCTGCGCCCTGGCTTCTAATCAAGCAAAGTGAAGGCGAAACTTGCGATGTACTTCTAAGCCTCTTATGTATTTAGATGGTCAACTGTGAAATACCCTTTTGTTCATTATCAGTGTTTTCTCCTTCTGAAGAAAGAGCAGCTGAGGGAGGCTAGAGCTGAAAATTATGATTAAGGACATGGGAAGACCAACAAACATTTGGTGTTCGCTCGATGGTGTCAGTCTAAGTGGGTGGCTCCATTGTATGCACGAAATGACGGTGAAAGACGATGAAATACAGGATAAAGTGGTCGTTATCAATCATGCGTCTTTGTGATGTGCCACGCATTCGACATCAATTCGGAATTGTAGGGGCCCATAAATGGCATGTGAACTGTCTTGAGGGGGCGTCCGATGCCCTAACCACGGTTTTTGATTTGTTAGACGAATTCGGCATAGGCTTACACACTTGTTTATTTGTTTGCTCGCCCATTTTTAAGCATGACATACGCGCTCAGCAGTTGAACAGTATTTGACACGGTCACAATTATTCAAATAGAAAAGAAAAATTGACCAAAATTCAGGTAAAAACTCTCAGTCGTTACAGAACCTGCAGAAATTCAGAGTAAATACATATCACGATTCCGGCAGTTATTAACACCATGGATGGATGGATCGAGACGAGGATCACCGAACTATCGATCATGTGCCTGCCGGCAGCGCCTCTTGCCACTGCGCTTCGCTCACAAAGTTGAAGGAAGTAGTAATTGCACTATGGTTAATCAGCAGGGTAAGCCACCAGGATAGCCTAACCCACACCTTTTACGTCAGGTAATGACGAACTCAATGAACCAAACCAGCTCTTCATCTTTCCAGACCCCTCAGGTACGAGCTTACCAACAACAGAAGCATGGGTGGCTTGATAGGCCGGGGCCGGGGACCAAACTATTGAGAATGAGAATGAGAGGAACAAAAAAAGAAGAAACTAAAACCGGGGAAGAGCGATGAAGCACTACAAATTTACTGCTTTCATGAGTTTCCCAGGAGATTTATAGCCGTAACGTAGGAATGAAGGGAAAAGAAGAGGTGTGGAAAGCAGCAGCACCACACCACGTGCGTAGATGAAATTGGGTGAGATTGCCTGACGGCAAAGAGTTATGGGATGGGTTCCCACAGTTTGTTAATCCCTGTGAGGATTAACAAGCATTCTTTAGAACTACCAGGTGTTCTTCCATGCTTTATCACGCACATAATATCAATTCGCAGAGGAATTCCCAACTATTCCGTTCAAATACCTTTCTATTGCTGTTTTTTTTAAATATCCCAATGAAATCCCTATTTTAGCACAGTGTGGCTTGATGACCAAAATTTATTTTTTGCTAGAAAACCTCTATATATTTGAATGAATTATTTGATCATCTATTACAATATAAAGTATGCTTTAATTTATCGACCGTATGACCAATAACCAAATGAAAATTTGGAAAAAAAAGGGAATAACGGTGCTGTGTCTATATAACAGTGGACATACATATACAGAGAACAACTGGCAAATTTGTGTAAGAAAAGGTTTATGGGTAAATCTCCCACGGTGCTCCTTGTTATGCACCATTCTCAGAAAATGCTCGCAAATTTTATCCCAAAAACTTGGGTGAAAGCCCAAACACGTAATTCTACTGCTAATTTTAGCCACATCTGCCCTGTTTACTTTTGCTCGCTAACGAGCTGCGACGGAAAAGCATAGAATTGCTTGCTCACACTTACTACACAGCAGTCTGGCCTTCATTAGCGAGAAAATGGCATGGAATGGTCGGAAATTCTTTTTAGGGTAGAAATAAGCATAGAAATAGTATATTAAGTCCAATCTCGATCCCAACGATGGACTAAATTCCCTTTGAAATTGTTTCAGAAAAATTCGAAGAACGGAAGAAGAACGAAATCATTTTTACATGAAGAAAAAATTTTGATAATCCTTTTCTGGAAGTCTTGAATGAGAGGCAGCAGCTCTGGAGAAGGATCCAGCTCTTTCTGTTTTACCTTATCCGACCTCCCTCCACTTGCATGTAGGACTGGCGGTGCGTGGTATTAAATTGATCAGAAAAGCATGCCATATGTATGTATTTTGCCTTCCAGAAATAGCTGATCTTATTTGTTCAGGAACCGTCGTAAATCGTTAACCGTTAATCGAAAATCACGACGTTCATCACCAAACCCTTTATGCTATCCATATAATTTTTTAGAAGAAACTAGACCATCATGCCAATTTTTCTGGAAGGCAGCGAGACTCATGGGTGGGCGGAGCGACTGAGGCGTGGGCAAGAAAATTCCGGCAATTGACAAGAAAACTGGATCGGAAGTCCATTTCATCGATGATGACAAGGTGCCACACCCATTTCCTGTCTATACATATCAGTTCGAATCAACGTATCCTCCAGTACGAGCCTTCCAGAGAATTTAAGGGTGCAGAGAACAAAGAGCTAATCAATAAATCAATAATTCCACTGAAAAAGACCATTGATACCACTGAAAAAAGAAAATGCTGCATCCATTGCTGATAGAGGCAGAAACGAGACGTGAACGGGGGGCGGAGCAACGAGCGAGGACCCAACACGGTTCTGGCAGCGCGGATTCGCGGAATTAGCATAGTCGTTCGGAAAAATGTGAAAGCCCAAATTGCTTATCGATTGCCGCCCTCTTCGCGATGGAGAATTTTAATGATATGGAAGCGCCTTGGGAAGCATGATGACGAGGGAGAATTCCCTATAGGCAAAGGGCATTCAAACAGGGACCAGGAAATCGAGATTAAGGATTTTTAAGCTAACTGTAGTTGTACCCCTGGTCTCGCTCGATCTCTGTTTGTTCGCGTACTAGTTCTTTTTTTCCCTGTAGGGGTACAATACTAAGGATAACTGCTGCATAGAGCCAAATATTTTTGTCAAAAATATTTTTTTGCCACTTTGGGAGAGTTCCAGCCATTTTTGCTATTCTCCATCGCTCGAGATATGTTACTGCCACTAAAATAATCAACCAATCCGCGGTGGATCTAAGTCACTTCCATTTTAGGCCAATTCCAGGCGTTAATCCAGACGCACTCAACTGCAGCGCGTTTTTGAAACGCTCGCTAGCCCCACCAACCCGATTCGATCCCTTCAGAAAGTCCTAGTCGTTGATTTTTCTCTCTAGTTAATAACCATGACCGAGTGATCTCTGGCAAGATGTCGTGGCTTCCGGATTTCATCCAATTAACTGAGTTTCCTCCAGTGATTCCCATGACATATGACTCAACGCAAAATCGCTGATGGGAACACATGTGTGGACGTTGAGGAGCATACTAGTTGGCAAGTGGACGCTGTGGAGCATACTAGTTGGCAAGGCGGCAAGTCAGGGACATGCGTTAAAGATATGATACTTCAAATCTCGGTAAACATTTAAATCACAAGGCTACCGGAAATGTTTCTTAGACGATAGCGGAATCAACTAGCCATGTCATAACGTACGTACAGCGCTGCAGCTTCACCCCCCCCCCCCCGCGTCTAAATGTGAGGCGCATTATAGCCAATAGGGATCGCAGATGGAAACTTGGGAAGAAATAGAGAGGTCTCAGACAAAAAAAGAGATCTGGAACCTTTGAATTGCCATTATTTTAGCTGATGGCCTTCGAGTGGGAGCTGACAAGGCTCACGTGGGTATTTCAGATTTAGGCAACCAGCGCTTTTATCACGTACCATTTCTCCAATATGTATAACTTTGTAGGTGAATATTATGAGAACGTCTTACATCCTCATATCTACAAAATCTACTTGTAACTACCATATATCATATCACCAGACGTCAATTTTTGTGCACGCTAGGATTGGCGATGTGAAAAAATGTTACATTTCGTGTTCATCCTGCATCAATATTAAAAAAAAGCGTAGGACAAATGCTCCAAAAATTTGTGATGTCAAAGGATGTACGCAGGCGTACTCGAACAGAAAATGAATAAAAAAAAGAAAATCATAGGACGCAAATTGAATTTTGCCCCCTTATAAACAAGTCCTTGCAGTAGAAGTAAGGACACACTAGCCATAGAAGTTGCCGCTACCACCCTTACAAATAATTACTCCACTATGGAGCTTTAGCTCGTCACTCCAGCGTAGTTACTCTTCCTGCAAATTCAAATTCATTCCCTAAACTTTGAAGGGGAGTACGAGCGTTGGAAAGAAAAATTAGGAGGATTTTATTCGAAAGGGGGACAAACAGACGGAATATCAGAAATAAACTCGTTGAAGAGTTACTCCCAAATTCAAATTACTAGGATAAATCTGTGGAAATCGAAAAAAAAAATTAGAAATCATTCAATATGCATTTTTATCCACCTCAAAAATAGTTCCAACAATTTGTTGACGACAGGAGCAACTAATAAATGAATCTATAGGTATACAAAGCTTCGTGGAAAAATTCACAGGAGAAAACTAATTTTGAAGGTCACACAAAAATTCGCATGAGTGCAGGATTCATGTGGAATGAAATCAGTTTTACTTAGAACACGTTTAAAAAATGTCGACTTTGTCAAAGGGCATCCTGCCTGTATTTACACAAAGACCAGTAATACCATACAGTGACGTCAATTTAAGAAAATCTCTGTGCGTACAAATTGTTGGCATAATGTTTTTCAGTGTTTGGAAGAAGAATGAAATGATTACTGATGCTCGTCTAGTTAAAAGGACCCCGCCCTCGCAGCTCCTAACCTAGGGTTACCCATCGTCGCTTCGCAGCTGTTTGTCCTGTGTGGAAGAAGCTGTCAATATATGACTGTCAAAAAGTGAGTGCACTAAAACAAGGAATAGACCGTAAAAGCCAAGAATAACCGTAGAAGTGGCAGCCACATAGATGAATTTTTCACGGAGGGGGTGTATGCAGAAGGAGATGAGCAGTGTGAGACGAGATGCTGGGGAGGATCGGCCCATGGAAAGGAGGACATAAATGCGAAGCAAGGACACTCCGCCTCAATTCAATTAATTTTTTACGACTCGTCGTAGCGTTAAAAAGTATTGACATTGCTCGCCGCTTCACCGCACTCAGTAAACGACGAACCTTTCGCATTTGCTGATACTTTAAGGATCATGTGAAGATCCGTATTTGAACGATTTTTTTTGTGCAAAAATGAGCTACGATGAAGAAGGCAGTGATTCGGATGATCGCCCCAAGAAAATTTGGGAATGAAGGTTCATCGCTGAGGAAGCGATTCAGGGACTGAATGCTTCAGTAGTAGGATGGGTTATCTCATACCCATGGGTAGTAGTGGGATATAGACGACGTGACATATAGGTAAACATGTTCACCGCTGCCAGGTAAAGTGCTGATTCGCCTGGGTTAACACGTTAGCCATGGGTAATCAAAATGATGTGTCCAGGTCCAGGCATGGTCTATTAGCTCACAGAGGGCGCCTGATCCGACTTTGTCTGTAATTACAACTTTGCCCTCAGAATGCGGCTGGAGGGATATTTTAGCGAATGGCAGTAGGGAACATAAGAGTGGAAGGAATCCCACCATATGTATATCAAAAAATGAGCAAAAAAAAACAGATCAGTTAGCCGAAAAATGACGAGGTCGTAGCTGCGGACAAAGTCGGGTCGGTCGCCCTCTGTGAGCTAATAGACTGTATTTCATCTCTTCCCCAGAACATCAACACTCGCTCTCATCTCAAAAGAGCACAAATGCTTCGGAAACCTAGCGTGATGGTGTATGAAAGAGTATGGAATGCGAATTGCGATAATACAAAAATTAAAAATCTTTCAATTTTCCTCTGTGACGTGTGCTTAAATTCGTATTGCTATTTCATGGAATGCGAAATTATTTTGCGATTGGAATGAATGTTTTTACGAATAGGCCCTTACTAATAACTCTTGTGTTTCGTTAACTGTCGTTCCGCTCCAAGTTTTTTTGCGAAGATTTAATTACCCAAGTTTGACGTTGCAAGCCCAATCGGCACAAGAATATCAGGTTCAAGTGCAGGGACAACAAGCCTCGCCTTTTTATGGTAAAAAAACCTATGGGCCATAAGGTCGAAGGAAAAAGGAGTGGCTCGAGGAAGCGGAAATCGACTGAAAGAAGTGAAATTGAGCATGATACTGGTTGTCATTTATCTCAAAAGATAAATTTTCCAGAATGAGGCATACATTTCCGTCCTGTTGCATTTTAAGCATATGATCACTCTTCAGCATTCGTACCTATTGGGGAATCGAAAGTACGCCCAAGGCTTTAGGTTTTTCCTTGACACTATGCTATTCAAACGGTTGTATTCTAAAAACGGTTGTAGCTTAGAAGCGGGATCTCAAACCTACCCTACACCAGATGAAATTTCAGACAACGCTGGTCATCTTGACATAAACATTTTCGTCTAAAAAATGCGGAAAACTTCTTTTGGCGGAGTTCGAGGTGCCGTTGCGACAGTCACCACAAGGAGTAGCAGCAGCGATTGATTGTTGGCCCCTGACTTGTTAGCAGGAGGCTCTTTGTGCTAGCTGTCGCAAGTGGTACCTTGAACTCTCCAAAATGAAGAGCAAGTTCAAGAAAATGTATTTCGGTACTCTTCTCAGTAAATATATACATGGTTGTGACCAACGTCATCTGGAGTCTGGAGATTCTTCTGATGTTAGTAAAGCCTGGAAATCAATTCCGAGCGGAGACACTGGCTTTAAATGGAAGTGAACATTGAAGGCGATGTCTTGGGAATCCTGCAAACAACATGGAAATGAGCGTTTGGCGATGTTGACTGAATCATAGAGAATTCTCCAACGTTGATGCAGTTCATTGTGATAAAAGAAGACGATATATGGAAATGAGAAAACACCGAATTGCCAACAGTGCCGCCTATATCACATACAACACAGACACACCAGGCGGCACTTGGCACCGATTCAGGGGAACCGGTTTCTTGCTAATGAAAAAGAGCGCGAAGCGAGGTCAATAGCCAAGGAATCCTGTTGAAAGTCAAGAAGCTGGGGGAATAAAGAGATGAGGTGGCGAATACCCTGAACCATGACCTTGTTTTGCAGATGCTCGAGGCGTAAAGTGGATTTGGCGCAGAGAGCTACGAAGTTGCACACACAGTGCTTGTCTGGGCAAAGCGATTTCCCCGCGACATCAACAATCAGCGAGGATTAGGAACGCCGGTCGTGGATTCTGACGAGGTTTACGTAGAAATAGAAAGAGGGTGACGTTCGGAGAAAATCCAGTGAGTGCGAAGAGCTGTTTATCATTAGCGGCGTTGATAGGGGCTTCTCCAGCAGCAAGTTGCGGCGGAAGGGAATTTTGTTTATGTTTGTTCGTTAATTTAAGTATATTTAGCACTCTTGGATGAATACCACAAAGGCCACATCACCCGGCAATGCCTGAAAAAAGGAAACTTGTTTAGAAACCAATACCACCCTCCACCCCCCCCCCTATGTTCACTTTCCCCGCATTCAGTTAGCATTCTTGGGTGAATCTTACTAAAATAAATTCAAACTTGTGACTCCAAGCTGAACCGGGACACATGATTGAAACTGCCCTTGTTAGCGTACCCAGAATCATGCTTTATCTAGCAACTAAAACATATCATATTTACTTACAAGCGACGTTGTCCGTACTCAGATGCTATTCGTGGGTATGTGATCATTCACCCTTAATGCTAGCTTAAAATGATGGGAAACTCCGCCTGAGTCTCAGAAGAAGTTGCTACTAAAGATGTGACAAAATGAGCCAGATTCCAGTGGAAAATTAGTGGAACTTAATCAGTGGAAGCCGGATTTTTCAGACCTGCAAATGGTCTTGAAAATGCATTGCTTACCCAAGAACCACCAGGAATTTGCAAATTAACCAGATGAATGGTGGGAAAAGCAAGTTTAGACAGGCATTCTCAGAAACTTGCACAGAAACCAAGAATTTAAAATGACAACAGCTCGTAGGTAGCAATTTCGAAAATTCTCTTCGAAATTCGGAACAAAAACTAGCAAAGATGGATCGTTTATAATTTTCATAGCCAAGTTATGTTATGAGACACATATATGGATATGCGTGCAGCAGGGATTGACAGAATAAAAATCTAGGTCTTATAAAACATAAAACGGAAATACAAAAGCAGTCGCAGAAGAGATAGCGAGAATTCGTGCATGTGTGATAAACAAATTTATGAAACCTCTCTGCAAAGCGGTATCCCCGCAGTTCCAGCGCACGTCATGTTGTCCCCAGGGCATTATTGCTCAGGAGGTTGCTGCAAAGGCAGCAAGATAGTCTTGAAGTGCAAGGTCAAACTTTTCTTCTAGGGGATGTTACTGGGCATGAAATACAGCTTAGCCAATTCCCAAGTCGGAAGTCAAGGCTATTACTGTGATGCGTTAACTGCATTTCTGTGGAAAAGGTCCAGTTGGCCTGATTTTAGAAATGATCCTTACGCTTGAAATGACATCTGGAGGGAAAATAACGAATTTTGAACAACTGACGAGCGAAGTTGCTAAAGAACGCGGCTGTGCTTTTCTTAGAAGTAACCATGGGAGTATGTGTTGACAACTGAGGTTTCTGAGCAACCCCGAGATTTTGAGTTTACCCAGCTGGTCATTCAGTTATTCCAGATGAGAAGACAAGCGGCCGAAACTGCAAAAAAAAAATGATGTGGAGAAAATGTGAAAATATTTGTCTATCCAAAAAAGGTTCTACTGAACATTCAATAATTAAGAGAACGTTAAGAGAAGATAAAAGAAAAACTCAGTGAAAACGACAACAACCGACAGGAAACCTATAAACCGCAATTCAAAAAAGTAGCCTCAGAATTTGATAACGTTTTAAAGCCTACAGTTTTGGATGACCATAACTCAGTCAGTAAATTTCTCTGAAGCGTACCAAAAATAATGGATAAGTGGGAGAAAGGGTTGAAATTCTGAATCCCACGTCATCATATGTACATGCATATAAATAGCACACAAGCTTACGTAGCACACCTAGCTGTTTATGCAATCTGCCTAATCCGTATATTTTTCGTTTGACTGCTGGTATTCCCCAGAATAGACATGATGATGTTACTCAGAGCAGAGAGAGCTGAACATCAAGCAATCAGAAAAAAAAATGTATGGGGCAGACCAGACTTCCGGGTAGATCCAAGCACGAGATGGGAGGATGAAGCAAGTGAATAGAGATTGGACAAAAAAATGGCCTATTAGCTATGACTTAGTTCGAGACAAGATTCTTTGAAAGAGGAATTGGCCTCTTTTCCCTGATCCCTTTTATTGGAGCACGATGGAGGGATTTTTTTTTTCGAATAAGACATTTGAAGCACGCACGCATACCTTACAAGCGGACCATAGGTACGAGCAAGGCTTTCCAGTTCACGGTGAAATGCAAGAGAAATGCTGCTATAGACGAGCATATCGGCAAGTTCGGATAAGACGGCTAATTCCGATCACTTACGTACGTACGATCAGCTGATAGAATTTGGCACGGCTTCGGCTATTCTCCTCTATGGATTTTTCTGGAAAATGCGTAGAATTTCTTGAAGGAAATTAGGAAAGTTTCTACTCTATAAAAATATCAACAAGAGTGATGTCTTAAAAGAAGACGATAGAAATTCCCATATTGCATAGAATCAAGTCAGTATAGACATCTTAGGAAAATCCGAAGTTACAGAGGATTGGGAAGAAGTGTGAGAGTGGCCAACAAAGATTACTCCTTAGCAAATGAGATGATAGAGTACAAAAATCGGCCAAAAGGGGTCGAAACTATTGAATCCCGATGCTCTTGTGGCCATCCTTCACTGCTGCGATCGACCGACAGGGGTCAATAGTGAAGGGCAGCGAATGTGCATAGAATGGATAGTACCACCGCTTGACCATTTTGGTAGATTTTTAGTATTATTGCTCATATTGATAATGTCTTTTAAACTACTACATTTAAAAAGGCCAAATTCAGAAGCTCAGAAAATCATGCTTGAGAATATTTCACAGCATTTGCACAATGCCTGAAAATAACCGACGAAGGTGTGCAAAGAGCGATGCGTGTGCGTCGCGTCTCTGCCTTTCGCCCAGCTATTTAAGAATGAAATGCAAAGGAAGGGAGAGCGATCACTAGTTACAGCAACAATGGAATGTGTGGAAGCGCAGACGATCAGTGTCCCTTAGCAGGTGATGCGGAGCGTGCAAGCTGATCCACCTCGCTGGAGGAGTCTCCGGCACCATTATCTTGTACGGAAATATTTCATGTTTGAAAATTATTTATTGTTGACCAGGATGCAGAGTTCAGCACGTACCATGGTACTGTATAATCACACCATTTCTTTGGGCCAAACATGCGATTAGCGATTAAGATAGCACCCTAGGACCGGTTGTTTCAGTTTCCGGTTATAATTCGTTTACTATTCATTAATACATTGTAATAGGACGATCCCAAAAACGGCTCTTACATTCAAAGATTGGTACGATGAGGGAAAAGCGTTCTCAAAGTAAGACATGCGAATGCGAAGTTCAGAAATGAAGAATAAGAATTTTAATTCTGGTGATCTCTTCATTCTTTGAACAGTGAGGAAGAAAACACCCCCCTTTGTCTGTTAATACCCACCTTTGTCTGTTGAAATATGTACGTCTGCTTCTATTTTTTTTCACCTATTTAGACACGCTATCCATTGAAAACGCCGGAAAATGCTAATATGGATTAACGGCATCGAATCAAACGTAGGGAATATGTAGCTGGAGTTAAATTAACGAGAAAAACATTCGCAGCGCTGTCCAAATGGTAGCAGATGAGTGGCTAGAAGCAGACCAGTGCACATATCTGACATCGAGTTTGGAAAACGAGGCCCGCGACTCAACCCGATTCGTCGATATGCTGGCCGTCAAAAAAGCGCCAAACGCTTTGCACTAACGAGCGTTTGCTCGGAACTGCATTGCCGTCATCGCCAGAGGGTCCGCGGAAGCAAGGCGCTTTGGCTGTGATGAGCTGAGTCGGGTCGGGAGAGTCCACTAGCGGGCAAGAAACTTGAAAAATGTTGTCATAACTGTGAAAATCAGCAATTAATCCAGAGTTTTAACTGAAAAATCATCTAAATTCGCATATAGTTCACCTACCATTCGTTAATTTAGAAAAAAAAACAATTGCTAAAAAAATTTGCTGCAGACTTGCACTCCAGCACACAGCTGGTCCAAGGATTACGTCTCGATTTGTCAACTTCTAAACAATCCAGAAGTACATGGCACTGCAAGTCACAAGTGGGAAATTTGTTCAGAGAGAAGTGCGCGCCACTAAAAAAAAGGAGGACAAACACAGATGCTTTCTCATTCAACGGATTTGCATTAAAGTTTCTTTTTGAAAATGGACGTTAATCAGTGTGAATGCGTATAGGTCATTATCATTGAGCAAATATAGAAATGGGGAAATGACATTGAAAAATAAGAAAAAAAAATGATGAAAGAGAAACATTTAGATTGAAAAGGTCATACATGGACAGATAATTTGTTTTTCGCAATAATTCAGTTACAAACACATTCTACTCCCAATAAAGGACTGCCATAATCAGACGGTGGGGTAGATAAATACTTTATTGCAAGAACCAATACAATAAGTTGGAGGAAGAGAACTGACAATGAGTTTAGATACACACGTAAAATGCCGACTGTGAAGTTTCAAAAAATACCTAACTATCAAGAGACCACCAATATGTAGTAGATCGTACCCTAGAGCAAGTCGGTTATGTAAGAAATCCTACAACACTAACAATGTTCAGAAATTTGTAGGATTTCGTCCGCTTTTCCTTCACTACTGAGAAAACTAACGAGACATGATGCCACCTAATGCCAACCCAAGGTTAGCTGGCCTCTATCCAATGTTCTATTGGAGTAAGTACTGTTTACCGATCTACCACACAGGCTTTCTTCCAGAAGTAGCATTTTCGTAATAGCCATTAGAGCACAATTACCGTGGACAAGAGTTCCGAACGCTGCCCAAAAGTCATGCACTCTCCTTCACTCCCAAGAAATTTAGGAAGATTTATTTTAGGCGGTGGATTGGTACGTGGCAGAGGTTGACCTGATGGTATGTATGTACTAAGAAAGAGAGGTTTCTCTCTCGTTTTTGAATTCTGCCTGTCCCACATAGGTGTTTTGACTTCGTCTTCTTCTTGCTTCTCACATTTTGCACGTTCACGGACTTAGAATGCTGTCCTAGCTACGAGCGAGCCTTCTCTCAGTGACACAGATTTGAGTGCCTCGCGCCCAGCTTCACGTTAGCTCGATGGCTCCGCTCACTACATCTGTGAATTTCGCCTCTTCCTCAATTTTCTCAGTCCCTTGAATAATGTCCTTTTTTCGTTTTTGTTTTTGGCACCATCGTAGTCGTTTTTTATTTTGTCGACAATAGCTGCTAGCTCGACTTCGCATAATCAACTTGCGCCGTACTACCTTTGGTGAGGTCAATGCAGTGTAGAGTTCCTTTGTACTGTACTCTATCACCATCTGAATACGTCGGTGATTTCGCATACTCTTTTAAATTATCAATTAGCGACTTGAGCGTTATGATGCCATGCAATATTGGGTCCCCGTAAATTATATATTCCGTTCGTTTTTTTTTGTGATGAGGACCACTACGGGCCACTTCGAACTAGCTATCGTAGTTCAGCGGTTTATGAACCAGATTTTTTTGGGATATGAATATGGCCGATGCACCAAACTGTATGTATGGTTCAGTGGCAGGTCATTATTTATTCGAAATGAGCCACAAAAGCCAACTGGATTTCGCCTGATCGGCTTAAGACATGCAGTAAGCACAACATTACAACACGGACTCTTGGTTGAAGAATGCAAACATATGAACCTGCAAAGTCGTAACATCTTGTGATACAACATCAATATAAACACCTGGGCATAGAAGTTTCTGTTGTTGTTTTGCTTAATTTTCTTCATAAGGTTCAATAGCAGAAATGTATTTGTTTAACACACATGTGAAGAAAACGGGACTCGTACTGTGTATATACAGGGTATCTCAAATTAATATGTACACTATTACACTTCTATTACTTCAACACAAGTAAAAGCTAGAAATAACGTTTTTGAGACCCTAAAAATAGCCTATTCTTTGAGGTCTTAAAAGTAACCGTCGTTAGCAGCAATACATTCTGCAGCGCTATTGGACAGATCCAATGACATCCGCTATGACACCTTTGAGAATAGGATTACGAGCAGAATTACAAGCAGCAGTTGTCACATGGCATTAATTGTTGATGGTTTTAAAGCACACATCATGTGCGCTGAATGCCGCATAGGTTGAAAGCGTCAAATCGCAATATCTGGGTGCGTATTCCACATTCTCTCTTCCACAAATCCATCTCTCAGCAAACTCGCATGCACGTATGCGACAGTGACCGCTGTGATATTTTCTCTTCCTCCAAAACTTGCCCTGACTCTTCTTATTCTAACCAAGTGTATTTTCTCAAATATCACTCCAATTATCAATCATCACTAGTGTTACTTTTACAAATATCACTGCTATTTTTCGTTTCATCCACCTTCGATGTTTTGAATAGAAAAATTTCCTCACAGCTCTTTTTCTCGAATGTGAAGCAGCTTCCCAGAACCTTTTGCTGAATGCCCGATTTCGTAGCCGTTTGTCCGGTGTGTAGTGCAACGGGCTGCATGTTTGCTCACATGTACAGCACACAATCAAAATATAATACGTTTAATAAGATACGATTCCTTCAGAGATCCTTCCAACTTGCTCTTATATGAATTTTCCAACTTTTTCTCTCTAAGCGATTCATTCGGTCATAACTTTAGCCACTTCATATCCGCCAATGGGAAAAAATTAGATCAATACGATACCAGACACTAAATCACAAGAATTTAGCGGGTCAAGTAAGCAACCGGCCTGGACACGCGTAGCGCACCTTGATCGACGACAGCGGGGTTGTAGATTGTGTTCCAATAAGGGTGGGGCTTCAGTGGACAAAAGGACTTCAGCAGCGACGACATCTCGAATCATGGGCCAGCTGTTGCGGATCATTCACGAAGGTCATCAGCGGGGCGTCATCGATAGTGAAGCAAGAGCGGACTAAGAGCTCATTTAAACTAGTGCGCGGCATTCATAAAGCGCGTCTGGGAAAGTTGCTCACGTGACATTCCAGCGGCATGAGAACGATACCTCAGGCGATAGGGGCAAAGTGAGAAAGTACCGTATGCCACAGGACCTAGACCAAAAATCACAAGATAATCTGTAAACAGTATCTTTATTCGTCCTGGCTTCAGCAATGAATGCAGAAGCAGGAGAGCGCAGAACTACAACAATAGATGGGTGAATGCAGCCGTGATTAGCGGTGGCTTGAGCTAAACCCTTTCACAATTCAACTTTGATACTTTATATTTTGCTGAAACAAAGGGAATGTTGGAGTTGAGTATTGAACACAACGAGCCGAGCCTCTAAAAACACAATAAGCACGTATTCGAAGGCTTGGTGAACTGCCAACCAAGTTCCGGCCTTCGCAAAAAAAAACACACGATCAAGAATATGGAAGCATGTGGGAAAGGAACATATCTCCTTCTTGCCCTTTGAGATTTGATAAATATTATTTACCAGACTGGCCGTCCGGCTAACGCCGGACTTCCAGACTTTTCCAAATGCTCGCTTCGCTCGCATTTTATAGCTATGCCAGATTTTCCTATGATGCCTTCCTTCTTCTTTTAGCGTTTCATAATTTGGCACTTCACCATTCAAAGAAAAATATTCTCATTCCTCACGAAACATTTCTTTCTATTGATAGGAATAGCCAAACGTCGCTATACACATATCACCGATTCAACATGTAATGACCACAGAAAATGGTTCATTTCTATTGTTTGTTGTGGTTGGTCGGGTGATAAGAGTGGTTCAAACATATGAAAGACCAGTCTGGCCGTCCGGCTAACGCCGGACTTCTACTGATGCTTGCTTCGCTCGCATAATCCGCATACGATGCAGAAAAAAAAGGTGGACAGATTTAGTAGATCCTGTATCCCCCCGAGTAAGTCCATCGACTTTTGGAAAGCTCTCGATCGCGTGAGCGGTAGCCCTCCTCCACGTGGGAGAAGTAATTTCTTTTGATTGGCCCTAGTGGCCGTTGTTAATTGGACGTAGCCGATTCAGTGAAAATGCTCTTTTGAAATAATCTATCTTTAGCAGGTTGTTGTGGTAACTCAAGTGATAAGGGTCTGCCCATGTATAAAAACAGAGTGAAGGGTGTGGTCGATTCAGATGCAAATGGACTGGAATGAGGAGGGGAATACGGAGGGGAATTGGAATAACGTGCATCTAGGTCACATAGGTAGAAGGAATAGCCGGAACGGGTGCCAGCGCACCATTCATGAAAAAACTTACCTAGGCCGTAACGAACTTCCTTTTCTGGTCGCGGGCGCCCTTATCACAACGCTGGACCGTCATGCGTTTCCCCACCTTTGGGCGCCGGCGTACCCTTATTATAGTGGTGGACCCGTCTCTCCCACTTTTGGACGCCGGCGCACCCTTATCAGAGTGGTGGACCCGTCTCCCCCACTTCTGCGCGCCGGCGCACCCTTATCACAGTGGTGGACCCATCTCCCCCACTTTTGGGCGCCGGCGGGGCTTTACCACAGCGTTGGACCCGTCCCCCCACTTCTGGGCGCCGGCGCACCCTTATCACAGTGGTGCACCCGTCTCCCCACTTTTGAGTGCCGGCGGAGCCTAATCACAGCGTTGGACCCGTCTCCCCACTTTTGGGCGCCGGCGCACCCTTATCAGTTGTCGACCCGTCTAGACCACTTCTGGGCGCCGGCGCACCTTTATCACAGCTGTCGACCCGTCTCTCCCACTTTTGGACGCCGCGCACCCTTATCACAGTGTTCGACCCGTCCTCCCATTTTTGGGCGCCGACGCACCCTTACCACAGCGTTGGACCTGTCCGACCACTTTTGGACGCCGGCGCAGCCTTCTGTATTGACTCCATTGACGGACCCGTTGCACATTGTCCAACCTTCTTCTCGATCTCATCCCTACCCACTCAACCATACCACACCCATTCCTAGGCTTTTATATGATCTCACAATCACGATCACTGACCAATTGTAGAATTTCGTAACGGTCTGACACACATACATACTTACATACAGACAGACATGAAAACAGACTAAGCCCGTTATTATAAGTCACCAGCCTGATCGTCCGGCTAACGCCGGACTCTCAGGCTTCTTTTCATGCTCGCTTCGCTCGCATATTTTCATTGTCCTCAGATAAGATTAATGCAGATGGATGAACAGACACCATCCACAGAGAAGCATTCTTTACCGCGGTTCATGGAACCATTGACCCACTATGGACAGCTCCTTTCCAACAATTTGTGGTGCCGCATTTCGGTTGAAGTAAATAGTAAAAATTGACCGAATAAGTGCAAATTGGGATTGGACCTGAACACCGGTGCACCCTTATCTCACCGTTGGAACCTGCCTCCAAAGGTTCTTCCCGTTTTGGACGCCGGCGCACACTTGTCACGCCGTTGGGCTCCACGCGTTTCCCCGCTTTTGGACGCCGACGCACCCTTATCACGCCGTTGGACGCGACTCCACGCGTTTCCCCACTTTTAGACGCCGGCACACCCTTATCACGCCGTTGGACTCAACTCCACGCGTTTCCCCACTTTCGGAAACCGGCGCACCCTTATCACACCGTTGGACCCGACTCCAGGCGTTTCACCACTTTTGGTCGCCGGCGCACCCTTATCACACCGTTGGACCCGACTCCAGGCGTTTCACCACTTTTGGACGCCTGCGCACCCTTATCACACCGTTGGACCCGACTCCAGGCGTTTCACCACTTTTGGTCGCCGGCGCACCCTTATCACACCGTTGGACCCGACTCCAGGCGTTTCACCACTTTTGGACGCCTGCGCACCCTTATCACACCGTTGGACCCGACTCCAGGCGTTTCTCCACTTTCGGAAACCGGCGCACCCTTATCACACCGTTGGACCCGACTCCAGGCGTTTCTCCACTTTTCGACGCCGGCGCACCCTTATCACACCGTTTGGACCCGACTCCAGGCGTTTCTCCACTTTTCGACGCCGGCGCACCCTTATCACACCGTTGGACCCGACTCTGGGCGTTTCACCACTTTTCGACGCCGGCGCACCCTTATCACACCCGCGACTCCAGGCGTTTCCCACTTTTCGACGCCGGCGCACCCTTATCACACCGTTGGACCCGACTCCAAGGCGTTTCCCCGCTTTTGGACGCCGGCGCACCCTTATCACGCCGTTGGACCCGACTCCAGGCGTTTCCCCGCTTTTGGACGCCAGCGCACCCTTATCACACGTTGGACCCGACTCCAGGCGTTTCCCTGCTTTTGGACGCCGGCGCACCCTTATCACGCCGTTGGACCCGACTCCAGGCGTTTCCCCGCTTTTGGACGCCGGCGCACCCTTATCACGCCGTTGGACCCGACTCCAGGCGTTTCCCCGCTTTTGGACGCCGGCGCACCCTTAACACGCCGTTGGACCCGACTCCACGTTTCCCCGCTTTTGGATGCCGGCGCACCCTTAACACGCCGTTGGACACGACTTCTGACGTTTCCCCGCTTCTGGACGCCGGCGCACCCTTATGACGCCGTTGGACCCGACTCCAGGCGTTTCCCCGCTTTTGGACGCCAGCGCACCCTTATCACGCTGTTGGACCCGACTCCAGGCGTTTCCCCGCTTTTGGACGCCGGAGCATCCTCATCACACCGCCAGCCCACCTCTAACACTATCCTAAGGCGTAACCCTCATCCGTGTCATCCCTCGTTCGCCTGGTTCCTCCTCTTCGTTATAGAAGTGTCCTACCCTTCTCTTTCCTTTTATACGGTCCTGTAATCAAAAGCCTATTTCATTCATTCCGACCGTGATCAAAACAACTGTTGGCCATTAACATGTCTGAACGTGACAAAAGTGGTCCGAAACTCCTGTAGATCAAGGTAAAAATCAAAATTTACCACATTTTCATACATAACTCGACGCGCTGAACACGATGGTACAGGTACTTTCCATTTTTGATGGCTGGTTCTCGTGCACACACGCACACACACACACACACACACACATGAACTGCCAATTAATAAGAAGTAAGATGATAATTATGCGGTGAACCCAAACAGAAATTGGTGTGAGATTGAAGTGAACGCAACGCGGAAGGGGCAAGATGGGGATAGAATCACATAGATGGTAGATAATAATCTACATTCACTGCTTTACGCTAGAATTCGGCGCTGTCATGTATTGTTAGACGCTAGCAAAGCGATCGAGGTCTATCCCATAGCACCGCCAGTGCACCACGGTCATGACGGACCCGTCTTCCGGGAGCTTCCCATCTTTTGGGCGCAAATTTTCACAACGTTGAACCCATCTCCCGGTGTTTCCCTACTTTTAGACGCGGACGCACCCTTATCACTGCCGTGGACTCATCCGCTCACTTTCGGGCGCCGGCGCACCCTTATCACCACCGTGGACCCGTCCGCTCACTTTCGGGTGCCGGCGCACCTTTATCGCAGTCGTGGATCCATCTCTCCCTCATTTTGTGACGCCGACGCATCTTTTACACAATGATGGACACCGCTCTGCTCTTCCCTATCTATCAGAGCTTCTCACCATGCTTTGAATCTCATCATACCCCTCTCTTCTCCTTTTATAACCTCGTAATCACCACCTCTGACCAGTGGTAGAATATTATAACGCTCTAACACACACGTACACTCACACACTCACAAACAGACAAAGAGCATTATTATCAGTCATGATTTATTATTCACACTATTTGTTTACTCAAAGTTAGGACTCGATGACGACATAGCATAATAGCTGACCAGCTTCCAGTGGGAATCAGACAGTTAACCTAACAAATTGACATTTTCAAAATTAACAAGAATGGGGCGAGAATTGAATTCATGGATTATGCTTGTTGCAGCTGTTGTATTGCATCGATCTTCTTCATCCAAAAACCAGTAGCCTACTCTTTTCTGAAAGAGTTCTCATTAAGGGAATCCTTATAACATTGTCAATCTCAGTTTCTGGGGGACATATTCTAATTGGAAAAGCACTTAAACCAATTCAGTTGTTGATTCACTTAAGAAAAGATACCTAATGGATCGAGAAGAAAATGATGGAAGGTGAAAAAAAAAGAAAACTTCAAAACCGAATTCTTCACTGTAGTTGATTTTCCGGTTAGGTTTGACATAGTTAAACGATAGGTGATTTTGAAAGATATCAAATGCCTTTGCGATTTCCAGACGAAGTCGAAAATGTGACACATTCCAAAGAGATCGTCAACGACCATTATATCCATAATATGTTTCAAACTGTCAAATGAGTTCCGATGGTTTTTTAAGAATTTGTCTAAGTTCTTTGCTTTTTTGGTCCTCCAAATGTGTACAGATATTTGTAAAGACTTTTCCTGCGCTAAAAACGCTCTGTTGTCATTGTACAGATATCTCAATTTCTTCTGACTTCAAGCCAACCAAGATGGAAGTTAGAAAGAATAAAACCCAGCTTTCCCACCCAATTCCTTTTGGCCGTAACTTATGCATGAAGTGACCGATGGAGGTTGGGTGATTCTCCAAGTTCAAGTGAGTCATCTCGACATTGAGCACAAGTTTCATTCCTGCTGGTTTCCGGAGAGGGATGGAAAGCTATGATGCAAAGAGAAGTCCAGGAGAAACAACACAGTAGAAAAGAACTACTTACAAGGAAGCATACTAGGTTGAAGTAACCATTCATGATGCGATGTGTACTACGATATGCACTGATCTCTAATTCGCAGCCCCAACTTCCTGACTTGCTCCGTAGAGTACGGCCCTCATACACAGCTTAGATCGGAGTAATTCAGCTGTATTGGTAGCATATTAGCAAGACCCTTGTTCTCTGCAAAACAATTGAATGGTTTAAACTCAAGCAGCTAACAATGACATCCTGTAGCCGTATTCCAAGCTCCACTGGGCCAGCCACGCACGCATGGCCCAGTGGTGCACGGCTTTGGCAGCACCAGCTTGTGTGATGTGGTATTCCAGTGCGGGCCACTGGCCTTGCCCAAGAACGCGCCGCTTACAGGCATTCTCTGATCGGTTGTAGGGAAAAATTTAGATTTGGTGCGTAATTCTCCTCAATTTTCCGTCTTCCAAGACAAGACTGGAACTGTATTCACGGGAGGGCATCAAAATAGCCACTTTGATTAAGCAGTTTCTTGGCTTCCTGCTACAAACAACTAAGACTTCTGCATGTTTTTGTTGATCTGGACTTCCTGATCTTTCAAAAATGAACAGGTATCTATATTTTGAACACTAGTTAATCTGGTTAACTTATTGATGTTGAAAACAGATCTAACTAAAAAAAAATAGCTTTTTCGGGGAATTGAAAACTTGGCTCGCGCTTGGCATGCAGAATAACGCTTGGCATGCAGAATTATGCGGAGTTTGGGTAAACATTCAAGATTCTAAAGTTTTCAGCAACGCTGCGGTATTAAAGGGAATCTTTCTAGAAACAATTTACGATGTTATTTACGGTATAATTCGTGAGCTCAGAAAGCACAGAAATTATCACTGAGTCTTCAGAATGGTAGTGAAAATATGAGATGCAATACTCAAGTACTGAACCTGCTTATTTCGACGCTGTAATCTTGTTTGATAACTGTGCAATAAAATGAAATGTTTCACGCCATTATCAAAAACAATTGTTGGAAAAGCGATATGAAGACTTCTTTTGCTGGAAGTATGAAATTTACGCAGGAATACGGTCATAGAACAAAGATTTTGTCATATCAGAAGTAGCGAACCATGCTCTGCAGAGTGAGCACCGAATTCAAAGTGCGAGTTGCTCCCAGAATATGAGGCCATAGCACATGGCCCAGTTGGCCACGCATGGCCCTGGGCCAAACCGCACTTTGAATTCTAATTGGCCCTGGGCCAAACCGCACTTTGAATTCTAACGACTAATGGGGCCCGTACATTATTAGTCTACCAGTCTGGCCGTCCGGCTAACGCCGGACTTCCAGACTTCTATTGATGCTCGCTTCGCTCGCATACTGCACATGCACGTTGAAACCAAACACAAAAGTGTAAATGGATTGATAAGATCTGCATCCTTCCACGCAGTTCTATCGTTCTCCTGAGAAACCCTTGATCCCGTAGGTGGTAGCTTTCCCCCATAGGAACGAAGTTATGCTCTTCCATGTAAGCGGAGTTAGTGGACATGAAGAACTGAGTGTAACCGATCCAGTGCAAATGTTATCTTGAAATGATTTAGGCTCAACTGGTTGTTGTGGTAATTCAAGTGATAAGGGTCCACCGGTGTATATAAACGGAAAGGAAGGAGTGGTTCATTCAGGCACAAACGGAATGGGAAGAGAACACGGATATGAAAGGAAACAATGTACATCTAGGTGATTTAGGTAGGAGGGTCCGCCGAAACAGGATAAGCGTATCCCTCATGCAGAAATAGACCCGCCTAGCGAATTCCTATTACCTGTGGAAGCCGGCGCACCCTTATCACACCGTTGGACCCGACTCCAGGCGTTTCCCCACATTTGGACGCCGGCGCACCCTTATCACACCGTTGGACCCGACTCCAGGCGTTTCCCCACTTTTCGACGCCGGCGCACCCTTATCACACCGTTGGACCCGACTCCAGGCGTTTCCCCACTTTTGGACGCCGGCGCACCCTTATCACACCGTTGGACCCGACTCCAGGCGTTCCCCACTTTTGGACGCCGGCGCACCCTTATGACACCATTGGACCCGACTCCAGGCGCTTCCCCACTTTTGGACGCCGTCGCACCCTTATGACACCGTTGGACCCGACTCCAGGCGTTTCCCCACTTTTGGACGCAGGCGCACTCCTACAGCAACAGGGGATCCGGTGTAGAACATTTTCTTCACTCTAGGCCACGCCCTCGAATTTCGTTTCACACACACTGACACACACACGTGACAGACAGACTAAGCCCGTTTTTATAGGTCATGATGTTAAGTCCGCGCGCAAAAATAGGTGTGTTCAACCACGGGAAATTTTGGACACGGATTCGAAATCAGCGTTGAAAAGTGCATACGGTAGTACACATCACATCATGAATGGCCACTTCGACCAACTGTCCTTCCCTTTATTAGTCATGCTCGGAGATTGACAGTATTTCTTCCAACACTTCCTTCCCAAACTAATATTTCAGTGATATGCATATAATAGTTTTTATATGCAGTCACGCACAATTATTCCCTAAATAAACGTTCGCTGTCATTCTAGAACGTATACCACAAAATGAGCTCAGTGTGGGGAGTTGGATTAGAGATTTTGTCACACAATGTTCTTGATTATAAGATCTCTCTCACCATTCGTCTCTCCTTCTTAGAAGGTCCGATGATGTAGTTATTGTTGATGATATACGGCCGAATCACATCCCTTATTTGCCATGGGAAGCGGAACATGAAAAAGGTAATCTAAATTTTATGGCCTTGAAGGGAGAGTGCCGGCTCATACTTCATATTTTCATTAATGTTTTGAGATGGATGAAAGGGAAAACTGTGGCCCATTTCAGAGTAGCGCTAAAAAGCAGCAATCATGCGAATTCTTTCATCATGACCCCATCACGTCCCTTCAATGAATTATAAAGGGACAGAGTGTGCAGAAGGAACCCTGTCCCTATATGTTTCTCCAACCCTTACAACGTAGTGCCGAACATTAAATCTTACCATGCTCCGTCGGCAATGTCTTCATAGTGGAATGTTCCGCATTCGTGTTGTTTGAATCTGATCAAACACAGACGATTGTAGAGTGTCTGGAAAAACGCTAATCAATGTCTTTAGAACGTAACAATGTCATCACCAGTGTCCTCGCTCAGCTTCCATTTAGAACAATATGAAACTTCTGAACAAGGAAGTCCACCAACTGAATGGGGGGAAGGGGGTTCCGATAACCCGAAACGAAATGTATACTGTGATATGCAGTTTGTGATGGTGACTGCGAAGCCCTCTGCGAAATCTTATGTGACATGATTTCGGCTTGCCTAGACGGGCCAAATCTGACTTTCGAGTTATATTGTACTAAAATGAGTACGAAAATTATTTCAAACTCTTCAACTAATTGAAATTAGTCAGCTCCAGAACTTTGTTGAACTAGCGCCCCTTCGGGACGCTAGGAAGTAGGGTGGGGCAGCCACTTCGGACATATGCAAAAGCTTCGCACTTGTTAAATCTCTAGAAAATTGATAAAGAAGCAGAACCACACTTCAAATGGGCCCAAACATGAAGTTCTTCTTATGAGTTTATGAGTTGAGTACGAGTATGAGAAGTCCGTTCTCCATATGGCGTTTGTTCTCGTATGGCGTATTCGTGCGTATTCCTCACTACCGGGCGAACGCAGACGCGCTCTCCATCGGAGGAACTGCATCCTGCCGTTCCTCACACTACTGGACCAAAGCGAAATCGCATTCTCCACACTACTGGGCCGCAGCGGGCTTTCTTCCATCGGTGAACCCGTATCCTGGCGTCTTCTTCAAGGCCACAATAAACCCGTTCACCGTCAGCTGAACCGTATCTCCACTTTACTGAGTCACAGCGGACCAATCCTATATTGGCGGACATGTATCCTGGTGTTATCCACACCATTGGGTCTTCCTCCATCTGAGCGCCCGCATTTTGGCGCCTTCCTCACAGTTCGGGCAAGCCGGATCCGTTCTCCAGGGGCGTGCTCGCATTCCGGCATTATCAACAGTATCGGGCCAAAGTGAACCCATATCCTGGCGTCCCCCCACACCACTGAGCCACGGCGGGCCCTTTCTCCATCGGTGGACCTGTATCCTGACATCCCCCTACACCACTTGGCCACGCGGACCCGTTTTCTGTCGACGAACCCGTATCCTGGCGTCCCCCCCCCACCATTGGGCTACGGCGGGCCCTTTCTCCATCGGAGGACCCGTATCCGTATACTGTTGATTGGTTACGCAATGTCATGCCTTGATGGCTTTTACTCTGTGTTGATGCAGACGCTTTCTCGAAAAGAACGGATGTCGTGGCTAAGGAGGCGCTGCGAGAATTCAGCAGGGGACGCGGCAATAGCATCCACCCAGGGGATGCGGCAATAGTATCCGCCAACTGGGCCGCCCGCGTTAGGTCCAGCCTCTCGTTAGCTTCCTAGACGCTGCAGTTCTCTTAAAACCCGCCCATCACTTCTTTGGAGGTGCCTACACCGTTGCAACAGTGGAACGCTGGTTTTCCTGCTGCGTACATTGTGTAGTCTGAAAGCTTGTAACATTCCCTCACCCCTATGCTACAAGACTGCCAGCAAAGGTGATGAAATCACTACCCCGTGCATGGGGGAGAGCCAGCAGTGACGTAATTGCGAGTCCCAAAACGAATGTGTCTGAGTCCCTAAAAATCGGCCATTTGCCCCACAGTCTGCGCCTCGAGATTGCGTGTCTATGAGTGCCGGCGCTTATCTCTAGCTGTTTTAGCCCCCTTATGGCGCTTTGTTTAATTGATTTAGATAAGTCCCCGCGATCTTTTAGCTAATATTAGGTTGTCGGGGAATGATTGAGACAATTCACCAGAGATTCTTTCTTGCATCCCTCCTACGCGACCTATCTTCATAGTATGTGAGTATGTAATACCCTGCCCTCTGAGCATCTGCACCATAGGTATGTAGGGACCTAGCGCTATGTGTTGTTGAACGCCAACATCATCATTGCATTTGCACCGGTGCTCGTCAGCCATGCATCCAGGAGCCGTCAGTTCCAAGGCTTTTCTTCGAGTGATACGTCTCCCCAAGGCCATTTTCCTAATCGGCGATCTTGTGAGCTCAAGAGCAGGATACGCTCCACCGGAATTAGGCTGCCTCCAGAGTACGCCAACGAACTGAGGACAACAGCGGCGGCCGCTGGGTCGCCGGCTACACGTAGCATGGGTTAGCTACGCCATCGGCATGACCGCGAGATTCGCGCGCTAACGTGAGTGCGCAGGTCACTGATATAAATACCATCACTTATATCAGTTATTATCTAATTGTTCTGTTATCGTTGATGATCTTGCTTAGTTTTTTCTTCCTTTTTATTCTTCTCTACTAGTGCTCTTCCTTCTTGAAAGATTTTGCTCACGTTTACATTGTCCTTCGATTTTTAATGTTTTTTTTTAGAAAACGACCATGTAATTCGTAGTCACGTTCAAGGGCGATTTGATCGGCATAGTGGAGGCTGAACGCTCCATATGGGATCCATCCTATGAGGACTACAAGATCAATGAGAAGAAGAACAGGGCCTGGAATATAGTCAAAACTGCACTGGACGAGGAAGGATACGCCTATGATCGTAAGTTTCTCCCTAGTTATGACATGTTTTACTTTTTATCGGACCTGAACTTCAATATTTTGTCCAGGTTCCGTTGTACCAGCCAGAACTGCTTTGTTTTCAGTTGCAGAATTGAAGAAAGCATGGAAGGGACTACGCGATCACTGGCGACGCCTGAACGACAAGAAAAAAAGGATCATCAGCAGGACCGTGGGTTTTCAGTAAGAACCTCCGGTTTCTGGAATCCGGTAAATTGAGTTTCTAATTGAAATGTGTTGTCCCACACAAAATTTGTGCTCAGTTTGTGACTGCTCCATACTGTTCTGGTTTTCATTTCGTTTAGCCAGAAAAGAATGGAAATGTTATTTAGGAACAGGATATGCAACTTCCAAGAAACGTGTTGGTCGCAGGATGTTTTGGAGGATGAAGAAAATTCACCACCTTGGATTCTCCCAGCCCAGAGGAATACAGTGTTACTCCTGCGAGAAGAACGTTGGCGTAAACGACACCACTCTCCTAAAGGAAAGGTACTGGGAGTGTCCTTGACGAAGGTAAGTCTTTAAAATTTTATGTCTCAACTTTTACGCTTATTTCATGAGTGATTTTTCTGAAAGTCCTACTTTTATACGAGCTAAGACCGCGTGCTACTTTTATACGAGCTAAGACCGCGTGTTTCAGAGAGGGGAATGATTGGAGATGCTACAGCAGCGGTGATTGCACGGTTGAATGAGAATGCGGCACAACCGTAGGATAAGCATGCAATATTTGGTAAGTGTCAATGAGGAAATGATGAGTTATCCTGTTATCTTCCATAATCCTATGTAATTTCAGCGGAATCTGTGCAGAATTCCTTCGCGACCTTCCCGAAGACACTGTCAAGCGGAAAATGTTCACCAACAACGCGCTTTTCCAGGATGACGTTATTGTTTTGTAAGCCTGTATATTCAATGGTCTGTTTTCATCTAATTACATTCAGTCGTTTATTGCGCGGTCTTCTTGCCTCTTTGATTTATTGGAATTACAAATGTTTATTCGAAATATATACAATTAATACGCTTGTTTTGTTATGCTTCTCCATAAATTTGATCATAGTAGGCCTTAAGGCGGTTTTTAGCTTCTTTGGCCAAATCTGGTCCACCTCCTCCAGCCATGAGTCGATGAGGTGCAAATGCGCGATCGATTCTTGCATGGGGTAACTGTCCACAGTTGCCAAAACATCCTGTCTTCTTGCCAGAAGGTTATGTAAAATCTAAAATTATCTATTTCGGGTGTAAAATTATGTCAAAGCCGCAACTTGCGATTAGTGACATAACAATTTTCGATGCTTTATCCAGCTATATTTGCATCGCTCTCTTGTGGTATATGTATGCATTTATTCCTAATATATGCATTGATCTCTGATTTGTGATCCATATCCTGCTCTTTGATCGAGCACACTCTAGCCATCCGCGCCTTTGCCCTAGGTGAATCTGTCGCGGATATGCCATGTATCCTGGGGATATGCATCTGGCTGAGACCAATGCCACGCCCCCATAATATCTTGTATAAATATTCCGTTGACTTGTAAATATTCTCCTTCATCACGCTCACGACTGTTATAGTTGTTGTTTGGAATAAAATCTCAATCCTACTTCTCTCTCTCTCACAGTTGCAATCCTTCTCTAAGCAGAAACCGCTTAGAATCCACTAGACATCACTCATTCCACCGGTTAGGTGGGAGTTACACTCTGCAATATCGCAAATCTCCTAACCAGTATCCCAAATGATGATTCTATCATTCTTCTTGCTCTGCAAAAGTCAACCCTATTAATGCGAAGTCATGCGATGAAATAGAAACATTTTACCCGCTATGTTTGCTACTGAACTTTCGTTTGCTCTCATCATTGTCTGAATTTTCTGGGTAAGGACGTATGTAGCGGGGATGCCATGCCGAAGCCACCGTCCACAAAAATGTGGTACTGCACCTCTCCAACTTCGGACAATTCGGCTGTTGGTAGAAACAAGTCGTCCTTGTTTTCAAAGAAATTCTGCAATTTCCTTTATTCGGAAGGATAACCCTATCTTGAAAACTTTTGGCTCACGCGGATTGGCGAATTTCTAAAAGCTCCTGCATCTCCTGCTATTCCTGGTAATCCGATGTCGAATGAGATGAAATTGTAGTCGCAGTCGCATATTGCCAGCAATATTACTGAATGGAATGATTTATAGTTCCAATATGCGCTATCGGAGCGAGCTGGCTTCTAGAGTATCAAGTAGTGAACGCATAGTGTGGAAAAGGAGAGAATTTGGAATACAGGTAATTAGCTTCAGGGCTATATGCTTCCCATCCATAAATCCAACGGCTCTTGGATACTCATACCTCTGCTGGATTTTCATTGCCATTTCAGTAAGTGATTCTCTGGTGATAGGTGGAAAAGCATCGGAGCGAAGAACTAAAAAAAATAATCAGTCCAGTTTCTTCTTCCGTTTTTGAGTCAAATTTTTGGCTCACTTTCATTGACCGCTTCTGAAATCCATAACTGTGGTGGAACTGGTTTGTTTTCCACATCAAAGGTCCTCAGCTAGGGAACCATCGTAGGACCCACGGCCGACGAATCCATACTGATGTCTAATTGCTTCAAATAATCATTTAAAACGCATAATAACCACCTAAGAAAAATATGGAGCCTATGTCGTGGGGTTAGCGGAGAAATATGCGTTTGCTTAAGGACGAGACAGGGCTCAAACGTCCTAAAAAGATCCTGAAATTCGCAGGGGAACGATCTAGTGTAGTGCAGGAAGGCTTCAGGTTTTTGAGATGCAAGATACTCGTCGAATGTTCGAAATCTTGTCTGCAAAAATGGCACGTGTTCTTTCCTTACATACTGTCGTGTTCTCGTGTTACTTTCCAGTAGCTCGAGGGCATCATCGAGTGCATCGAGAGCTCCAATTAGTTGGAGAAGATCAGACATTATATCTGAAACTGTATTTAGCACATTCGGAAAGCTATTGCGACTTCATAATGTTCAAATCAGTGCGAGATTTGTGATTGCAGAGGGTGGTTGGAGATTTTCAATATTTTTAATACGGTGAAAAAATGGAACTCAGAGAGAAATGGAGGTGAAAATGCATTTATAGTCTCGAAAAGTACTATTAGATACCAGGTATACAGTGCTATAAAACTTTTGTGTTCGAACAATGTACATACCACACTCAAATGTCTGAAAATACAAACAAAAAAAAATAGAAAAAATCGCGAATGTAAGACTGAGGCCGCCGGCGTGTGGCGCTGACGAAGTCCAACCGAGTATTTACACGAGTGGCAAGGGTCACAGCGGCATGAGCGGCGTCGGCGTTGGCGGCGCGCGCCTATGTAGCCGGCGGCATAACATGGCGTACTCTGGGCAAGCGTTATTACTATGGACGCGCGCGCGCAGCCCCGCATTCCAGAGGCCGCTGATGTAGCTGGCAACATGCCACTGGTTACAATCAATACGCATGCGATGTGTGCCTGTCGTGGAGTACTCTGGACCTTGCTGGCGCACTCTGGATGTAGCTTTATTGATAAGCAACCTGATGGAATACAACATTTACAATATTCAATGTAGGGCAACGACCGCCATCATCGGACAAAGGATATACCAACATGTCGAGGTGCACATTTGCTTGACAAAATGCACCCTCAAATGACTTTGTTCACTCGTCGACAATAGCAGTGAGCAGATAAGGACCACGGGAGCCACAGATACCACCTTTGACCGACCTTGTGTTTTCCATCTAACATCTTGTCTGGTAGCATGAGCTTCCTGGCCGAGCAGCAATTCGCCAACTTTGACGATTTTCGTTCATTGACCAATGATTTGTTTGACATGTATGTAGTAAGACGAGTACTAACCCCGCAGTGCTGGAACTGTCCCTGATAGGTGGCCTCAATTGATAGGTGTACATGGTCATTACAGCATATCCTGAAGTTTTCTAATATAATAGAAGAGAAAAAGTTTGAAGAAAAAAATCCAGAGTGTCTCAATCATTTCCCGACAACCTAGTATACTCAGAAAGACAAATTCTGGCTGCCTTGGGCCAGCTGGAATCATGTCACGTAACTTTTCACAGAGGACTCTGCAGCTGATATGGAAAACGGTTCTAGATCAGCATCACAAACTGCATATGACAGTGCACATTTCATTAGGGGTTGTCGGACCCCCGTGAGTGAAAACTTCCGCAATTCGGTGCTCTCCTGAGGCCCGAGGTGAGACAGTCGCGGCTATCACATGAGCCGGACCCTAATGTTCTGAATAGCCCCTTCTTTTGATGTCTTCTTGCCTATGAAACATTTTTAAAATGTATTAGATTGGGGTGATGAGTATTTCGACTGCCAGGATCAGTAGTTCTCTGAGAAGAAACTAGAGACCTTGAGCAGACTTAGAGTGGAAAATTTTGATTTTGTCACATGAGATTTCGGGAGAACATTCACGCAAAACTGATCTTTTTCAGCACCGCGATTTGCTTAATGCAATTTCGAGGTCTTTTGAAGCTCGAACACTGTAGGAGCATTACTACATGTAAAGCCGTCAATTGCTGTCTCCATGACAAGGTTTTGTCGAGATCAACAAGCCCCGACTGCTTTTTTTGTGCCGTACAGTTCACCAAAGGTATCACGAGAGTGGAACATGAATTTCCAGCAACAGGATCGCGGAGATGCAGTTCTAACGAAAAAAAATCTAGTTACCTAACATCCGCTGAGTAAATGGTTAGCGTCATTAAAAAAGATATTAAAAAGATCAAGTGGCATCCACACCTGGTCATCCACATCTGTCAAGTTTTCAAGCCTTTTTGTGAGACCTTTCCAAAATCGCACAAAATTTTCAGTGGGCCTAATGATCAGTGGGCTCATCTCCCTCAATTCGGCCTAAAATTTTCTACATTAGTGTCCGCAAAGATGTGGTAATTTAGCAACTGCTGCATATACTATTTAATCTTACTTGTTCATTGCCTCCTTTCAAAGGAGTTACTGTGTCTGCCAAGTTGAACGCGAAATGACGAGCGAAGAGCGGAAGTGGATCACGGAACCATGTGGCGTCCGATTCTATCAGTATCATTTTTATGGAACTCTGAAAAATAAACAATTGGATTGCAACTGTGGTTCGCGGACCTGTGCAGCTTGGAAGGTTCTACAATGCAGAGCTTAGCATGGAAAATACAGCGCTCGTGAGCTTTGAAATAAATGTATTTCTACTGAACCAAGTGCATGCGTAGAGCACTGGTAAGATACCCGCTGTTCGCTCGCACAACCGTTCGATTGAACTCCTAGCCAACCAAGCCATCCACCCCTCCGGAGACCATTTGATTTGGTACAAGAAGAGTCTGGCAGGTGAAGCTCCAACTCTGTACATCGGATGCCCCTCACAAATAAATGTGAAGGCTAAATACGAATTCAATGCATTTCCAATGCTCAGGTGAAGTCGAATGTTCGTCGCATCTTACAAACGGGATTGACTGACTACGAGCACTTCATCCTCTATGGTTTTTCAACTGAGCCAACAGATATTATACTGAATAAAGCGTTATGATTTGAGAATTGATAGAAAACATTTCTTTATTAATGTAATAAAGATTCTCATTATAGTAATAAAGATTTTTATGAAAATTCAGCACATCGACATCAAAAGTTGACGAAATTTCATCTCATTTGGTGTTAACCTGCCTTTGCCAGTGCCAATATAAGATGAGCGCGAACAACCATAAGATTGTTAAAAGTCCTCGAAGCGAAATCCAGTGAAGTGTCGTACCCGTCGAGAGGCAAATATATACAGTAAATTTCCTATAATGTGCCAGAATTAATTAACCACTTTTCTCAAACTGTGTGTGTAATGAGGATGTTATTGAAGAAAGCTTCAAAAGATGAGAAAACAATAAAAGAAGTTTCTGTAGAGAATTAACTCCGGAGACAAGAGCCCTTCAAGATACAAAACTAAGATATTCTGACTAACACGTTTTAACCATAGTATGTCAGTTATCGTGTAGTGAGGCATGGAAAATGACTTCTGCACAGCCCAAGTTTGAGTCCAACAGATTTTCCCCTTAGTCATGTTGGAGAGGAAAACCTGCTTTATCCGCTACAAGCATTCATATTGTCTGAAAGAAGCGCTGAAAATGACCTGAGACGAAATCAGATGAAGAGTACTTGCGAGAATCATGTGCAGCATCCATGAAGGCAATGAAGGCTATTTTGATATCTGAGGGGTTTTTAATATATTTCCAGTCATCGACAAAACTTTATGAAAGATTGAGCACCCAGCAGTTGACGACCAAGTTAAAGCATCTAAATTTGAGTGCACGGGTAATTTTCGCATGAAGACAATGAAGGCTATTTTGAAATCTGAGGGGTTTTTAATACATTTCCAGTCATCGACAAAACTTTATGAAAGATTGAGCACCCTACAGTTGACGACCAAGTTAAAGCAACAAAATTTAAGTGCACGGGTAATTTTCGGCCTTCTGAGATGCGATCTCGAAAAGACTTGAGATCGGCAATTATCCGCACGATAGAAAATGGAAATGAAGCGGTGGAAGTATTAAATATTCCACACACGACAGTTGCGTAAGCTTTGAAGCGTTTCTACGAGACATGAGGATAGCCAGGAAAGAGGTGGACTTAGAATCGCAAAAAACCTAGATGACCAGAAAAAATGTTCTCCGAAAGAAACCGTCGAACGAAAGAAAAAGAACTCTACTAGAAAAACGGCAAAGGCGATTGGGATGTAGAGAGAATCAGTACGGACGTTTCTCAGAAAGGCTGAAGGCGTGTAAGGAACAGAAAGCTCAATTGATTACTGAGCAAGCAGGCGTTGCAACGCTTTGAGAGGTTGCGGAGATGTTTTGCAACTGGATGGCATCGAACGACCCTGTTTTTGGACGAAAATTGGTTCGACATCGAAGATGCTCACAATAATCAAAATGACGGAGTGTTGTCGAAATGGAAGCCATCACAGCCAGGAGAGGATGATATCTAGCAGGCAAAAACCAAAACAAGTGATGGTCAAAAATAACGTAAATAGGCAAGATTCCACTATTCTTCGTGCCCAAAAGAGTCAAGATTGAAACGGTCCAGTACCGTGCGATCCTGGAGAGCAGATTTTGTTTGGAACCAGTAGCATTTTGGAGAGGAGATGTGGGCCTTCCAGTAGGATGGCACCCTTTCTCATAAGTTCGAAGAAACGCACAAGTGGAAACTTTCTAGATTTTATCTTGGTGAAATAAGTCCTTGGCGACATGGTCATTTGCCAGCAAATTCACCTGATTTAAACCCGCTGACTATTCTACTTGGGGCATACTGGATACCTGGTTTTGCGGTACAACTTGGTTCTATATTCAGATACACCTACACGATGAGGAAGGCCCACCAGTTGCCATTGAAGGTTTCCCCTGGTAAACCTGATATGAGAGTGTCGTTCGAGGACACCATATCAATACACTCTCGGCTATGAGGTTTGGAATACGTATTAGGCCTAGGGCATACTACAGAGCAACGCTGTCGCTGCGACCGTTCACCACCACAAGTTTTCTCACAGTGGCTCCTATGCCAGCACGGTATTCCATGCAAACTGTGTGATAAGATATGAGAACTCGTAACACTTTGCTACGTTGGTTTGGCTAATCAAACCAAAGTTTGGGCTAGCCGGCGTCGTGAATCAAAAAAGGCACGTTAACCACGCCAGCTAGCTGGTTAGCGTGGTTAGCGCGTCATGAATCCCAGCCCAGGGAACAATCTCGTGATCAATGCGGTACTCTGAGAAAGCGGCGTTCCAAAAGGTGAGCTTCAACTGAGGATGGACGGAACTCTTTAATTCTTTCACCGTTGACACAACGATGACCAAACTCTGTCCCGGCCCTAAAAACGCACAAAACTACTTCGCAAATTGAGGATTAGTAGGGGAAAACTCGTAACTTTAAAGCTCAGTTTTCAATGGCTTGCTGTTGAACAACGTTCAAACGTTACCAATCAATTAGCTGCAGCAAAGAAACTGTTCGCTGTGAAAGGATCTTAATAAGATAAAAAAATGGTGTCCTAATAAAATGAGAAAATTTTCTTCTGCAATGCTCTCAATTGAAACTTCTTTAATCAAATGTACTGACCTCACCCCATTCCTCGCGTATATAATGACACGTCCCGTTTGAAATGGAAATGAAGAGAGTGCGTTCATGTACTCCCTACAAAGCAACGAATGCAGACAAATACAGTGCGTTTCATAAGTATAGATGCACCCCAAAAAACACTGGTACATAGTTCCACGTAACTTTTTGGAAAAAATCACGAGTGTCAATCGAATCAGCGTGCCCAGAAACCCTTGTTTCTTTCGTTTCACCCGAAGCTATGGAAAAAATAGGTAGATCCAGCACTTCTCCTAGGGACCGTTTCATAAGTAAAGAAGCACTTTCAAAAACTGATGATTTCACAGAGGGAACTTCTATGCAACAGCAGATTTGTAGCTGATAGGCCTCCGCAATTCCCAAGCAACTCAGAAAACATGGGTTGGCATAGATTTACCCATCCCTTCCAGCAAATGGCTATCAAAACGGTTCTCAGTACAGGCAATAGCATTTTTCAGGTTTGTTGTGAAAGAAGATGTTCGGTTCCGTCCATGAATGTCATCTGGTAGGATGCTCCACGGATGTTCGATGTTGCTAGTATTAAGAGGCAGATAGTGCCGTCAGTTAGGGTTTCTCAAAATGCTTATTTGTTCAGCGACTGGTATAGGTCACACAGGTTTTTCGATGGAAAGTGAGGTTTCTCCTTCTGTGTGCTGCAAGAAAATGTAAGAATTAAACACTGAAGGTGTTCTTGTGATTTGAGGAATTCGATGATATAGAAATGGAAATAATATCGAGGATGTCATTACGGGAGGAAACATCTCCAACTTTGGCAGCGCCTACCTCCAAAGCTGCTCGTTTTGAGAGAATCTGGCTCTCCTTGTGTGTCATCCCAGCGGATTACATTCATTACAGTCCAAATGAAGCTTTTCTCATACTGTCAAATCATTTAAACATAGCACGGGCTTTCAAAGGATCCAAAACAACCACCTCGTTTTTTCGACATGGCGATCACCACGTTCCTTCTGGGAAAACAAAGCTGTGAAGCTTTTTGGAACGGGATAACCCCAGGTATGAAATGAAGACAACAATGTGCAATGATGATGTAGCGGTTAAATGCCTTTTCAACCCCAGCACTGCATGACGGAGCCGACGCAACGGCTCAGACATCAGCAATGCATATCATGTGCTTCGAGTTCAGGCAGGATATGCGGCGTCGTCTTTGTTATTCATATTCGCAGGTAGACCCCAAAGAACCTCCCCTCTACCCGGAGATCCTGCGATTCCACCAGCCTACAGCATGTAAATATTTTAGCCACCCCAGCTTCGCTCCAAAACGTTGTGATCCAAGTTGAAATGCAGATTCACGTTGTAGACGCTTATTAGTTCTTATCAAAATATTGAGCCCACTTTTTCCCTTGAAGATAAGATTTATTTGTATTTTCTCATAGACTGCGTCTATACTTATGAAACGGCACATTTAATGGTGATGTGTCAAATCTATCCCGTATTTTCCATGATCGCTAGTGAAACAACGCAATCTTAGGTTTTCTGACATGCCGAATCGATTGACGTTTGTAACCTTTCTCATGAACCTGTGATGAACTGGGTACTGGCATTTTCTGGGGTGCGTCTATAAATATGAAACGCACTGTATGGGAGAAATGTGAAATGAACAGTTTCCCTCCCTCGGGTATTGCACTGGGTTGGAGTAATCCAAGGGAATTTTACACTTTCTTTTTCAAATCATCATTACTGTTTCGGTTCGGTATGACGTGCTGATGTGCTGAAGCACTCTTGAAAATGTCTCATCCGCCCTGTCTCCGCAAGAAACTTTTGTTGAATGAAGCAATATCAATTTCAGATCACCAGCAGTGTCTTACGTACAGCAGCAATTTTCTTAGTTCTAAGGAGAGGAAACCAGTGGTACGCATAGGCGTCGAAAAAGGGTCGTTGATTTCAAAGCCGTATATGCGTAGAATAAGAAAACAGAAAAGTTCATTCTCTATTCTCTGTCTTCGATCTAATATCTTCTATTTAGGTTTCCCCTGGGAAATCCAAGTCCCTCTACAGATCCGCCTATAAATTTCTATCATAAACCTCATGCCTGAACTTTTCCAGGTGCTCCGATATTCGTTTCAAGGAAAAAAGATTGCATTTGCAAACTTTCTCGATCACATAACTGTTAGAAAATGGAAATATAGCATGGTCTTTTCTAAACACACTGCTTCCTTTTTCAACGTCACTGGTCCAAATTCCTTCAGCAGAAAAGAGAAACTCCCCACCTGGAACTGAGCTGTATTGCAGAGCCAATTGGCAACATGACGTCTGTATGCATGGTTGAATAACATTACGTAAATGAAGGATTGCACTGTTTCGGACAAATTCCTCGCATGCGCTGCAACTTCCTGCATAGGATATAATGTCAAAATGTGACTTTTTAAGTACGAAACAATTAGAAGTGCAGAAGAAAATTGTAATGGGTTCTCAAGGAACGGGATGTCATTGTATTTTATAATTCAGTTTCTGGGACCATGTCCGTGCACAGAATCTTCGCTCAACACTGCTGAATAAAGAAAGAGCAACACGTTTACCAGTCCCGACATGTCATGAAAAGTCCCACCCAAAGCATGTTTATTGTTTATTGCTCAACCTCCATTTCAGCAGCTAAAGATCCCTCATTCTCATCACGGAAGTTATGTCATGGTGATAGGAATGAGAAAAAGAAGTGATGCCTTGATGTGCTTCAACTTCGAAAATTGTGAGTAGCGGAGAGTGTTAATAGAAGAAATAAGAAATGAGCAAACACTCACCAGCAGTAAGCTATTATTCAACTTCGGTGGTTCCCAGTTAACATTAGGCAGCTCTGAAAATTTTAAGAATGGTGACACACAACTAGCTAATAATCTTCGTTCCTATTAGCACACAACAGTGGCGGAAGCACAAAGTGCGCGGGAGGTGGGGCGTGGGAAAAAATGGGGTCTCAACCGCTTTGGGGACCCAGATGGAAAAAAAATTAGTAAAAATATTAATTATAATGGTCAATAATGAATAAAAATAATATTAAAAATAAACAATTAAAAATAAACTAATTCAAGATTTCTATTTGTATTGTAAAGTAATTTCGAAAATTTGGCGATCCATTCCCGGGGGGGCCTCCCCCTTGCGGCCGCCACTGGCACACAACTCAGTGACGTGCCATTAGATTGATCCACAAATTGTGTTTTCACAAGTCACTTCATGTTGAAACGGAACAACTTTAACACATTAACACGTTGACGACAATGGGATCCACGGGTGGCTTATCACATCTTGGCGGCCACCACTGACCAAGGGACCCACCGGTGGGTCGCACGTCAATAATGGGGATCCCAAGATTGGAATCTCCTAAAATTTGTATAGAGGGGTTATTCCACCTGCCCAGTCCAAATATGAACACCATTTTGTATTGCACAAAAAATTCGCGGGTTACGGTAGGCATATTTATCAAGTAAAATAAAAAATCAGCAAAAAATACATGAAAACACGAGTAATAAATTAACTTCATATGTGCCTGTAAAATCCAGGTCAAATTGTGTTATACGAAGGAGGGTTGAAAAGTTTCCGGAATGACCACAAAAGAGCCAGTGTTTTCCATTTATTTCTATGCCGTTCCATAGAGAAATCCTTCATATGAATTGGCTATAAATATCAGTTCGATCTGCCAAAGAGCCTGGTTTTGGCAGGTGCATCTAGTCTGCTAACTTTGCTTATCTTCACTTAATGGTGAATGCGAAATTCGAGAGGTCAACAAATCTTTCCAGATGAAGAGGAAAATCTCATGTAAACGAAATACCTCCTATGTACTGACTTTGGAGACCCATTGCCTACATTTCCCATTCTTAGCTTCCCAGCTTGTACAAGCGAGTATTGCTGCACACAGGCAAACTCATGACCATGTGCAGGACTTCGAAAAAAGGTATTACACCAGAAAACGTGGATAAATTCCTCGATATGGATCGCAGACGGGCGGATGATTGTCCACAGAATTGAGGAGTCTTTCAGGATCCTCTAAGAGCAAACAGTCCATATTTACAGGATGAATTAATTCCGGAAAATCTTTGTGAAAGATGTGTGCCGCATTCGCACAACTCCTAACAGAAACACGTCCCAAAGTGGACCACAGCACGAAGTTTTAAATTGCTCGTCTGGAAAGGAAAGGATTTGAAGCACGAACCTCCCATTGGAAATGCAGCTTATGTTCAGCACTATAGGCTCCCTACAGAAATATGGTGAAAACGGTGGTTCAGATCCTAAGAGTTGATTCCAAAAAAGAGAAGGACCTTTCACTGTGATGGAAAAGTACCGGTATTTGTTTTTGCTCTGTCCGAACCATTTCATTAACTGTCGGAAAAGGGGTTGCTTGATAGTAATGATGAATATTTTTCGAAACTGGAGAAATGCCTGTTCACTGAAATTACGCGGGTAAGGGGAAGAAAAAAAGCGCGGCATCTCCGCAGAGGTATGGCCGCACATTCCAATGCCAACGCTAGCCACAAAATTGAAAAAATAAAAATGAAATATCTCTCTCATCCAATGATTCTTTAGCACTTGCTTGCTAAAGAGTCATTATATGAGAGAGATATTTCATTTTTATTTCTGCCTTTCCACAGAGCTCAGCGCTTCCCTGTCCAGAAAGAAATTCGGATAGAATACCAGTTATTCGCGGCCGTATGAGGTTGTTCTGAGTAACTCGAAGAAATCCTTCCCAGGGAAAGAATTAAAAGCAGAAAAGAGGTGGAATCAAGGGTGCTGAGCTTTGACAGGATTGGGCTAAAAAATAAACTCAAAACTGGACCTGAGTTGTTTTGTTTTCATTGTCATTCCGGAAACTTTTCAAACCGCCCTCGTGATTCCGTACTTCCAATAAATCTTACGATCATGGAAATTTATTTAAAAAATTATCAATGTTATTGGTATTTTTAGGTATTGATGGATTGTATTTGTCGTCATTTATTGATTAATTGTTGATAGTAATAATCAAAATATTAATAAATGGTGATAATGCATTATCACACTCAATAATACAGCTGTTTTTATTATTTATTCATTAACATAAAATCTATTATTGCTGCAGTGAAAGAAATGAACGAGAATTTCGCCTTGGTCCCGCGTGGTACATCTAAGACGTCGATTGTCGTCAATGTGTTAAAAGTCAGCGTCACATTGATCAATCTTGACAAGCACTTCTCGTCAGCTTAAAAAAGGTTGAATATTCTGTCGCTGTGAATGGAGAGGGATCCGTTCCTACAGAAAATTCGACTCCCGATCTCGAACCGTCATTTTTCTTCCGGGAGAATAGTTCTTCGATGAAAGCTCCAACACAACACATGCAGGTTAGTTTGAACACGATCGTGAATGTGCGAAATTTGCAATAGTATTCTGTAGAGCATCCATGGTTCTTCTACATAATCGAACAGGTGATCACAGACTTCTTTATCCTGAGCGCATACAGAAAATTAAGAAAAGGCTTAGGGATAAAAAGGAATTACGCTGTTGGTCTGTCGCAACAGCGCGACAGCCACTTTTATATCGTGACTCCGGAAAGCCACGACATACATACCTCCTGCCGCATTCTGAAAATAGCGACTTGGAAGCACGCCTGACCGAAACTTTTGCCGAAAAAACAGGCATTTATGTCGATAGTATCAATGCACGAGAGCCCCAGCGGAATCAGCCTATTGATCTCCAGTGAATTACTTTTCGCCTTTCCTATGATGACTGGCCTAATATGTCTCGCATCCACATCATGTACGCGTGTGATTATCCCTACTTGCCATTGGGGCGCAAATCATCGGTGGTTCAGTGGTAGAACGCCCGCCTTTCAAGCGGGGGCCCAGGTTCGATTCCCGGCCGATGCACCATGTACAAAACTCGTAATAGGATTCTGTAGAGCATCCATAGTTAGTCTATATAATATTATAGAATAATTGATTGAAAGTTTCTCTATCCTTATTGCATACAGAAAACCAAGAAAAGGTTTGAGGATTCTGATGCAGTAGAGCTCCGCTCCACTTTGATATCGTGTCTCATTCTAGACTACAGGTTGAGAAATCCTCTTGCATCCTTCTTACTCAGGTCAAAAAATTTTAGTTGTAGATTATGTGTGATTTCTAGCAGATTTCGCTTATTTTTCGCCGAAATATTTCCCGATTTCGCCCGAAAATTACACGTAAATCTCCGGAAAATAAGCGAAATCCACTGGAATTTACCCGAATTCCGCCCTAGAAATAGGCGAACTCTGCTGAAATATACGCGGGAATTGCTGCGACATCGGCTGTTTAACAAATTCCAGCCGGGGTCGGCGGGCGCTCGTCGCTGCACCGCCGTGGCCCAGATAAAAAAATGCTGCACTCCGAAGAACAGTTCCGGGTGCACGTGGCTTCATCTACCACCTTTGAGCAGGATCTTGGAACGAGATCACTTCTGTAGTACATCTAGTTGACGTGCTCCCTAGATTCCTCTGGTTAATATTTCTCATGTTAGCATGGTATATTTATATGCATCATACAAATTTACAAAACTTCTTGGTAGTACAAATTTACAAAACTTCTTGGTAGTTATGATGAGTGAATGTTTTGGGAACTTTGAGGCATAACCCATTTCTGAAGGTGAAAAAGTAACGGCAATAATTAGTGAAAAAAAAACTTACCAGAAAAATGAAAGAAAAATACACGAAATCTACTGGAATTTACATGAGGTGCAGTTTCCAGTAGATTCCGCTTATTTTACGTGTAAATTCCAGTGGAATCTACTTGAATCGAGAAAAATTGCGAAATTCCAGTGGGTTACGCTAAATAAATTTCCGAAACAAATACACGTAAAACAAGCGAAATCTATTGGAAGTTTTCCACCTGAGTAATCCCCATAGTAACTTCAACAGATCACATTGTTCAATCAATGAATAACCCCTTCTCTAAAGAAAGCTTCGAAAGTATGTGGAAGGTTAGCGAAATATTTCTCATTTAAGCACGCGTTTACATTGACGGGAACATTCATCTCTCTTATCGATGGCAAAATGTGTCTGGCAATAATGCACGCTATAAAACAGGTTGATATTGTGTCAATTTGATCTTCTTCAACTATGAAACGAAATGCTGAGCAAGGAAGACAGAACCTAAGAAATAATCACATAGGAAGAAACAGAAGCTCCCACCTACGGTAACATTCTCGAGCAATGCGTGCACAGCATTTTCGTCGCTATCAACCTAAAAGGTGTGAAATCACAAGATATAATATAGAAAAAAAACAGGAATCAAAGGGCGAGGCTTTTTCTCGTATCAACATCCAACGAAAATTTTCACCACAATCATGTGAAAACTTATCTACTTTTGAAACGACACCACAACATGCCTTTCTTCCTCGTGCTAAAACGTTCTTCCGCGAACATTTGCATAACATGTCAGCATTCTCTTCGCATCCATACAACCCGCGGACGATGCATTCATTGTATGCAGTTGATTTGGTAAAAATTTTTTAGAAGGACCAAGGAAATAGAATTCACTGGTTCAACACTTCCAAGTATGCTACGAAGTATCGTGTTCTACACTAACTATTGAATAGTTCTTTTTCCTATAATTCTGGAAAAACACTCATATTTTAGTGAAAGCTTTAGTAAAAAATCCTTAGAACTTTTTAAAAATGCCGCTAAAATTTGTCGCGAACAATGTGAGTGTCTTTGCAACGAGGCAATTTCTTTGTCATCGGAAACATACCAACGAGTCGTTTCGATTGTCATCTGCTTTGCGGACATCTTTGTCATCTTCCGTTGCATCAAAACGTTCTAAAAAAGAAAATTTTGGTTGAATTATTATCACCAGTACAGTAATAAAATCTCAACATAACTTACTTGGCAGTGGATGGCACTCTTCCGGCGAAATCCTGCAGTCGACAGTCTAAAATGGAGAATGTATGGAAAAGGGAAAGCAGTCACCAAGAAACCCTGCTGATCAACACCATCGCAGCTGCTTCGGGTGCTGCGTCGAATTTCCTCATCTTGTTTATTCTTTCAGGACATTTCTGTTTCTATGCAAAACTCGTTAACTTAAAGAAAAACCTGAGCCCACAGGTGGAAAACCGCACAACTGTTAATTGGCTTGATCAAACCAAGAAAAAGTTGCAGCCGTAATCCTTCAGAGATTTTTTGACCCTGTCACAAGTAGGATTTTAAATATGATTGGTAAGAGCACTAAAATGAGAAGCATATTTAGATAAAATTTTCTTAAAATTCTTTCATGTTCAATCAGGTTGTTTGGAAATTAATGCAGGATTTTCCATTCCATTTTTCTTACGCATATTTCATGTTACACACATTTCTTCGGATGTGTATTTGTTGTTAGTTCATCGATGTTAAAAATGGCTTGTCACATTGGTTGTAATGGAGGTTTGAAACTCGAAATAATAGATGTGAAGACTGTCTTCGTTCACGCCACGATGATTTTCATACGTGGACTGTTTTCAAGGCCCATGTAATTGATGTTACCAAAGAACATTTCGCGAGCAAGTATTGATTCACTGATTTTGTCAATGTATTTCCAAAGGTTTACTGTCCTCAAGCCTTTACTCATGTTCATCATGCCAGAAAACCCCTATGAACTTCGTTATACCACGCCGGAACGAAACGCATGAAAAGTCGATGAAATCAATTAATCGACAATAGTCGTGCACAAACTCTGATAACTGTGCACCATGAACGCGGCCCGAACGTCGTAATGGTTCGATAGGAAACTCATGCAGCAGCTGTTCCCAGTTGCTACCATCCTCTCCTCAGTAGCTGTCATCCCTCAGCACTAGCTGCTAAAGGGACGAAAGCCTGAGCAGCAATTGAGAGGAGGACGGTAGCAATTGGGAACATTGCTGCAAGGGTTTCTACTCGAACCATTACGCCGATTGCGCTGCGTTCGTGCTGCACAGTTACCAGAGGAGGGATAGTAAGTGCTGTGAATATCCTGGCTTCCGCCTGAGTTCTTGAAGCATATGTGATTTGAACCGCCTTGTCTGGGTATATTCAGCAGTGTGCTTAATAAGTGAGAATTCAGATCCACATCCATTCAACAGGCAGTGACTGTTGGTGGATCATTAGTGAATCAATCGATAGCGGCTGTGTGAAAAACGGTTGTCACTCTTGTGACCATTTAGTAAAAAACCCCTCTCGGTACGCCTGCAGTATAACATGAGGAAAATCAATAAATCAATAACCACGCGGTGCAAAGTGGCCTTTAGACTCGTGATCACCATAGTGGATTAACCCGGTATGCCCATTTTGACTCAGATTAGAGGTAAACAGAGCAAATCGATAAGACCAATCGACAAATCGATATCCGGATCGATACTATCCGGTGAAAAGTGTCCTAGGCTCGCCTCCCTACTCGGATGGGGTCGCATGTTTCCAAGGCCCCTTCTTCAGCACCTTACATACAGATGCATTTCTATCGTTTGAATTTGGCGTCCACGCGCGCCGTCCAGATTTTTGAAAGAAGTGTCGCAAGTGTTTCTGTGTTTTATATATAGATATGTCGTTGCAACTGTTTAATCGAATCTCAGACTAAGCGGAGTTTCTGACGAATATTTAGCAATGGAAGCGTCAAGACAGCATTTGCGGCTGATATACTTCTATGAATCCAAACTTGGATGTACCGCAGCCCGAACAGCTCGGAACATCGAAGATGCTTGGTACCAAGAAAGCGTCAACGATAACAGCACAATGTGGGTATCAAAAGTGTCGCCGTTAAGATTTTGATTTCAAAGATGAATAATATCGCGGTCATCCTCCTGCTGGTGACGACTATAAATAAAGACTTTGATAGAAAATGAAATATAAATAAAAATTTGATAGAAAATGCAGAATATGCAGATGGGGATGGGGATTGAACAATTCAGCTGTTTCGGAGCATATCGAGAAAATTGGAGAGTCGAACTCGATGAATGTATATCATACGAATAGAGCGAAAACAAAAAAATCATGGCAGTGAGGTGTCGCCGGCGTTCTTTTGAGAACTACAGGTCTCTCGATCGTATTGTGTCGTGCGACAAGAACTGTTCTCTGTGACAATCGGCGATGATCGGCTCAATGGCTGGACAGCGATGAAGCTCGACAGCAATTTTCCAAGTCGAATTTACACAGGAAGAAGGTTATGCTGTTGTCAGTTTGGTGGTCTGCTACTCTATTTACTTAGTAACTCCGGGCGAAACTATTATGGGAACAAAGAACTTTTAGGAAATCGACGGAAAGCCTCAACCTCAAGCTTCAACTTGTATCTATGTATACGAAGCGTGGGCCAATAAAGAGGACCAATCCATCCCCACGATGACGCTCAACCACATTCCCACAGCCAGTGTTGCTAAACTTGAATGAGCTGGGCAACAAAACTGCCCCTTTTATCATACTCGCCGAACCTCTTGCTCACAGACTACCTTCTTAAAGCATTTCAAAATCTTTCAAGACAAGAAATGCCGAGACGCCGCGTTCTTCCACAATGGTCTTGTGGACTCCTTCCACAGCGCCTCTGAAAGTGCCTGGAGATACATGAACATGATGGGTTTTGGGACTTCTTTCACAGCGCATCCGAAAGCGCCTGCAAATACATAGCCACGCCAACTTCGCTCTTAAGAGGCGTGGCTACATCGGATTTGGACCGGGCCTGTTTTCCGGTTAAATGTGCCTTCAAAAAAAAATGCTAGAGGCCCCGCTAGTAAGACTAGCACGAGCTGGTAACAAATGCTATCTCGTCCACCGGGATCGAAACGAAATCCCTAGAAACGTAAAAATGAGTGGTGGTAATGCCAATATGTGAAGTTGTGCTAGATGTAAGAATGTCTAATTCCAATGCTCCATATTCTGAGTGTTTTTTTTTAATTCTTCCACATACATATTCTTCTTCATTCATCAATTTAGTTGGACTGTCTGTTTGCAAATTCGGCATTTCCTTCTTCTTCCCTGTCATGTGGCAGGGTAGAATGAATGGCCTGCAGGTACAGTGGATGCCTGCAGGCATATCTCGTCCACACAATGGCACTAAACAGCCACTACCTCGTTGTTCAAGTAATATTGATTTTTCGGAGCTTACCGTGAGTCATACACCACCATTTATTAAAACTAGGTATTTCAGGAATTAGGGATGACCTCCTACTTATGCTAGGTTATACTTTTACATATCAGAAAGTTTTGTTCGTCATTATTACAGAAAAAAGAATGGAAATTGATAAAAACTGAAACGAAATACAGATCTCAACTGCTCAAATAAAAAACCAACATTAGACACTAAATGCACTAGTGCTTCAATTTCAGCTATGTAGTGGCCTGGTGATAAACTAAATAAGTGAATATGAAACATTGCGTCATCTCCAGAGAGAGGACCTCACAGGGTACATGAACAAGCAAAGAAACGACGGCAAAATCTTTCAAGGGCATTTTTCAACATCTCAGGCAAAAATTCTGAAAACGAATTAATTTAAACTAACCAACTTCAATACAACAGTTGCCGCTACAGCTTCAATCTCTTTATGAACATGAAAAAAAAAATACAAAACAAGGAGTATCTATATAATACCGAAATAAGTCCAATATAAAGACACAAAAATGATTTTTTGTGAAAAGAAGAAAATAAGATAGCAATCGAACTTCTTTTTTACGGACAGGCCTATTCAATACTTTCTGGTTTGATTTTTGAAAAAAAAAAGATTGTACACACTCACGCCGTCAACACAGCATTTTCGAACAACTTGATTTCGCGTGAAAAGACAAAGTATTTCTGCACAAAACAGCACAGCACAGCTTTTTGTCAAAAACACAGCATTTCTGCTAAACGTGTCTGATCTGTAAAAGTACAACCTAGCATTAGTGGGAGGTCATGCCTAATTTCTGAAACTCCTAGTTTTAATAAGCGATGCTGTATGATTCACGGTAAGCTCCAAAAAATCAATATTCCTTGAACAACGAGGTAGTGGCTGTCTAATGAGATTGTGTGGACGAGATATGCCTGCAGGCATCCACTGTACCTGCAGACCATTCACTCTACTCTGCCATATGACAGGGAAGAAGAAGGAAATGCCGAATCTGCAAATAGAAAGTCCAACTAAATGGATAAATGAAGAAGGATACGTAGGTGGTAGAATAAAAAAACACTCAGAGTATGGAGCATTGGGATTAGACTATCTTACATCCACCACAACTTCACATATTGGCATTACCACTACTAATTTTTACGTTTCTAGGGATTTCGTTTCGATCCTGGTGGACGAGATAGCATTTGTTACCAGCTCGTGCTAGTTTTAGGGCCTCTGGCATTTTTTTGAAGGCACATTTAACCGGAAAACAGGCCCGGTCCAAATCCGATGTGGCCACGCCTCTTACGAGCAAAGTCGGCGTGGCTATGTATCTGCATGAGCTTTCGGAGGCGCTGTGGAAGAAGTCTCAAAACCCATCACGGCCATGTATCTCCACGCACTTCCGCAGACGCTGTGGAAGAAGTCCACAAGATCACTGTGGAAGAAAGCTACGCCGCCAGAAATGCGTCCATAACGGAGATCGAGTAGAAAAGTGCCTTTGACCAATTCATCGACCTCACAACTTCAGAGCAAGCAACAGAAACACAAGCTTATTTCTCGTTGCAAAGATTTGCAGATTCTTGAAGATACTAGTGGTTTGTATTCTAAATGATGAAAATTGAGCCGAGACGGGCCAGTCTATTGATAAAAGTTGAAATCCTGCATTACTTTCTGAACACTCCAATACAAACCAGAGATGATCAATCCCACACGGGCTCAAAAATTCTTTCGAGAACATCTATCTCAATACTGAAGTTTCAATCCAATATGAAAATGTGTTATCCACGCCTTCATACAGAAAAATAACACAATGTTGATGTCAGTAGAGGTAGGAAAAAGTTTCTTTGCCCTAGCTTACATTACATGTATAGATAACACAAACGAACAGGAATCTTGAATAAAGCGCTATCAAATACATACCACTGTACCGTTTTCCGATCGAAAGAATAACAAGTTGCATGGTATCGTTAGAAGTAATAAAATTGTAACTATGTGGAGAACTCGTATATATGTTCCACAATTCAAATACAGTGAGTACGCTCGTAAACGCAGTATACCACTTTTGATAATTGATAGCCATTTGCATCGAAACCCTTGAAGAAGGAAAAAATTTAAGCGACCTTGTACAGACAGGATGTTTTGAGTTTTAATAATTCAAAGATAAAAATTGCATATACAAACCTTGAAATCTCATGGATAAAACGAATGTAACCTGAGTCAAGCGCTCACTAAATCTGGTAAAACAAAAATAGAAAGGACTGAAAGAGGTTGTTGGTGACTGTTTTTCATCTATGTTCCCCGAAGATCGTATCTAAATGAGTGCGAAAAGTGCGGAAAGTGCGAACAAGGATAGTTGCCAGGACCTAATGAAACTACAGGGTGCACACAAATTATTGGTTCGTGGTTTTTTAAGCTCCAATCAGCTGTACTTGAGCGAATTCTGAGGCCACGTTGTGAGTATGTTTGGCAATACTTGCCGTAAGCAACAGCAGGTTTGCCGAATGACCGCTTTCGTGGTCTGTAAAAATTTGGGTAAGCTTTCGGCTCAGACCACCGTTGACACCATGTGTTATTTCAGAAGATATTTTCAAGATTCTTCAGCGACGAATTTCAACCAGTCCGTTCTTACCCATTTAGTATTACAGACTTAGCCAAAGCGGAGCTCATAAGAATGCAAATGAAGTGAGTTACGTGGACAATCTCTCCGAGCCAAAATTCAAGAAAATCATCTGTGGAACCACTTTTGAACGAATTTTGCCTTGCAGACTGGGGATTAACGAGTTTGCAAAAACCAATTTTTACCAGTAGAATTGGGAGTGCTCCAGGGTTTCAAAATATTCACTATATTTGCTCTTCTCTTCTGTTTATCAGTCCTGAGTTCGCAGAAATAGCAAAAACGGCTCGTTAGATAAAACGCCTGTTTCTACCATGGTAATAACTTAGTGGTCCATCCAATCCACGGTGAGTGCACAGTAGTTGAGACTTAGTCTTGACCTATCATACACAAATGGTCGAAGTCTGCTAAGCCTACCTCAGAAAATCTTCGAAGGTATGGAGCCATCATCGACCTCGTGTCACGACTCCCTAGCTCGCTATTTGACCAGGAGGATTACTACAGCCTGTGTGGATTCCTAAAGAAAGAGGTCATCCGGGAAACCAGCTGCTGTCTACGGTAGAGATGACTCAAGGATAAGGATACCTAGAGCATGGCTTGTGAATTCGATCGGTCCTCCCTAATCCTACCCGATTGGAAAAAACCACGCGCCAATAATTCGTGCGCACCCTGTAAAATAACGAGTGAACTTTTCATATACATATAAAGAGTGGCCAACGCACGCCCGGAAACACTGCGCTGTATATCTTAGCACGTGACATAAGCGTTCCCAAAAGCCGCCATTGGATAAGCCGATAAGCTTCCAAGAGTGGGTACCAGTGAACCCATCTTTCGTATAGATGATACTAAATAAATCGGGTTTTTCCTTCCTGAATCCGGCTAATCCAAACACGGAGGACCAGCCTTCAACATCTATTTATTTAAACTCCACCCAATTCTATCTAGAGAGCTCTCCTCGGCCAAAAGCCGTCTCATAACATTAGGAAAATTCAATCAAACACGTTTCGCAGCACTGATTCGGTGTGGTTGTAGAAGCATAGACATCTCTAGAAATTTCATGCAGAAATCGGATCGTCACGTGGCGATTGAGACTGGCATAATCATTCAAAAAAGTTACATGCGATCAGTGGTGTCAGTTTCAATTCCATCACCTTCTTGGTCCAGATAATTATTTAAGCAGCCGGAACCCCAAAAGCTCCCTTTAAAAGTCAAAGAAGTAGATGGAAACAACGTTAATCCCACAGAAACAAAAGAACCACGTGAGAATGTGAGTAGTGACCACCTGTGGACGATGATTAGAACTGTTCCTATTCGTTTGCACACCTCCTCCTGATACTTTTGCGCAACCATCTAGATCCTAATTTTTATCTTTTCATTGATTTATTACATTGCAATGCTTTTACATAGCTTCGGTTCTCTCACTCTTTATTATGAACTCTTCCCAGATAGATAGAAACATTGTCTGGATTTTGATTATCAGAGTCTCCCACTCTGATAACTGGGTAGTATGCAGCTCGAACATGTTTCCCACCAGTGGCAAATCGAGGTCAAATCCTGGGTTAGGTGGCGTACCACCATGGTGGCAAACGTGGGGGTATGCGACGCACCATCTGGAACTTGACTTCGGAGCACACCCAGATAGGCTTCGAACTCAAGGTAACACCAGGTAGAAAACATGTTTGAGCTGTCTATTTATCAGAGAAGCGTTTCGAGAACACGATATTCCTCAGAACAAACGACGTTCTTCCTTGGCAGGCAGTTTGTTTCAGGAACTTACACAACTCCGCTCAGATTTATGAAAGTTCCGGAGATGGCTTAGCTTTCCTGCCAAGCGGACACTTTTTGCGGATTAAAACTGATATTTATGACGGCAGTCGTTTGTTTTGAGAAATATCGTGTTCTCGAAATGCTTCTCTGATAAATAGAGTTTATGAAGACATATTTGCAGAAGAATGATGCCCAACACTAATAATGATAGGAGAAATTAACCCCTCGTGATCCCGTATATTCATGAAACAAGAAAAGTTCCCATGACCCCTCAAGTGGCGCAAAGGGCATCACAGCCGGCCGATATATGGGTAGCGCTTCCGGCTCTCATGTCTATCTACCTACCGAGATGGCAAAGCTCTTTCTAGGTACTAACTATATCGTGCTCGGCGCTGAGGGGGATCAGATCACAAAAGATTTGGTATTACGAGTTGCATTTCTGCAAGCATTGGTTGAACTGGCTGGCTGGAAAGATCCGGTATTCGGTGTTCAATTAGCATGCCAATTTGTTCTCTTCTTATCCTAGTTGCAGTTAGTAATTTCCCGTTTGTTCTTTTTTAGCACGTCGAATGACGTATCAAATGAAAACGAAAGTGAATATGGAACCAAAAAGTGAGATCTCTTTTTATGTTTATGGTGTCTGTCAACAGCATCGTCGGAACACTCTAGGAACATCTGTTGAAAAAAAACCATGACACCACCCCGGTCTTCCCATGAATGAATTAGTGGATTTTCTATCATTTCTCGCGTAATTTTTGTTCTTTCGCGTCGACATCTACGAGGTGACACTCAGAAATAGAATAGCAACAGCAGCAATTAAGCAAATTTTGTAACCTACAACAAAAAAGGTAGTTTGGCTATGTCTCACATGTACATGGTAGGCAATTAATCTCGTTTCGTGCAGAGAGTAGCAATTTTTTGTGTGTTCCGGGCAGAATTTCAGGTTTCTCATATGTGTCGCGCACCACTCTTCCTGGAGAGTGTGGGTAGCAATTAGTCGTGCCCTGCCACATCATTGGAACTGGTAACTTTCACCGCTCTGTTGTTTAGTTTTGATACATCGCGACACAGAAGCAGTATTTTCTCACATATTCTTCTTTTCTCGACAATTCTCGTAGCCTTGACGCTTCCCCATTACCTTCTGCTATTATCCACTTTTTCAGATTTTCTACGGGTCTATGTCCAGGAGAAATGATTGCTATTCGACAATGTCTTGGTGTACGAAGCACAGAGGTGAATATACAAGAAATTTCTCCTTTTTCCATGTCGAAAAGTGAGGATGTCCGTAATCTGGATCCAATGATTTGCTTCTCCTAATATGAGTAGAATAGAATTTATAGCGTTTTTAGCACCAAATTGACCGCCAATTTCGTAACACCTCAGAAGGAAACTTCGCGAAACAGGTGAACAAGACGTTTGACGGGGTTTTTCCAACTTTAAGTAGACGATACAGTTAGAAAGAGTGGCTACGTATTCGTTATTTTGGAACAGCGAGAACTCATTACGCAACGAAATTGACAGCAATGTATGAGGAAGGAGACCTGTTCCTCGATTCTCTCTCAGATAGCTGCGTGAACCGTGATTCCTCGCACTTCTTCACTACGCTTTCATAGTGAAGGGATTTCTGTATGAAAGAAAAGCAATGGAGGTAGCTTTACGATTCTTGCACGGTTTCCGCACGATGTATGGGATACAAAGCAGGAACCACAGCGCTATTCCGGATAATTTTTAGTTTGAAATCTTCACTTATGTGTTAGTTCCCAAGTCCGGTCGTCTTTGAACCTCGGCATAGTTCTTCAGTGTGGGTTATAAATTTAGTAGCCGTACACGAGGTTGTTACTGTGCTTTATTGGCCAACGTTTCGGCGGCTTCGCCTTCGTCAGGGCCTGAAAGAGTCAATGATCTATGAGAGTAGTCGAGCAAACGCCTCCTCAATCAGGCATCGAAGAACCAGGAACTACTCCATAGACCACAAAATCCTTACGAAAGCCGAAATCTCACCTCTGCAAGTCCACCGAACGGGTGGTGTTGTTAGTGTTGTTATTGACGACCGAACGTGTTGGATTTGTCAGTAGAATGAGGCATTCTGCCACAAGCCGTTTCTCGACTTAGATATCACATAGTCTGAGATATGGATAGAGTTCGTTGGTTATGGAGGGGCACTCCCTTTTGCGGTTCATTTTCGCATTTTTGGAATGAATCCAAAACACCTCAAGAGTCTCGCGTGCAGAGATCTCAGTTTCAAATTGAAGGATTGTGGTCTCTACTTCGTAATCGACACCACTGCGCACTCGCATTCGATGGCAACCTAGAGGGTTGGATGTACGAGAACTTGATTTTCCCTCTAAATGCTCCTTGACTCGAACACAGAGTGGCCGTGCAGTTTCACCAATGTATTCGTCACCGCATGATTCTTCATGATCTTCACTTATGATTCTGGATTGACAAACACCATCCATGCAAATGTGAAATATCAAGAATTCCCACTCCAACAAATCACCGCTCGTTTCAGCGACCGAATTATATGCCATACGGTCAACAGTTCAGCTCCTAGGTAAAGTAGACGAATCAAACCGTTTATGCCCTTCCATGATATGAACCGTTCATCCTCTTCTATGATGGGATGATAATTTGGGAGCCGATGCGACAAAGGCGGACCTGCGAACTGACTCTACTGTACAGTTCAGACTTGGGTCAGGTTCAAGCGTACGTTCCTCAGTTAGGAATTCAGTTTCACGCTTGGATTAATCCAGTTGATCACACAGTATGTCGATCAATCACATATAAATTTTGCATTCTTTAGGAGCATAAAAAGCGTAACGATTGCCACACTCTGCTTCGAAGAAAAAATCCTCCGTAACATCAACTCTATTCACAATGCCCTCGTCGGCTTCAAAAAATCTAGAAGCTCAGTCGGTTCGTCTGATCACAGACCAGACCAAAACAAGACCAACATCCTCTGGAAAGCTTGAAAACAACTGTGCAATTTGATATCACAAGATATCCAGTGAATTCTATTCTAATCTTTTCTTCCCTTGATCTCTTTTTCAATCGACTTGCAGAATTCGCTGAGTAAGCAGATATCTTCTGTAAACAATCGTCTTGTTGGTTTTAGCCTCATCCGGTTCTAGGCATTGTCCTTTACCTGTTGGAATTCCGAGAATAATGCTTACTTGAGCACTAGGGTATCCTTGCAGCATATGCAAACTGGCAAAGGTAAAAATACGCACAGGCACGATACCCTAAGTTAGGTGAGGAGATGAGCATAACCTGCTTTCCGCTTCCTTGGAGTTTACTCTAGAATCAAGGTGAGAAATCCTCATCTCAACTGTAGCCATTTTAAGCGCAAAAAAAAGTTAGGATTATCAGCCAACAATCGTAAAACAATGCAGCTCGCTTCATTTTTCTTCCTTCAATTCGTCTCTTCCTCGTTTTTGCTTCCTCTCTTCCTCGTTTTTGTTTCTTTGATTGATCTGGCTTAGCCACACCATTCAAGTTCATCCCCCCCCCTCTCCCAGCGCTTCGCAACACTGTATGGGTGAAGAACGCAAACATCCCCGGTTAAGATAGGTGTTTTGGATGCTACCATTCCGTTGAACCAGCAGTACATATGTGCCACTACGGAAATTTCAGTGTTAAACGCATAAAAGGTGGAGAGAGAAACGAAAATAGTCTGTAGATCAACCACGGAATTGACAATTGGACTAGAACTCGGCCAGGACAATGAATAACTTGGTAGCGAAACTATAAGTTCGGTTTTAGCTCCTTATAGCTCCTTAAACGCATTCAAATATAGCGCCCAAAATCGACTCAGCCAAAAAATGTAATCCCATGTTTTTATGCTGCGTGATTCAATTTTTTTTCGTTTTCATTTGTTTTGTCTTATTTAATAAAACTAAGTCAAACTACTTTAATTAGGTTTAGCCAAACTACCAAAAGCAGCAGAGCTTTAGACGGGTTCTTTCAGGCGGATGGGATGGTTTTTGATATCTCCGGAAAATAAACGTCAGAATCCTAATTTGCTTGTACTGGCCATGCACAATCGAACCTCATGGCTGGAGAAATGAGGAAATCTTACTACATACAGAATATTCGCTCATCATATCCCGAAAATGAGGGTCGTTTCGACTCCAAATGATTTGGCGAGCCAATTTTGAATATGTGGAAGGCATCTCTTAAGTCGATCTAAAAAGTGGGTTTGCAGTGGAAGACAAAGGAATGTAGGTATTGTGCATTGCGCGGACTTCAGCTCTGTTGTGGATTAGTAACCTTCTCTGAGAACAAGGAACGACGGGTTTTTGCCTTCGACGAAGTTTTCGGAGGGGAACTGAACGGGGTTGACGTCTTGGATTTAGACGGGGTTGCGGATTTAGGCCAGCTCGCAGAAAATTTCTCCCAGAAGATTGCTGGAACATTAGTCATCAAAAGGAAAGTAAGCAAAACCTAGTGAAATTGTTTTTCTCACGTTGCGCCAAACAGGACTGTTTGTGTCATATAGGCATAACTGCGCTCTCACCCTCTAAACCAGACCAATGTAAGCAGGAAGTGCAACAATTGTCAAGTTCATTGCAAATATAAAAACACATAAATGAATGATGGAGAAAGATGTCTATCCAGAGAGGTTACTATCTTCTGAAGCAACGCAGTTCATTGCGTTATGATCGCTACAGAACGTGCGCACGCACTCAAGCCAGAAATGGATTTTCTTATGATCTGACACCGCCATTCAAGCCAGAAATGGATATCCTGTCGCCACCATCAGCCGCATCACAGGAAAAAAAATTGGAGCGGAATTGATGCTATAAGCTCAGAAAATTAACAGCAGAAGGAAACAACAATTCATAGCGGGTGAAGCGGATCTCTTGCAAGAGTCGCTGCATTCCTAATGAAGTTGTCTTGGTACTGATCGAAAATCGAGAAATCAGGAAAATAAACGTGGCATACTTGCCCCAAAGAGCGCTGGGAGGTTAGCGGGAACGAATCTGATAAACAATACCTGATCATCTACCGATGGGAGATCGCATTTTCAGGAATATGTATCTCAAGCAGTCAAACAATTATCACAGCGGAAGCCACATGTTTTGGAAGTCCCGTCAAAATCCTACGGCATTTTGGGATTAAAGAGGGCTCAGAATTGTAAAACCACCAGGGATGTTGCTAAAGGTTGGTAGGGGGTGGGGGGGGGGGGGGGGGCAATAAGTGATTAACTCCACGCCCATGCCCCTTTGGAAGATTAGAGGCACAGCAGTTATGAAATAAAACAACATTAAACCTCGAATTTCCAATCTCTCCTTCTCCAAGAAAATTTTGGAAACGGCAAGGCAAATATTTGCACGATGTGCGTTGAGGAGTTCTTGAAGAGGTATCAATGGGAAGAAGCTGTATCCGTTGTCGATGACATTTTTCAAGTGGCGTCTCATGGCGCGAGTACCATACTTTTCACCAAGTGTTACTATAGACGAGGTTACGGAATAATCGCAGGATGGGCCTTCATAAAAGGGCCATTACGCCTCTTTTCAATCGGAGTTTGCTGAACATCCGAAAGAGTGTTGCACCGTAAAAGAAGTATTAGTTAGAACCTGCCCTCCACCTCCTAAAAGTTCTGTTTAAATCTGCAGCTACACTCTGTGTGGAGTAGAGCTCCATATGAAAGTGTCATCCGGTGGCACCAGTTCTGTAGATATCTGCTATTTTACGCAGGCATCCCGGTAATCGATACGTATCTATCAGATTGACGCCGGAGCAACAAAGTGATAGGGTGCTACATTTGAAGTTTAATATAAATGGGAGATAGGTGGCTCTGAAGATGAGGTTTTGTTTCTGGAGCGCGCTAAGACCTGCAGAGGCTACTCATGTGCGATTGGGGTGGAGGAAGGGGGGGGGGAGAATCTTGGTTATGCAGAAAATCAGAAAATCAGGGGTTCTGCATAAGAAATTTCCATTTTGTGGATTTGAGATTCTTCGTACTTTTCCATGTAGAACAATAACCAGCTGAAAACACGGATCTCTTTTAGCTTCGCATGAGTAACTATCGTGTTCATATCACAATGTTCTCTCAAGAACATCCAGATCCTCGTAACTGGTCATAGGAGCGCGAAAAAACGTCAGCACACTCCAGCTGAACTCGCGATTAATCCGCAGTGAGTGGCGACTCTTTTGAGGTCGTGTCGGTTCGTTGATGCCGCCAACACCACCGTCGCTGAAGAACACTTCACTCCGAATTCTAATTATCGTTACTGTTCAGCGTCGTCGGCGGCGATCGTGTGCGCGGCTAATCGCCTCGTAATCTGCTGCAGCACTTTTTCAAGGTCACTCTCACGGTCGCGACTCACTACTAAACGACGACTACGACGAAAACGATGCTGCTGCTCGTTTAGCACCGCATCGCCTCGCCTCGACGACATCGCCGCATCGTCGTCGCGGTATTGAGGTCAGAAAAAGGCGCACCAGCGTACGGGGCGTGGCCGTCGCGGACAGTCGATCAGCTGCTGCTACCGCCGGTGCCGCCTCCGTCGCTGCGACGGCGTCGTCGCCGCCACCGCGGCTATGCTATCCGTCACATCTACTGAAATACTAGCCGGCTGGTTGATCTTATCGCTTTGTTAGTGTGTAGTGCTGACGTTTTAGATGCTAGGGAACGAAGAGGACCTCTTTTCACTGCTTGCTTCATTCTATATGAGCTCTAAACTACTTCCTTGAGATTTTGCAATGGAGCGAGATGACCCCTCTTCTTCTCTCACTAAAGGCCTTCTTTTCTTGGGTCTTCGAGCAATGACAGTTGAGTTAATAGCTGAGTAACCCTTGCAGCAAACTATGTGCTACGAGAACATTACCGCCGATTTCGAAAAGTAGTCACTCCATGTAACTGGACCAGCTACAGAACTACTGCTTCTCTGTTCGCATAATCGTGAGATCTGGGATCATTATCACTAACATTTTTGAGATACCCCCTAGATTTTGGAAATCTATCCCGGAATTTCCAAATTCCCTCCTTGCCGGCTGTCTCTTCGAAACGCTCTCAAGACGCGCATTTACCTCCCGCAGGGGTCAAGTGTTGTTTTCACTGTCACTGCTTCGGGATTTTTACGGCTATTCCTTCCTCCCTTTGCTACTCTCGAGTTAAGCACTTCACCATGCATAGGCTGGTTCTGAAGAAGACCTAATGTACTCCTGAATAAGCTGAAATTATTCTATCAACCATACATATGTAGGGATATTTCTCAGTACAAGGGACCATCTAGTGCTTCATCTCGGACCCCGATGGATTCCTGAGATTATCCACAGGAAACTCGTTAACTTACCCGAATTCGCCCTTTACCTGGGCCTGGATGCATGACTGAATTTACCAGGTTGAATGTACTGTCGCCAGCTATAACGATGCTGCTGTTGTCAACAAAGGAGTTAACAAATTTACCCTGGGTAATCTCAATGATGCATACATGCCGGCATGCAACACTGAGATGACCCAAAGTAAAAATGTCAGCACCTCCAAGGTTACCCATCGTTAACACATGTCTCAACACGGCTACCCTGGGTAATCTCAATGATGCATGCTGCCCTTGATACCAATCAACAATTTACCCATAAGTGACGTTCTCTATACCTAGCTGTTTCCCATGGATTACCCATTCTCAAAACTCCCAGTAATTCATCCGGATCTTTATCCCATTTCAATCGGGATATCTCCCATTATTTCCTACTCTTCCCTTTTTCCCTACAGTCACCTTCACCACACTTTAACACTTCCTCACTACGTAATTGCAGACATTTCCAGAAAATCAGAAAATTTCCAAAACTCGAATTCTCAATGACTCCATCTTCCTTGACCTCAATTTTCTTCTACTCTCATGAAAACCATCTCGTTGTGTAGTTTGTGTCGCATGTACACACTGATATCCTCGCCGACCTTCAAATGCTAGCCGCAGTTGCACCACGGACACTGAATTCAACGCTACTCGCCTCTATCTTACAATAGACTTAGCCCAAAGGCAATCAGGCAATCTGAAACCTTCGCATTATTACGCAAACCAGACGTGAGACGTTAACTTTTTGTGCGTTCGCCTCGTTTTTGTGCAATATTACGTCCGCCGTTCATTCGTACCAAGCCGCTTCTTTCTCTCTTCTCTTTACCTTACGGTAGACTCGACGTAACTAGCTTGCCACCATTACGCAAAATTGCACAATCGCACAATTTTAAGTAGAAGATTGGTGCAAAGGTGCGCATTCCGAGTAAACTTGTCCCTACAAATCCTAGGCACATGCACTTTTAGGAAATGGCTTCTGTAGGACAAGTCCACCGCAAGTACAGTAACTCGCTTCTGTAATTGCGGACTTGACCGAATGTTCACCAAATATTAGATGTAAACCGAACGGCTGAAGGGGAACCGTGACTGCTCCTGCATTTCCCGCTCTACATCGTCATAATAAGAAAGTCACGGACATGAGCGCTTCGTTCAACTTTCAACGTCCATATTATCAAGTCCGCAATTGCAGAAAAACACCCGTGAATGACTTGGTGTCCGCCTAAGTGCAGTTTAGCTTTCATATGATGTATCTGTACTCAACAGCTGACAGACAACATCATTAATATCTCTCGTTAGAAGTCTCGAGTCCTGTTCCCCACGATGGCGACCAGGTCCAGTCCCAGCGTCGCTACCATCCGCCCACCAGGGGCGAACATCATGAGCGTGCATAATCGGACTTGTCCCAGTTGTCCGGCAGCATTTTCTACGCGAGTTTTTACGTCTAGTCCTATTCTACAACTATGTTATAGCAGCTAGCAATTATGCACATCTGTTTCTTGTTCTCCTTCATGGGTTAGGTGGGCTACAAGTTTTTGTTCGGTTACTATTCCCTCTTGCCGACGTAGCGGTTCATAGTTCCTTTGTGCGTTGTTTAACTTGCAGCCTAAGATAATAGCCATTATATGAGCAATTTATTGCTGGGATGGAACCACTGCTGAAGATCTTAACCCATAACGATGTCAATATAACAACGTGATAATAGCCCTATTCATGGTAATGTTGTAATGTTCACAGTACTGTATGCTAGTGATAAATTATCTGATGACAATAGCGGTATCCTTGAAGTGCCTCTCAACCAACACGATGAACTCCCCCTGACTTGGTTCCTGTGGAGAAGTTACCGCGCCAAAACTTCTTATGCAGTCTAATAGGTCGAACCTGACCCGCAGCGCTCAACCTTTCTCCAAACTGTTGGTATATCCATGACTCTATGATTCCGACTGGGATTTCCCGTAACCTTTTTTTGTGGAATCACCACTCTCACCTCCCTCTCCCCTCCACTCATTTCCGACCCGGCTCCGACCACCAGCGGTACAAGCATATTAGGGATGAGCCAAACTAGGAGTTCCGAAGCCGGAGATTGATGAATTCCAGTGTGATCCAAGTTCCCAGCTCTGTCATCTGCAGTTCATGTAATGATGAAACGATGCAAAGCTGTATTTCCTCTTTGCTCGTGAAAGTTTCTGGATTTCAAGGTCTTAACCCTTTTGGTTTCCATGTCACATCCCTACTAATTCATAAGTCACACTAACGTATACCTATACAGGTAAGAGCTACTACCATGATTTACCTAACCTGCTAACTATACCGCATTCGAGATGTTAGAGTCTCTTTTAAACCCTGTAGTTTTCTCCATCGTAATCCACTGTAGAATGAGGCCAACCGTGAATACCAACGAGTACTTGACGTGATACGCTTAAGTTTCCGGGCTAATGCATGTAAAGAATAGGTCAAGAGGTCAGAGGTTCGCATCTAGCCACTTCCGAGTTACCCGGGCTGGCAACGAGGGTCCTCTTGTTTGCTTTGACGAGCTTTCAGAAGTGTCATCGTTGTGACGAGTATAGCAATCGTCAGCAGTATTTACGGCAATATGGAGTGGCCACAACGACCACTATTCCTGAAAATTCATCCAAACTCGGCCCGTTCTCGAACGCAAACACGCGTTTGGTACGAACTGTTTCTGAACATTTGTCAAAATTTCGACGAAATTCTGATGATCGTGAATAGTTCTCTCGTTAGTGATAGCTAGTTCCAATTTAGGAAATTGTTCCCCCTTGAGAGGCTAACTCTTCTTTCGGTAGGCTTAGAAGAGGAAACTATACGACACCATAAATTCTTATTTTTTTCCTCTTACACCCATTCTTGTTGAGGGGATATGTTCCCTTCCAAGACCTTACATGCTTCGTACATTTCTTCTCCTTCAAATAGTTACCTCATTCTTGAACTTTTCTTTCCTTTCATCCTTCCTTTCTCTTCCATACCTCTTCTTCATCCGCCGCGAATAGCGAGTTTCGAACCACTTCGCCACTATTTTGCCATCCGCTCAGACAAAACACCGGTGTTTTGGAATGTGTCCGAGGTGTCTGATCTGAAACAATTTAATATTAAACATCTTTAGGAGCGATATTATTCATTTACCTTGTGCTATAACCCCATATCTATGACTATGAACATCATCCTTAAAAACGGAGTTCGAAATACTACAGAGTATTACTTTGAAAGGGGCCTATAACCGGACAACATTACTTCGCCCGTTTCTAGCCAATGATGATACTCATTGTCAGATGATGCGCAATTTTTATGTGTCTATAGCTGTGGTTCTGGAACTATAATAAGCATATCGACTTCCTACTATCATACCGGAACTGGATACATAATACACACGGCTTTCCCCGGATGTCATCAGTAGAAAAAAAAGGCTCTATGACATTTTAGATTAAAAAAACGTCTAAAATCTCCGTTCACTGTCCATTAACCTGCTTCCCTTGAAATCAGTGTTGTGGTCAAAAACAACAGTGGAGTTCCCGCTACTGCTTCTTTGGGAGAAAACTTCAGTTTTCTGGAAAGCAATCGTGGATCTGCACAGATGAGCCATTCCCACAGAGTCGAAGTTGGCGATAGTAATTCTATGCAATTTTTTTGAGGACGATGGCAATTCACATCTCTCACAGCTATCCACTACCCTACTCATCTATATGGTCCGTCTTTTTTTTCAAATGGTATCATTTGAAAGAAGTCAAAGTGATGCGACGCTTTGCGAGGAATTAAAGCGTGCGATGCGCGCATCTTTTTGCAGAAATTAAAGGCGGAGTCGTATCATTTTCCTTGAAATGCGTCCCTGTTGCACGTTAACGGAGAGACGTTGAGTAACACCTACTTATCCATTTATTTCATGATTATCTTATCATTTCCAATGGCAGTACTGCTCTATCGTTCATTAAATATCGCACATCGTCATGGCAATTCGTTTCTTGCCCAAAGTATGAGAATTTAACACATTTCTCAAGATGCAGGACAACATTTTCCCTTACCTCTTTTTCCTTTTCATCTAATGGAGCCTATGCTACGTCTTTGGAACTTAGCAACAACAATAACATGCTACTTAAAGCATACAAGTAAGCGCTAACACGCAGTAAGAGTGCCGGGGAGTGACAGTGGCTGTTTACTCTACCAGATTGTCACTTCTGACGTGAGGAAGTGGGTAACATATGCAATTGTTGTATAGCTATGTAGAGGACAAACGGCTGCTCAGCAACCGACACAGTGACAGGATTAAGAGGACACGGTACAAGGGGGGACAGCGACACAGGGTAAAGAATTCCCAGCTCTCGTGGTTTCCACTGGCAATATGTATTGCCCTAAAATGAGAGCGGGAATAATGATTAGAAGAACCGCCTATGCCCATTCGTATATTTATGGTCTCTATAAGAAGCATATTTTATCTGCCGCAATTGGAGACCATTTGGTGCAGGTGGGATGCGACATCTGTTCCTTCTCGAGGCCCGAAACCGAAAACCGATTGGAAAGCATGAATAGTCGTTGAAATATTTCAAACCAGCTAAAGGTAGAACTAGCAAAAGATGATGGATCAGAATCTGGTCGCTATCGATTTTCTACTTGGATAGGTGCCAGTGCGACCGCAACGCAACCGCGCGGCGCGGTATCGTGGGTGGCATTTATCTGGTGGCAGAATCTATGGAATTTGGTCGTTACGAGGAGCAGGAGTGGCCCGTTGTAAGGAATTTGGTAAATCACGCTGGTCACGCTCATTTCGTGTTGCATTTCAACCCCTCCCCCTCTCCAGAGCTATTTTCAGTGTATACTTTTACTCTGTTGTAATCATTTTATGTATTAAATGAATACTTATATTGTGTTCACTGTCTCATCCTGTTGGTTATGTTGGTTATTTTGTATGTAGGGAGTGGGATCACGTTAGACGCCTCAAGTATGACTATCTCTTAAGTGCTCATCGTCTTCGTACAGTACGCAATATGGCATTGAAGACATTTGATTTTGCATTCACGAGTAGAAGTCGGAAAACCCTCGTCCCCCCCCCCCTCTGAGACAGCTTCTAAATAAAAACGTACAATTTAGAGCTTAGTCGCCACATCTTCCCAGTTTCCGAAAAGCACAACCGAACCTCCCACTTTGTCCTGGTTAAGCTGCAAAAAACACCAACTACGTTTTATGTTTCTCACGGAAAAAGCACAAATTCTGCTCAAAACCCGTTTCTGAGAGGCTTCTGGTACTAAATGCAGAAATCGTTGCTACTCTTAAAACTATAGGAGTACATAAAAGCGGTTGAGAACATGAACGAGAATGTTTCCGAAAGTATGTACAATGCTAGCGATTAGAAAATGGACTATATACCTGCAGAACTGCACGGGAAATTGTGAGCTATCAGGGGCTACAGGTAAAAAAGCATTGAAGAAGAACTGGCATACTTTTATTCATAATGTTTCCTGTATTCAATATTCGAAATCTTTTTTTCAATTTTGATGATATAGTTTACGAGTTAACCATAAATAAAAGTTGCATTGGAGATGGAGTCTAACAGGAATAAGCTAGGCAGAAAAAGGTGTGTGACGTAAGGACAGTCTGTTTCCATCCCGAAAACTCGTCCATTTCGGATATTATAGCAGGATGGATAGGTGTGGAGCATTGCAGCTTGAAAAAGCGGTGGGGCGGAGCCTAGCGACTGGTCGGTCCATGCAACCGGCCAATCGCAGCGCTGACCTCTCCATGTACAACGCTCCACACCTGAGCTTATTAGTTCCTTTCCGCGAAACTCGTCCAGCCTGGAAGAGCGGGGTGGTTGCGAAGTTGTCGAAGATTTCGCAGTTCATCACAAGAAGAGGGAAATTGTCGTCGTGAGAATACCTTATCGTCAAGGATAACTAGCGATTATCGTATCAGTGCCGCACAAGTTTCTTCATCGGACCATAAAATTATCACTTCGCATCAGTGACCACTCACGAAGCCGCTTTGCACCTCTGTCATATCCATTCTCAAAACACCTTACAAACCTACGTTACGACGTAACATTACAGATTTCCTCAACCTTACACACCCTCGCTCCCCGAACCACCCGTTGCGCAATCACGCCAAACAAGGAAACGATCGCTTTTTCCTCCGTTGGCCTACTCGCCATGGTTCTCAGACAAGTTCAATGTTTCCCTTCGCTTCGATCGTTTCTCCATGGTGGATCCCAGATCACAGAATTACTAAAACGACGGTTTTTCTCAGGGATCAGCACGCGCGCCCGCCCAAATCCCTCGTAAACATCGGATAATGGGGATTTCACCGTGTTTTGCTGTCATTGCACTCAGTTCTCCATTTCCAGCTGATTTTGCTCACAACAGTTTACTTACTTGTGATTACGCTCTCAATATTTCCTGACCTTTCCTGGATGCTGTGCTACTTGAAAGCATCGCATCACTGGAGACGACTCAATTGAAGGAAAGCAGCTGCAGAACTATGAGTGCTTCAAAAACGCAATAAAAACTGATGCATCTACACACACGTGAGACACCGGTGACTGATGAGACTCAAGCCAAAATAAGTAGAAGTCTAGGCAATCAGATGAAGAGAGAAATAAATAAGTAAATAAATAAATGAACAGATAAATAAATGCACAAACCCATGAAAAAGTGGATCAATAATTAAATAAGATTTCTCACTAAGAACCATGGCAGATGAAACTGTCTCATGCTTTTTAACCTCAGCTAAGCTCACGAAGATTAACCCGGACTTCTTTTATTACGTTGCCCTATTGAAAAATGAAAGTGAAGCGGTGCGAGTATATTTTTACCTCATCCCACACTTCCTTTTTCATTTTTTTGTTTTTTTTTTGAACTTCTCCCCTACCTCAATTAATTTCTCTCATTTTTTCTAAATGCTCCTTTTTTGCTCGCCTTTGTCTCAGTGCCAGTGCCCATTCGCAAGAAACCTCTGCTCATTTCAGATGGCTCGCAAGCGAGCTGCCAAAGTGATCCTGCCCGAGCGGCCACTAAGAGCCGGAGCGGTAAGTCCTACATTTTTTTGCTTTACAAGTTCATTACGTTTTATTTTTGTTATATATTTATCGATTTCCTGCTAATATTGATCGCATGTTTGATCGAACACAAGTGAAGCATTGTTTTTGTGCGTTTCGCGCGCTTCCCGATTCAGACGGCGCCAGCAACCCATTTCCTCATGGCTCATTTCCGCTATGAATTCATGATTTCAATGGGAGTAGCCTTGTCGTTTTTCGTGGCGTCGTCGCACTGGGAAAACGACTAATCGATTTACCTACTACTAGTTTCATCACGGTAATAACAAAGACGCTCTTTAACAAAAAGGTTTGTTCAGAATAAAGCGATTACGCATGTTCCCCTCCTCCACAGTTTTAATTATCTATTAAGGTCACGGTTGGATGGTAGGTTAATTTCGAGAGCGCATTAATGGAAACTCAAATTCCGAATACTCAGTTTCCTTCATAAAGTGATGTTGGAAAATGCCGAAAAACCTTGAAGTTTTTTTTAAGTGTGGTTAACAGCCGCCCAGCTGAGTTCTCCTCTCTATATCCACCCTCTCGCGAAAATGTGGATGTCATATGGATATTCAGCTTCAGAATAAAAAAAATTTCGTGAATGAATGTAACCCAGTAGAAATACCATAGAAACCCACCTTTCTAGAGTTGATCGACATTTCTATGGCTAATCACCCTTTGCTTTAATGTCGTGCGAGATTTTCTCTTACGCATTTCCTTGTGAAGATTCGTAAAGTCTCGCTACAAAGGAATACCTCTGTTCTTTTTCACTCATCAGGGGCCACATGCATAACTGAGACTAGCGGGGGTGAAGTTGTCGACATCGCACAAGATTACCCATCATTGACAGGGGCGCCAACACATTTACCCTGGGTAATCTCAATCATGCTTCCGGGACGAGTGAACCGACTGAATGAAAGTGTGCATGGATGAACTTCTGAAAGAAGCTTATCCAAACTAGAACCAACACATCCATCGGACAATGATCCTGTTCTAGCCTGTTACTGTTACCCAAACCCAATCCCTGTAATAAGCACTGTGTGAAAACCTCTGTTATCAACAAAATCACGTACTTAATCTCCTGGATCTCTTAGATCCTATACACTTCTTTCGGTCTTGCCTGCATAAACCTGTGATTTTTCCACTTCTGCTCCCTCCCTCTTATTTTTTAAGTCCTTCTACCCTAAATTCCCAACCTTTGCCGAGTAGCATTTGTACGTTTACTAGCTAATTCCAACCACCAACTCCATTTCGCACAGTGGCGTTCAAAAGGAGGAAAACTTGCTTTCTACCACGGTTTTTCACCAGTGCCAATTAACAAGCTACTTCACTACAACTACTTACTACTTGTTACCCTACCAGCCCATTTCCTCGTAAATTTCGTCCACTGCGCTAATTTCAACCATTAGTCATTGGTGCGCTCCCGCGCAGATCCAGCGGCGGGGTCGCGCTTTCGCTCTTCGTCGACAACACAGCCTTCACGATGAAATACTGGTACCTATCAATCATGTCCATGCCCCAAAGATGGATAGTGAGCCATCGGAGAGTGATCGGTCCTGGCTGGATCCGCCGGTGGAACTATCGAACGCAGAGCTTGTTTGCTGTGGCTTTTGAACGAGGTGTCCGGCACAAATGGGAAGAAATTCAATACAGTTTTTGATGACTTCGGGATTCTGGTTCTGTGGCGTCGCGAATTGCCTGCTAAGCGCTGGAAACAAGGAAAAATGCTTGATTGATGAGTAAACATCGACAGTCACGTCGTTTCTTACCAGTGAACTGGTTGCACCGCAAAAGTCCTTATAGGTTTTTGAATCATTCGATTATTCGTCTTGTGGTTGCTTTTATGGGTGTGTTCCAGTAGTTCCGGGAAAACCCTAAGTGAACCTCGGTCAGTTCGACTAATTCGAATGTTCAGTTGTTCAAGGGCTGCATGCATCTTTGAAAATACCCAGGGTGAACGTGTTAATACCCCACGATTTTTTCCATCGTTAGCACACACATCACCGTGTTTACCCTGGGTAACCTCAGTGATGCATAGAGGCTCAATTATCTGCTAGTATAGCTGAATCAAAGTAAAAATCGAATATTTTAGTTGATTCCTAGAACTTTTAGCAATTAATAACTCAGGAACCGATCCGAACATTAAAATATTAGAAAAAAAGGAAGCCCTCTTTTGTCGTTGCTCAGAAATTGTACTACGCTTGTACTACGCTCTCCTTTCCGAGCATTCGAGTTCAATTCATTCCCAATCAAATGTGCTTCTAATACAAACGAGGGACTACTCATCCTGAATATACTCAATTGATCGGCAAAGGAACCATAATAATAATAATTTCAATATATAAACAGAGCTATGAAGTAGGTGGTCGACTGTTCTTTATCGTAGCTCACGATTGATCCTCATACATACATTGGCCAATTATGGGATAGGACAAGCCCCTATCCTCCACTAGTACATGTACTGGAGGAAACATCTTCATAGAAATCGAGTAAAAGCTTTATCACTAAGGAAAACATCTCTACAGAATATTCTTCCAGAGAGATTAATAATAGGACAGAATCCGCATATTCAAATGTTTGATTTCGAATAAGCCTGGGATTCAAATGTCCACGAAAAAGGGAGCAATATAACCCTTGTGGGAAGACCTGATGTTTTTGGGTCTGCTCTTGGCCTTCGAATTTTCGCATCGGACCTTCAAATAACTATTTAGTTAATTAAATTAATCGATAATTATTCGAAGTGTAGGAGTCATCCCATTCTTACACATGTGGAGAAGTTGACAGAACTGAGGCAGTTTCCGGATCTCTCTAGAATTTCCAGAGAACATCTCAAAAATACAGAAAATGATTGTATGCCTTCCTTTAGGTAAAGGATCCCTTTCACGTATTCGTAGGAACCTGTAAACCTGTTGTGCACATACGCTAATGCAAACAAATAAACATGTGAAAGTAATGAGACCATTCCTACTCAAGAACAGGTTGTTCCTCCACGATTACAAAGAGATGTTTTTCATAAATAATGGCTCTATTGTAAGCTTTGCAGCTCTCAAAAATCCTCGAACACCTCCAATTTTCTAGTCTTCTCATGAAAAGAATAAGCAGTCCATTGTATTGCTGCTTGTCACCGCGCTGTCCGGCATTCGTATGGCCAGCGAAGCGAGCGCTGAAAAACCAGCCGACGAGAGCATCGAACAATTTGCATTTTGTGACCGACCGCTCACCATCGACCGCTATGAATAGCAGCCACAGGTATGGTATGTGGAGGTTCGTTCCAACTACTCAACCAGTTTGCCCGTCGGCGGTAGCAACAGCACACAGACAGGGATTACCTGTGGTAGTTATACGTGTTCCGCGACGGATAGGGGGAATTGTTTTTTGCAGATCCGTAAAAACCCCTAGCCAAAACGATCTTTGGATCCAGAAAACTCCAAAAATCGTTCGATTTGGTACTTTCACGAATTTCCATCGAGTGGCGCCACAAAATAGCTCAAAGGTGTTAGCGGATCCATGACCCGATTTCTGATAGCCCATTTTCGAGGGCGGACCAACAAAGAAACGAGGCGAGCCACCGTTCAAATGACTTAAGAACTATTTTAGCTCGGAAAACCTTCTCGACTGTGGTGGTGGCCAAGGTTTGGTGGTGGTAGTAGTCAAGCACGATTTTACCATTCATTTCAAGGACAACATGGAGGGCGACAATGCATGATTTCGATGGAATCGAAAGTTACCCTGTATATTAACCTGCCCGTTATATCAGTTGCCGTCGCATTGTTAACATTTCATTGCGCTATCACTTTCAAAACTCAATCATGAAGATCACGGTCAACATGCACCATTAATTGTATGTACTAACCAGGGCAAATTTGTTAGCACCCACAATGATGGGTAAAATTCGAGGTATTAACAAGTTCAGCCTGGGTAAGCTCAATGATGCATGCCGGCCCATCCTCACCGCACCAGTAGGCTTTCTACTCACTTGTAGCGACAGCGATTTGGAATCGCAGTGCGATATTGCTGATAACATTCTTATTTCTACCGCAATGATCACTCTACATGTATGGGTAAGTAGAATAGCGATCGCTCAGTGCTTGGTGCACTTTTATGGCGATGCTGGTGCGTCCATGCTAGCAACGGGATCGCAGCGATTAAGTCACTACTGGTATTGCAATCGCGGCGATATTCAGAGTCACATCGGTACAAGTCATTCAGAGCTCTACTATGCAATGTACATGGATAATGTGCATAACCGACGCAGTTATCGATGGAAAAATACAGAGTCGATACCCATTTTGATAAAATAACCATAACGATACTACAATTCTCGGTAGCGCAGAGGAAATCGCGATAAATCAACCATTTCTACAAGGAACAAATTCAAACTGCCCATTTCGCCATGGCCAGGATTTCGTTCCCGTCTGTCGGTTCCCAATTCCACACGCGCTATCTGTGCACAGCAGGATGAGCGTGTGAAAAAATGGGTGTAGAGGGAAAAGGGTATGGATGAAGAGTGAAGAAGGTTACATATGGCTAAGTTACTAACTTGAAGAATCGCAACACTCTAAATGACTAGTAGCAGCACAATAACAAGTAGTTCGGAATGCAATAAATGCATGATGATGCATCACGTGAGACACCGGTGACTCACCGAAGCTGGGGCACCAGTGACTCACGGAGAATCGTCTCAACCAGATAAGATAACTGGAAGATTACGTTCTAAGAGCCCGTATGGTGGTAAAAGGGCTATATATGGAACTCAGACATAATTTTGAGGACCACATACCAAGTAATATCTTCTATTTTTTGCTAGTTGTGCAAAACTAGCAAAACCACAGTTACCACAAGTGAACTATCTGCTCTCTTAAGCTGATTGGCTAATGACCTTCCTGGAAACTTCAAGAAAACACCATGTAGCGCTTTCCGTTTCATTTGACCCCGTAACAGGAACACATTTGGCTGAAATTAGTTCGGATTGTGCAGTGAATCACCAAAAAGTGCTCGTTAACAGACATTAGTCGCTCGCTACGCTGCGACACGCACCACATTGACCCTGTTTCACATCTCCACATTTTCCTGGAAATCGTGTTACGCCCGAACGCGATCAGTAGTGGAAGCCTCATGCGTGCGCGGGACGAGGCGATGACCCTGAATGCCGGGTGTGTCGGGTCGAATCGAATTCGCGCTGGCGTTTAGGTGATTCAACTGTCATGACGGTATAATTGGTCATTAAGATTCAGGAGCTGATAGGGTCGAGACGTCACTCAGTCAGCTGTCCGATGGTGGGGGTGGAGGAAATTTTTCCTAAAAAGTCACATCTGCACGGGCTGTTGGCAAGGTCACTCTTTAATTGGGAATGCAGCGCTTTTTCAGCTGGGACTGGATCGGCGATTTGTAACTGATATACCGAAGAAATTCCAAAAAAAAAAGAAAGTAGAGAATGGATGATTCTCTCAGGAATTTGGAAATCGACGGGATAGGAAAACTTCGAGGAATTCAAGGCCGTCTTCAGCGGGTGTTTTTGCAAGCAAAGAATTCTTGGGAAGTTAAGAGAAATTAGATCATTCCTACATATCTGGTAAAAATTGATTAATGAAAAAAATTGATTACATAAAACCTATGACATTATTCATTTTGTTCTGAACTTTTTCAAAAATGTTCTCCTCAAAAAACAGATTCTCCTAGATAATGTATGTACTCATAGATGGATCACTAGGATTACATTATATTTATTTCATTTTTCAGAAAGAGATGTTCGAAATCCATCTACGCATTCCGGATGCTGTCGAAGTCGTCAACTCTGTAGTGATATTTGAGGTGAACTTGAAATAATACTTGTTATTCTTTCTTCGCTTATCTAAGCCCTTGCAACGGCTATGGAGCATTTTTTTTTGACAAGAAGAAAAATGAAAAACAAGAGAGCAAAAGTAAACAGAGTCATAAGGGGTTGAACCCCTCCAAATTCCTCTATTTTCCGGAGTTACTGCTACCCCAAACAGGATTTTACCTTTGGAAACACTAAGCTATTTCAGTTGAAGGGGATGGTTAGGTAAATGCACCATGCACAATACCATGCAGAAGCGAAATCGTACCGACTTGAAGCATACGACTTCATGCCACCGGGATCCTCCAACCGTCTTCCTGATACCATTCTCTTCCTTGAACTCGTCCGTTTTCATCATTGCAATTTCTCATACCGAAAAAATGGGGTGTCCGAGACCAAGATTGGACTTAAAATTAACAACAATATAAATTATAACAATTGATAATTGATAAAAATCATGAAATCCACTTTGAAGAAAATTAGTTATTATGATGTATAGACGACTTCTGTGGATGAAAAGTCAGCGTACATAGACTCGGCGAAAAGTCCTCTTTTACCTAGTCACCGGAATGCGGGACCTTCTTCTTTCTCATCAACAAATAGGGAACTTATCAACAATTTTCAACGCTCTGACACCAATGTTTTTCGTTAGGCCTCTCCATTCCCGAGAGCATGACCTTGTCCAAGCACTCTGGAATGGAGATTTTATACTGCACCATTATCTTTTCGGTTCTTAGTCGCAGGTGAAGGGTAATTTCTCCCTGACGTCCAACTGGAAGACCTCACCCCTTCTCCCTCCCACTGTATAAACATAAATGGGGGAGCAGGCCATATTTTCAACGTGAGCTTTGTATTTTAAAGAACCAAAAACCTTTCACTTTCACTTGCACACGAATTTTCTACGAGATCATTTGTACCAGCAAAGCAAGCATTTTATGAAGTGTTTCAAAAATAATATTCTGAGATAAATACTAAATTCGCCACTCATTCCAGGGCCGCTGTCGTTCAGCATTCTCCGGTCACGACTCCATTCACACCTTGATCTCCAACAGAATTCCAGTCCCTATTCAACAATTTCTACTGCCAACTTCAAAGGTTTGACATAATTTTACACTTATTTAACCGAATAAAAATCGAATAACTCAATTTATCAAAATATTAATCCAGGACTGGATCCGAAGAGTCCAAATGTTTAAAATGAGAAACCTACAGGCATTCTTACCATTCCTAAGGAATTGTATTGCTTCCTCTTTTCCAAACATGTAGTCCTATTCGAAACCGAATTTTCGAATTTCGAATAAATCGATGGGTATCTGATGCATTACTCGGTCTTAAAGGCAGCAGGAGCTGAAATTCTCGACTCTGACCTGAGCTGCGGGTGGTGAAGTACAGACTCAGCACATCATAAATGTGAAACGAACACAGACAATGACGGCTTACCTGCTGAGAAAATGGAACATTCGTCGCGAACACGCATGGCCGTGTTCGTGCGCGGACGAGTTTTCCCCGGCGCAAAAGCCATTGCGGTGCGTGGTTTGGCGCAAAGGGAAAACGAAATGCATTCAGTTCACAGGGTTTCATGGCGGTACTCGACCAAAACCACGCGCCGCACTGGCTTTCGCGCCGGGGAAAACTCGTCCACGCACGAACACGGCCATGCGTGTTCGCGACGAATGTTCCATTTTCTCAGCAGGTAAGCCGTCATTGTCTGTGTTCGTTTCACATTTATGATGTGCTGAGTCTGTACTTCACCACCCGCAGCTCAGGTCAGAGTCGAGAATTTCAGCTCCTGCTGCCTTTAAGTATACATAATTTGCTACACTCGAGCATTTCCGTCCAATGATAGCTTGAAAATGATTGGATTAACGGATTCCAACGGCTAAACTTGTGTCAGATGAAATCATCCAGAAAAATGGCTAATATAAGCAAACCGGCTTTCTTTCAGCTCTGGATGCTTACGCTTCTCTAGCACTACTTCTGAAAAAATTATTTACTGATGTATTATGTATTTTCGTTGCAGGGTACCATGGTCCTCGCCGAAGGATATCACCGACTGCCAATGCTACTGATCCTTCCAGCCGATCTGCCAGGATCATTCGATGGAAAATATGGTGCTATAGCCTATCGAGTTGTTGCCAAGGTACGTTCACGTTCTCTTACGATAATTTCCCCTTGTAAATAACAACATGTACTATCGAAGACGAGCACCATTTTCTCTTTTCGAAAGCAGTTACTTTTTTTAGCAATTTTTTTCCATCTTTGTGATTGAACGACTCCAATGAAATTACGTCTAGTGCGGTCGAGGTGTCGGCGTATTCTTTCATCGTTCACTACTACTAACTCTCTAAGACGAGGTCGTGAGATTCGACTTTTTCGCGCCATGAGGTCGAAAGAGTGTGGCGGGTAATGAATTGAGGTCGTGGGAACATTGCGATTACGCCACGGTCATTCGTGTTTAAGGGGATAATTTTTTGGAGACGAAGGGTGGAATTTTTTGGAAAAGAAAATGGAAAAAATGTGAAAATCGACTGCCTTTTTTCCAGGCGTAACAGCTTCCCCAACACATACATGTATATGTCTAAGAAGCGTAAGTTATCAAAGGACACTTGCTTTAGGGATCCACCATCTCTTCCACTCTTGGCCTCAGTTTTTTTCTTTGTCGCAAATTTATGGAAAAATGTTTGTAATCAGGAAATAACTCAGACCCAGAACCACTAAATAAGGTTCCACCCCATAAAAACATTACTTCACGGACATAAGCCATCAAAGGTAGTACACTAACATAAGAGCCTCCCCCCCCCCCATTATAGTTGCAAAAACAGGAGAGCGTTACAACTGGCAAGGGTAGCACGACCAAGCCATGTGAGTGGCCGGTCAATGAGCTGACCAATCGCAGAACGCTCCACCCATTCTAGGCGCAACGCTCCACGCACAATAATTTGGCCGATTATTACTCCATGCACAGTTCCAACAATTTTCTTCGTTGGTCCCAGGTACCTGTTATCTCACCGCAGCGCTAACTTCGGTAAAGGTTCTACCTCTGGAAGTCTACCAGCAGATATACGTACGTTGTGGTATCCTGCAAACGGCAGTGAAATTTTGTTAAATGTTTTGGTAAAATTAATTTCCTTGTTGGCTCCAACTTATCTGATGCACCCTCTGTTTTCGCGCATACTACAGTGAGCGCTGTCAGCTAGTTTGTACTATCCAAGAACGATGCAGACAAAGTGCCGCTTTCTCATGACCACTACCTGCCAGCGATAAGCATCAAAGTTTGCGGCCCTATGACCTTCAGGGTGACGGAAAAACTGCTTGCGAGGTTATTCCGCGAGTCACAAAACGCGGCACGGCAAAAGCGGCTGCGCTGAAAGATGAACTTTTCGCTAGCCGTTCGATATCTGTCCATTTCCTGAAGGTCTCGAGAGAAAAAAAAAGGGTACAGGAGAGGCATGCTGCCTTCCAGTGGAGTTTAACCGGAAAGTCCGTTATTTTACGTGTCGAAACCTTTAAATTGTCTGTGATCCAAAGCGGATTTTTGGTTGCTCTTAAAAATTCTCATCATCCATGTTTTGTCTGTAGCCTTCATTAATTATTTCCACTCTGGAGAAGAGCCAGCGGTGTGACGTTCCCGAAACTTCAAGAACACTCTCGGGAAGGTTCTAACCCTACAGCCCATCCAAAATAGCCGAGATTTCTGAGCAAAGTAAGATACATCTTACTATTTTGACCATTAGCTGTGATCGCTGACCGAGACGAACAACTCGGATAGAGCACACCTATTTTGCAAAGTAAACTCGCCCCCATCAGTGATGGGATACGTGAACTTTACCGGGAAAGCAATGAATTTTTCGCCGGTCTCGAAATGGACAAGCCCTCTTAGGCCAGCACAAATCGTTAAAATTACTCAAGGTGAACGCGTCAACGTCCCGGTTCTTGTAACTTGGAAACGTTAGTACGTTCACTCTCAGTAACCTCAATGATGCATGCCAGCACCGAGCTCGAATGCATCACTGAAGGGAAGGGTAATCTTATACTCATGGATATGGTTACCCTGTGGTAGTAGCTAAATATAGGCAACGTCAAGTATTTGTAACTCTCCTGAAGAGTGCAGGGTAAAGGGCAAAAATGGGTGTGTCAACACGATTACAATAAGCAGCTTAACGACGCATCCAGGCCAGGCGACTCATCCCAGTCCATAATGGCCATTAGTTAAAAAAATAGCAGGATATCCAACATTTTGCTGGAGAAATTGGTCCACTCTGGACCAGCCCAAGGCAAAGAAATACTCCGAAAACGTTTTGTAGCCGACATGATAAAGCGGGTAGATCAAGGCTTTCTCCGAATCGTTCGTGAAATTCGCAACTGTTCATCTATACTCGTCTCCAATTCCTAACCGTCTTTTCCTAGAGGAGGAAATTCGCGTGCACTGCCCAATAGCAATGACCATTGTACAGTGGGCGTCAATGGCGCTGGCCCATCTGCGGCCTTGAGAAAGAAGTCGCGCAACCGCTTCGCGTGCCTTGTAACTTATGTATTCTGCTGCTGTTATGCAATTTCTAGCAGCTTTTCTACCCGATTTTAAGGATTTTCGAGCGAATCGGGAAGAAAAGAACCTAGAAATATCATTTCGGCGGCGACGACACCGATCCCGGCGCACGCGTCGCGGTCGCGCTGCGTCCTTCTCGAGGCCGCGAATGGGCCACCGCCATTGCCGTCCACTGTATGTATATTGAGGTATGCTCCTCCAAAATCTCTTTGGAAATTTCTCATCCGACTATCATAAGCTTTTTGGTGCACATATCAATCGAATCCCAAAGAACTACTACCACTATATCCACGTCGAATCCATGAAAGCCACACACTGCCGTCCTCCAAAGCGCCTATGAAACGCGTCACCTTCAAATCATATCATTCATTCTACGGCCGACCAACAAAAAATGACCTTAGCCTGCCGATATGGTGGAAAAACTCGGTGACAATTAGCATTGCGCTCGTTTTTCCCGCGCCGACCAACTGTCGTTCGACCCTTCCGTTCGTAATTTCGGCCATTCGTAATCCATTTTAGCGCCGCGGAGAGAAATGCATGAGAACCACTAATTATTGAGAGCTCTAGGAACATTCGGGATCTAAACTCCGATGAAATGAAAAAAATCCTTTTGCAGTTCACTGTACGGCGCTTTCCATCAGGGGAAGAAGCAATGCTCGAGACAGAGAGTGAAGCCGTCGTCTGGGGTTCAACACCCACTAACCCCAATCTGCCGGCAATTTGTATCCAGAGGCATCTTCGGAAAAAGGTCTGTCGTTTTTCACAGGCATATTTGAAATCAGGGTCATAAAGAGTGATGGATTCCAGAATTTGATGTCTTGTAGTACTAGGAAACTGCCCTTTTGCACTACACAAGAACCAATCAATTTTAATTTCACAAAATTATTAGTTTTTCCCAAAATTCTCTTTAAAAAATTCCTGCAGTTCCTCGGAAACGACCGGAAACATTTAAAACAACCTTTGAGTTTATTTTTTCAGGCACTCTGTTTCAATCGCCTGGACTGTAATGTAACTTTCGAAGTGGACAAATCTGCTTTCATTGCCGGTAAGTTGCTTGCATTTGTCACAAAGTTGACCGCTTTTCATCAAGCAAACGCCTGGGAATCTATAGAATTTTCAAAATTGATCCTTTGAGAAGATTTGCACTATAACCACGTATAAGTGGAACTTTAAATATCAATCTCCATTCCTTCTCTACGAATAAATTTCTGACTCAAAGAGATATCCGTCTATGCCGATCTGAAGGCCTTCGAGAATTTTTCGAAAAAATAATATTAGTATTGTGTTATTATTGAGTTTGCTTTCCGTCTCCATTCCACTGTATAGTACATACATGTATACTTCCTAATCCCATTTCGCCTTGCTTCCTGAATATCTCTGCTTCCTTGTTCGAAAGCCGTGACACCATACAAAATGCATCTACCGATAACTTCCTGGAACACTTTTTACTCGTTCATTCGCGAGGCGACCCTATTTGGTGAACTGGATCACAGCCTCTTTACTGAACAGGTGCAATGAGAGGAGAACAAGGAAACCTACATGCACACATTCTAGTCAGGAATAAGTACCATGACAGAGCATTATAATATGCACTCATAGATGGGAACATTAGTGATGGATGGGAACGGGGAGAGCTAGGAGGGGATGGGGGGAGGAGAGATGGAGGGGGGGGGGGGGGGGGTAATTGGTGGATTTTCGCTGATCTGAGTTCACCCGAAAATTTAAGAATACATTTCTCCCAGGGGAGTTAGAAAACTGACCTATTGAAACAAAATAATTGATAAAAGACAATTAAAAACAATGCGTTACAAATTTTTTGCATTTTTTAAATTTATAAAATTGTGAAAATGTACGATTGTAAAAAAAACCTTATGAGAGATGAGAGTAATCATATTCTAGTCAGGTTTGGAGCTCATTGTTTGAATTGACACAATTCCAGGTCGTGGAAGTTTGATGTTATAGTTTTATTCGATTAAAAGTAAAATTGTAAGAGTATGAGGGGATAAACCAAGAAGTACGAAGTTCCCAACGTTGAACCTTGTAATTCGTACTTTGAGAATAACCAATTCTCCTTCCTCAAATCTCCCGATGAACAGAGAATCTACTATTCCCTACTTTTGAGGATTCCATCACGAATATTCATTTTTTCGATCATCACCTATTGAACTGGTTCAAATTTGCAACAAATGCACTGGTTGTACTGTGTATGCAGCTAACCAATCATCTTTCTCGAACATGTTACTTGACAAATCGCTCCAATGTGGAAGTTCTCGAAGAAACTGGCCCTGCAAACTTTGAGCACTGAATTTTTTCCCGACTACAAACCACAATAGTTAATTATGTGTCGTAGAAAAACCATGTGCCGAAATTCTTTGGGAATTCCTTTCATTTACCGCAACAGTGTAAATAGACACCCTCATAGGGGACGAAATTGGCTCCAGAACCGAAAATGTGCAGAATTTCCACCTATATAGTTTTGCCAAAGTGACTAGTCTCCCTTGTCCGTGCTTGCCTAGGTCCTTGTTTTTGTGTTTGTTTTTATGCCGCTTTTTCCAACTGTTCTGCAGAGTTCACCTTTGGGCTCATTGATAAAAAGGCAAACGAATAAATAAACAAATAAATACCCAGCAAAGTGGCGCCATTTCCTAACGTAGCCTCCGCCATGAATTAAAAGTGCAAGAGGCCAACCTGGGAGTAAAGTTTACATAAGCCCGTATGTACCATTAGAAGGATGGGAAATCCAATATTCTTCAATAAAATTACCCGTGGGTAGTAGCTGGATATAGGCATCATGTATGGGTAAACATTTTGGACCTGGACGCATCATTGAGATTACCCACAGTAAAAGTACGATGGATAAACTTAAGGGTTGTTATCATATCCACCCTGGGTAATCTCAGTAATGCATATAGCGCTTGATATGTATGAGGCAAAGGGTAGACTGGGGTGCATTATCATGTTTACCGTGGGTAATTTCAATGATGCATCCCTGTCCTGGTCTGAGCATTGCCTAACATTGTGCTGCAAAGTGCATGCAATTTTTGCCTCGGGGCGCTGAGAATTTTTAACACACAGGCTCATGCACCGAGCTTCAAGCAGGAGAGCCCCAGAAGGAAGAAATGCACTTGACTGTAGTGCAGAGGCTCAAGGGTTTGAAAAGGTGCTCCTATGCATTTCTGTATTCTTCTTCTTATGTTAGGACCTCGAAGGCAAAAGCGCTACACATACTGTGGCAAGGCTCAGATCAAATAGGTTTCATTTCAATCTGCTGGACAAGCTTCACGCACTTCAATTGTCAGCCAATTTGTTTAAAAGGCGTTAACCGAACGACCAACAATTAGCTCCAAAAGGGTAAATTCATCCAGGTTTGAGCCTAAAAAACCTGTTTATTTTATGATTATAACATTTTGAGGACACTATTCTCACGCATTGGATACAGCAACCCGAACGTTTTTTTTTTTCGGAAACTTCAGCGCATCAAAAATAATTGGATCTGTACATCAGACTTGAACGTGACCTAGAGAAATTTTAAAGCCTGGTGATTTTTCCCAAATAGTTTTTCTCTCACAATAAATCACCCGAAACACCTTCTCTAGACACTCCATGAGTTTTTCATTCGAATTTAACGAGTTTTTCCAATGCCCTTCCAAAATCCGCGTCAATTTAATGAGCGCCATTTTAAGCCCGTTCGTTGCAAAACGGAATGTTCGGGGTGATAACGAATCAGGATGTGGCCGCTGCGCGAGCTGTGATAGTGGTGAACAGGATCAGCGCCCAGCCGAACAATGGATGGTTCCACAAAGACATGAGAATTGCGTGCAAAACAAATGCTCGAATTTCACAAGGGATCGGAAACTTTCACATTGTCTGTTTGCTTTTAGAGAAATGAGTTGGAATTTTGATTAGAAAGTAGGAAATTAAAACCTGAAATTTGCGAATTGGTGCTAAAAGAGTCATCGAACAGATCAGTTAGTCTTCGTCTAAAATCAAAGAGACCAAAAGGCATTCACTTTTGTTGAGGATTCACTGATCATTCTAAATAGCAAGAGATTCCGAGCGATTAGTACATTTCAACAGTGGAGGAAGCTGGAGAGAAATTAGAGAAAAAGGAATGCGTGAAAACGTCTGGCACTTGGAAAACAGCGGCATATCGCAGTTCGCGCACAAATACTCGACTCACATCATTTTTGAAACAAAATATTATATTATGCTGGTTAAGTCTGCTTTACCAGCAATTCAGTGACAATACATAGTAAATCTTGAATAACTGCTCATCTAACAACCAGGCTAACACTATTAGTGTTGGCGACTCCGTGGTCCAGTATGTTCTAAATTCTTTGTCATTCCGAAAAAAAAAAACTGCTGAAGCTTGTTTTTGGCCTTACAACATCTTCCGTACATATTTATAAAAGTGAAAGTTTGTGTGTTTGTGTGTTTGTGTGTACGTATAGTGGAGTCGTTTTGACAGTGCACTGTCTGCGACAGCGGCCCTCCTGGTATTGGAGCACGCAGCGCGGTGGGTAGACCCATGATTAATCTAGCGTCTTTGAAGAGATTTATCGCTTGTTTCCTCATATACCGTTCTTCCTTAACTCTTAGAACAACCTAAGAAGGAAATATACGATAGGACTCGTCAAAGAAGCCAGATCGATCGTTGGTCAACTGTTTGACCGACCGCGCTGCGTGCTCCGATGCCAGGAGGGCCAAAACGACTCACCTATTAGGTTGTCCCATAAAAAATGGCCGCAACCTTGTAATGCATTTTTGGAAGTTTATAAATCCATTATTTTAGAAGCTAGATAGACAAACTTTGGATTATTACAAAGGCCAAGACCTGCTCTACCTGCATTCTAAAAATTCTTCCTCAATTGCACTTTTTACGGTTTCTGCAGACGAAATTGTACGATGAGGCGGAGCATGGTTTTTGTGCTCTCTCGATTTTTAGACAATTTTTTTGCCCTAAAGGTACAAAAGCCAGATTTGGTGTTAGTTTTGCATTTGGCCAGGTAGTCGCATTGTAAGCCAGCAGAAGCTGTGACTAGAGAAACACTTTCAGAACGATAGGAATTTTCAACTTTGACCAGGTTATGGTCATGAAACTTCTCATATACGAAAGCATAGTTTTTGAGGCGGGATGAGAATTCTGAAACAATCCATAAAAATGTTAGCAGCTAGGTTGGGCGCAACTAAATCACTGGTCGCTCTGCCTTCTTGGCAGCCAAATATGGCAAAAAATGGGCAAAGTGGATTTTGAATAAAAGCACTGCCGGTCAGTGCTTCACTTGCGACACCATTTACTTTAATCCCTCTAAAAAATAATGTTGCGAAATTTTCCGGAAAAGTGGGTCACATTCAGTGATGAGAAGGCATTGCTTGTTAAAATGGAGTTTTGTTTTTTTTTTATTTCGCTGAGGGAGATCTGGATAAGTTCAACAAACCTCGACATCTCAGAAAAAGGTGATTTTTTCTGTTAGATGGAATGTTGCTCGAGGTGTTCGACAGTAGCTAGACCAGGGCACTAGCAGAATTTACCAAATGCCTAGCCTGTTACCACTCTAAGCTTGGCTTTGAGATTCGATTGAAAATGCCTCAGTTCTGGTGAACCGAAGAAGTGCATGTCCACTGGCGGGGCGGGCAAATCCACACAGGTTCACATCCTATCAAGAAAAATTCCACTGAGTGGGGCGTTGGATCTCTTCTTCTAATTTTGTGTAGGGCAGACCTTTGCCTAATAGAGTACCCTTTCGAGCTTGCGGTGAATCCAGTTTTCGGCTAGAAAATTCATGCGAATCAATGTGTATTGAAAATTGATCTTTCGTACTTCGTTGACTCCTGTGATTTGGGCTTCTTTCCTTACACAAGTTACACTGTACTGCTAAAATGTGCAAGAAATGCTGATCAGAATACTTTTTATTCTAAGGGAAAATCTCAAGTTTGAGCTGAGTTATGCACCTTGGAATGCGCACGTCGAAAACGGCCATTATTTATGGGACAACCTAATATATGTTTGTACGTTGTATGTTCCCAATGGAAATCGCGGAGCATTAACCGATCCCCACCAAATTTTGCAGATAGATCTTCCAGGGGCCGGTGGAAGCCATAGGCTACTTCTGACCTGATTTTATTGATTAACTTATCGATTGTATCGACTTCATCGGATTTCCACTATTTCTGTTCGGGGATCGGTGAGGACACATCTGCTAGGATTCTTCAATACGCTGAACACGAATATGACAACCATTTTGAACGACAGTATCGATTTATTGATTTTAACGATTTTCGGTCACTTTTGCTCAGGGATCGGCGAGGGAATGGTTACTGGGGTTTTTCAATATGCTGGACACGAATATGACAACTACTTTGATCGACAATATCGATTTATTGATTTTGTCGATTTTCGGCAACTTTTGCTCAGTAGTCGGTGAAGGTGCGTCTACGGGGGTTCTCCATTGCGCTGAACACGAACATCAAAAGCGTTTTGTGCGTATATGACTGTTTATCTATTTATCGATTTTATTGATTTTTCGCTTATTTTGGCCGGGGGTTTGTGAAGATGTACCTGCTGGGGTTCCTGAATACGTCGAGCGCGGATGTGAGAATCATACTGCACAAGAAAACGGATTTACCGATTTTTTCGCTTCCGCACAAGGACGGGTATAAACACGCCTATTGGGGTTCCCGGACCCTCTGAACACAAATATAACAAGCATTTTCCATGAAGTTATTGCCCAAATAACTTTACTAACTTTTTGCTAGTGGTATGGTGAAAAGGGGTCTTTGACTGGGGTTTGTTAACACTGATCACGAAAACATTGTTTTCATCAGTGTGAATAGCCGGGGCAGTGAAACACCCGAGCGAAGCCGGGTATGCCGCCTAGTTCACACATAATAGCTACGTTGCCAAACTCTGTTCGATTCCAAGGTAAAGAGATGAAAAAGAAGAGATTAATGCAGAAAAGGCAAAGAAAAGCGAAATAAAGCGAAAAGATGAATGATGCGCGATATTCGAAGAGAAGTCAAAGAGAAATAAAACGTTATAGCATACGATAGGAAGGAATCAGTAGCACAACGGCGACACTTGCCGTTTAGTGTACAAATTGTAAGTTTATACACACTAATAATCAACTTCCGTGACCAATCAGACTGACCACAAACATTTCTTGAAAATTTTAAGAAACTAACGAAGTGAAGGAAATATTATAGAGCAAAACTTTATGGAGATTGAGATAACAGTTCGAATAGTGTGAAAACGCTCACTCTAAAAGTTCGCGAGCATAAATCATTTGGAACGTTAAAATATAGACGTTAAATATAATGAGTGGGAAAGAAAACCCAAAAAGAAACCTCGTTCGAACTCACATGGAAATTGAGCAAGCATGTTTGCTCTATAAAGTTCTCTTCAAAAGACTTGACATTATAAAATGCAGCAGGTTAAGGACAAACCTCTTTAACAAGGCTGGCAACATGAGGAGCTGGCAAGGGGGACTGCCTTCAATTTCCCACTACTGTTCGCAAGAGATGGCCTGTCAGTGCTTCGGAAGTCGTCTGGAACATTTCCGTTAAAAATATAACATGGATGGTTACAAAAACAACTTATAACTAGCTTCTCAACACTAATTCATTTGTATTGCCCCTAAAGTGCACGTTACTAACAAGGAGCACTATTCAACTTTGCTAGCCCCAAAATCTTCAGAAAATTTTTGACTGAAATTTCGCATGGGGGGGGGGTTATTTGAGGTGTTGAACACGAATATCGTATCCATTTTGTAGCGTAACCCCACTTCCCACCCAAAATCGGCATTTTGTTCCGAATTTACTACCGTATACCTACCGTATATAAGCAAAAATGGGGTTGTGGTACAAAATGAATACAATATTCGTATTCAGCATGACAAATAAAACCCTTACGCGAAGTTTCAGTCAAAAATTTTTTCGAAGATCTTGGGGCCAGTAAAGTTGAATAGTGCCGTTTATTCATTACGTCCATCTTGAATCTTACAATTAGTACTAGTCTGCCTCATATAAACGTACCACAAATGGCGAGACTGTACAAAATTACCACCATTTCTAAGAAACACATGGAAAAAGCCTCTATACATAGAAAGCCCAGAACAATTCCTTTTGGATTTCTCGGCAGAATAGCAGAAGCTTTAAAGAAATTAAAAGTTTGATACCGACAATCATAACTTCTTTCTCATTCATAAATGAGGGACAGTACATAGAAAGGGAAATGCAAAAGAAATGGGAAAAGTGTTAAACTGGATCACGTGAATAGTGAAAAAGGTAATAAAAGTCATTCGTAAACAAGCAGAAACGAAAATAAGGAAAAAAAATACAGAAAATCACCTTTTTGTGTGGTGGTTTCGCTTAATTCTTCTTTCTCAAATAGAGCTTTCGCATGGAAAACGTAATGCAGCAGGGGAAGGCACGAAGCATCTGAAAGGATGAAACGAACTCAAACAAATCGTGAATGTTCGACAAAAACAGAAGTATATAAACGAAGGAAATGGTGAGAAAGAAGAAAGCGTGCAAGACAGGAAAGATGAAAAACAACTCTCAAAAGTCAACAAAGAGTGAGAAACTGCATGTTTCTACAACGGAGAAGGAATTACACGGAAATCCTCCAGCGTGTTAATGTCTCTGCGATGATTTCCGCACAGGACCATCCGACTGACTTTTCAGGCATCCTTTAAAGGCAGCAGGAGCTGAAATCCTCGACTCCGAGCTGAGCTGTGGGTGATGAAGTACAGACTCAGCACATCATAAATGTGAAACGAACACAGACAATGATGGCTTACCTGCAGAGAAAATGGAACATTCGTCGCGAACACGCCTGGCCGTGTTCGCGCGCGGACGAGTTTTCCCCGGCGCAAAAGCCATTGCGGTGCGTGGTTTGGCGCAAAGGGAAAACGAAATGCATTCAATTCACAGGGTTTCATGGCGGGACTCGGCCAAAACCACGCGCCGCAATGGCTTTCGCGCCGGGGAAAACTCGTCCGCGCACGAACACGGCCAGGCGTGTTCGCGACGAATGTTCCATTTTCTCTGCAGGTAAGCCATCATTGTCTGTGTTCGTTTCACATTTATGATGTGCTGAGTCTGTACTTCACCACCCGCAGCTCAGCTCAGAGTCGAGAATTTCAGCTCCTGCTGCCTTTAAGAATTTACTGGAATGCAAAAACAACACGCAGTGGTTCTCCAAATTTAGATACATATGAAAATGGTTCACATGCATTGCGAATGATATAATGGCAGTTTACACTAGCTGCGTGCGTCAGTCGCGCGTCAAACGCACGCATCCGCTTGAGAAGGATTTTTCATGAAGACCGGACAAAGCGACACCTATATCCTCAATGAAAAGGACGCGCGGCTCCCGCAAAGCCGTAAATGCGTGCGTCTGGGCTGCGTCAGCAGTGTGAGCAACGCATGCTCGGCGCGCTCGAAAACTTTCTACCGATGGCGCACAAGGACTGTAGACGCATGCGCGTCAAACGCAAGCGGCCCATATAGGAAACTCCGGTGGAGTGAGTGGATAGTGCGTGCCGCATCAGATGTTTGAACAGGTGTGGGCAGGAGACGGTGTAAAAAATTGCAGCTGAGGGTGATATCAATGAAATGTATAAACGCGTAGGTAGTATAGTGCGTTTCACCATATACGATAGTTGGGAAGACAGCAGAGAGGAAAAGAACGCGAGAAAGAGTGCACCAATTAGAGAGGAACGAGGGGAAAGCAGGTTATCCGCCCGGTTACTCAACTATTGTCGCATTTGGAACAGACTATACTCAGAATGGTGCACGCGTGCGAGCGGGTTCTGAGAAGTGACATCTTCTGTGTCCACGTTTTGAAGATCCAGAAGAATAGAAAAATTGATAAAAAGCGCTAAAAAGAGTAATCTTGGGTTGATGAAAAAGCTCTGCGACGCTTTTCATTTCCATTTCTAAAACGCAAAAGCAGCTAATTAATAAGCCAACCACTATACAGATAGTACTAGGAGCAATCACACCTACCTTCTAGCTTTCTTGCTCATCTCTGTGAGCACCACACACTTTTCATGTTCTTTTTCATTCTGGTGTCTCTCCCATTATCCTCTTCACTGAAATGGGCTGTACAACAGTACTATGAGTTCCACGTGGTAGTGATTGGATTTACCTTCGCTAAAAAGACTTCAAAATTGCCCAGCTTCATATAGTCCGTTTCAAAAACGACGATAGTTGAGTATTTGTGCCTATGGTCTGTATTTCTCGCCTGTCTCTTCGAATACGGCACTATTTCTCGCGTTCTCTCCTTCTCTAATATCTTCGCAACTACGTTCCCCGGTGAAACACACTATATCGTAAATTCATGCAGTTAAAGATGATTGATTGTCCTACGCTAGAAAATCTGTTTCTATTTTGTTCCTCATGTCATTATGTTTGTCCCTCGACTGCCAAAGCACACAGTTTACAAGAATGATAAGCACTGCGGGTCTGACCGCGCGCCTTTCGCGTTGCGGCGCGGCACTCTCCACGCCGCAAGTGGCGCATGTGCGTGGGCCCGGACCGCTGACGTCTCGCATAGCATGTGGTGTCGGGAATCCGGACACATCAGACATCTTCTGCTTTATCTAGACGATTTTTGCGCCTTCTTCTGCACCTCATAACTTCCAGTCTGTTAACGAGACTCTTTTATAAAACAAGCCAAACCAGTTAGAGCTACATTCACTCGCACAAGTACACTTCAGAACAAACGAAAGTAAGACAAGAGTCTATAGCAACGGAAATCGGGCACTGGGTCATTGAGTCCCGTAGGATCTGGTTATCAAGTGATCGTCTCAACGGACCTAGGAAGAAAACTAGCACGGAGATGACAAAATAGCCAGCGGACACCTCGTTAACTGATCCATTAGCCGAATGTTATGGTTGGAGCGGAGGGGGGGGGGCATGTGGGGTAGGGGCATTATCTAGGTAATTACTGCTTAAAAATCACTCAATTTTTAAGTTGTGGGGGAGCAGGTGGAAGAGGATACGCCCTTTGTATGAAGGTCTCACGAGGATAGGAAGACTAGTGGCGGACGCAGGGGAGGAGGCCCCCCCCCCCCCCGAGATGGGTCGCCAACTTTCGAAATTACTTTACAATACAAATGAAAATCTTGAATTAGTTTATTTTTAATTGTTTATTCTTATCATTATTTTTTAATATAATTTTTATTTATTATTATAATTAACATTTTTATTAATTTTATTTTCCATCTGGGTCCCCGAAGCGGCGGAGACCCCACTTTTTTCCCACGCCCCCCTCCCCCCTCCCGCCCACTTTCTGCGCCCGCCATTGGCTAGCATCAATTAAACCCTTCCATTCTGAAAAAAAGACGTAAACAATAATGTTACAAGTCATCGCTGTACAACGTGAACACACTCAAAATTATTTTTGAATTTCCTTCCTATTTTTTTTCATATTTTTCTATACTAACTTGTTCAAAAAGGTGTTGACGCCCGTGCGCGCGGGCCTCGACCACTGGATTAGTATAAACATGCACTTTGAACAGCGCTACGAAATCTGACCGAGATCTATAACAAATAAGATTCTAACCCAGTACCTTATCAAATATATTGCCATGGGCATGATGATTTTTTTACAATTTTTCCCTGACCATTAAAAATCCTGAAATTGCAGGTGAACACATACTGGTTACTGGACAAGTGAAGAACAATCATAGTACAAGTGTACTGAAACATGTATCCATTGAACTGCGTCAAAAAGTGAACTACACGAGCGGAGAAGCGAAGCGATCAGAGTAAGTCTTCCGGAAAAACTTCCTTTTAAATCCTAGAAATTGCATACGGATTTAGAATTAGTCAAAAATCTCAGAGAAAGCGACTCTGAACTACCAAAATTTTGCGCAAAGCTGCATTTTCCCGTGGATTTTTACATGTTTCTGACCCTCTTATAAATTTTTTCTGCAAACTTTCTCTGGCTAATGAATCCTGGTGCCTATCCGAGCCTATTTCCAGCACTCGACTCATAACCCGCTTGGTTTGCGGCTCAGTAGCCCCGAGTGACTCGCTGACTCTCCACCACTCTATTCAGATCCCTCACGACTGCTATCCATCGTTGGAGAGAAATTCTATCAGTATTCAGGTAGAAGCACTTCTTCATATTTGTAGCCTAGCCACGCCCACTCCTCAACGTTCTCACTGTTAATGCATCTCATCTGACTAACCAGTCAACATGGTTCATCTGCTTTGTAGTGTGTTCTATTTCTGAGGACGGGAGTGGTGCATTACACCCGGAAGAGGCGGTGCGGTCGGACTCTCTGATTGGCCAATCTGCCCAGCCAGCCAACTGCAGAGCTGTGCCCCACCCCGCTTTGCAGGTGTAACGCCTCCCACTCCTAAGGACCCTTGAATCTTGCTAAATTCTGTAATTTTGCGTAAATTATAATACCAGGTCACGTACGAGTTGCTGCTCACCTCGCTGGGTAACTTCACCGTGGACACCCCCATTATGATTGGAACCCGTGCCGGATGTCCATCACCACTAAGCATCACCTCGGGTGACAAAAGCAGCATCTACTACTGTGTGCCGCCATCCGATTACAGTACTGGCAGCGAAGGGCCGCCCCCTTACAGTACCCATCCACAGGTAAGCAAGCTTGTGCTGGTGACCGATCGATGAAATTAATATGGTAATATACTTTCAGTCTCGTCCCATGTACATACCCATACATATGCTCAAAACACCGTATCGCCCGTTCATGCCCGCCTACAGTATGCCGCCAATGTTCGCGCCGCCACAGTACAAGGAGGAGCCGCGATTCCTCAAGATCGAGGAGATTACCGATTGATTGATTTTATTTATTATTATTTCGCAAGTTCTCTATGCAATGAGTGATTTCCCTGTGCTATAAAAGTTCATATATATTGTGGCAGTACAACGGCAACTCTCCCGCACGTCCCTTATCAGAAGAAAGCGCTTCGTCTTTATTTGGTGCCTTGAGAACAAGAGGAGGCGGAGTTGTAGTGAGGCCACGCCCACTGTATTTGCACTCAATCCATAGCTTCGATATTCAGAGAGAACAAGCTTCTTAGGGGAAAGATGAGCGTTAATGATGGTTTCGACGCCAATTTTCCATTTATGGATCGCACTCAGGAATTTTCCTCCCATTTCTGGATTTCCTCCTCATGAACTCTTAGATTAGGTTTATTCTCGTGCTGATTGACTTTTCTACTACTCCCAGTTAATTTTCTCTTATCGCCGCGATTGCAGCTACTATTTGGCATCCCGAGAGAGAGTGCGATATCGCACATGGAAGAGCGGCATAGCTCTGTTGTTACTACTCATCCTTTGCATCACATGAGGAGTTTATAGCAGTTCTCGAGACAATTTAGCGGAACTATCGTCTAAACGACGCATTTTTTTTTGCCCTCGAGTACTGATGCCAATGCTAATCACACCGACGCACCGACGCTAACCTCATCTGCGATATCGCACCATGATTACACAAAACGAGACAAGTTTCCTAGAGATTGGATCGAATGAGTGATTGGCTGAGGGTTTGGCGACTTTGTCAACTGCGATAGCTGTAGGACATGCTGGGGCGCGGTACCACACTCTTTCCATCGTCAACCGCCAACATTATGGAGACGATTTCGAAGTAGCTATTCGAATATTTCGCGGAGATGAACTATGAGGCGAGATACCACACTTACGTTCCGTTAACATTTATTACTCTCAACAACTGAGGGATATCGCCGACGCGGGTGCGATATCGCACTCATGTCATTGCTCAACTCGAGCATCGGGCTACAACTTGAACAGAGGTCAAGATTCTTGTGCAGAATAAACTGCTATGCAGTATTTCAGCTACTGTTCGCTTACTTCAACATGGGAGCGATATCGCACATAGTGGCGTAATATCGCTGCCATGCTATTCTTTAGCTGGGACACGACAATAAGATTTTGGAGAAGCCGCAATACTTGACGGAATACTAATAAAAAGGCGTGGCTCTTAACTACATATCATTATCGTCAATAGTCAACCGATACCGCCGACGGTAACGCAAAATCGCATTCATTTATAATAACTCCTCAATCTTGACATGTCGCGACAAATCGCAGGTAATTGTCGCGATTCTTCAAAGCGAGAAGTCATGAAACAGTGAAATGTACTGCGCAATTAAACCCAGACCATTCTGCAATATCGCGTCACACCGCGATTTAAAAAAAAAATAGTTGCATAATGATTATGATTAAAAGTGTTTCTCACCAACAAAGGCGGTGCTGTAATCCCGAGAACTCAGCACTCACTTTTGCGGAAAAGCCACGCCTCTTTGTCGTAGCCAATCACAGCAGCGCACCGTTCCGCACCGATAGCGGCCTGTACGAGTTTTACTGACGTTAATGACCCATTAGATCGACGAATGAAAACTTGCAGAGCGCCTTTGCAATCTCTTTTTTGACGCTTATGGCATGAAAACAAGCACAAGAATGTCTTGAAAGTCCTTGCCGGCTGTAGCATCAATATTAAAAATGCAGTTGCAGTGAGGCCACGCCCCTTTAGAACAACGACAATACAGAATCGACAAGCAAATTTATTTTTCCTCACTGGGTTTCGTAATAATTTCACTGCACAATAGACCCGTATCACATATCTGATATGAACAATTTCTACAGAACAAAATGGCAAATGTAAAGAAAAAGATGGAAAGTGACAAAGCATGAAAGTATAAACGCTGGCAATGCAGTGCGACATGAAATCAACACAGAACAGCAACACTAAGCAACCGAGGGCTATGCACACGGGGCCGCGGCTGCTATCGCTGATGTTTCAGCAGGCCTGGGCCCGCGGTGTGCTGCGCATAGCGGAACGATTCACTTTCGACGAATGGTCGCTTGCTGTAGGTGGAGCCGCGTCCCAGTGAGCCTGGCACGACGACGAGGTTCCAGTCCAAACTCATCTGATCTTGGCCGCCCGTGAACAATGAGACGATCGGGCAGATCAGTATGCTCATCTGAAGCGAAAAAATCAATAATCAATAAATTGTTTTTTAAACGCTGCAGTGAACTTTAAACAAAGGAAAAAGCGCTATGAAAATGAGCTAATCGGCGGAAAATCACAGGAAACAACCTAAAGTTCCAAATGTTACTACCCTTCGTGCAGCTTCTCCTACTGCAGACGTAGACAAAATTGTTTAATTGTTTATTTACTTAATTATTTAACTATTCACTTGCTTATTTAGTGATTTATTCAGTTGCACTCACTTATTACTAGTAGCATTTATTCAAGTATCAATCGCTTACTTGTCTATTTACTTACTTATTTCTTTAGCTCTCAAAACGTTGCACTTAAAATGAGCTCTAGTGCCACGCCCCTTTGGGCCAACCAATCAGACGAGTTGCCCCACTCCTCCGCCCAAGGCGGTGCCATTGCTATCCAGTTAGCTATCCAGTTAACCAATTCATTTACCTACACAGCAGCGGCGAACGCAGAAAGTGGAGGGGGGTGTGGGAGAAAATGAGGTCTCTGCTGTTCTGGAGACCCAGACGGAAAATGAAAATAATAAAAATATTAATTATAATAATAAATAATCAGAAAAATTATATTGGGAATAACAAAAAAATAATAAAAACAAACAATCAAAAATATACTAATACGAGATTTTTATTCGCATTGCAAAGTAATTTTAAAAATTTGGCGACCCATTCTCGAAGGGAAGCGCCTCCCCCTCGCCTCCCCCCTGCGTCCTCCACAAGCTATTCCATATGAAATTCGACTACACGCCCTCACACTTATTTGCACACAGTTAGATTGCTGCTATACTACCCTAGGAGTGTAGCGCCTTTGGTAGCTGCGGCAGCGCGATCAATGCTTTTGATACGTATCGATCGTGGACCTGCGAGGGGCAGCTATGGAACCAGCGACGGGCCACCCACAATCAATATGGACCAAAACCAGTGTCGCAGCGCTATATTACATTTTCACAAATTTGAACATAAAGAGGAATTGACAGTGAAATACTGGAAGAACCGTTCGAATGCACCAATCGCACAACAGTGGCACCGCCCCTTAAATTTTCTAACGACTCTCACCGCAACAACAACTTCAAGCAGTGAGTTCTGCAATTCGTAGCGACGTAAATCCTCGCGATTGCTTTTTTTCTCTCAAGCATATTTCCGCAATATTTTTCAAGGTGTAGTCAACCGCAAGTCCCGCCCACTAGGATCAAACGAGAAGAGAAGTGGTCCTACAACGATTACACTATGAAATTGATTCACGCAAGTCGATTTTTACGCATACCAATTTTTTTCCAGTAACTCACCACAAAAGCGACGATCGGATGAGAATGCAAAGGCATTTGTGACGCCATCAGCACCACCTTCTCCATGTTGAATGATCTAAAAAATCCACCAATAACTCAAATTCCGACCATCGGCAACAATTGATCAAGACGAACCTTATCACCACAGTAGCATTGGTGACAGCTTCTACAGTACATGTGTTTTTCAGCGTAGGTAAATTATTGTGTGAAGCATAGAGATAAAACAGAGCCAGGGAGGAGATGGTGGTGACAATCAGTGAAGTCATTGCTCCTGAAAATATAGTCACTGATCCTTGTAGGAACTTCCTTACGAGGTAGAATCACCTCTTCAATATTTTGAGGTTCAACTGAAACATAAGTCGAGATATCTTTATTTTTAGGAATTTTTTTAGAAGAATTGTTTTTTTTTTGGTGAATATGACGACACCTAACTAGGCGGAGTCGTTTTTCTCGTGAAGTAAGGTATCCTATAAAATGAGGAGTTGTTAATGACTTGTAAAACTTTTGCCAGTCGTAAAACGTTTGTGCTGTGCAGGAATTCCGTGCACAAGCTTGCCTTGTACGGAGAGTCCAGTGCCCAGACGAGACGAGTCATTGAGAAAAAGGGTTATCTCATACCTGTGGGTATGGTTACCTCAGGGTAGAGGCTGGATATAAAAACGTCAAGTGTGGGCGAATAAGTTGACAAGTGACAGTAAAGAGTAAGTTTGGTCACTTCAACAAGTTTACCAGGGTAATCTCGATTGCGCATTTGATAAAGTAAAACTAACTGACAAGAGATAAATAAACAAAATCGAAGGTAAATGAAGACGAATCAATTCTTCGAAATTATCGAGATTACCAAAAAAAAGTAGATAGATTCTTGAGTGACCAACTTGAAAGACTCAATTGAAACTACCCCTTCCCCCTCAGGGAGAAGAGAAACAAACAAACCTTTTGAATTACAAAATGGTAAAAAGTATCCACACATGAATATTCCACACATCGAGGCGCAAATTGTCCTAAAATACAGAGAGAATCGTTGCACTCCTTGCATATTTTTCAGAACATGTGAGGAGATAAATTGAAAAAGAAACACACAACACTTACAATAAGGTGAGCATGATTGTTGGGGTAAGAAAGTCATAGGGGAGCTGGAGGAAGCGAATCGCAGATACGATGGTGACAGAAATCGCACAGATGAGTAGTAAAATTGACTGGAAAATTAGAAAATACTGAAATCGGTCACACTGATTCAAAGTTTTGGGATTTTTGAAAAAGTAACGCTCCAAGACAATGAGAACAATTACTGATATTAGCGTGGTAATCTGGCTCACCTGTAGACAGCAAAGCTGCTTCATCGAGCCAAGATCCCTTAAGTGCGTCTGAAACACATTCATTAGTCTCTCTAGCATTCTGTCACAGTAGAATGCTCTAGAAAGCGGTTTTCCAGAACCTGAGTCGGCATTCAATATAGGTTACCCAGATTAAACTTACGTAGTGAGAGGTAGTCATCGTATGAATGAAGAGTAATCCTAAATACAGGGCCCCGACACATCACAGAAAGAATGGGTATTCTCATACTCATGGGTAGGATTACCCATGGGTAGCAGCTGGATGTAGACAATGTCAAGAATGGGTAAACATATTGATGGGTGCCGGGTAAGGTATTTGGGTACCTTAACGCGTTCAATGAGTAATCTTAGTGAAGCATGCGGGTCCAAGGATTGGGCAGCTTATGACAAGTAAAACGGTAAAGGTAACAGTGCCGATGTTATCGAAGCTTCACCCAGAATAAGTCAAGTATTTTACCCTGGGTAGCAGCTGGATGTAGACAATGTCAAGAATGGATAAGGTAATCCTATCCATGAGTATGAGATACCCATTCTTTCTACCCTGAGGTAGCTAGTGCATATCTCTGACCATGCTCACCCATGAAGAAAGCAATGACGAATACAGGCCCTGGTTTACCCAATATCTGCTAATAATTAGTAAACACACTTAGTTGCATTTACGTCAAGGTTGGGTATATATGCTTGGTTATACAAGACCGGTAAAACATATTCAAAGCTATGAATCCCCAGGAAGTTTGCTTGATATGTTCGATAATTCTCGAAGAAGGTCAAGGAAATTTTCACGCTGGAAACCGTGAAATCTACCGCATTCGACTCCTTCCTCAGTTGCATTGAAGTGTCTGGTACCTCAAAAGACGGCAAGAAATCACAAACCTTCACAAATTCCTCCCAGACGTGCGTTGTAATACACATATACAGCCACTGAATACAAAACGTGAAGACTGAGAGGAACGAAACGATTACAGCATAAGCCAATGCTGGGTGTGGGACAGTCTGCTGAAAATAGACCAATCAGAAAATTTCAATACGCTCCACGGTAAAAATTTCTTTCCACATAAAAACTGTTTCAGGAAATTTAGTTTTGTTACTCAGAGAGCTCGAACTATTAGTGCTATTTCCTCTCAGGTTCTGCTTGAGATAATCGCAGAAAATTGTGAATATCTTAGCCAGCTTATCTCAGGAAATGTTCGCAAGCGATGTAGAAAACATATAGGAATGAATCTGCTCAAAATTCTCAAAAAATCGTGAACTTCTGCCTAAAATGGAATAAAATATGAAGGAAAGAGAGGAAAGAGCATTGGCAAACTCTATGACTACTCTATCAAATTTTCGAGTGCGAAACGTCAAATTCTAAAGGGCGTTGTGAGCGAGCTCCGTATTTAGCCAGATGGATAAATTGGCCAACCGTAGAGCTCGACCGTACCACTCTTTCCACACCAAAAAACAGACACAAGATATAGTACTTAATTTTTTATGGTTCTTTTTATCATTTTTCTAACTTCGCCAATGTTTCCACAAAATCATCCCAGCCACAGGTGAACTAATCGCTGTCGTAATTATACAACACGTTTTGGCGTAGTGAATAGATAACTATGAAACAGATCTAAAGGGAGTAGACCATCATAGCTTCTACGTAATTTTTATCTTTATAGGATACATGTCCCTATTCCGATTGTTTCTGAGTAGCTGTTTTATCGTGCAACTAACGGAATTTCGCTCGAAAAACAACTTTCCAAACTGCTACAGAAGCTGTTTCACCGTGAGCTCCTTCCAGCCTTAGGTAAACATCAGTATTCACATGAGCTGCTGTGAATACTGTACTACACTATCGGAATATGAGCTTGGATGGAACTGTGATTCCACATGACGTTACATCCTAACAATTTCTCCAATGCATCTTCTGTACATCTTTTCCATATTTTCCCACTTTTCTGCAAACATACGTATCAGAAGGAATTGGGCTGATATCAAGTCACTCTAGCTCCCAATGATAGGAACTTCTTGTATTTCTCGGAGAGAAGAGGTTATCCAGAAGAAAGCTCCCACAATTCATGGCGATAATATTCGTCGTCTCGATAACAAGCCATTTTTCCATAGAAAAAAGTTCCAAAGGTGGATTTTGGGAAAATTCATAGCAAACTGCTGCACACGCGATCCAATATTTTTTTAACACATAATTCGTTTTATTTTTCGGGTTTTGAATATTTACAAAAATTCAGGGGCACAAAAGATTGTTGAGAGCACTAAAACTTCTGAAGTGCAAAACTACAAGTCATGTTTCCCCTTTAATCCGCATATACAAGCATTTGAGTTCCATTAAGTGTTTGGTAGCTCTTTGCAACATGATATTCATAGCTCGCAAACGTTGGGGCGTGGCTTGAGCCTGAGGGCGGAGCTTAACCAAATTGAGAAGATACCAGAGTGTCTCAGCAAAATCTTAAAGACAGTGTATCACTCGTGTCTGAGCTTTTACCAGATTCTGAATCATCTCGACACGCTGAATCCAATGGCTGCCGAAAATATTACAAAAAGGTCTTTAAACCCTACTTTTCAAGGCTTTTGGGACGAGATTTGTAACAGTTTCTCGAGCCGAGTGGACGCGTGAAGCCGTTGATGTCATCAATCGGACACGTCTAGATGTGTTGGCCAACGCTGCAGAAGTGGAGGGCAGCCAGCACATTCACGGTCCCTTCCGCCCAGGTAGTCCGTGAACTGCACTTTCGGACCGTCCGAAAACGGGGTTTTCGTCATTTTTATGAGCTTTGACGTACATCTTTGAAATTAGCGTGACGAGGAGGTCTAGAGTTGCTGGTATTTTCAGCTCACGGAACGAGGTGATACACTGCCTTTAATGTACGCACTTTTTAGTGTTTAGTTAAGGTTGAAAAAGTTGAGCTCATGAAAAAATGAAAGGACGTGAAATAAATTTAAACAATGGAAATCCATAGAAAACCAACCGCATCCGAAAATCCCCAGAAGCTTACCTTAGCAAACTGAAACAGCGTCTGATACGAGAAACTCAACGAACACCTCTTCTCCAGGAACGCATAAAACAAAGAGACGGTGAGGAAAACCAAAATGGACGAAAACAGTTGGAACACTCCGTGGAACGCCAGGGTCAGTCGCAGTTTGTGCAGCGTAGGAATAGGGAAGTAGGCCTGGAAGGATTCTCATGTAGTAAACAATTGAACAGATGAATAATTAAATAAATATTTGTGGAAAGTGCTTATATAGGCTAAAATGAACCTGGTATTGCAAAGGACTCGACGTCAGCTGGTACAACGATACCACGAAACCAACGCAGAGTGATAGTATACTGTCAGAAATGGTGAACTCGTACGGGATTATTGTTCGTAATGACGTCACATCTTTAATTCCGAAGACCAGGAAAATACCGGTGCCAAAGAGTATGCACTAAATAAATGAATAGAGAAGTAAATAAATAAATGAACAAATAGATGCTGCACAAGTCATAATTGTAGTAAAAACTACAGCAAAGATAGTACCATTTTGCTTCCATTTATTACTCTTTATTACTCAAATATTCATAATTTCTGTTTCATCTGGATGAGAATGCATAGAAATTAAATAGAAAAAGATTTATATCAACGACAATAAGCGGAATTAGAGGTGCTTGCTGTTTAGTGCATAAGTTTCAGCGTTGTGCACAAATACTCAGCTCTCATCATTTCTGGAACAGACTTTTTTTAGGTTCAGGCTCAAGAAAGGGGATATCTTTCACCTGTCAGGAAAGTCACAGGTCTATTGGACACTCTTTTATTTTGGTAGTGTCAAAAAATTGGTGGTGGAGCGCGTAATTATTCCAATGACAGAATACTTATGTAGAAGTTTTATAGGCACCGTTTTTCTCTTCTCTTTTTTCTTTTTCTTTTTTTTGCATGAATAATGTCACTTTTATAACTCTCCCCGAAATAGGAAGAATACACGAAAATACACGGATCTCACATAATGATGGGAAAATAGAAAGGAAAAAAACAACAATCCGAGAGCTTTCCATCGATAGAGCTCAATTTGTCATCGTTGACGCTTTTTTTACGGATCGCTCGCACTCCGCCCGGAATTTCCAGTCTCCATCGAAGAGGATTGCTCGACAAAAACCCCGATTTCGAGAGTAATAACAAGAGAAGGTCGCTTAATTGCTACACAAAGCTTTCCCCACAAAATAAGTGAGAAAAACTCACAAATATGTTCAGGACAAGGGATAGCGTCATGATGCACGAGTAACCAGAGAATACAACAGCAAAAAGCGGGAAGAAAGCGACGAGGGCTACGCATAGATAGAGCGAGAACAGGGAGACGGACGCGAGTAGCGATGACGAGTGCAGCAGTACTAGAAGAATACAGATGAAGGTGACGGCGGTCTGCAGAATCGAGAGCACGAGTCGCACTGCAAAAGTCATGAGATCAGGAAAATGCTTTGAAAAATTCTCCAAAAAAATTCAAAAATTGGATGCTTTGTCTCTGAAGAGTTGAGATCTGTCTCTGAAGAGTTGATGAAGGCCAATTTTCTGAATTTCGAGATCCAAGAACAAAAATGCTCCCCAACTGACGTGTGCTAGACTGAAACCGCAGCTGCGGATAGGCGAACAGACTCGGCGACGGGACGTAGTGAAGAATTCCAGCCACTGAACAGAAAACCACCACAATAGCCAGCGAGAATCCCAGCTGATAAGCCATGGCTGACGGCCCGCGCATCAGTAGACACCTGGAATAAGAAGAGCTCAAATCCAACGAATTCGAGGAACATCAACTAATTCATAATGTCCCAAAACGCTGGTTTCATCTATTATGATTCTTGCCAGACATGGGAAATTCAAAAGTTCCATGGATATTGGCCTCTTGGCGAAAAAGCCGTTTTGGATCTTCAGGAAATCATTAAGACAGTAAAACCTTTCTCGGGCTGAAATGTCAATTGGAATAGAAATTTGAAAATATAGAAAGTTACCCTTAAAATTTTTAACAAATTTCGGTTCACTCCTTTCGAGAGTCAGGTCAGTTATAATACTGATAGGGAGTAAGCTTCCCTCACTTGATAGAATCGGAGAAAACAGGACCAAAATAGAAGAGAAAGGTAGGCAAAAATGTTCCTTAATCCAAAAATATATAAGCGAAAGGTTGAAAAAGCAAACACACAGCTGATCCAGGAATCCTGATCCCGGACTAGAACTGGCCCCCTGTTCTAGGTGAACCTGCAATGGGCTACTCAAACACGGAAGAATGCAGGTAAGGTTGAGAAGGCGAGAACTGTTCCCCAGGCAGTTTCAAGCTTTTCTTATCATTAACATGGCTTGTGCTAAATAAGAATAGTAATATTCAAGTAATCGTATATATTATGATGTCAAATAAGTTTCCGCGTTTACTTTTCTTTTTTTTCCAACTTTCAAGTTTTATGAGCCGATACTCGATGAAGACAGTGGATATGAACGAAGAATGACCAAAGTGACTCGTCCACTGCAAATAAGCTCCGCCCTTGCACTTGACCTCCCTCTGCCCGATTTTTTAAGCTATAAAAGGTGGGAGAACTTACTCGACGACCTAATATAATAACATTGTAACATAATATACATACAATATAACGCACTATATGCATAAATGCGGATGACATAGGAATTGTACGCAAATATCATCGGACAAACGACATGGTCGTAACTATGGGAGATCTCCAGAAAGGAGAGGTTAGATAAGAAATTCTCTATCCATTTGTTAATAGAAGAACTAACCAGAAGGCGAACGATGGTACCGTCAGCGTGCTCATCGTAAGCGCTGCTCGCCATGCTGAGGAACCTCTGGTGCCCTGAAACGACCAGTATCATGCAATGACTTCATCTGGATGGTGCATAACTGCAGTGACCCTAGTGGAATGCTTTAAACCATATTCTAAGGCATTTGTAGGTCACTTCCCTCAATAAATCCCTTCAATATTATTTATTAACATTTGTATCGTTGTAAGAATTGTATATAAATGAATAACATCAAAACTGACATTTGTATGAACATCGACAACCAAAAATGGGGATGGAACATACCAGCAACTTGTTTTTTTATGCCCGATTTCACGACTTCCATACCTACCATATTCAGACGACCAACGTCATCCATAAGCCCCTTCACTGACCAATAACCCTTCCCTCGTAAGTTTCCTTCAGCTCAACTAGCGAAAACAAGTGCGCCGTCTCCATTTCGATCATGTCATGGTCATAAGGCAATCGCGGGATGAACGCAGCGAGAACTTGTCCTATCTCGACCATTAAGGAAACGACGGCTATTCGTAGAGGACAAGATTCAATTGCTCACCACCACCGTACGGTTCACTGCTCGAATGGGAGAATATTAGCGGGGAAAATTAGCCAGAAGTGGAACGGCTGACGGTGTGGGTAAGTAACAGGATAATGGACGATGTCAGGAACCTCACATGTGAACATAGTTAGATGGATTGTTATAAGGAAGTAAAGATGGTTCGAGAAATTGAAAATCTACCGTCAAATATTCCATAAAAAACGAATGGAAATGTTCAAATCGAAGTTATCATCAAACAGTAAGTACGCTGAATCAAAAAGAAACCTGGAAATATGGAATGCACATCCAGAAAACAGCCGAAATGAGCGTTGAACAGTAGTAGCCACAGCGTGAATACGACTAACGCTGGATCCGAACTGAAGCGTCGATACTCTCCCTCATGTTTTTACTCAGATTTCTTCGGCTCATGGATGCACTTTTCGACCAAACAGTGAACCAGTCAATCTTCGAAACAACTGGGAAGCAAAGAACGGCAAAAAGGCAACACATGTGCTGTAAAAGATCTGCAGGGAAGCGTCAAATCATTGCAGGAATAAAAATATAAATAGACAACTTGTTTGCTGGAAAAAATCATTACAAGTAGGCGATACAGTTTGTAGGGAAGAGGGAATCGATAGCATTGTTTTAGTGCGGTTTCAACTACCGAGTTGAAAAAATGCAATAACTACGAAGCATAAACGGAGGATAAACCGCAATCGCTGGAAGTATTGTCGTCTGCATTCACATCTCACTACGAAAAGAAGCTAAGTTATGGCCTCAACTTCTGCTGCACTTTCCATCGTCACATTGCTTAACTACTTAGGTGTAAAACAACGTTGTAAACTGCGTAAACCCCGCCCACTTTTCAGATTTTTCTAATATTTTCTGCTCATTCGATAGAGCAATTCTCAACGCATGGAAATATACGCTCATACATGCATCTGATCATACAACCAAGTAGTAGCTGGGAATTCCAAAATGAGTCTCAAACCCGCCCACTTCCAGTGTAGATCTACATTCCTATGGTGAATTGGTGAAGCTTGTCCAAATCCTGAGTGTTTTTTTTTCATGCATATCGAAAATTTAGTCAATTTCACTGAGTTTGTACGGTCAAACCATATCAACCCAAATTTCCCTCAGATCACTTCATCAGCCATTTATAGAAAGCAAATCCACAATGAATCACTATCTACGCAAATTCCAGGGTCTACTTGCATCCATAACAGGCATGCACTACTGGAATTACCCAGGGAAGGCGTGTTAACACCCAACCTTCCCCGTTGCCTAAACTTTACTCATCGTAGACCCGGGTATGAACACTTTTACCCTGGGTAGTCTCAATGATGCATGCCAGCTCCATAGTGTTTTATGTTCTGGAAAATATCCTACAGAGTAAGGGAATTTCAGACAGACAGACAAACAGACAGACAGACAGATAGATAGAGCAGAGCAGAGCAGAAACAAAATACGAAAATAAAGTGCTCCCCGAAAGTGATATGGCAAATAATAGGTGAAGCATATTTCGACAAAAAAGCATTTTTTAGTTATACCTACCGTTAACGACACAATATTTGCCACGAGTAACATGGAGGAAAGTTGGAAGTTCAAAAAAATTGACCATGAGGTGGTAAAACATAAGGTATAAAAAACTCAGCAATTGGAGCCAGAACCAGTGTTCGAAAATTTCCAACTTTTTCCCAGCTCCAGTACGGGCCAGTGTTGTATGTGGCCAGTTAATGAATTAACCACTAGCGGTAACCTTCTCGGTAACTTTTCCATTACCGATTAGCTGAACAGGGGATTTTCCATACGCGTGACCCTGGTAGGTTACCTATGGCAGGAAAATTAACAACTTTTTGGGAACCATGCACACGCTCCTTCAATTTTTTCTTCTCCTTAGTTCCTATCCCGAACACTTGGAGGATCCACGGAGTGATCCCTCATAGTTTTGCTAGTGAACACCCTTACGCCCCTCACACACTCCTTCAATGGAGCGTGTCTTTCTGGTGATGAGATTTTCCCTGTTTGAAACCTTCAAGGTGATGCAGTTCCAGAGAACTAGGCCGTGACAATCCCACTCCTAGATGGAAATCCCCCAGCGACCTTAATGAAAACAACAGAAAAACTGCAAGAAATGACGACCAACCTGTTGAAAATGTATTGCACTTTTCATATTGATCTTGGTGAGGCCAAAGTAGGCGCTGGTGACCGGCACGACAAAAATCGCCAACAGCGGCAGCTGATGGAGCAGCTGTGGCGGCACGTACATGTTCTCCTCCGGCAGCCAGAGTACAACACTACTGCACGACACGCACGTACACACGTAATTCTCGGATTACCGTCGGCGATGCGGGTCAACGCAGTGAATCTGAAAATTGCACGGTTCAGTAGCGTCACCGGGTGATGGGCGGACGAGTTGATACGCATCGTGGTGGCAATGGATGGCTCAAACAACCAAAAAATGCCATGTGAACTACTTTTTCATAGGAATTTTGCTACTACCTTTAGCCTGAGATCAACCTGATTGGTCCCAACACGACTACGAAATATGCAAAGGCACGCCAACCCCCGACAGATCGAAAAGACACCATCTAATTTTGTGACCGCCGCCGTATCGCACACTGCTATTTCAGTCGTGTTATTTGCTTTGTTGACACGAATTCGACACATTTTTCATGCAAAAACGATGCGACGCCGCGAATAGTCTCTCGCGTCACAGATATCGTGAGAAAGTAAAATGACGATGTGAAATAGAAGAAAGTCAAACATAGAATAAAACACATAAATACACACGGTGTAAATACTGAACATTCAACGATTAGTTCTCGAACAGAAGTGAAAATAGGAGGCAAAAATTGAGATGTGGGCAGAAATGTAAATAAAACACGATAAAGCAAATAAATTGAATAGAAAAATAAAATATTCCAAATAAATAAGGTCGCAAACAAGAAATAGTTTAGGGAACAAAAAAATAAAAAGAAATCCACTGAACCTCACACTGAGATTCCACTGGAATCTTAAATATTACAGTAAATACTATTAGGTGACCAATTTTTCATCCTCCCCCCCCCCCCCACTCTGCTTTACATTTAACTCCCAACCAGGTGAAGGTCTCCAATAGACCATGGGAGAAGTAAAAGAAACTGGCTGCACAGAGCACGTTCTCCTGTCACAACAAGGAGGGGAGCGGTGAAAGCGCAGACACTGAAGTGGGGGCGTGACGTCCAGGACCTGTGCGACCGCGATTGGCTCATTACGTATGAGAAAGCGTAAGAGCACGGGAATGCTGGAGGGCACGGACGAAAAAGGGATTCGGGAGATAAGTCCTGTAAATGGTTCCGAATGTAGAATAATGATAAAAAAAAGAAAAAATGTCGTTCACTGACTTGAAATGGGATTAGTCAAGACTTGAAATAATAGCGTTAGCACAAAAAATGATTAAAAATCGGGCCAAATTCACCTTGTCTTACCTACAACACCGAAAGCATACTGATCTACGTGCTGAGTGAAATGAAATGAACAATGACGAAAAGTGAAAAAAAGAGACAGGAGAGCTCGAAGTGCATGGAATTCCTGCGTTGAGGACAAACGAAAAAATCAGCTCTTTTTCACACTGCATTCTCAAGGGACAACTTTTTCCAGCGCCAAAAGGACATTGAGTTCCGATGTCAAGAAGTGAACAGCGACAAACAACAGCAAGAACAGAGCCTGTCTCCAGAGGAAGTGTCCCGATATCTTGACTGTTAGAAGAATTGCCGATATGAAATAAGAAAAATAGAAAAATCGATGCGAAGGGACGTTTTTGTCCAAGTTGAGAAAAATTCGGATGGGCGTGGCATAACTACAACAAATGTCGTTCTGATAAGAAATCGTCTGGTATGGAGCTGCAGTGGCAGTTTTGAATAACTTACTGTTGCTTACAAGAGGAAGGGTCCATGAGGCGTTAACCAATGGTGACTGCTTAGGGCTAATCATCCAAGAAAAAAAAGATAGGAGAAAATAAAATAAATTAACGCTGATAACGTCGGCCAGTTCTGACAAGGCCACGGGAAAATTTCGAAGATGGAGCAATGTACCGCAGCCAAGGTACGTCACTGATCCGACCAATTGCAGAGCTCAGCCGCACCGCCCTTCACTGGTACAGCGCTCCACACCTGAAATTTCCGACGCCAAAGTTTGGGTCTCCATTTCTACACCGCAGATTTCTTGCTATGGTAGTCAGCAAACTCGCGAGGCGAACTGCCAATAAAACTAGCGAAACCTCAAAATTCAAAGAAGAAAATCAGAAAAAATATAAAATATAAAATCGCATAAGAGCGCGATTATCAAATCACGATCGCACAAATTACAGTAGTGAAAATAGCGATAATAGCAGCTGGAAATCTTGGTGAATATAGCGATTATAGCAGCTGGAAATCTGTCTTCCGTGCCTTTGCTACGCTATCATTGTCCCAAGTGGCTCAAGTATGCGTAATCCCAATGTTTGAGATCCACTGTGCACGCACATTTTTCAATTTGTTGTCAATATGTCCGAGCAAATACTAGGAACATGAAGAAAACCAGTGGAAACGAAAGTATCAACAAGAAATAAAATGGAATTCATATCGTCTGTAGAATTTATTGCATGAGAAATTTCGATAGAATCTCTGGAAACTCTTTCGCTCAGATTCTCACAGTTCAATAAGCAGGTGAAAAATTATGCAGAAATAATACCATCTTGTTATATATTGCTTCTGAAATCATTCATTAATCTTTCCAATTTTTCTCACCTCCATATAAAACGATTGGAATGTGAAAATAAATTTCCAGATGTTCCAAAAACAAAAAGAAATCAAGCACAAAAAGCAGCGTGAGGTGCAGAGGTACTGAAGAAAGAATGTTAGGTGGCCTAAAGTGAAGCAATTCTGAACTTAATAATACGGCGGAAGAGTCACATTTTTTAATGATGATTAGAGCAAAATTTTCGCAATTAACCTGCGAGAATTTCACCCTTTCGACCCTGGCGAGTGATTCTACATCGTCGCTTTTCAGGTGAATTTTGAAGGATGTTCATGCCGTTCGTAACTTTGCCAAAAGCCTCTTAAAGGCAGCAGGAGCTGAAATCCTCTACTCCAAGCTGAGCTGCGGGTGGTGAAGTACAGACTCAGCACATCATAAATGTGAAACGAACACAGACAATGATGGCTTACCTGCAGAGAAAATGGAACATTCGTCGCGAACACGCCTGGCTGTGTTCGTGCGCGGACGAGTTTTCCCCGGCGCGAAAGCCACTGCGGCGCGTGGTTTTGGCCGAGTCCCGCCATGAAACCCTGTGAATTGAATGCATTTCGTTTTCCCCGTGCGCCAAACCACGCATCGCAATGGCTTTCGCGCCGGGGAAAACTCGTCCGCGCACGAACACAGCCAGGCGTGTTCGCGACGAATGTTCCATTTTCTCTGCAGGTAAGCCATCATTGTCTGTGTTCGTTCACATTTATGATGTGCAAAGTCTGTACTTCATCACCCACAGCTCAGCTCGGAGTCGAGGATTTCAGCTCCTGCTGCCTTTAAAGGCAGTGTCCCACCTTAAAATCGTCTTTGAGATTTCAACGTTAAAAGAATCTCTGGGAGCTGGTGATCACAACGGTATACGTGATTCCATGCAAAACTGTTGTTTTTAAGGAGCCTTTGGGCGGAGCCGGGGGCGGAGCTGAAGTAACTTACCGAATAATTCACTCCAGGAAGTGCATTTTCTGGAGAAATTACTATAGTTCGCGAGAGTTCCTCATCCACTCCCTAACTGAATAGAAACTGCGCTCCACATATGACTAGCAAACAAGGTCATGGTCCGGAAACCCTGCAACTCTGCCCTTGCTCCGGAGCTAACGCGGGATTGCAGAGCTTCCGCACTACGTTATCAATTGCTCGGAACAGGTAGAGCGGAGTTTCTATTCTATTAGGGAGTTGATGAAGAACTTCCACAAGAAATACGAATTTCCTCAGAAAGAGCGCTTCCTGGAGTGAATTTTTCGGGAAGTTACTTAGCTCCGCCCAAAGGCTCCTTAAAAATTGGGTTTCGGAAATGGGGTTTTTCAGCAGTATTGCATGGAATCACGTATAACGTCGCGATCATCACCTCCTGGAGATTCTTTTAACGTTAAAATCCCAAAAGCAATTTCAAGGTGAGACGCTGCCTTTAAGCGCACGCGAAATGAGCACTTTTAAGAAGCATGAATAGGACCTCGGTTGAATTCAAGGTAAACCCTTGGTTAATTTCTTTGGCTGCGAATAGAGTCTAGGTAACTTCGGCTTATTTCCTAGTAACATTCTTTGTACTTGCACCCGAGTTTCAGATGAAATTTTCAGGAGTAGAATCAGCGGAGACTGTTTACGTAACCAGGAAAGGCAACAAAGATCTAGAAATTTTCAGCAGTTCCGAAGAACAGTTCACTACACCGATTCAGAGTATAAACGCCTGCAGTAGAACATGATTCATGAGCAAGTTCTCTGACTCATTTGGATTTTCAGAGGAAAAAAAAGTAAGCCCTCATAATTGCATGGAAATTAGGTAAAGTGCCAAAAGCAGAGGAGCGCAGTAAATGTGGAGACGCAGAGAAAGAGATTCAGTCACCTCAGTAAGCAGGGAGGTTTTAGAGTGATAGAAAAGTTTTTCATGCTGACGACATAGTGAGTATTCTAGGTAGAAGAGGCAAGAGGAAGTGACAGAAAAAGAAAAACGAAAAAAAGAGAAAGGGAAATGAATTTCACCTGATCGGGACCTAGTGAGGAAGCGAATACGACTTCTTAGAATGATTTCTTCAGAAATGCCCCAAATAAGGAGAACATCTTCCAGACTTCCATTAAGGAACCCCGTAGGCGCCAAAAAACGAGGAGACCACGAGGCCGGAAAGGCAAGCAAACTAATGCTGAGCGCTTGGATTCTCCAGAAGCTGGGCGTCCTCAAATCAAATTCGCGAACGTCAAAGATCGAGGCGGTCCCAAGAATGAGTGGAGAGCACTCAAGTGAGGATAGAGACGATTCCGCATTACTCGCGTCCGATCGTCAGCGAGGATATACTTAAGCCAGTTCTCGACTAACCGATTCTGGACTAGTTTCGCTAGGCGCAACATCATCATGCGCTAATTAATGACATCTACAACAACCACGTACATATCTCGTGTGGGAAAAGATCCAAAAAAGGAAGAAAAAGAGAGATAAGGAGGGAAGAGGAGACCATCTCTGAGCCGAGGAAAACCACTGATGAGATTTGACGGCGAGTGGTCTTTCACGACTCGGACTGGATTCGGCTGAGAGATGTGCTCCACTCTACGACAATCTGGTGCAGTTTTTCCCCGGAAAAGTTAGTACTGGCTGGGGAAACTCAACATGGACATACAATTGATGAGAAAAGTGGGTAGTCAGAAAAACGGGAATGATGACAAAAATGGCCAAAGGTGGCACGACATAGGATGCGTGCTATAAACAGCAATGCGAGCTTTTCCTGAGTGGAAATTCTCACCGAGGTTAAGCGAGAAATCCTAGATGTGTAGAAATTCAGAGCTAAAAAAAGAAGAGGAAAAACCCAAACTTCCGTGAGTCACAACGACCGCGTGATGCACCGGCGACTCACCCAATTTGGCTCACCCTTGAGCCACACAATTCTTATGGATTTCTAAGATATTGACCTGGCACCAATGCGAAGATAATAAAAATAATAGCTGTTTCCAAAACCAGGAAGATGGGAATTTTTCCATTTCTTCTATTTTCTTATTTCTTTCTTTTTCTTTTTTTTTTAGTCTGGGAAGATGATAGCCGGAGCCGCATGAGCGCTACTACCCATAAGATGCCGATGCCTACTCACACCATCTGTTTTTCAAGGGGAAACATGACGATTTGGAGAGAGAAAAATCGAAAAGAGTAATGGAAATACATAAGTTGGGAATTTCATACCCCATTGGAAATACAAATGAAATTAAAATGATTATAATCACACGAAAATACAAGACAATATAGAAATATGGAAATTTTAAATACTGCGAACAAGAGGATAAAGAAAACCCTGCAGAACTTCTCATAACTTCTGGACCTTCCGTTATGAAGCTATCAGGGTAAACAAGTTCAACGAACTAAATATAATAGTAGTGAAGTCATCTGGGAATTTCATAAGCATTTTACTAAGAGGAAGATTATAAGAATATTCTCCTTTGAGTTAAATCAAGAACGGAAAAGATCTAGTAACATCAGAGATTTCAGATACTAGAAGAGGTTTGGTTGCACAAGCTGGGTGCCATTTTCAGAAGTGACACGCTTGAAATGCTTGACGGATTCATTTTTGTTTTACCCTTTAATATTTGATGTTTTACCAGGTTCCGAGAACGAGTATGAATTGTACGTTTCAACGGCTTTCGTATTTTATCATAATATTCTCATACATACTTTTGAATTGTCGCTCTGATCTGGAAAAAAAGCAAGAACCCAGGGATCAAATACAGTTGGTTGATGATCCACTACTAGTGATGCAAAAATGTAACAAGTCTCATTTCCACGTCGAATTTGCGAACACTAACACCGACAGAAAAAGTGAACCAAAGCAGATGTTGAAGAAAATTTCTTAAAACTAGTTCTCAATAGAAATTTCGACGACTTCTGATAAAAATATTTTCTTTGAGAGAAGAAAAATCTGAGAAGCTAACAAAAAAAAACAGAGTTTGAAAAAAATTTGATTCTGTAGCGTTGTAACGATTTGAAAACTCCAATAAGTTATAATAGCAAATATGATGAATTGGGAAAAAAACTCTAAAAAAAAAGAAAAAAATGTCTAGTTTCATTGAATGTATTAATATAACTGAGAGCGAATGAAAAAAAAAAGAAATTTGCTCATTTAATTATGCAGGTTGCAGATTTTGGTGTGTAGGACGTTATAACGAAAAAAGGTGTGGCCAAGCTCTGCGATTGGCCAATTTTTCGCGCCGGCCAGCCGCCGCTCAGTAGAACACGGCCTCGCAGCCTTCTTCTCGCACAACAGTCCAGACCGCAAATTTTTATAAAAATCTTACCGCAGGAGCGTACCGGCTTGGAAATTTCTGGGGTGTCCACGGACATAAACGTTGCTCATTAGAGAGCAACTGGAACAGCGGAGATAGGGTAATAGGAGAAAGGCTAGCGGAAGAGGAGATAATCAAATCAAATTTTACTTTTTACAAAACTACACTGGTAAGTAGTTGATTGCATCATCGGAGTCTTTTTTCTAACTGGAAGGAGAATTAGCCAGGAAACTGGATTAAGAAATTGTTATATAATTGAGAGAAAAGTCTCAGCATTCTTCAGCACTTTAGCTACTCCAGAGGAGTAGTTAAAGGGAGCGTCCAACATCAAAATCGTTTTTTAGATTTCGATATGAAAAGAATCGCCAGGAGCTGGTGATCACAACGGTATGCGTGATTCCATGCAAGACTGCTGAAAAACTCCATTTCCGAGCCCCAATTTTTAAGTAGCCTTTGAGCGGGAGCGGGGCGGAGCCAAGTAACTTTCCGAATAATTCAATCCAAGAAGCGCACCTCCTGAGGAAATTCGCATTTATAATGAGAGTTGCTCATCAGCTCCCTAATGGAATAGAAACTGTCTTCAATGTGCGACTAGCAAAGGAGTTCATGGTCCGGAAACCCTATAAATTCGCCTTGGTTCCGAAGGCAATGCTCCGCCCAAAGGCTCCTTAGAAATTGGGACTCGGAAATGCGGTTTTTCAGCAATTTTGCATGGAACCACGCATACCGTTGTAATCATCAGCTCCTGGAGATTCTTTTCACGTTAAAATCTTAAAAAAAACGATTTTGAGGTGGGACGCTGCCTTTAAAGTGAACGGAATACCGAGTATGTAAGGTTAGCCTAACAGATTTCTCTCATAGAACAAAGAACAACACACTATCCCCTTCTGCTGCATGAAATAGAAAAAAAATGCCTCAAAGATAAGAAGTTTGAACCAAGTCTTGATGAAGGGGAATGAAACAGATATCCTAGAGGGAAGACAAAGATCCTAGCCACCCTGGATTACCAAAAGGTCCGCCGAACTGTGAAAACAGATCCGTCCACTATAATAGTAGGTTATTCGGGACCCGGGTGCATCACTGAGGTTACACAGGGTCCATGCCGCTCCAGGCGCGGCTTCACATTGCAAGGATGCATAATCTCGCCTACGAATACGACTACCCATTGGTAGCAGCTGGGTGTAAACAACATCACGTATGGGTAAACGCGTTGATGTTAGGTAAAGTGAAGGCTTAGGCATTATCAAGTTTACCATGCGTGATCTCATCCTAGGGCTAAAACAAAATCATTGGTGACATTCTACCAGAATCCCCTATAATAGTGAATCCTAGTGCTCTTGGTAAGCCATCCCTTGCAAGCAATCCTAAATTCTCAGACCATGCAATCACAACCATAAAAAAGAACGAAGGGAAGCCGTGCCATAAGTGCACTGCCGGCTTTGCAGCTTCGGCTTAACGGACTTATGTTCGTGCTTTTTCCCGTGCCGTAACGTCGTTACGTGCTATTATAATCGCCGGCGAGAGGCTCTTGTTCCGTCAAAGAAAGTCAACAGCGTGGATAACTATGGGAACGTGGTTGTTCGCTGGGTTGCCCTTCTCTTTGGCATGGAAGCTGCGAGATAGAATGTCAAATGGCTCATATTCTTTCACGAAGAACGGGGTAGGGATCTGAAAATAGGAGAGGAGGGGGTTGGAAGTTTCCTCGAGCACAATTTCCGTTCTAAATGCAGTGGTCATACGAAAGCTAGCCTGAAACCCAGGAAACTGGACCAAATTCAAATTGATATTCCGCCGCCTGAATCAATTTTTTTGTCCATCACCATTTCCCGAACAGGTTCTGTACTTATAAAAATAAAATATCCTGTAAAATCCAGAATATCACCTGTTCTCCTCAAAGCAACCCAGCCGCCCTCCTCTGCCGGACGACGTTCAACAACAGGGTTCAGACAAATGTGCAAAAGCCATGCGCCAATGATCGTAATGAGTCGAACCGCGAAACCTAATACTTGTAGAAGAAAACCAATAAAAGGTCCGACATTTGGCAAAACAATCGCCGCTTGCACCCGTTCGCCAACTCGCTTACACTTTGAACGCGTTGCTCGCGGCAAACTCGTGATTTAAAGTTACAAAGAGCAACTATACCTAAGTGTAATGTAAGCGCCAGGAAGAAAACACCCTCTGTTGCTGGATGGAAACACAGAAAAATAGCCATATGCCTGCTAAGCTGTTGGGGCCTCATTTCAACCTCAGTGGTGCGCGACAGTCATGCACGCGCGTACGAGGAGCGGCTCTGGACCAGGTACAAGCCCATTGGTCGTGCCACACTACAAGATTGATCGATAGCGAGAGAAGAGATAACAATGGAATGTGAGGATGCGCAGACAATCATAGCGCCACGGAGCAGATCATGCGGCGCGGTGAGCGGGTCCAAACCATTGAATTTCTCCATGTCTCGGTGATTTGTAGAATTAAACGCTAGTGTGTCGAGAAGGTGTCCATTCAGAACGGCTCCAGGCCTGCATCAGCCGCTGCAAGGAACATTATTCACTTTGGCCCAACCCCCAGCGCTTTCCCACTTTAGCTCTGCAAAAGGGAAACCAGTCACAGCGAGCGTATTTGCGATGATGAATCACGTCGATCAACGGCCTTATATGGAGGCTGCCGGTAGTGGAATTAACCTCACATGGAACGTTTTTGCAAGGATACGTGCACTCTGGAGCAGGTCGGTTGCACTATAGTAAATTCCAGAGCATTTCTACGGGTTAGATATCAAGGAGAGGTTTTTTTTGGACTGAAAGCCTAGAGAGGAGTGGAGCAGCCATATTCTTCGATCACTACATACAATAATATATTTCTCCAAGTTAAACACTCGTGTTCATTATTTTTGTTATAGAGAGGTATACCGGGTCACAGCAGCAGTAATAATGAACATAACAATATTATTAGGGCACTAGGAACCAGCTCTTTTGACAATTCTACACCTCACTACTTCCCTGTGATGTTTTTAAATATCTAGTCTAGGTAGAAACATAAATAAAAGAAATGGTCCGATGGGAATCCCCATTCCTGTGCTTGTAGTCGAGTAAATTACACAAGTTACACATTACCACTCTTAGAACTGAAAATCAGTGCAAAATTAACTTCAAGCACGATGAAAACTAAAAACGAACCGAAAAACAAGCAGAGTTGTTCCCAGCTCAAATCATAGGAAAGCCCTAAACTCAACGTAGGAAGAAATGGGCACTTTCTGATACTTCTGTCCCGGAATTTTCCAAGAAAAATTCACCATAAATTCTGTTCAAGCGAGTCATTTAATGCGGTAGTCACACAAGTTATACTCTTCCCGTACAACAGCATCATTCTGTGGGGTTACGGTAGGGTTACCATAATAAGGAACTGTGCATCCACAATACTGGGAGGGAAAGGAAGATTTCAGCAAGGAAATGGTAATGGTAATGCACAAGCAGCAATTAGTATATCAAATGACATTTTCGTGCGAAGTTTCAGAAAATTCTGTGAAATACTGTATCTATATACCGTGCATCCACATAAAACAACTCCATTCATCCCTCATAAACTGACTAAATTCCAATGGAGCGGGTAAAATTCAGGGAACCCCAGCGAAAAAATTCCTCGGTGACTGTTGAGGCGCAGGATAGTGTCGAGAAGAGCAGGATTTCCAAAAAGTGGGAATCCTATGAATCCTTCAAGATCCCGGACACAGATGGGCTGTTCTTGCACTTTTGGATATTTATGAATCATCATCATCAGATGACCCACAATCAGCTGATTTCACTTGACACTTCACCAGAAAAAAAATTGAGATTCGATAACAAGCGATTGAAGAAGCTCGGAGTTTTTGGATCAACACAAAGGGAATGAGAGATTTTGTACTCTGCGCCCAAGGATGTTTAGAAAGGATTGAACTGAAGATGAAAAAGTACACTATACGGCACGAGAGCATTTTAAAAAGTAAGAAAATTATTCGGAAAATAGAATTTGTTGGTACCATCTATGGAAGCTAACCGTTTTCTGAGGTGGTAGCTACTACTTCCAAAAGGGGAGCATTTTCAATCCCTTTCGTGACGCAACCAGCAATAAAACTGCTCCCACTCATACCTCAAAACACCCCGAATCCCAAAGAAACCAATATGGTCCCACCCATAAAGAATAGAATGCCCATTTGATCGCATTCAGCTCTTTAATTAGCAATAGAAAAAGCTCTTCACACTCGTCGCCGCTTTCACAGCGCTGGCCATTCCTCGCAAGGGCGTTGATTCATATAGAATTACTCATCACCTCATAACATCTTTGCATTGAGCGCTATTGATGTGACCGAAGAAGGGGGAATGCGTTATTCCCAGTACCAAAAAGACCCGTCCAGAAGTACGTGGAAATATTTCACCATAATATCAAGATCTTGGAACAATACCCCCCCCCCCCTAATTTCCACAAACACCCTTACTATCTATTAGAAATAGGGATTTGCTACTTTTTCCACATGGTGGTGTCCCATTATGAACAAAGGAACAATAATGAGCAAAAAACTTCATTTCCCCAACCTTTTTCATTCAAAATTCGACTGTCAAAACAGGGTTTTTTTAAATGAAGGACCACGACCAAACCAAAAAAAAGCAAACTTTTTTTTTACCAAATCAGCTGATGACGTTGTGTACTAACTTTCCAAAGCTGTTAAACCGGTGCATTAATAAGCTCGGATATTTTACCTGATAGTTACTTATGAGTTTTCCTCGATCCCACCAGGTCTAGCTGATCTAAAAGATCGAAGTATAAACGCTTCGAAGAGTGGAAACCAGCCAAAGTACGATCGAAGCAAAACTAAAGTGCACTTCCACTCTTCACCCATGACGTATCCACAGAACAAACCCGGATCTGTGGTCTGGCCATGAGATGTCAGCTGCTTTCACGTTATGATTGTCATAAACTCGGTACTCCAACCAGCAATACTATGGTCACGAAAACAAATGTGTACAGCATAAGAGGAGGAATAGACTAAATATTCATGGAACGTTGAGATTCCAAACAAGGATTTGTTACAAATACGTAGTTTATGATGATAAAGCTTTGAGTTTCATAACTAGGACTACACAGGTCAGAAGCAAAAGCATAAAATTCTCTACATTCCCTACTTATCAGTGGATTCAACTATTGATGGTATCTGGGAGAGGAAGAAGATTCCAAATTGAGTACAGCAAGTCAATTCCTCGGTTATAGAATGCTACAGGGTGATAACAAAGTCTTTGGCAGAATATAACAAATTGTAGAACTTGGATCCATGGGCTAGCAATCTGGAAAGTTATCTGGGCTACTTAGAATTCATGCGTTTTAGGAATCCACTCTTGGATTTTGGATATCTTTCTTGGCTTCTCCGTAGAGTCGACAAAGCCGTCGGCGATTGCAACGCACAAGAGCCGCAACTTGGTCGAGCTTTTACGGTCCCGTTTTTCCTTAGGTCTATACCAAGGGACCTGTTATTTCAATAAACGTTAGCATTAATCCTGTATCTAAGAGCTGCACCTCAGAGGTCCAGATGTCTTCGTTCCAGGGAGCACGCTAATTATTAAGCGAATATTCCACTTAACAACTCCGACTTCCGCCCGTACGCCCTCTACCATATGTTCGTTGTCTTTCTTTTTTTCATTAGTTTCTGTTATTCTGACCTATCACATAGCGGTTACTAATGGTGCTCGCCTACGCGCGTAATAAATAATTAAAAATAAAAATAAATATGACGGGTTTGGTGAAATCAAAAACTGGGGGCCTGAACCAACCTTCTGCAGCTTTTTCTTCTGAAACTTGGTGAAAAACTTTTGTCAAATGCCCACCCTATTTTTATCAGATGTGTTTAAGCCTATAAAATAACATACCTCTTAGGATTTCGCTCTGCCCACTTCTGTCCCTTGTTTTGTGAATTTTAGTGGGAAAAAATGACAATCTATTGACCTTTCGCGGTTGATGAAACTAGTTCACACAAGGATATTCCTAGAATAGAAAGCTTCTAACGTTTTGAATACTGGGCAGAAAATTCGTGAATTGAATTGGAAAACCAACTAAAAGAAGTTCTTGGCAAAAATGTCACCGGGCCTCTACTTGCGGCCATTTCCATCTCTACCTCGTTCCATATTTGCTGATCGTACAAGATTTAAATAGAGCTATGGGTTACGAAATTTTGCACGTGTTCGAGATATTTGGATAGTCGATATGAATACAGAGTCATGGGTTTCCCGGAAAAGCACAAGAAATAATTGTTGCAAAGTCTTTGGCCAAAGACGTTGTTGTCACTTGTCACCCTGTACAGTGGAGAAGCCAGTGGGGCTTACCACTATGACTGGCCGATAGGATGAATTGGCCAATCATGGATCCCGCTTCCACAGCACCGCCGCCTCTAGCTGCAACGCTCCCGCCCAAGTCAAATTGTGACCTCGGTGACGGATGCTGCTGAGCAGTCTGGACCAATCCAGGCTAGACCAAGGAACCTTCCATTACTTACGTTCTGGAGCTTAGCCACAAGAAAAACCACAACAAAACGTTCTCTTCACTCTTCACGAAGTAGAGCTAATTAGCCGAAATTTCGTTCAAGCTTCAATCCAATTTTAGGAGGATAACTCACAGTGGTAAAAAATGAAGGTGGAAGAGAATTACAAAAAAAAAAGACAGCGATGATAACAGACACCCAGCAAGTTCTAGTGGAAAACCAGTGGCAGAGCCGGGCGAGCAGCCTGTACAAGAGCGAGTGAGGGCTGTAAAGCAAAAACAAGAGACAGGGAAGAAAACAATGTAACGCAAGAAGTAGCAATAGAATGAGTCAGACAATCGGAGGCGGAGTGAAAAACATGAGATGACAAGAAATAATAGATAAAGTCCCGAAACTATTGAATAAGAAACAAAGAGGAAAGGAGGCAAAACTTAACCCAACGCAACAGTTTTTCTAAAGAATCGCAGAGTACAAGGGCAAGACCAAGGTGAATGAGGTAAAATTTACCCAAAGGAAAAAGAAAGAGCACAAGAAAAACAGGAAAAAGTGAACTGGGCGAGAAAAAGTGCAAAGAGACGCAGAAATTCATGTAAAAAGTATGTTGACACAAGTTTCAAGTGAGCACTTGACTAATGTACTTACGTTTAGCAGCAAGAAGGTACACACAGACGTGGAATTTCATCGTGGAAATGTTTAACCAACTAGTGAAGTGGTTGAGAAGTATGGTAAAAACAAGGTCGTAACAGGTTGGTTGTGAGTTGAGGACAAGTTATAACTCTCAAAAGGTAGTTCACTGAAAAGTAAAAGAAATTAGGGGTGTAAAGACCTCTCGCTGATCTCTTGCAAATTAAGAAGTAACCTATTTACTCTGAAGCTTTCCAGAGGAATAGGGATACCATAAAGCATCTGATGGAGGTGAAATCCATGGGATCTATAGGAAATATGATGCAGGATAAAGTCAGTAAAAATGACGAAAAAATCCTGTACGATGGAAGCAAATTCAAACATCTTCGGAAAAATTTGCCAAGAATTCTGATCCGTATTTCACAAGGGTTGCCTCTAAGTAGGTCAAAACGTTATTTCTTTGAAATTACCAGAGAGTTCTGAAAAAAAGAGAAAGAAAAAAGTGAACAGAGCTCCAACAGATACCATACGTATCTATGTAAAAATGAAGAAGATAGGAGCAGTAAACTCCCAAAAAACCCATAAAATTCAGCAGCGGAATATATGAGCATCCTGAAAAAAGTTTTTGATTCCCGCATTTGCAGGGTGGACGAGTTGTCCGGGTGATAAGCAGTGAACAGAAATGTGATAGCCTACTGATCTAAACCCGTATTGGTCAGCTGTTATATATAATGTGAGACCCTCAAAATTTAGCCCAAGAAACTCGTCCAATCTGGGTAATTAGGAATCATCAATGGCTCCATTCATTAACGTTCCCGAGGACGTCTTAGGCTTCTCGTTTCTCCTAAGTGGGCGAGTTTTCCTGGATAAATGTGATATACGGTGGTCTCCGCAGCCAGTAGCAGATGGGTCGCCCGGGGCGACCCGGGGTCACCCCTCTGCGTCCCTCTACTAAACACTGAATTAAAGAGGTTAATACTGAGAAAACAAATTGGAGTGGTGCAGCATATTTACAAGCTACTGATAAGAAAAGCCTCTGCATTAAAAGCAGCGGGTACAACGGTTTTGAAAAACTGACGATGAAACGATTTTTCATATATTCACATTTTCGCGGAGTTATTTCGACCGAACAAGACCAGTTGTCCAGAAATGCGCATGAACGTTGATCAGAGCAAAACGTGTCCTATCGAAATCCTCAATATGGAGAGATTCAACTAAATAGAAATATACGTTTTAAGAGAATGAACTGAGCATCAAGCTCTTTGAGGGCTGGACAAATTTTTTGTGATCAGTTTTATTGCGGATGTTGAACGAAAATAGCGATGAAATTGCTTATTATAGCATCGTGCCAAGTGATGCGTCAAAATACAGTCTTCTCATGAAAGTTCATTAATTTAGAAAGCTTTCCAAAATGGGAAGGAAGCGGGGGGGGGGGGGTGCAGTCCAAGAATGCACAAGTTCGTGACAGTCGTGTGGCAGCTGAAGCAAAATGTCAGCTCGAAATCAGACATCGAAAATTTAACCAAACGAGAATGGTTTGTACATAAAAGTCATTGGAAATGATAGCGCATGTAGAGACGAATGATGTGAAATGAGTACTAGCGTTTTAATTTGTATTCGAGAAGCTCCCGGTTAGAATCGGAAGGGTGAATTGACTTCGAAGAAAATTGGTGAAGTCATAAAAGCGAAGTGTGGTAGTAGATTAACCGAAGTAGTCCTTATACCAACTACTGAAGTATCATTCCCAGAAGCATATTGCCGCAGGGCCTGTGAGGCTAGTAGTGTAATGTCGAGGGCTACTAATCAGCATCCGTGAAGGTCATGGCAACCCTTCAGGTATCTCCTTTTTACATACGGGATTGGAGAGGCCGCAAAGTGTTAACTCAGAGTAATTGTTCTTTGACTGTAGAGTAAGATGACGATCAATAAGAGGTAGTGATCGGGTTAAGATCACCGAATCAATTTAAGAGTTATGCCTCCTTTATTGTTTTTGTAATCTCTTCACTCAGCTGCTTTCTTTGGATTTCATATTTTCTTCCCACATAGCTTTTGGGACTCACCAGTGGCTACGTGTTAGCATTGCGCAAAATTGTTGCAATTTGGACAAATTTTCGAGGCCTGATTTTGAGCTGACATTTCACTTCAGCTGCCACACGACTGTCACGAACTTGTGCATTCTTGGACTGCACCCCCCCCCCTTCCTTCCCATTTTGGAAAGCTTTCTAAATTAATGAACTTTCATGAGAAGACTGTATTTTGACGCATCACTTGGCACCGATGCTATAATAAGCAATTTCATCGCTATTTTCGTTCAACATCCGCAATAAAACTGATCACAAAAAATTTGTCTAGCCCTCATGCGCTTGATGCTCAGTTCATTTTCTAAAAACGTACATTTCTATTTAGTTGAATCTCTCCATATTGAGGATTTCGATAGGACACGTTTTGCTCTGATCAACGTTCATGCGCATTTCACGCATGGAAGGTGATCACTTCCGTCTAGGGAACGGTTCATGAATCCCGGAGGCAGAGTAAATGATGAAATATACTAGCTCACAGAGCGAGGCAAACAGAAAAAATTGCCTCGAGCACCGCCCCGAGCACCCACAGTCCAACCCACAGGACAACTGCCACAAATGACGATATCCCACGAGAGCTACATCATTAAAAACATCCGAAAAGCCAGCCGACAGTCGGCACGTGAGCAGGTTTTGAAGCGATCTCGCCCCGATTCTCTCATAACACGCATGTCATATCTCAACAGCGGCGGACTTTGAGTGATCGATGACGTCACAATAACACTCAATCCATCGCCGAAAATGAAACGCACAGCACTCGAAATCGTGTGCTGCACTTGGTGTAAATGCACAGCTAGTTTTTTTTTTCCACGACTAGGCTCAATAAATAGAAATTGTTTGAACAAGTATAGGTCGCAGCGGCGGCGATTCGGATTGACGGGTTGAACCACGGAAGGTGAGCGCCAGAAATTTCCGGAGAATTCCAGGTTTCAGAGAAATGGATCCTATGGATAAAATGGTGAGCAAATGTCAGAAGCTGAGCAAGGATTTGCCCAGAATCTCTCGGGATTCCTACGCAGACATGGAAATAGAAACCGAAATGACATAATCTTGCCATATATGGGGTTTCGCGTACCGTAACCACAGCAGAAATTTGAGAAAGCGCCAAATCTAAACTGGCTGCTCCCCTAGAGAGATAAACTTTAATGCCATCACGAGATAAACAATGATAAAAGTGCAATAAACTATGATTAAATAAACGTATAGGAAGACCGAGAAGCATGGATTGTAGCGCTTACAGCCTATGAAAAGTAAGAAAAGCTGATGGATGGGGAGAATTGGGATACGTAAGCGAGGCCTCTCCTAATCCTAATCCTGTTCCGAAGCCAGGAAAAAAAAGAGGTAGAAAGATTAGAAAATACCTCTAGAAACCCTTCAACCGGTTGAAAAAACACTGAGGAAGAATGAATTGAGAAGAGGAGATTGGATCAGATTCATTATTCACTTAGGCTATCCATGGTCAAAGTGGTGAAATACCTAAATTTACAGGTTATCCATGGTCAAAGTGGTACCTAAATTTACCCCTTACCCGGCACCCATCAATATGTTTACCCATATCCAGCCATGTTTTCCGTAGCCAGCTGCTACCCATGGGTGGTGATAAGTATGAAATTACCTAACTTTTCAATGATGCATGCAGGTTGTTTAGACAGTCCAAAACTGTGGTAGCCATATTCAGGTACGATTTGGCCCTGGCCTATGTTTGGCTTACTGGGACATGGGAGGTGACTTTGTTTTCCGGAAGCGTCGCACTGAATTTTGAAACAATTCCTACAGCCAATTTTGCGGGCCGTACTATTAATTTACTGAACTGACTATGACTAGCGATGCTGGGCTGTGGTAGCTGGCACAATTAAACTCGGAACTCTTCTATGAATGTAGGTTTTATTCTACGCCGGTTAATATAGATTCTCAGGGTGGGATCCACGAACCTATGAGGGCAGGAGATAATCTTGTTCAGAGCTGTGAGGTACAATGAATTTTATTCAAGAAATTCGCGGATCGTGGCCTTCGGAAAGGCCGCAGTCCTCCAGGAAACTTTCTTACCGCTGTAAGGTAAATTACCGTATGCTAAGCTCACTCAATGAAAACGGAAACAGTTGTTTTCAGAACTGCAAGGCAGGATGCCGAGACGCATCTCTAGGAAGCGGAATGAAAAAATGGCGTTTTCTTAGGAAATCCAAAAAATAAAAAGGAAAAACATCCTTATTGCTCGAGTCTTCAAAGAGTTAGACCAACCATAATTACAAACCGCTCAACATACGGCATATGTACGTAAACGCCGCGAAAAGTAACCTCTAAGAATTTCCCTCATAAAAACGCCGAAGAAGGGTATTTGCCTCGAGTATGCACATACTTGAGCAAAGAAATTCGGGCAATGCAGGGAAAAACCAGAAAAAGCACATGTCACTTCCTGTCTTGAGTAAACGCTCTCGGCGGAAAGGTCAAAGGTATTAGACAAGTCTGGGGGATTTGTGGCAATTTGGGCAACGATTAAGCACCGACAAACGAGAGTGCCACCTTTCTCTTGCAAAAAACGTAAGAATTGTTTATGACTGATGATTTGCTACGGAAAAAAGAAGCGGGGAAGAACTGAGTTCTACAATAAACTGAACATTGAGCACGGAAATTATTTAGAATTCTTGTGATGGTTTACTCCTCAGATCCCAGCGCTCCTAAGAAGCTGCCTTCAAGTGTTACTGGCTCTATGAGAAGAGACAACTTCGCATAAACAGCAGAAAATCGGAAAATCATAAAAACCATTGGACGAAACGGTGGGAAATACGATATAGGTCTCCAAACCAGCACTTTCCTGCAAAGTTTCCGACGAAACCGGTATGGCCGTGGTAAGGTCCCACCAAGGCTTTTGGCTGTCATGTTGTCAGAAATTGCAGCAGTTTTTCCCCACGATGCGAAGCCTGCAGCTAGCCAGACCGTCGCCGGCTTCAAATTTCTCGAAACGTCCTGGAAACCTATTCGTTTCCTACGGATGCTTAAAACTAGTGGACACTGAAGCTGCATAGCCCGAAAAACTACGACCGGAAATGATATCAGCGCGGACAACTGCCACAGATGCAATCGCAGACTTCTCGCAACGCTCTCATGCAGTGTCCCTAGTGACCAGTACGAGGATTAGGAAAAAGATGAATACGTTGAGCGGCTGGTTTATTCTTTGAACGGAGAGTGGAATTCTCTTGAATCCATCCCGCATGCGTTAGAATCGGTCATGGACCATTTCCAAAAGTTTTACTACTCTGAGGGTAATATCTACATCTAGAAAAGCAAGAAATCAAAACACTAGTACTCCACTTCATTGAATTATTCATCTGACAACAATGGATGCAATATATGATTCCCGAACAAAAGCAAATAAATTCACACGGGGAAATTTACCCCAGGAATGCCGCAACAAATGCAAGAAAACATCAATTTTACTCGTGAAATCCATCGATGAACTATATTTGTAACTGCAGTTTTCATGGAAATGCTCACAGATCTCGCTCTAGGACCTAGCCATGAATGTTACTGGAAAGGTTATAATTTACCCAAAAAACGCAGAATTCCGAGCAAAGACTTTGAAATTCTCTTGAATCCGTACCGCAGTGGACAAAAGAAAGTGTGGGGAAAATGTCGTACCTAAGGGTATGCAGTATACTTGCACATTTTTGGCAAAATTTCGAATATTCGAATAATCGAATATATTCGAAAATTGACTTTCTCGAATATTCGAATTTCGAATATATTCGAAAAATGGAAATTTCGAATATTCGAATTTTCGAATATATTCGAAAATCAGGTTTTTCGAATACTCGAATTTCGAATAATTATTCGAATAAATTACTCGAATAAATCATTCGAATGAAGGTCATAGATTGAAATTTTAGATAGACTCAAGACTGTAGCAATCCAGAGCACGTTTTGCTGCCACCCTCAAGTTTATTGTCGCAAAAACCGGCAAGAGACCATCATGTAATCCGAAGAAATCAACTTGAAGGCAGCACGTGTCGAAATCCTCGACTCGGACCTGAGCTGCGAACCCTAAAGTAGGCGTCGCGCGCATCACGAATCTGCGAGGAACACACAGAGTAACGACTTACCTGCAGAAAACGGCGAATTGCCGTCGCGTGCAGTCCGGTCGGCCAGTGCTTCACGCAATTCCACCACCGGATATGAGCAAAACATCCCCAAAAACCCATAAATCCGACGAAATCACAAACACGATGATTTCGACGGGTGCTGCCTTTAAGAACCAAAATTTCAAGTGACTTCAACTAATCAAAGCAAATGAATCCAGGAAACGAATCAAAAGTTAAATTTTGAAAAAAAGATTAGAGCATCAACAAAAGCGAAAGCAAAGTATTGGGTGTTGCCACAAGTCTTTGCGCTTTTTTTCAGTTGGAGTTTTCACTGCTCAAAGTGAGCGTCGATGGCGGTGCGTTTTTCGCACACTCCAGAAGCACGCGGCCCAGTTTTCTTGATAGTTAACATAAGATGTGATTGAAAAACTACCACGAATACTCTGATTTGCCACTACACCGGCGACCTCAGCGCTCACGACGCGGGTGCGCGACAAGCTTGCCATATACGCGAAAAACGCACTGCCATCGACGCTCGCTGTTTTTTTTTTTCATTTTTGGCTATGAGTTATAACGACTCGAAAGCGCTAATCTGGCTCTACAAGAATGTTACAACCGATTATTCTTAAACAATTTGCTTGAGGTTCGGCACTACGAGATGGAGTGTTGAGTGCAAGAACACAAGCTTTATCGACACTGCTTCTCCTAGCATTCAGTGAGAAAGTTTAAAAGACCACCGAAGTCCTCAAACTACTCATGCGAGTGAAACAGTCACTCATCGGCTGCCTCATAACAAAAAAAAACATTTTGTCTCGGAGATGCCAACCATCTCGATCAGCCAGATTTTTTCCATGAATAACTTGAGAGGAATTGCATGGTCTATATGGGCAGCGCACTTCTCAGACGTACTATTCAAATGGAGTAATTGAGCCGTCCAATCAGAAAATCCAATAGGCTCAAAAATTCTACCCGTTGGCAACCTCTGGCGCCACTCAGCCAACATCATCAAAGGTGCATTCCGAAAATTTGGTTCATAATGTTCTCTCATGTTTAAGTTCTACCGAACCTACGTGTTGGCGCAGCATCGCATGCTTTCTGGTTCCTATTTAATTTGAGAGAAAATAGCGTCTCTTTTCAACTTGGCATTTTCCTTCCTAAGTGTGAAAACTTGGTAAGTTAACATTTTTGCAAGACCTCATAATGACAGAATTGCAAGGAAAGAAAAGCGCTCTCGTATGATTGTAAACCTTTTGTGAAAGAATGGTAATGGCACGCGTAAAAATGCGACCGAAAGAAAGCGCAAGGACTTTTGTCAACATCTAATAATTCTTTCCAAACTCTTCATTGAGAGCGTAATGGATACCTAAAAGGTGTTGCATGTTGTTTGCCCGAAAGGAAATCGCCGTAGGACGACTCTGTACACTAACATAGGATGCCTTCTACCGACACAAAACTAAGCCAGCACAAGGCAAACGTCTTTGAACCATTTCATGTGATTAGAATATCGAATATTCGGGTGACGCATTCGAATAATGGGAGTTTCGAATATTCGAATAATCGAATATATTCGAAAGTTGACCCTTTTGAATATTCGAATTTCGAATATATTCGAAAAACGAAAATTTCGAATATTCGAATTTTCGAATGATTCGATTCGAATAATTTATTCGAATAACCGAATAATTATTCGATTCGGTTGCAAGTATAGTATGCAGCAATTCTTGACCTAGAAACTAGTTCATTTTGAAGCACCAAGAAGGATAAAGTCGTTCTCCGAGAAGTTTCATGAATCGGGAGATCATTGCCAATAGAATGGCCAATCGTGGCACGACAGTGCCTACATTCATTGAAAGTCACGTTCCCACAGACATTTTTCCCATTTTCCCTACCTCCCTGATATGTCACCAATTATCCCTTCTCGTAGTCAAATGAGTTAAATGACTTCCAGTTCAATTTACCCAAAAACTTACCCAACAAACCGACATGTCATCAATCAATGGCAGTCGAAAACTTTTCGGAAAGAAATAACCAGCTTTGGGGGAAAAGGCTGGTGGGTAAAGTTGGACGAAGGAAAAATAGAGGATCTATGGGTAGTAGGGGAAGCGCAGGCAGTTTCTGACTTCATGAAAGGAGTAGGAATTCATTGAAAATATCCAGATTCCATAAGAAAGGAAGGGGTTCCATGAACCATAGGAAAAAGCGTCACGAGGAGAAAAAAGGCTTTCTTAGCTCTACTATGTTAGGATGCCCTTTTTTTTCTAGGAACAAGTGTCTCATTAATTCATATTACCAGCAACAGCAATGGTAGTATTTATGACCAGAAGTGACACCAGTAAATCCTAGAATTCGGTGAGGTGATGCAGCAGATGCTGTCATCGTCCTCCCTCCCGAATTCGCCTTCGCCCCTCTCGGAAACTCTATGCATACTTCATCAGCATGAGCATAATGTAGAGAATCCTTGCTGTGAGAACTAAAAACTAAGGAAAATACATATGAAACGCTTTCAGAGACCTATTTAAACACCTTAAAAGGGCTTTGCATTGTAATGCACTTAGTTCCACAATGGCTAGATCCTAGGAGTAGCAAGGAACACCGTGCTCACTACACCCCATTAATGATACCATTAGATGCTGCTGCTTTCGGATAAAAAACGACCCGGAGCATCGCCATAAATCCCCCGAAACAAAGGGTTCGTTAAAGGGGCAGTAAATAGCCGTGCCACGATTAGCTTGTACTTTCCACAGCACGCACTACATCCTATGGCTGAGAAAGATTTATGAGCACACGACAGCAGCACTTGCTCGACGACGAGGGTTTTTGGCACTGAACTGGTTACTGGCGGCTGAATGTGAATTGAAAAAGAGCTATTCCTGGAGAATAAACAGATGTTCATAAACTATGCAGTGCTATTGTAATCATAGAAAAGCTTCTATTCGTTAGCTTGGAGTCCCGATTCTTCCAGAAAATTGAGACTCTTGGGAATAAATGATGAGAAAGAAAGAAAACGATGGGGAAAACCCTGGGGAAAAGCGAGGAGCTTGGATGCATGCTTGAGATTACCCAAGGTGAGCTTGTTGACGATAGCATTCACGATGGGTAAATTTGTGTGGTGTTAGCATGTTTACCCCGGGTAAGCATGCGGCCTGGAGACTACAATCACTGATGAAAAGCTCTTAGAAGAAACGAGCTTTCAGGAAAATCTATCGTCAAGCATTTTGTTTTAGACAAAAACATAATGGATTCCATATGTTTATAAACAACAGATGTTTTACATTAGCTATACCAAGCATAAATTTGACTATACCCAGAAAAATGAAGTAGAAGGCAGCTTGTCCGTGGTTTATCATTGTTGGTGCACAGATGCCAGTAAATAATATGGTACGTTGAAATTCTTCGAATACCTTTCATAGTTCTGACATCATGGCAATAATTTATAATCATTTTAAAAACAAACAATGCAATCATCAGAAATCTTTAAGAATATTTCAAGATATAGGAAAATATGAGCTGGTAAAATGCTAATGAAACGCTGCTACTGGTTACCATTAACCCTTTCCCCTCTTCCTCAACTTCGTGAATCCTGCGTATTTGTGACTGAGGTTTCGAGAAGAAAACGCGGGAAATTTTCAAATCCAGCAAATAAAGATATTGCAACAATGCTTCGGTGTAGTGGGGATCAGGAATTTGTTTATGTACTTGAGGCTTACGTATTCTGCCCATCTTTGCTAATTTTTGGGCCTTACAGCTTACTTTGATTCCGCTATATTTCACAAAAATTACTAACCAAGAGGAAGTTTGATTTTGAAAGTGAGAAGATACAGTGAAGTTGAGGAGTATTCTGTCTGCTACGATGGTAATGATTGAAGCCGGATAATGAGAAAAAGAGCCAAAATTTCCTTAATCACCCCAGAACGATTCAATCTTTTATGATTCCATCTTCATATAATTTATGACAACTTTGGAAGGTTTAAAATTTACAAAAACTAAAAATTTTTTAAAGCATGTAACCTGTAAGGCGAAAAGTTTTCAATAGACAGGAGAGCCAGCCTTTTTTTCGAAGAAGTGCTTCAACATGACTAAAAGGGGCTTATAAACCTACCGCTCGCTATATTTACTAAATGTCACCTCCAGAAACAATCCCAAGTTGAGTCAGAAAAAAAAATAATTCAGGGCTAATCGAACATGAAACGCAGATCAGAAGCAATTGAAAGACAATAAACGAATCTCAGCGAGGAACTAGGACGACCAGCTGGCAGCAATAAACCGCCATCGTGTCTGGCAGAGATTTCAGCAGACAATGCGACAGCATCCAGCAGGGCTATGCTTTCCGCCGCTCCAGAAACAACCACGAAGTGAAAACCTACAAATTATCGGCAAACAACTTCAAAGCAACACCAAGAGGCCAAGGGGCTTGGAATCCATGAAAAACAGAATCAGCAACAGGTGCATGTGACTCGCTGAGAAGTGAGCACGCAGAACAGGTGGCGCTGCACTCGAGCGCCCAGGACTACTCGGCTGGGACAAGGGCTTCGCCGCATTAAACTGATGATTGGGGTTGAGTGAGACTCGATCACAGCGCCCCACTCTGAACATCGGTATCGGAGTGTAACAAAACCCACGTAGTTGCATATTTTGAGAAAGCAGATGGAATTTTGCGGAGAGCATCTATACATTCAGATATTGGATAGCTAAACAGTAAAATGCAGAGACTTTGAATGAACCAATCATGCCAAAGAAGCCCCGCCCCTGTTCTTCTCTGACGAAGTGTCAAATAAAGTTTTTACATTTTTGAAGCAGATTAAACAAGAAAACGGCCAAAATATGAATCAAAATGGAAGGTCAGCGAATCATATAAAATCAAAATCACAACTAAAGCCTTCCATGAATAGAACCTTTTGTTTGCTGGCCACACCCCAATTCCAGCCGAACACTTTTTTGTGAATAGGTGTCAAGGATGAGTGTAATTCCGATAAACGTGCCCTTCCATCGAAAAATATCAAAAATAAAATTTGTTCAGACTTTATACTGGTTACTTTGACAACGAAAATCGCATTCACTTTGTGAAGCACTGCTAATTTGCACGTTTACGGTAGGTACAGTCTGCACGGTCGCACTGCCGATTTCGTACTGTTCCAGCACCTAAGAGCCTACCAGCCTTCGACTTCCGAAATCTGGATTTCTCCCAGCACTTCCAGTCATCCTTGATCCTCACCCCCCCCCCCCCAAAAAAAATCAACCCTCCAGACTGGAAGTTTCTGCGAACTTTGCGAAAATTGCGCTCAACTTCTAGGACTTGGAAAAAAAATTTGACAAATAGGCATGAATTCAACCCCTTTACTATTGGCAACTAACATTAGAGAAAATTCTAGAGTAAATTCCTAAAGCTACCATAACTAACCAAAGATGGCACTATGGTGCAAAATTGATGCATTATGAAAATTGGGGTCAACATTCCAAATAAAGCTTTTCCGCTGTGAGATTAAAAAGTTCAGCGAAAAAAGTTCTGTTTTAAACTTTTTAGGCCATGATATAATATGGAATCACATAGGGGGGAATCACATAGCTGCCATGAATTCCCCTCCCCCTCGCTCTTCTCGCCCCTCCACCTTGTGGAGATTCGTGGAGCATTTCTGGAATTTTTTTCATTTATAGAAAGCCTAGAGGATGTATGCACTGAAAACATGAGGTAACAAAGGGAGCACAGATGAGTTCTTGAGTTTACAACGCAAATCGTCATAAACAAACAAAAAAAAAACAAAACTGCACGTTGTGAAAACGGATTTTACCTTTACGCAGAGGTAGCGGAACATGAAAAGTATAAATGAAACGAAAAATTCTTGATACACAGTGGGACAATGGTTAGATAACCCGGGTAACGATGCGCCCGCGGCAGCATTAAAGAGAAGAGGCCACGAAAAGCGAGCCTTGCAATAAAACCCTAGCATCAGCACTAAAGACCACTACCATTGCACTATTGGATCAAAATAGATTCTTTTTTTCCCTAATAAAACAAGGCGCTGGAGCAAAAACTTGTCCCCAGTCCACCTACAGGTGACTCTGTTGTACCTCCACACCGTCAAAATGATGGAAACTCTAAAATAAAACGCTCTACATAGGGCCCAAGACGAGTTTCCACTCACGCTTCAAAAAGAAACCCCTGGGTCAATACGACGCAACATTCCGTTATTTACCCAGCAGGCGCTAACTCGTCCCAAGACGTACTGCGCACGGTGCGCTGGGTTTTTTCATCGAAGTTGGACGGCTTTTTTGAGGGCTCCACTTCTACGACCTAATAGTAAACTAGTTCGGTAACGTTTCAACAGTAATGGAATGTGAGTAAACATAATATCCAGGGTGCTGTTTTGTCTTGCCGCAGGGAAAACATGCCAGGGCTGAATGCATCATTGAGATTACCCGCGATAAATGTGTTAATTTACCCAAATTTACCTCTTACCTGGCACTCATCAATATGTTAAACACACTCACCAATATGTCTGCGTGACGTCTACATATATCCGGCTGCGAACCATGGGTAATCTCACCCATCGGTGAGAGATTATTTATCCAGTGACTTATCCGGGCCCATATAGGTGGTGTGATCCTAACCTACAGGGCCCGTATGCATCATTAGAAGCATGAGTAGTCTCATCCCATGGGTAGCATCTGGTAGACAACGTCAAATATGGTTAGACACATTGCATGTTGCTGCGGGTTATATAGTAAATCTGGGTACGTGAACACATTTACCACGGGTAATCTCAATGATGCATACAAATTTAGACACAAGTCACCTAGGGTTAGCTTGTTTAGGTAATGCTTGTTGTTGCGACAATCATGACTGTTCTCGGAAAGTATTACACACGATCCTATGATCGATTCAATTCAAATGTTAGCATTATGAATTCGAACCTGCATGGTTTTCTTACAGATATTTTGGCCGAGACTCCGAAATAGTAGTTTTGGCTAAGACAGCTGTAACAAAACTGTACAGATTCCAAATTAAGCTTCCTCGCCTTCTTGAAATGAACAAATTCCCCTCGAAGTGGATGGAAAAATGGGTATAAACGAATTTCGTGGGATTCAATCATCTCAGCCAGCTACAGCAAGCAGTGGTATCAATCCGAGAGCTAGATTGAATTGTAGTGCATAGTTTTCCACGGCTAGCGCTGGCTCAGCCCACCGCATACCTTGTAAGGGATAATTAATTCTCATTAGTGTGAAATAGTTCGAGATAGTGCTGGTGAACTCTGTTGGTCATTAGTCCCTAGGTTTATTAAGTCCATTCTCCATACTGCTGTACTCCTCCTATCCAGACCTCGTGAGTTTCTCATGCTGCTTTTAGTTATCTTTTTTTTCTTTTTTTTTCTATGTTCGAAACATTTCGTTCTTAGTTTTTATAGACATGACATATGTAGCTCAGTTAACAATAAGCAAAGAAATATGTCACATGTTGCTCGGAAACTTCGCCCACTCCGGACTATCAGGGAGCAGAGAACCTTTTGGGAGCCTTCTTGTATGTATAGAAAGTCTTCGAGATAAAAACAAGACTATTTATGTCCAGCCAGCTTAATATACAATCCCCTGCAGTGTAACTTCATGCTCTTTGAAACAACAAAACATAAAACTTCCTCTTCCCCTCGTTACTTCCCAGGCAGAGAGGGTAACTTTCCCAAATATTATCGTTTCTAGCACACTTTAAACTAATGTAAATAACTAAAAGTTTAATTTTATTGTAAATTTTATTCTCGAAAACTACAGGCACGCTCCGGCAGTTCTCAATGTTGGCCACACCTATTTTCCGACACTTTCTTGCTCCAGAAAAATCCCGACTATCAGAATACGCTTTCTCTTTACCTTGGAAAGTCTAGTTTCAAGCAGCGTGTTGCCAGACACCTCACCACTCTAACAACCATCAAAGTGCTTGAAATTTGCATTGGAAACAAATATCCAAATATGGAGCCAAAACACGCTGTTTTCACGCGAAAACCATGCAATTTTCAAGCACTTTGATGCAGTAAGACAGTCATCTACAGGACAATACGCCGCACAAAGTAACATCTCCTAATCCAGTAGGAAGTTTTCCTGACGGGGACCATTTTTGGGAAGGCAAAATTTGGTGGAGGTGATACTTAAATTGTGACGTGCGCTGTATTGAAATTATTCTGAGACAAAATTAGTGGGAGTGGTTGCGAAAGCGCAGAGAAGGAAATTGTCCAGAATCACCAAAAAATGAAATAATTTGAACAGCACTTTAGAAGAAAACCGAGGAACCTAAATGTTTGGAAACAAGAAAGCCCTATAAACGTTCATGTAATCCCTACAGGGCTATACTGCCCTTTCTCACTCAAACATAAGAATTTTCGAATGACTGTTCAAATGACTATTCAACTTTGAACACAAATGGTACGTTATTCGCTCCGAAATATGTGAATATACAAGATAATATTTGATTTAAACCATATTTTCAAATAGGATCTACTGAGAAGTACGCCTCCACCCCCCCCCCCCCCTCAGCAAAGACCTCACAACCCAAAAAGATGCTAAAAAAATGACCAAGATTCATCCTAACAAGCGAGTAAAAAATGAGTACACAAGGAAACACACACCCACTCTAGAGACCGGAACGAGACACTTCGGGTCGAGACGTCTCGGGAAGCCACCCAACTCGGTCAAGTGTTCACGCATCACTCGCAGCGCACTTGAAATAATGATAGCTGTGCGCCAAACTCCAGCGCTATTGAAGTAGTATCGGTAGCAAAGCACGGTATACAAGTCAGTCAGCGGTAAACCAGGCGCCAACTATACCTAAAATAGGATAAACATGGATGACTCAGCACAGCTACGACGCCTGGTTCAATATTATCCACAGCATGCGGTCACGACAACAGGTTCAGCGCCAGAACTACTGCCGGTTCGTAGTCAAAGCAATTCTAATTTCGCGGCTTTCGCCTCCTACCTGACACCAATCTGCATACCCTCCTAAAAAACCACCCGCGCCCAGCCCAGAACAGGTGTTTCACCTTGGAAGATGAATAGCTTTAACGACGACCAACAACAATTCATTCCAAAGGCAATGCATCCAACGAAAAAGCAACGTAGCCAAGATTCAGGTATACATCGATGAGACTTGAATCGCCCGCCGTGAATGAAACGGCGCTCGTCTGCAGTATGCTGTAGATGGATTGCGGTTTTCCCTGCACATCGGACAGCTTCTTCCCTGAGTGGTCCCATTGTGAAAGCGTTGGGTGCATGCTTCCGGTGAGAATTTTGTCGGTCGTCATTTCGCATGTCAGGTGGCGAACTGAAACAGAATAAATGTTAGCAATGGCGCTACAATTAATTACTCTTACTTTTGCGATCAAAGTAAAAAGTGGCCAGTAAAAAGTGGTCAGTTGTTCACAGTTCATAGACAACGGATAAATGCAGCCGGAAAGCAAAATCTCAGGAAAAAAAAGTTGTTTAATGTTTGGTTTTGGAAGCACTTTTGCCATGGATGCTACCATTTACGAGACCAAACAAAGCAAGTCAGGGGATTAGGAAGACATCTCGCTGTCCTCACGCAAGTTTTGAGCAAGAGTAGGGGGAAGGGAGAAGGAGGGGGGGGGGGGGTGAATGAAGATGGATTACCAACTCAAAATAGCCTTTTTTCTGCACTAGTAACCGAAATTTCCACCCAAAGAATTCGTTGAATTACAAAAAAAAAAAATCCATACGGCCCTCAATAAATATGGTACTCGATTTCATATCACACACCAGTTGCGTATATCCTCCCTAACACAGGATTAGAAACTCGAATAAGTGTTGTAATGTAGTTTAGATAACATTTAAAAGCTCGCACATTCAAAAAACATGATCTTATAACCTTCCTACTTCACCTCCTAAAGAGCCCTCATCCTTCTGAATCCGTTTAGGACTCATTCGAAAACGAATGTCTATTCAAACCTCTTCCTTAAATGTTTATTCGGCCCGGGTATACTCGTCCGGGAATCGCAGCCACTACCTGCTTCTCTACCTGTCATACGTCAAGGTCAGAACATAATTCATCAATACGAGAAGCTAAAGTTGATGTATGAGAGGACAAATCTGAAAATCCTGAGCGCTAAAACCAAGGCATAGACATTAAGACATAGAAAATACAAAATTACACAGATTCATAAAGGTAATGTAATATATCAGCGCACAAATATGTCCTTTAACTATTATAAACTGCGTAATTCTTAAGTCTCCGACACTGAACGGCCCCACTTCAATGCGCTGTTACACCGCTATCCACCCCTTCCTGGAACTATAGAAACCCATACATGAATTGAGCACAAACACAGCCTCAGTTTGCTATTATGTTAACAAAGTACTACATTTTGCAGCTGTACTAACGAGTGCATCGCTAGTGGCGACTGCAAATGCACCTGGAAAGAAAAAAGTGTCAGTTTAAGCCTCAAACAATGTGTCTTCAGCTTGAAATCGTACGCAAACAAGAAAAACATCGGCAATAATAAGACAGTGTTGATTCCATTTTAGCTCCAGAACGTCCGTTGTGCAGCTCCATGCACTGTTATTCATCCCTAAGTAAAGGGTGGTTGATAAATATGAATCGCTTTTTGAATTCACGAAAGAAGAAATCAGCTGTTAGCTAACATTTTCAATGATAAGATATTAAACAAATAACGTGGCGTACAACTGCGCTGTTCCAGTATTCGATTCATTTCTTTTTTATGGGGCACGTTGAGTGCATCTGAGTGAATAAATAAATATTGGCCCCTAGAAATAGCAAAAAATACCACTCGTCACCCTCGAAGCCCCTCCGGGTTATAAGACTGTCTCCGTCTTGCCGCGCTACCACCTTTCTCAGCACTCAGATACTCCATGCCAATGAAACTAATCGACTCCCTGGGTTCCCTGCATCAACAACCGGGAAAATTGCTTGAGACTATAGAGAGCGAGGTGATGTTGCTACTTTTTGAAAATTTTTCCTAGCATCCTATGTGGACGTGGAATCGTTAAGAAGAATACAATCCGCAGCAATTCGATCAACTTCAGTTGAATTCCACCTACCTTCCACTCTGGTCTTCTGTGAACCTGAGTACCCTTGCTACTGAAGTGAGGATACATGGTGCTCAAAATCTATGATCTTAGCCTGCCGGGCTACTTTGTTTAGAGTTACCTAAAGAGCGAAGTATATGCACTACCACAAAAGGGTGAGCTCCCTTAAGGAAGCCGCGAAGGAAAATGGAGCAAGACCGACGTGACATCTTGTGGTCGACCATACCTTCACCCAAGAGGCCTAGCTCAAAACTAAAAAAGGATCACTGGGCCTTCATTGAAGATAAGCTTACATGAAACAGCTTAAGAATATTGTGTTGTGACATCTCACATTTTGAAGCAGGAGGCTAACAAGCTGAGTGGTCTGTATTTAACAAACATCTTATAGAGAGCAGTAGTTCATTTGAAGAAATTTAGAAGTTAACCCTTGATGGTAAGGTATTCCATAGTAACGTTACTGTCCAGCTTCTTTAGTGAGCATAGATATTCAAACGAAAAAAAACCGATTTTTCAACAAAAAAATTTGTATTTACTGAAGAAAATATTTTTAAAAAATCATTTGTATTCTACTCATGTGAGGAAATCAAAAAAAGCACTTGCATTTTCAAATATACTGTCAATAGAGTACAATCAACTTGATGATTGGAAAAAAACTCGATTAATATTTTAAAAAATTGCGCTTCCAAAACCGTTCCAAAAATATTACACTTAACCCTTTTCTTCCATAATTTTACCTGCAAACTAGCACAACTATAGCTCTGAGCTAGCTCTGAGATTTCAAACCATTACTGGCAAAAAAGGATGTCTTCACAAATAACTTGCTCTCAAAGTATCGGTGACCAACGCGAAAAAAAGTGAACGTTCCCAGCTAATTTTTTGACTGTTTCCTCAGACCTTTCACTCAGATGAGAAGCCTCACAATTCTCTTTTATTAGATGATCTGGCAATTACCAGATAATGTTATCTTCAAATGTAAACTGTAGCGTATGTCAGTGAAAATTATCTACGCTCACCGTAATGTCCTTCAGTTAAGCTGCAGCCCGAATACCTCAACATTTACCTGCTGCGTTGTAAATATCAACACATTCTTCATTCTAAGCCCTCGAAAAAGAAACAGAATAACTTAATTCCTAGGCACCGTATCTTTCTCAAAAGATTGAAAAAGAAAAACTAAGAAAGCAGATGATCCCTCCTCAGCTAGGAAGTAATGCAAAGGATAAGTCATGTTACCCTAAAGGACAAATTATCTTGGACAAATTGTTTTTTTTTGCTGACATTTAGCCTTGATCATCTGAACAGCGCTAAGCTCCCAGACTAGAAAAATGTAGAAATCCGTCCAATCCCCCTACCTTATAAATTTTTACTCATCACAACATCTCAAACACCAAGCAATTTCCGCAGACTCTTCGTCCCAGCTCGTCATTAGAGGTGAAATCAAAGCAATGGTCATTATCGCTCACTTTTGCACGGAAAACATTTATCCACCTCGTTTTTGTGAGTACAAGTAATGCAATCTGTACAGCTTCATTTACTGAATTACTCAAACAAAACGTCAACTCGTTTTCATCCTGTTTTTAATGCTTAATTCTTAGTGCAACAATAGAAAAAAACTGCAGTCGATTGGCCATACTTAGCACGGTGAAAAAGCAGTGCAAAGCGCATGTGACAAGGTAAAACTGCCCTACCTAGTCGTTTCATCTGAAAAGCTGAAACTTTGCAACTCATTATTATCACCACGCTTTTTCCTCCAACAGCACACATTGAAACAACGTCCAATTTGCAAGATAATAGGCGTTGTTTTACCACCTGGGAATTGATCGTTTTACCTCTTCAGTTTTCAATTTCTAAGCATTCCTAGCAGTAGTTGCAAAGTGTTCCATGTCTCCATTAAAGCCGAAGTCTTACCTTGCTTTTCCCGAGATTTGCTTAGGAACAGAATCTATGTGGACTGCTTAGGAGGAACTGAAAGGCCAAAAACAGTCGGAAACCTTACTTTCTGAAGGGTCTTTTTTGCTAAAAAAAGTGGAATGCCCGGTGTCAATGAGAGATGACCAGAGCCTAATCATAAATGAGCCGTAGTTGTTGCGTGGCGGACTATATAACAAGAATTTGCACCTTTTATACCAACTACGTAACAAGTGAATTTCTCACACGATGGCACAAAATTATTCAATTAACAATCCCTGCAGAATCAGTACTAATGCGACAATCCTTGAGCTTGACTTAATTGACGGATCTATTGAGGTATCCAGAGAACCGATCTTCTCCACAAACTGACTCGCAAGGTTTTCGCCCACTGCCCCTCAGTTGTAATGATATCCACAACTTCAATCAAACCTCCTTCCGCCTACAAGAGTAACACGCTCAAGATGAAGAAATTTTTACCCCGTGTTACCGAATGATATTTCACAATTTACTTCGTCATAAAGATAAAAGGAATGAACGGCTCAAATTTTCAGAAGTTCCAACAATCGCAAACCATCTAACCGTGTTTCATTCAGATCACCACCAAAACTCTTATGATTTTTCCCTTCGCTAATTATGTCAGCCATATTCGGGCCTCAGCATGGGTCTTCTTGGGGGCGAGTTGGGCTGAGAAAAAGGTTTCGAAAAGCGAAGGGAAATCTCTAATAAAGTCCAGGGCAGAGCCCCGGAAAACAATTAGGTTTTCGCTAGCCGTAAGGAACGGATTACGTTTATAAAGGCAATCGAGGAGAAAAAAGACATGCTCTCGGATTGCTCGTACTTTGAGCACGATGGGAGCGAATAAGGTAGAAAAAGTTCAATTGGAGCAGATATTTCACAGGTTTGACTCTCGAAGGGATTCGGAAAACTCTTGCGCAACCCAAACTCTATGGATTGACTTGAAATTTGCAAAGAACAGGATTTTAAGGAACCGGAAGAAGTGCCGGAGAGAATAGCACAAACGTATGCACCTCGTCGAAGATAAACTACGTACATATGCAGGTCCAGCCTAGTCTTTGGCTCTGAAAAAGACCCCTGCAAGGTCCGCACTTGATGAATATTTTTCAAGCTCTTCTTGTGTACCGTGGGGCGCTTCTTCAGTGCACATTTGGAAACAATCCGTGATCAGGGGACTCCGCAGGGTTTCGTTCTCTTTCAGAGTTGAAGGGCGGTCTTCCAAGCATGCACAATCTTTTCCGCGATATATAAAATCGGACTGCTTCTTCACAAGCTTTAGTAACTGCTTGCACACTCCTTACACCTTCCCCTCTGCAAAGTTCAAGTCAATCCATGGAGCTTGGACTCGGCAAGAGTCCTTCAAATCGTTGTGAGTTATCAAAAGTTTTGCATCTTATTCGCCTCTATTGCGTAATGTAAGTTATGCACTCCTACTTCAAGTATTTTTCAGCTTTATTTCTTAAGAACATTACCGTGAGAATCATTAACGGAATTCCCCATGTTTTCTTGTAACATGGGCGAAATTCATTTGGAAGACGCATACTTTATCATATCAGAATTAAACTCTTTCCATTGGTTTTCGAGGTGAATTCTGCCACTTGCACATTCAAAGGGGATTCTGCGAGGTTTTGACCTTTCAGAGGTGATTTTCGCATTGATTTTGGCCCAGTCAAAATCTCGTGCTGGGACCTGGCAAGATTCTTCGTCTTTCTTGTTCTCCACATTATTCTCCGCCTCATTTCAGATTCTTCTTCTGCAACGTAACCGTCCTTCAACTTGTTGGGGATCTTTCGTTGCGGTTATTACAGTGTTCTCTCGTCGAGACATTTCTGGCGTTCTCCCCTACTTTCAGACTAGGTAATACTATGTCATTCACACTGTCTGATGTTTGTCACCATTCATTTTAGTCGTAACTAGGTATTCTCGTACTAAGTTTTTCATTCTTATGCTCTGTGAATCTTGTATCACTCAGTTATGTCCTGGCTATCCATCGGAATAGTGTGCCTTTTATTGCATAACTCATTTTGCACAACTTCTATATCCGCCACTCCCACTACACTTTCTGGATTTACGCCGTCCTTTTATCATCAGCTCGACACATGATATGTTGATTTCTCAAGGAAATTCAGCTAGCACACATGTGCTCGAAAGAACCAATATGCTAGGAATGCGATGCAGGATGGTAGGTGGTGGACCGATGAGAGTAGAAATACAGTAGCGAGCAGAAAGATTGCAATTTTATTATTATTATTATTCTGCCCATAACTCGTACCGTAGTAGAGAACGAGAGGCAAAATTTTTACGAGTCGAAGTTAGTCGTGCTTAAGGAAACCAGGCTAGAACCGCTTGGATCATCTAGAAGATTTTTTGGGCGAAAAATTCCTTTGTTTGAGCACTTGAAGCAAAATCTACCTTTTTTGAAAAACTTAGTGGAAAAGAAAACGGCATTTTGTCTAGGCTATTCACAGGTGATGTTGTAGCTATTGCCTCCTTTGCACTTACAAAAACAAGGCAAGAAGCTGCTTTTCCGACAATTCGCGAGCATGCGTGTCCCACTTCTCAACACGCGAGTTTTCTTCTGTGTTACCAGAAAAATCTACCATTTTATTGGCGTGTTGCCCAATCCATCAAACTCAAATAGAACTAGATTGTTTTTGTAGGACAAAGGCATGACTAACTAATGGTGTGGTGGTTCACGATATTTGTTACATGCCAAAAAGACATATTTTATCTGTTCCGAGAGTGCTTCCATTACCTGTGGCGACATTCTAGAAATACTGCCCTATTTCATCTATTATTTATTTATTACATGAGTATACTCATGTGAACAGATGTAGAACCAGAATGTACACGCAACATCAGTGGGAGAATTGGTATAAAGAAAAGTGGTGATGGAACTTTGCGAATTATCTCACGTAGACAAGTATTGGTTAATCATGTTTCTGAATGAACGAATGCTGACTGGTATCCCTTGCTTTTTACTTCACCTAGCATATTCATCTATTTTATCTATTAAAGTCTGCGCATGGTAGTCTTTCCTGAGCAAGAAGAAAAAAAAAAGAAAATAGACAATCATAAACTAGTAATGAATCAAAAATAAACAGAAATAAGCTAATAGAAATTTTTCTAGCTATTTTCAAAAGTGTCTTCTAAAAATCAGACTCCCTTTAGAACTGGGGAGGGGATTGGAAGCGGGAGATATTTCTTGACAGTTTTAAGCATGTTACCTTTTCTGTTCAGTGCGGTTTTGTACATAAAAACCTGGAACAGCCTCAGGCTGTATTAAAGCCACCAACTGGTAAACGTTTGAGTCATGATGCACCTTTTGTCCTATTACATTTCTAAATGCTGTCATTATTGTAGTACTGGGCGTAGATGCACCGATGAGGTGACCCAGGGTAAATGTGTTGATTTACGTGTTAACGGGCATTAAAGAAGGGTAAATTTATGTGGTGTTAGCGCGTTTACCCTGGGTAATCCCTAAGATGCATGCGGACCCTGATGATGACTATTGATTTTTGAGGCACACTAACTAGGTGCATGAAATAAATAACAGTGAATAAATAAAAAAATATTGCTGTATTTCTGTCGATGGTAAATCACTATCGTTAACAAATAAAACACTGTAAGCAACCAAGAGCAACTAGGTATCATGTCTTCTCTGCATAAAACCTGGGCATTGTTGTTGATAATACTGATAATTGTTGTTACAGCCACTGTGTACAATGCCACAATGTAGGAATCTGGCGTACGAGCAGCAGACATCTGCTGGGAACGACCCTTGAAGCGTGTTGGATCAAGAAATCCCAGAACGAATAGCAGAAATGAGCATTTGGCGATAACCAGTGATCTCTGCCTTTTCTGACCTTACGAGAGCTGTAAAATCAGCAAAGATTACTCATGCTTGGCTAGCAACGCCAGTAAAGCTGAGTATACTGAGCGCTTTGTTTCTGGCTGAGCGGAACAGCATCACCGCTGTGATCGCGGACCACTTGGTAAGTGTTACCTTTGGCTTGGGATCTCACAGTGATGTAGGCAATACGAATTGAACGCACTAGGAGAGGTGTTTGGTGAATTACTTCGCAAATTAAGAACACCTTGAACCATTTTCAGGCCTCTGAAAACGACGTGAAGTCGAAACGTCGACCAAATAAAGTGCTCCATTAACAATCTGTGTGGCTATAACAACAATTATCAGTATTATCAAGAGCAACCAACTGGCCGTAAACTAGTAACTAATTTCGAGTTACTCCCGCATATTCCAATCACCATCACCTAGTTAATCAGTTTTTCGGAAAAAATCACGAGCAACATAATTTAGGGCAAACACCTGCAGCTGGTCAACTTTTAGCCGTTCGTAGCTCTTAATTTCTATCACATCCAGATATCCTGCATTAGCAATGAGCCTATCATTTATTAACTCCTTATCCAGATACTTACGTTAGCTATATCCTAACGCATTCAAACGTCAAACGAATGCTATTTTCCTTATATAAGTACTCTGAAAAAATAAACGCACCATTCGCTGCCTCCATAGGCGTCGCCAGCGAGTACATGCCCAGGTGCCATATTCCTAGATTCACTCCGCCTCCACACACCATGAACTTGTTGTCCACTGACAGCGCCGAGACGCATCGACCAAAAGCTGGTCGTGCTACCTAAATCATCAGTTTTTACTGTGCTAAGTTTGATCTTCTACTCTGAAACACAGTTTCTGACGCCTTGTGAATTTGATTTCTGTATTTGGCGGAGGTTCTGCTCGACTCCCATAATTTTTCAATCTTTCCCCACCAGCACATTCTCACACTTTCAAAATAGAAAATGTTTTGGTCTCAAGTGTGAGAAGCAACGAATTTCATGGCCTTCTCAACTGAATTCACAGATTTCTTTGAGCGCTATTTATCGTGCCTTTTTTTAAAATTTCCCACTAGTTTTCTTATGATGGCAAGGAAGGCAAACCACAGCAACCATGGTAGCCACATTATCCTCATCCACAGTCAATTCGACGTATTCCTCCTCGTCTTACGATTCTCAGATGACTGAAAACATGTACCTCCGTGGAAAGATCCCGCTCCGTGATAAGGCTTTGCAGCTACACTACTATAGAAACAGAATACTTATTCATGCTAAGTTTAGAACGCTAATTCTTCCTAATAAGTTGAACTATCAATAATATAAGCACATTACGAAGTGCACCTATCACGCAAATATTAGGTTGTAGGAAAAGTTCTCGCGGTTTTTGGAACAGTACATTTTCTTGACTTTTCAAAAACAAGAAAGCACATTAAGAAATGTATAAATCACGGTCACATACTGTGATTCTTCGCCCATTTTTGGGAAGTCACACATCCAATATGTATGTGGACGAACATTGTCGTGTGCAAAACGGATTTTGCCATGACTCGGACTCTTCTCTGCGATTTTTGCGGCTAATCTATCCGGCTCCTGATAGCACAGGTCTCGGGTGAGCGCAGTGTCGCATGGCAGTAGTGCATAGTGGAGGATGCCTTTGCTGTCACACCAAGCAGTGATCACAACCAAAGTGTGATCACCTGTCTTCGGCTGCGACTCAGGCTGCTCATACTTGTCAACTCAGTGTCAGCGGTGCTTGATGCTGACGTACAAACACCACTTCTTATCTCCTGTAAAGATGGATTTCAGCCGGTTTTCAGTGCTCCTGTACGAGGGCAATTCAGTAGCCACCTCCGGATGCGCATCCCGACATGGCGAGAAGATCTAGAATATGTTGATAGCTCCAACAGGCAGAACGAGGTGGCCCTCTGAGCTCCAATAGGCAGAACGAGGTGGCCCTCTGCCTTTAAGTACGTATATTATGTTGCTGCATAGTTAGTGAACAAATATCAATACATCTACCCACCATGAGTTAGAGTTATCTACGTAAATTGGCGCATAATTAATAAGCGAACTACGTATTCCCAATGAATTGCAAGGTTAACTGCATGCATAATATTGGTGCACTGCTGATGAGCAAAAAGCAAAACATCTATCTTCCATGAGTTGCAAGGTTAACTACATCATAAGTTGGTGCATAGTTAATGAGCGAATTGCGTCATCTACCTCCTATGAGTTATATGGATAACATATATTAGATCCATGCATAGTTCCGCATTTTTTTTTCCACTTAATTTTCTCTTGCTAATGTGAGCATTCTGCATTCTTTTCTCTGGCAAGGGTATTTTGCAGCACTCACTTGGTGAAAGAAGCACTTAGTTCATCATATTCATATCCGCAACACATGTTCCACAACATTGGAAAATTATGGATCGCTAGGTGGTCAGTAACGACCTCTGCGACTTCCAGTGAAGAAATAACCACTAACTGTTATTGTGCACTGTGGTTGTACGAATTGTGGTAACAAGTTAGGAGAACGTCGACTTATACAAAGTCACAGTCCCAACTCATAATCGTTTCTGAGGATTTCCCTCAGAAAGAATCTCTAGGCGATGCTGATCACAGTGGTAAAACAGCCAAAAAACACATTTTCAAGCCTCAAAAATTAGGGGGCGTGTGGGCGGAGTCGAGTACGCACCAAGGGAGAAGTGTAAGATTCCTGAGTGGTGCACTCCCGGAAATACACTTTCTGAGGAAATTCGAACCTTCTCGTAAGAGTTCCTCATCATCCATTTCCCGTCAGGACAGGAAGTGCGCTCCATATGTGAACATCAAGCATGAAACTCCGTCCCTCCTTAGAACCGATTACGAGCTCCCCAAATCCTTTGGCTCAAAAAGGGGTTTTTTGGCTTCTGTAAGGAATCATGTATATCATTGTGATCAAGAGCTCCTGGAAATCCTTTTCATACGAAAATCTCAAACGATTTTAAGGAGAACAGGCGTATTTATGTTCTCGCGTTTACGCTACAACTCAATTAGTGCTCTATCGCTGGAAATCGTGCAAAGTAACTAAGCTCCACAACCTAGAAAACCCCACAAAGTAAAAAAAACATAGGATTAAGAGAGGCTGCTGACGCATATCTTGGCATTCTCTAATAATCTTCTCGTTCTCCTTTCACTAAGTGTTAGCATTAAAACAAAAACATAAGTTGCTATCACTTACATGGGGAGCATTGTAAGAAAAATATCAAAAATCAAACACTACTATCTAGACAAGCAGGGCAATGACATAGTACGGGGAAACTCCAGTCGAACAGCGTGTTATGTAGGTAATTTAGAAAAGAGAAGCGGAAGATGCGACCATGTTTTCAGGTTTTCCTCAAGTGTCATCTGGATTTCAATCAAGAATCCCAAAGATTGAAAAAGTTTTTACATAGTTCCCAGCTTCTACCTTAAACCCCACGTATCACACGCATTTACAGGTCCAAATTACGGTAACAGCGTGTGCAGTGATAGCTGTGTTAGCTTCTTCATTTTCATTGGGTGGCAAACGTTTTCTCAAGAAGTTTATAACGCGCCATCCTAGCTTTGCTGACGTACTTTCATCGTCAACGTATAATATCAAAAACGTTCTGCATGTCTCGGGCTTATCACAACTGCTAGCACTTAGTTCTACGAAATAACCACTTTTAAGAGGCTGAAATTGCGCAGGAAATTGTCTATCACAATCATAACAATGCAGAGAAAAGCACTTTGAAAGAGGTTCTCATTTCCGAAGCAGATCCAAAAATGTACGAGGATTTTGCTGACTACCGAATGCGGCCGCCAAATTCCGCGATGGCAATCACAGAGATTATCTTATGTATGCGCTACTCTTTGTTACCGCATTGCTTTGTTACTGCAGTACTCCCGGAAACGTGCGTGAGCCTCCTTACAGGTGCCACTGACACAAGCTGTCACAGGTGCAGCGCCGTAATTGCACCTGTGTCTTCTACAGTATGTAATCAAGATACATGCGAAGAATTTTTTGAGCCCTGTTGAAGAAAGTTCTCATAAGCTTCATTCATGGTGCTCCTAAGCATCCATCATTCCAAGTCATCACATAAGAAACGCAGCAATAGCACTAACACTTGAAGGGAAAACATTTTATATTTCTTGTTTGTGAATGTAGTTTGGAAACAGATGAACCTCCGGCCGAAAATAATGACGTAAAGACCGAAACATAGTTTCTACTAATATATTGACCCGTCTGGTCACAATGGTAAGTAGGTCATCCGAAAGTTTAGGATGGGCGCCTTGCGAAGCCGCGTAGGAAGGTGGTGAGGTGCGAAAAAAAAACGGGACTGCTTAGACGTGATACCATCGCACTCTCAAGCTTCTAATAGAGCTCGCCTTTCTCGCTTTGCTGCCAGCCTAACATCTTCGTTACATGTTGCCGACCTCCCATTAACACTCTCTATTTTTGCATATTCCCACGATCCAGCGCCAAAACGCCCTTCTCAAGCCGTTATTCCTTCGGATAACGTCTTTCCCGCTATGTATGGGAACCTGCGCACTTTTCACCCGTTTTTGAACCCCTTCATCAGCATTGTTTTGGCTACGGGAAGCCGTCGGCTGTTAATACAAAACTAAATCATTCCTAATTATTTAATAGTACTACTATCGGCATCCATGACCCCCCTTCTGTGTATAATTTTAAAAAATTCTGAGGAATTTAGTCTCTACTGTAACCCTACAGAAATGAATTAGGGTAAAAAAAATGATAAGCATATTCGGAGAGCTTCACCCGAAAATTCTATGTAGAATTACTACAAAGCAAGAAATGAACGGAGATTTCACCTTGGTCCCACGTGGGATTAGTTTTGATGGCCTGACGTTTGGAAGCTATAGCATTTTGTCTGCATGTTGCATTTTCAAAACAAAGAGATTGGCTCTGAAATATACAACTTCTAGCCCATCAAGCATCTGTCCACTTTGCGACTGAGGCTGGATATTGTCAAAAGGAGAGGTGAAACCACGCACTGCTAAAACAAGCTCACCCCCTATCCCACCATTAGTGCGCCCGGCGCATTATGCTGCCGAACGCGAAAGACTGAATAAGAAAATCAGGTGAAGAAAAAAATTACAGGTACTTTGAGTAGAAACAGGTAATATCGCGGCAGCTTATAGTTCAGCATGAACAATTCGAAATTACTTTACAATACAAATAAAAATCTTGTATTGGTTTATTTTTAATTATTTTTATTATTATTTTTAATATAAGTTTTATTTATTATTTACTATTATAATTAATAATTTTATTAGTTTTATTTTCCATCAGGGTCCCCAAAGCGGCGGAGACCCCACTTTTTCTCCCACGCCCCCCCCCCCTCCCGCCCACTTTCTGCGTCTGCCACTGCAAAGTAATACATACATTCAACAATTGTTCACGTGTATGACCGACCGAGTACAATGGACAAAGGAGCAGATGTGAATGTGTTACAAGTATGCATAGTATCTCATGTTATCTAAGGAATACAACTGTACACAGTTCCTTAGATAACACCGCTCATTTCACAGCGAATCCATTTCCACTTTTTGATTCGTTGTCTCCCAAGTAGTATTACTAGGTTGGCACGTCAGGTGACTGAGAACGACAGGAATCATAATGGATGCCTACTGATGATGAACGATACCGATACCGTTCGTGCCACTCTGTGTGGTGTGAGCAGCTGCGGTATTGTTTAGATCAAATATACTGTTTAACATTATTCTCTTCTACACATGACAATACTCAGTCTTTCGTGTTTAGTAGCGTATTGCGTCGAGAGCGCTATTGGAGGAACAGCATGTGAGTTGGTTTTGGAGGTGCGTGATCCTTGCTCTCCACACTTTTGATGTTGTCGGGCTTCTTTCGTGAGGCGGATTGATACTTTGCGGGCGAGATGTTAGATATTTCAGAGTCAACTTCTTCACAGTAAAATTGCATCATGCATACAACAAAATGATAGCGCCGATTTGAGCAAAATATCAACACTATCTCACATCAGCACGGTTGGCTGCTACCTTGTTTTTGTACTATGGTAACGAGTGATTATATACAGCTCTTCCAATTTGGAATACATGCTTTGGTCGGAGTTATCCCAGTTCCCTACCTGCATAATTACAACGTACTGGTATCTTCTATTATGGAAGGTCCTCACATTACAATTTAGTTTCTTGGTCAGGTTATTGTTTTTTGGTTTTTCTGTTCTATTTTGGAGCACCACATTGTGCATAGAAAATGAATAAATAAGTAAATGAACACGATATGCCTTGACAATCGCAAAGCCACCTGGATCAATTTCATTGTGTTGTGAAAAACAGTAGATATTCCAATCAAATGAACATGGATAAAAGTGGATCAAAACACCTATCAACTAAGGTTAAATGGAAAATTGCATTTTTTCGCAAATAACTCGACAAGCTGATCACCGTGATGCAGTTAAGTTTTTCCTTACTAGGCGGTTTCCCTGCACACACATACACACATAAAATGCCAACTAATATTAAGTATGATAGATTTCATATAATAAACCTAAGCGCGTAACACATTCTACACTACCTGGTAATAAGCAGTTCTCCTGCAGAAGTGAACCGGCTGCACGACATTTTCCATATAATTGGACGACGGCGCACTTCTCTTGCACAAACAGACCCGCCTCCTGACTTATCCGCACATTTGAGCGTTGTGCACCCTTACCACAGCGTTGAATACATCTCCTAGCGCTTCTCAAATTTGGCGCACCCTCACCAATACTTTAGACACATCCCCTAGCGTTTCTAAGGTAGCCGCTATACTCCTCGAGGAGTATAGCACCTTGGGTCGTTGTCGCCGGCGACGGCGGTCGCCAATCGTCAATGTTGGCGACCAATCGATACGCACCGATGTCACAGTCGCCAAGATTGGCGGCGGCCGATGTTAGCGATCGCCAGTCGCCGGTGACGGCGGCCGCCGCCGCTCCGCCCACAATCGATGCGTATCGGCCTCACAGTCGCCGGCGACGGCGACGCAAGGTGCTACAGTCCTCGAGGACTATAGCGGCAGTGTAAGAACTCAGTGCCGCCGCAGCTCTCTTGTTTAACTTTACCACGCACTAGTCCTGAGCCGGAACTCATGAGATGATAACCAAACAAAGTAACAAGGGTTAGCATGGCTGGTCATCGCATAGAATACATAATGGTAGGAGATGAAGAACGCGAAAATCCGTTTCCTAGCCTGGCTAGCCCTTCATGAATCCTCGCTCCGCCGAAATAGACCCGTCTCCTGAGACTTCTTCGCACTACTCGCTCCAATATACATAGCACACCTCACTCAACCTCTTCTCTCACTTATCTCGTCACACTACACCCATTCTTAGCCTTTCACATAATGCTTGCACAACAACTGGTTTTTAATCCTTGAAAATTCGCCTACTTTGAAACGAAAGTAGTCAAAGAACCAACGAGTCATTTGAAAAAAAACATGCCATGCCGTTGCAAAGTAAGTTGACTTCGAAACCATGTTGTTAACTACTCAGCCTGATTTGCAGTAGCTTACGAGAGTCATTTATAATAAGTTTAGAGTTCTACGTTATGTGTCCCTTAAAATTCCATCTCATCTCGTCCAAAAGAACCTCCTCTCTCTCTTTTTTTTTCGCAAGCCTCAGATTGGAATAAAGACTTTTCAAATAAAATAAGGCTCAGGCGTAGGAATTAAAAATTCCCACAAGTTCAACTACATGTGAAAAACAACAGCCCACGTTCTCAATACCTTCAGTTTCAAACCTGTTTTCACAAATTAGTTACTTTTTCCTCTTCTTCAATCATCAAGTCACTTCCGTATTGTACATATTTTCTTCTCGAAGTCACAAAAACATTCCAGCTGTCCACTTTTGTACTAGGAAATGTACGTGTATGCCCGCAGCCTCACAACCTCATAGCCTTCTGCATTCTCCTCGCATTGCTGGTGAAACTCTAACACTTTAATCGTTCTTCTTTCATTCTTTCACCTGTTCGCCTATACTACACTCCATCTTTGTTCCCTCCAAACTTTGGCTTTTCCCGGATACTTCGTCGTCACGTCAGAAAAACAAGCTTGGTATGAGAGGCGTTTCCTATCTGCGTATTTAAAGTGAGCTTCTCTACGAGACGACCGAAGCGAATACAAAATAGAATAAATGCGCTTTGAAATAATAAATGACCAAACTCTGAACATGTGGATATCTTACGAAAAAAGCTAAGGGTCAAACATTCCCGGAAACGAGTTAGTTAGAACAAGTAATGCCACCTTAGTACAAAGCAATGGCTCGACTTCCTAGAAGAAGAGCCAGAAAAGAAGATGTATTACACAGGACAGCGACAATTTGCGTCAGATACACATGTTCAACTATGACTACTAAAATTCCTCAATAACATTTCGTAAGTATCACGCTGATGCAAAAATAATTGTCGCTTCCAGGCATGTGCAGTGCTTTTCCTCCTCTTTCAAAGCCTGCCTGAATAATCTGGCTAGCTCTTTCCTGTGGTTTTCATTGAGTCGCGAACGAATGCTGAGTCGGGTAGTCATGGTTAATGGCTTCAAACTCTATCACTCTGTACCGGAGGTGTCCGATAATCTTATGTTCATTTTAGCTAGGTTTCGCCTTCCTAAGGGACAGTGAGCTACTTGATCGAGAATTCTTACGGCGATTTTGAACACCCAGGTAGCCATGGTCGTGACCGCAGCTTCTTCCTTAACGATCAAGTACTGAAGAGAGTCGTAAAATCTAGACCAGATCCTACTATTCGGACGTTGATGGCAGGGATGGTGCTTACTACGCAACGGCTTCGAAACATTTAACTTCGATCGACAGGGTAAAAGAGGTGAAAGGGTGAAAACCTCGTGATCAGGCTGAGAAGCAGCGCTTCACCCGCTGTGACATCGTTGCTAACTTAATTTTCCGCGCCAAAAAACAGCCCATTTCTAGACCGTTTATTTAGTGCGGATGGAGCTCGGTTTCTACACGAACCGAGAAGAGCGCAATTGTATGGGTAAAGTCGTTTTCCCACCCTAAGTTCCCCAAGACCAAATCTTCACTTTGGGCAGGTTGTGCCAGGAGTTTAGTGGTGCAGTAAAGGTGTGATCCACTGCTTCACCCTAGTCACGCATTGACAGCAGAGTTCTAGTAATGTAATTTAGAGCACAAATTAATTTAATTTAGAGTAGAATTTAGAGTCTAGATTGTTGATAAAAGCTAGATTGTTGTTCAAAAACCTACCACAGATTGGTCGGCATTGGTGAACGAAAGCTGGTTTTCCCTGCTTCTAGGTAGCTCTGTGCCTCACACATCAAAACTCACCAAACAAAAACTGACGCACTGAGACATCAATGTTCTCACTCGTTATCCTTATTTCTCAGATCTTTTCCCTGCTGTATATCCCTTTACCCGAGCCTCGGATACAACCCTGCAACAGCAGAGTGCTGATCTGGAGCACACAGAAAATGCCTTCCAGAAGCATGCGAACTGCCATCTTGATTTTTGTTGCAGAAGCATGCAAGCTTCACTGGGGTGACTATTGGGAAGAATCTACCGAATTGAATAAGAGCTACGTTGTTGACAAAAGTTGTGTTTGAGCTGAGTTGTGACACTTTGAAATGGAATGTCCATTCCGGCAATGAATGTCGAAACAGTATGATATTATTCCACGCATTGAAATTTGACCCTATGCTATGGATAAAAAAAACTGATGTCGCAGCTTGGTCATTTTCTAAACAAGTGTGTTGGATTGCTGTTGTTTTTGACGCATCGTGTAAAAGAATGCGACGTGAAATGTACGATTCTGACTCACGAAACAGAAATATCGGCTAGGAAAACATTGGAGGCGTTCTGGATTCCCGTTCGGAATCCTCCAATAAATAACAAAAAAAAAACCAGTGTTTATCAATCATAAATGACTTCATGCCGCGCGTGCCACTCTGAGGGCTTTAAACTGCCCGTTACCCCCTATGTAGATCGAATATATTGCAATCATCGTCCAAGTGTATACATGACGATACTCATTCCCTCAACGACTTGGCAGTACAATAGTGCGGCGCCAAAGCGCGTGGACTACCCGGTAAGCTGATTTTAGCAGTGGGCGTCTTCTGCTTCCCGTGCTTGGAACAATACCGAGATTCTAGCACAGGATGAAGAGGTGCTTGGTGGACTAAACGCAGGATTTTTCCGAGCCGACCTTTCTGCAGACCGCCAAGGATGGCGAGAGGCCGAAACGTTAGGTCAAACACAATGATCTATTGGAAAACTTTGAAGGGCACAACAATCGAACACATTTGCCGTGATGTTCGCTGTGTCCGTGGTGCACTAGCGAAAAAAAACACCACTGGAAGGTCGTTGCTTGCCTTGCAAAAATACGCTCGATGGAAAACGTATTGAGATTTGTATACTAGTTCCAATAAAATAAAAGTTGTCCTTACAATCACAATTTTCGTTGTCGCGTGCTTTCATGAAGCATTTTAGCACACTAATAATATGACGTTCCAGCTTCGACGTAACCCGAGTACATCTCAATATTGACGTTTCTTCATTCATCACTATATAGTAAAACTCATCTGTGTCTGTTAGTAATCGCTTATATCTTGCGATCGAACGGACAAAAACATATGAAACCTACACCGTTCGACTCAGAATTGCGCCCTCATGTGCAGTGTCAGAAAATCATTGTCATCTACACGAAGCGCAGCATCGTCGCGCTTCGCGTAAGTGGCAATGATTTTCTGCGCACCTTTTTGATTATTTCATTCCTGTGAGAAGATTACTGACCTATTCTGAGCTTTTTCTGCCACTATCACATACTGCCTAATTTGTTTGCTCTTTGCCCTCCACCGTCAGTAAAGCATTTTGAATGTGACGAAAGCCGAACTATCCAGAGTGCTCCAGTTATCGCGGTTAGACCAACGCGGTACACTCGGATGGCAGGAAGCAAGCATAGGGAGCGTCAATCACGACTGCACCCTTCGCCTTCCTGTGTGAAGTGGGCGTCAAGGTGCAGCGCCGCAAGGGCGTCGTACATTGCGGACATTAACATCTGAATTTCCATGTATTCCTATCTTAAAATGAAGCAACAAGGTAGGGGCACACCATGTGATATTGCTACGCAACACATAATTACAAACAGGAGCTAAGTGAAAAGTGCTCCAACTCGCATCCGACGAGCCTTGCAACTGCCTTCCTCGACCATTTTCGCTGAAAACTGAAGGTACGACAGTACCAAGGCTTCGCGAAGCGGGGAAGTGCGAGACTCGCCGGAGACGAGTTTTTCTACTTCTTCTTGTATTTCTAAACGAAGATACTTGCAAAGAGCTCATCGCAAGCCGCTGAACATACTTTGCTTTCTAGAGCTACAAGTACCTTGTGCAGGGAATAAGTTTCGCCCCATCCTCTCCTACAAGCAAAATTTGTATTCATACTTTCGGTTTATTCCATCTCTAGCCATTTCTTGCCGTTATCGCTCGGAACTTCAAAGTTTGACATTTCCTCCTATATCGGTGGTGAGATCTGCTTCAGTGATGAAAACTTCCATAGGAAATGTATGCGCAGCAAATACAAATATAACAAAGCGGTCAAGGTCCATCACTGGCTCCTCCGAAAATGCACTGAAAACTTGAGCAAAAGTACTTATTCGAAAGTTTACAAAAGAGTGGAGTCATCATGATCTCACATATCTGCCGATTCACGAAATTTCCGGAAACTGCAGTATTCTTCAAAAGTCGCCCTTTATCAGAAATCCCGTAATTATGATCTGTTTTCAAAAACTCTGAGAACAGGTGCAAGAATAAAGCTCTTCTCTATCCCTGAACTTCAAATAATTGCATCCCTACTCAGAATTATCTTCAGCGAACGGAATGAAACCATTAGAATTCACTTCACTACAGCTAATAGAAAAGAAGCATGAGTATACCTGCAAGCAAAAGTACTGGCTCTAGATTGAAATCTCAGTAAGTGGGTTTTGGATAAGACCGGAAATAAGGGTCTTTGTCCTGACGTCGAGCAGAAACAACACACATTTGAGTAGGATTCGCGTACTTTCCGGGAAATTTCTCACAGAACTGGCAAATAAACTAAGAACTATACTAGAAATACGTGAGAGATTTGCCCGAAAAATACTTAAATACTCAGCAACATCTCCGACTCTTGTAGAGCCTTCACTGGTTTTCGCCCTGCTCAAACTCCTCCTTCATATCTCATATAATGCTTTTAACTATCGCTGAATGTCCTAATGACGAGCTTTGTACTTTAAATGGTAAATGTTTCCTCGGGGTATTTTAACCATTACGAGTTTGTTTGAATCGTGAATGTTATTCAAACTTTAAAAAATACCATGTTAACCATACTACACTGAAGCTCAACCTTTTCAGTTTCGAAGAGCACCCAGAATAGTACCACCCACTGGCACTACTTACAGCTAATACCAAGAGAATAAATGATAATTTTGATAGTAAAGAAGAGAGTGTAAAACCAGCATAATTCCTACCTCTTAACAAACAGAAAGATCACTAACAAAGTTCCTACTTATTATATGATTAGTATGGAGAACAGATAATTAAATCAGACATACAACAACCCAATATTAAAAGGGCAATTAAAATTCGTGTACCTCCTGAAAAATATCGCATATCTTGATGTTACTAATCCACTCAAACATGCCCATTTGCTGAGATATGCTGCAGGCCACGACCCTTCAAGTACGACCACATAAAATGAGTTACTACAGGACGAATTGGAATTATTATGAGGATTACATTACTTCTTCTGTCAATGTTTGGTTATTATGGTGCCCCGTAGGCTCCTCTTCTTAGGCTCCGCTCCTTGCTCACGTTCGCGAACACATACAAATGAGTTACTCTTCAATCAAATATACTCGGAAATCGATCCTTTCGAATGTTCGAAATTTCGAATGAAGCTCTAAGATTTCTAGATATACAGCTCTTTAGGTGCCACTTGGGCCAACAACATCATTGATGCAATTAAGATTACTACTGTCAGGTATTCCCCAGAACTATGCAGCCCCACTCGTTCCGTGTCTAAAGATACGAGCTTTTGTGAGCAACAATGCGTTCGACGACCCTGTAGGGCCAAAGGAATACTGTAGTTCGAGTGGCGAGGCAGAACAATCGTGGCTTGCAACTGAGTACGCCTTGTCTAGAAAGTGGCGGAAACAAGCAAGAAAAAAACTACCAAAATGGAAAATCCTGCCCTACCCTACATATTTTCCGAAGCAATTTTCTCTCTCTTTGATGGAAAGACCTAATAGGAAGGGCTCGAATAGAACACGGTACCCCATTCTCACAACTTTCCCGAGTTTCTTTCGTTTACTAAAATTTGATCTGCTCTCCTAATTCCTTCCATGCCACTGAAGCAAGAAACTATTTTCCAAAACATACAATGTTAAATTGGAAGTCATTGATCTCTTTGACTTCCAGAACCTGATATCAGCTAAGAGGAATCGCTGTGCCTCGAAAATAGAGAACATGGTAAATTATGATGGTTGCGTATTGCGAATTGCTTATTTTATCGATTAACTGATTGTTGGATAAAGCTATGAAAAGAGGTTGGAATCTCGGGCAGGATATTAACGCCAACCTATATCTTTGGAGTCCGCTGCGCAACTAAATGCGTCATTGGTGTTGGCATCGTTGACGGCTAAACCACTCAATAAGAACGAAAAGGACATGTAATCCTGCATAAGGTAAAGGCAGACACACCCCAACTTTTGCATTGCAAAACAATTGGAATCTGTCCCAGCCCAAAATATCCGCTAAGCTAAATTTACTCCCAAAGAATGTATACGCAAGCACAATCTTCCGCTAGACGTCTATGAACATTGAGGACTGTCAAATACTAGAGTACTGAAGATTCTTATCTTCACCATAAACCACTAGGCATTATCTACATGACTGCATATGCAGCACCAACTGTGTGTTTGTTGGTAATCGCATATATATCGCCTATATACCACGATCCAACGGACAAACACACATGAAATCCATGCCATTCGATCCAGGATTGTACCCTCCAGTGCAAAAAATTAATGTTATCTTTGCGAAACGCGACGAAGCGAATGTCAATGAATAGTAGATCACAGAAATAAGGTAGAATTGTGCCTAGTGGCTAAATTGTCAAGGTTCTCTGAGTGGCCAGTCAAGCATATTGGAGGGGGTTCAATGCGAAATTTATGCTTAGTGACGAAAACAAGGCGATTATCAGCACAAACAATCCTATTCCATCCCTACATCCAGACTCGCCTTTGGCGAGCCTCGCAGCTGCTCTGCTTCAATTGCTTTTGTTGACACCTAAGGCAGTACTGAGGCCCCGCGAGGTGGGCAAGTCCTCTGACTCCGTTCTCATCATCGTCATGAGGACGCTATTAATGGTAAACATAAAACAACTGTACTAATTATTCTAGATAACTTTTGCCTCATATTCACCTGCAGCTATTTCACGATTATTAATACAAGCTGGGTTCTTTATATTCTAACAAGGCGAGATGGTAACGACATATAAGGCATTGGACTATACGAATGCTCGTTCCCCGCGTGGTTAGTAGGCGGTCATTATTCGTATGCTCTGGACTGCTATCGGTTCATTAAATCTCCTACTTTGTTCTGCTCCTTTCATCTAATGACATATTATTTCTCCTCATATCATCTGATTAGGTGCTTTTGAAGTCTCCTTGGGAACTACTGATGAAAGGGTCGTAGACCCGGGGGCGCCAAGGAGACCACACTTCCGGTCTAGTTCAAGCCCCGAAACCGGATTAGTGTGTAAAACCTAAGAATTTTCTTCATATTCTTGAATTTACGGTATCAGTTAGCTCGTAGAAATCATAAAATCGCCATTAGATTCTATCTTATCTTTACTTTCCAACCAAGTGGACGTTGAACTCAGATGTTTAGGACTTCCTTCTATTTGTATCATGGACTCGTAGCCGTTATCCAGACTTCTCTTCGAGTCTCTGAAAATCTCGTATCCGCTTTTCCACGTTTTATTCACATGTATTGAGCCTTTTTTAGCAGGCGAAGTTCGAAATTGAGTCAGTAAACAAAGCAAACATTTCTCAGTCTTCACGCAATTAGCATTTTTAATATTCAAATGAGGCATTTGTTCAATGAGGAATTCGAATCGAAAATATTCGAAAATTAAAAATTTCGAATGCTCGAACATTCGAATGATTTCGTACGAGTAGTTTATTCGAAAGATCGAATAACCATTCGATTCGACCATAGGTATATCACTGCCTCTCTCCATGAGTAGCTCTCATTCCAACACTTATTTTTATTTATTTGTTCGTCCATTTAATACACCTGAAGGTGGTGTGCCATACATTACAAAGAATTTGTAAACATCGCTAAACACATAATAGAAATCACATGCCTTCAGACTAGTTAATCGCAGCGACAGGCTTCAGACTTGTTGAACGTTGAACAGGGCATCAACCTCTTCTTTATTAAATTTAGATCGAAACACTGAGCATCACTCATGGAGTGAAGAATCTGGATATATCATAACTCATAGCAAAATGAGTACCAAATATTGCTGATAAGAGCAGGATGTGCTTCGTATGAAAGGAAGTGTCAGATATGATTACTAGCCAGCCATGTATCTTTCAGCAATTCACTTTCAGAACATGTTAGAGCTTCGGCACGCAGGTATGCTGGCTTTCGCTGCGAAACCAATATATTGGGTGGCCAACACTACCAGAACGAAGCGCATGGGTCGTCTATGTGTTAGAAGTGGGCAACATATAAAATGGCTATTGCAAATTGTCTCAGGTCTGCAATGAATTGGAAACAGATGAGATTCATGTATGAGCATTGATATCCAGGATACTAAATCTTTAATTTGGGTTGAACTGATTGCAGATTATTTCTCGGGCACATTCAGTTAAAAAAACTCTTTCTGCTCTATCTTTGATTCTATCAAAACCAAAACTTTCGTCATGCCACCGACCACAAACTATATTGTCGTGGAACGCCCTCAAAAATCGTTGCTTTCTCACGTCCGACGGAATTCCTCGCAGTTTTTAGGAACGATTCGCCAATTATCTGAAGGCCTCCCATATTTGGCATGTATCTCTTCTCTTCCATCAGTTACCTCCACCATGAAAGGTTTCCATAGTAACCCTTATCCCTAAACCCAGTAACTTCCTTAACCGATTTTTGTCCAAATAATTCTTTTGCCTTTGGAAGCTATGGAAAATAATTTTTAAAAAATGCTTAGTATAATAAATCGACAGGGTGAAGGGGACACGCTCAAGCACCAGGGTTTTTTTTCTGGGACATAACCTGCATACAGCTTCTCCACTCTGAAACTGGCCTGAAAAATAGCCCTTGCATAGGGAGGAACGTGAGAATAGCAAATTTTTAGAAAGCGTTCGATTCTATCTGTCACCTCTGCGTGTTAGCGTAGGCGCGAATGCTTTGGAAAACGTATGCACGAATTTTTTGGAACCAAATAAAATAGGATGTACTGGCATCGCTCATATCTTGAAACCTTCAGTGATACAAACTATGCTTCATATCTAAATGAAAACTGGAAAGAATTAGGATGGTCGATGCTTACCTACCGTACCTTACTAAATATCAACTCAGTTCATATGTGAACTATTAATTTTCCAAAATGGCGAAATGGCTCGATAAACTACCATTACAGAAAAAACGTCCCCTCTCCAAGATGGACTTGCTTCAAATCCTTAGCTTATTACATGTGTTTTGACTAATGCGCTTTCTGGCAGGCTTTGTCGATAGCAATAATAACTGTCTGGTTCTATGTGGTAATATATACCCTTGAAGTTCGCATGAACTTATTCTATGCCAAGTCTAATATTCTCTCAAAATACCTAACCTGACTGCAGACGACTACGACTCTGCGCTGATCACGCACTTCCAATCTACGGCAAGTCGTTCGCTCTCCTCAATTGATAACAAAACCTTCTGTTGAGTCCTCTAATCCTTACTTTCTGGGGAACATGCAACTGTTACGTGCTCCTACCTCTCTACTCCTACTACTCTGCTCTTCATATACAGGGTGCGCGCGAATTATTGGCGCGTAGTTTTTTGAGTCCCAACCAAGTAGGACTGAGCGAATTCATGAGTCAGTTGCAGGTATCTTTGCTTGAGCCATCTCTACCGTAGACAGTAGTTGGTTCCCTAAAAGACTTTTCTGTGACTACACGGATTTCAGAAATCCTCCTGGTCAAATCGCTTGTGACACGGGGTCGGTCACAGCTCCCTTTCTTCCAAGATTTTCTGAGATAGCCTGAGGAGACTCCGACCATTCGTGTACGATAGGTCACGACTAAGTCTCAGTCACTGTGCGCTCACTGTTGAGTGGACCATTAAATGATTATCATGGTAAAAACAAGCCTTAAATCCAACAAGCTGTTTTTGCTACTTTTTGCGAAGTCAGGACTGATAATCAGCAAAGCAAATATAGTAAACCTTTTAAAACCGTGGAAGACTCCCAATTCTACTAGTGAGAAGCGGCTTTTGCAAACTTGTTCGGCCCCAGTCTACAAGGCAAAATTCGTTCAAAAGTGTTTTCACGGGTGATCTCCTTGAATGTTGGCTCGAAGGGATTGCCTATGTAACTCATGTCATTTGCATTCCTATGAGCTCTGCATTAGATAAGTTAGTGTGTAAGGTCTGTACTACTCAATAGGAAGGAACAGACTGCTTGAAATCCGCCCCCGTAGAACCTTGAAAAAATAGTCTTGCGGAATAATACCTCAGTGTCAAAACCAGTCTGAGCTGAAAGCTTCTCCAAGTCTTTACAGACCAGGAAAGAGGTCACTCGACAAACCTGCTGTTGTTCACGGTAGGTAATGCTCCGGTAAACGAACCCCCAACATGGCCTTTGAATTCGCTCAATCACCACTGATTGGGGCTTAAAAACACGCGCCAATAATTTGTGCGCACCCTGTACATCAATAGATTTTCTTCACCTGCAATAAGTTCATTAAAAGCACACCTGTTCATGGTTTGAGTTCGGGTGCACCAAGCTGGTTAGCTCAATAATAAGACTCAGACGTAAATATATTGTAGACTGAAACGAACTCGACCTTTTCGCTCATGCCACCCTTTTCTACTCAAAATATTGGTTACTAGACGGTGTACCCGACTTCGCTCGGGTGTTCAATTTCTCCTGGCCATTTAAAGCTGATGACAACATTTGTTGAACCAAAAATCCTTTCAAAATGTTCATCATTTGGTGATCAGCTCAAGTGACCCTCCTTCACCCTGCCCCCCTTCCTTCAAAAAAAAATGGGGTGAAGTTGCTTGACTGGTAAATAAATTCTTATGAAGTGCTTGCCTCATCCACGTTCAGCGTTTCGGAAAATCCCAGAAGGCACGTTTTCACCGACCCGTGTGCAATAATGTTGAAAAATCATTGTAACAGATGAATCGATATTCCGGCCAAAACGGTTATCATATCAGTGTTCAGCGCACTGTGATACCCCGGTTGACATGTCTTTACCGCTCAGTGGGCAAGAATAGCGAAAAATCAATAAAATCAATGAGTCGATATTTTGACATAAATTGTTGCCATATCTGTGCTCAGCGTATTGAGGTGCCCCAGTAGGCATGTTCTCGCTAGTCCCTGGTCAAGAAGAGCGAAAAATCAATAAAATCGATATAATCGATTAGCCATTGGATAATCCCAGGTGCAAAGTAGCCTATGACCTCCGCCAGCCCCCGAAGAACCTACATACAAAATTTGGTCCCGATCGGTTCATCCTCCGCAATTTCTATTCCGAACATACAAACATACAAACAAACAAACACACACACAAACTTTCGCTTTTATATATACAGACAGACTTATAAAGCTTTCGTAAAGTCGTTCCAATGATATGATTCCACCTCGAAACTGTCCTTCTACTTACTTTTTTTCGTTTCTTTTTTTTTGTGATACCGTTCGTCTGCTCTCTTTTGTCACTAGACGCCTCAGCTTGGCTTGTGCACCTTGGATGCCTTAAAGAGTAAGATTCATTCGAAGAATAACCTATGCACTGACTGCCTCTTGCTGCGACGGTAACCTTTCTTTAATCACTCACTGATTGAAAACAAATGATATTTTGAAGAGTAGAATAGCATTGCTAATGCACAGCATTTTTTTCTTCAACTAAATGCTACACTCTGCCCACATTTTCTCTCATCATGTGCAGCTTGTGCTCGCTCAAATTGAGCGCTGGGTAAATTGGGTTGGTCATAAAGTCCTGCAACACCGGGGACACATTTTTGATATTCATTTTCCTTCATTCGTGTGGAACTTAAATTTATGACACAATCTCCATAATTACAAATGACTAGTTCCATTTAAAAGTTCGTTTCTAGATGAAACAACCTTTCTGGTGAACCACACGCCTCTGCCAACCATCATCCTCAATAGCACTTACATATTTTTACATTCACTCTCATCCAACACTCCTTCCAAGCCGAATGCCTCTAATTTCAGGTTGTTCACCTGAGCAATAGCACCATTCCGAACATTGTCTCCACCCACGAAAAGAACCCATCACAATGCCTTCTTGCGTGCCGAAGGAACAAGGCCGGCTCACTGCTCTCTACATACTACAGGGAATCTATGGCAGTCTCTCCATTGTTCTCTATGTGATGAATATCTACGCTTTGTTAGGTTGCCGGAATCCTCTCGACAAGACATTCAGCAAATTGTATGCGGTCACAGCTGTCCTAGTGAGTATAATTCCTTTCCTGCTTCAAATCGACAATTCATGGGATCTTTTATCGCTGGACAGAAAATACAAATGGGCTTTCCCATCCACTGTTTTCATACAAAGGAAAGGCTGTGTATTATAGTTATAGTCGAATATTCGTATTCGAATAAATATTCGGAAAATCCAATTATTCAAATATTCGAACAGTCGAATATTCGAGAAGATCGTCGTATTCGAATATATTCGAATTCGAATATTCGACAGATGGCACTATTCGAATATATTCGAATACTCGAAGCTTCTATCCGTTATTCCAACACAGTTTGGACTTAAAAGGAGAAAATACGTTTTCTGCTACAGGCATTTGAGAATGGCCCCGAAAAAAGTGGAAGTACGTTGTATACATGCGTTCGAGCAGTGCGATACCGAGTGCGTGGTGAATGGCCTGTACTTATCTGCCAAACTCCACAACAAAAGTTTAAACATTCCGATCCGCATTGCCTGGTTCGCGGAAGAATACACATATCCGTGTTCGTGACTATGGGTTCTTCGCTAAAAAATTGCTGCACGCTGGTTAGGGAAGGGGAGGATTATTACAAACTCCATATTGTTTTCGCACCATAATCTCATTTCCGTCGGTTCACGATGTAAGATGTACCTATAATTGTACCAAAGGATGTTCATTCATAATGGAATTCAGCTGAAGCAGAGAATGGATTGTAGACTGAGCATCCTCGTGAATTCACGTGGAAAGGCACGAATGATTCCAGAAAGCTACGGCGCATCTCGTTACCGCTCGCTCGTTAGCTTTACCTCGGAAATATGCTGTAGCTTCATGTAATACCTCATGTTTCTCATGTCTGAGAGGTCTTACTGCTTCTGCGGCTGTCTTTTTTGTTTGCGTTGTTCATTGCGATAGCTCGATTCACTTGAAGTTCTAAGAAAGGATGAAGAAGTAGCAAACAATTAGTTTGCCCTAAATGTGGTCGCATTTGGTACCTATGTGGGTATTTTATTGGCATAAAAACCAGTCCAAAAAAGTTTTTTCATTTGTATTTCCCGCAACTTCGCGAAATTATAACTTTCGTGAACCACATTACAAATATAATTACCTAAGACCAGTCAGTCACGAACGAATCGCTCATTCATGCTCGTTTACCAATGGGACAGTTCAGAAGCGAGAAACCGCAGATTGTCATCTTTGGATGTCAAATGTTCAAACCATTTTTTTAAACAAAGTGTCTCTGGTAGATGATGCCCAAACGATGTCCAACGATTCGGTGATAGTTGGATCATGTGCTCACACTAGAAGGTGAAATCTGACCAGCCACTATGGTGAGGTAGTCAAGTATTTGAACGCCTCGAGAACTTTTATCCGCCACAGTATATGACTTTTTGGGACAATCCAGAATAGTTGGAATCCTTGATTATGCAGCTATTAAGAAGCACCTCGGAGTAGTTAAAACGGCAAAACATTTAGGAACAGCAAAGGAAATACTTGAAAAGATGTCTATCTATGGTTCTCCGAGAGAATCCTAAGTTGTATCAGACTTTAGCAGTGGGATCGGTAGGCATCGCAGGTATTTCAAAACAAGTTGCCCACAATGCTACAGCAAAATCAGTCAAAATGGAGAAAAATGGTATTGTGTTGCCTCTGCATTTCTAAATTTTCATTAGTCCTAACATCTGCGAGCACTCTCCCACTCGCAGAATAGAAATGCCTGGTTTCCGCAATAGGTTTCTTACCACGGAAGGGAATTTATATATGAAAAAAATTAAAATTCTTAAGAATCAAACCAGGACATTTACGCCGAATTAACATTTCATTAGTAAAATCTATTCGACTATTCGAAAATTCGAATAATCGAATATTCGAAGGCCATAATTTTCGAATATTCGAATTCGAATACTTTTAAAATTCCAAATTCGAGTGTTATTCATTCGTTCGAATGGTTCCGAGAGCTTCGAATATTCGGTATTCGAATATTCGAGGCCAGTTCTCAAATGTGTTAACTATAGTGTGTATCATTGTGAGGGGAAGCGGGGTGTGACCAGGCTACCTTGATTGGTGCGTTGACGTTGAATGTTCCAATCACAGTGGCTTGGTCACGCCCTATTTCCCTCACACCCTAAAGGGAACAATTAATTTTCGAATTTTGTATTTTTCCATACTCTAAGTTGACAGTATTGGGAATCAAAAATAAATTTACAATGTTAGAAACCAAGAACAAAATTTCACGAAAACCCGTTGTTGGAAATCAAAACCCATTTCGTCCCGGAAATAAATACAGTCACATGTGAATAGTTCAACCGCAGCTCCAACAAGTAATTATTGAAAGAAGGATCGGAGAAATATTTTCGATGAGATCACAACAAAACCTAGCCAACTGAAAAATCTTCTTTCTCGAGCAGTTAATCTGCGCCAGGTAATGGAACTTTCACTAGAATGATTAGAAAATGTAATAGAGCAGCTGGAGATCAAAGGGACGGTGAATTATCATCTGTCCAACAGCATCAACACAGCAGAAACCATCGTGAATTGCACCCAAATAAACCGACTCATTCAGTGTACTATCTACTTTCTGGACCATTTCCTATTTCAACGATTTATCGACTTGGGTTATTGGTGTGAAGAAATATTGGAAGTATTTTCAACACCAACTTATGTACTAAATCCTTATAAAACAATCGCTTCGTATTGTCCTATAGCAATACTTGTTCTCCATTTTTCTATATCATTCAACCGCTTAACCATGATCATGGCGCCAATCACGGCAGGAAAGGTGAGTTGCGCTAAAAACTAACTGACTTGTACTCACTGGACAATCTCACTGGATAATCACACGATAGGATGAAAAAGCTCTAGTGTATGCTTTCGTTAAAGTGATCGCACATGAACTTGAATTCAGATGAATTTCTAATGCATGACAATTTTGAGAATATGTTCTATAAGTATAAACAACATATAAGTTTAATTAGCAAATATATGCATATGTTCTGCTAGTTCGGGGATGGCCGATGAAGTGACTACATATGTCTGCAATAACGACCCCATTAGTTCCATCGAAGGGAGGACGCCGAATGATAAGTCTAGAAAGGGATTCCACTAAATGGCAGTAGGGAAACATTAAAATGGAAGGAATCACACTATGTACATATCAAAAAGGTGTAAAAATTAGATCAGCTGGCCAACACCGCGATGAGGTCGTAACTGCGGTCAAAATCACTCCGTCGGCTCTCTCTGAGCTACAAGGAACTCCGAACAGCAATGTGCAAGGGGCAGGACCGCGGCGCGGCTCTCCTGGGCACAGATACAGAGGCCCTGCATCTGGCTTTGGTTTTCTGCTTCTGCGAGCAGCAGAAAACCCTATTGCCACGCCCCATTTATACATGGCCGTTACCAGACAGTGCAGTCGACCTCAATAGAAGTGCGTTTTCCGCGGGCCTGGAAAACATGCTGCACAATGGCAAAACAGGGTTTCCTTGATGGTTTTTCATCCTATTTGATGTCAACTATCAATAAAACTAACTAACAACCAAGTAAACCCTATGGTTTGCTATCATAGTGGGAGCAGCACGGTCGCACGTTGTGTTCCCAGAGTCCACGAGAAAACGCACCTCCATCGACGCTCACTATACCTACGCAGCTTGAATGAAATACAAAAATCCTTCCAATTCCAGAAGTGGGCAAAACATTTCGTTCCCATAATCACAACCATTCTACTAGTTCCTCTGGTATTCATGTGGTTTCTTGTTCCTTGCAAGAGCTACATCGTTGTGCAGAAAGGAGGGGGTCTCACAATTGAGTACGAGAAAGTGTTCCCGGTAAGAATTCAACATTAGCATTATTCTATAAGAATCAACGATTTTGATATATTATTGCTCGTCAGATCATGATAAAGCATTTCCTTACAGTCGTTCAGCGCTTCAGCTAACTCCTCAATCGCAGCTGTAATGTTTGGCTGTGCAACATTTCTCTGCAACGTATTTATTCTCATCAAGCTCCTTCAACACAGCATAAAGCGACTAGAGAGAGCAGAGAAAACATTGCTCGCTTTTGAGGCTTTGCTTATGGTCACCACTATGATGTACGCAATAACACAGGTAAGCAGCACTATTACACCACTTCTGCAACGTGCATCGACTCATAATTGACAGAGTTATAATGAAGTGTCAAAGCGAAAGCATCTCTCACTCTCTGCTGCCTCTTTCCTCCTCACGCTTGTTCAGATTTCTCATTGCTCCGAGCAAAAAAATTACAACGAACACCCCCTAAAGGCCCAAATGCATCTTTTGAAGTGCAGCCACCCTACGCATGAGGAGTAGCATTCTCTGTCTCCGTCTCCAGCAACATCGATCCTGGCAATTACGGATTTTAGAATGTGCATCGCTCGCATTGCTGCTGCTTGAGTCGTCGATAATACGTATCAGCGTTGATGTTGCCCAAGTAACAGCGATGTGAGGTGCTTCATTCCACATAGAGCTTATATGCAGCAATAAGTCTCAAACTCTAACGCGAAACACATCATCAATTACGGGTGTGCATCATCGTGAGAGGAAATAGAGCGCCACCGGGCTACCGTGATCGCATTGATTGAATGCTTTAAAGGCAGCACTCACGGAAATTTTTGGGTTGAAGATTTCGCTGTATATTGGGGTTTTTAGAGACGATGAACTCATTGACAACGATGAAGTTGCGTGAAACACCCGAAAAACACAGAAAATGATTGCAGTATTTCATGTGTGTCCACAGCGTGGACGAGTATTCCGTGGTGGGTCCCACCACGGAACCCTGCAAATGGTACGAATTTCATAAACACGCCCCCGCTGAACCATATGCGCACACCCTGTCAACGGCGTTAGGTGGCGCGACGAAACCCTAATGTCCAGAGCAGCAGATGTGTCCACGGCAGTATCTTCGCAAGTAGGCGGCCATTCAAGGTGTTCAACTTACTGTTGCGATTGTCCAGCGGCCCGCTATATGGTAAGCGACCCATTTCAGAAGTGAAAATTTCCGTGAGTGCTGCCTTTAATCAAAGCGGCTTGGTAACTACCCATTTCCCTTACGATGGTATACAGTCACCAATTATATCTTTGTACATGCAATAGAGGTCGATGTACAGTAAACGTCGATAGTGTTGACCCATCCGCGGCCTCGAGATGGACGCCGCGCATCTGCGCCGCGCGCGCCGGTATCGGTGTCTTCTGCTGCTGTTACCTCTAGCAGCTTTTCCGTCCGATTTTAAGGATTTCCGACCAAATCGGGAGGAAAAGCGCCCAGGAATAGCATCACGGCGGCAGATGACATCAATCTCGGCGCACGCGGTGCGGTTGCGCTGCGTCCATCTCAAGGCCACCGCAATCGACGTCCGCTGCAAATGTTCCGCGGACTAGCGAAATGTGCGGCACGGCTGCCAGGCTCATGCCAGATTCGCCATCGATCATAACAGTCAGAGTTTTCTTGATAGTTTTTCACCCTGTTTAATGTCAGCTATCAAGAAAAGAATCAAGAAAATCCTATAATCAGGTGACAATTCCAGCCCGCTCCCTTCCCGTATCCGCGAAACTTCCGTCGACGCTCACTGTGTGTAAGTAAAATAAAAGAAAAACAGTATTAGTAAAATTCTTAGGAATATCCGCCAAAATTATGAAATATTCTTTACGTGTTTTATTTCGTTAAAGAGAAAAACTACAGCGTCGCAGTACTACATGTCAAATAAAAAAGTTGGAGAGTGTTTGCTGTGTCACCTCATAGATCCATGCAACATTCGAATTCTTAGATATGACCTAGGACTTGCGTGACTGAATCGATATTTTTTGTGCTAAAGACCCATCGATTGCCCTCTTCTTCATATTTGCAATCAAAAACCGTCTCTGTGACCGCGTCATGGCACACCCTTGACGCAACAAAGCTAGCACATTTTTCTCATAAGCCGCCATTTCTGATAACGGTGCAGCGGCGTTATGAAATGTATAGTGCACCCAAGTCCATCAGATCTATTTTAGCAACACCTCAAAACTAAACCAACAGGGCACGTGAGACTGTAATACACAAGTTTTTTTAAACCATATGTCCAAGGGACAGACTTTATAAGTATGAGCTGCTGTTTAATTCTGTGGGAGGGAGAAAGATTTCTGGGTGTTGGGAGAGATAAATGGATGGGTGTATTTTTCTGAAAGTTCTGCCTGAGGTCAGAGAAAGAAGTTGATCCACAGGGTAGGAGAGATGCGAGGAGCGGGTGTATAATTTCTTCCCTAGGCCTTGTGCAAAAGGAAAGGAGAGGGTGCGTTAGATACATGGGAGCGGAAGGAAGTTATCCTCCGTTCGTTTGGCTAAGCTCAAAGAAGGGAAGAGAACCACGAGGTGTATGAGTAGTTGAGACGTGGAGGTAGGAGTATAACTTTTTCAAGCCTTTGTCCAGGCTCAGGGAGAAAGAGGGGTACGAGATGGGTGGGCTACATGGGCTGCACACATGGCGGACTCTTTCTTCAAGCCTTTGCTTATGTTCGATTATACTGCTGTTCCCCGAACCTTTAAATATGCTTAAGAAAGGAAAGAAATTGAGAAGCGAGGAGATCAACTGTTACGATGAGGTAAATGGGGATGGTGTACAAATTTTCACTGAGATTTTACCTAAGCTCAGGGAAGGAAGGAGGTTCACGGCGTTATGAGATACGTTGATGGGGTGTGTGCGCAAGTTATTGGCTAGGCTTTTCTGTATGCTTCTGTAAAAAAAAACGGGGGGGGGTGATTCACGGAGTTGATGAGATACATGCGGGGATGTATGTTAGTCTAGGCTTTTGCCGAAGCTTAGTGATCACTTTGATCACCTTGACTCCCGTTGATCTTCGGGTATACCGAGCGGGCGCCAGCAATCCTTCCATTTGTCCCTCTCGCGAGCCAGAGTTGTCCAGTGGATTCTGTCCGTTCGAGGGACACGGAGAGCATCGTATCTATCCTTGAAGGACTTCGTGAAGAAGTCTGACCATCGGGTCGGTGGTCTTCCTGTCGTGCGCTTAACATCCCGTGGAGTCCAGTCGCTGACGGCTCTTGTCCAACGGTTGTCGTTAAAACGCATCACGTGTCCGGCCCACCTAATCTTACTCAACTTGGCGTAAGCGGCAGCGTCCCTGATCTTCGATTGTTGACGAAGGGTGGAGCTCCGTATCCCAGCCCTCACTTGCGTGAGGCGGGTTATTCCTAGCATCACCCTCTCGATGGAGCGTTCGACGACGCTGACCGCATTCTCATCCTGCTTGCGCAACGCCCAGGTTTCTGAGGCGTAGGTCAAAGCAGGGAGAACGGTTGTGTTGAAGAGGTGGACACGGAGCCTGGTGTTCTTCGTCTTCTTCACTACGTCCTCGATGCTCTTGTAGGCTCCCCAAGCCGCTCGTTTCCTCCTGCCCAGCTCTGGAGCGAGGTCGTTCATCATGTTGACTTCCCGACCTAGGTATACGTAGCTGGAGCATTCGGATATGGTCGTTCCGTTGAGCGAGAATGGGGCATCCGGGACCCATCCGTTCTTCATGAACATCGTCTTCGTCAGATTCAGCTGGAGACCAACCTTTCCACACGCGTCCTCGAAGTCGGCCAGCATCTGTTCCGCTTCGCTGATGGTTGGTGTTATAAGAACGATGTCGTCAGCGAAGCGAAGATGACTAAGTCGCCGGCCATCAACTTGCACTCCCATGCTATCCCATTCCAGTTTCCGCATGACGTCTTCAAGAGTGGCGCTGAATAGTTTTGGCGACACGGTATCGCCTTGCCGAACCCCTCTCTTGACGTCGATGATGATGTCGTCGTAGAATGGAGAAATCCTGGTCGTGAAGTTGCTGTAGAGCTCACGAAATACCTTGATGTATTGAGTAGGTATGCCCTGGTTGCCCAGGGCTTCCAACACCGCTTCCGTCTCAACAGAGTCGAAGGCTTTCTTCAAATCGATGAACGTGAGACAGAGGGGCATCTTATACTCTCGCGATACTTCGATGAGTCTAGTGACGGTGTGTATGTGGTCGATCGTACTGAATCCTTTTCGAAACCCTGCTTGCTCGCACGGCTGTCCCTCGTCTAGCGTCCTTTCGATCCTATTGAGGATCACTCGCGTGAAAAGCTTGTAGACGACGGACAGTAGGCAGATGGGGCGATAATTGCCAATATCCTGCGGGTCTCCCTTCTTGTACAGCAACACGGTCCTGCTGGTCTTCCACTGGTTAGGTACCTTGCACTCCGACAGGTACCGCGTGAAAAGCCTAGCCAAGGTGGTAATGAGAATTGGCGGTAGGTTCTTCAGATGTTCCGGTCGAATCCTGTCGGGGCCCGGTGCTGTACGATTCTTCACCGACTTGATGGCATGTCGGATTTCGGAAGGGAGAACCGATGGGACAACATACCCGTCCTCCCTAAGGTGACATTGAGGGAGGTGGACGTGGCTATCGAAGAGATCCGAGTAGAAGTCGTAGATGACCTTCTCCATTGCCCGTCTTGATGAAGAAATTGTTCCGTCCGGGCGCCGGAGGGCGGACATCTTGGTCTTGCGATTGGCGAAGTCTCGGCGGGCGCAGCGAATGCTTTTCCCTGCCTCTGCGGCTTCAGCCAACACTGCTGCTCGTCTCTCCTTGAGGTCTTCTTTTATCGCTTCTCTGCACCGTTTTGCGAGCTCGGACGTTAGCTGGTAGTTGCCTGCGGCTCTCGCGGCTCCACGCTGGCGTATGAGCTCGAGGGTCTCGTAAGACAATCGTCTCTTGGTGACTCTCAAACCCTCAGCACTCTTCGCGCTGTCGCGGAGATGCTGTACAAGCCGATCGTACTCTTCGTCGATGTTGTCGACAACCGCATCTTCCCAAAAGCCGGCTAGCGTAGTGAAAAGATCCCAATTGATGACGGGTTTGGGACTCCTTCTCTTAAACTTCACGGCTTTCTCTCCTTTGCGTGAAAAGAAGAATCTTGCACGAAGGAGGCGATGGTCGGATCCGGTGTAGAACTTTGGTACAACACCGACGTCGGTCAGGCAGAACCTTCGATTGACGATGATGTGGTCAATTTCATTATGGTACTCTCCACCGGGTGACTCCCACGTCCAGCGTAGGGAGGTTGGCTTCTGAAATTGAGAGTTACCATGGATGGTCTTCGTCGTCATGATGAACTCAGACAGCCTCTCTCCCTGTTCGTTCCACTGCAGGCCGTGGGTACCGATGTGAAGTTCCTCAGGCGTTCTCCTAGGACCAATCTTGGCGTTGAAATCGCCAACGATGATCTTGTAGAATGTGTGGTCTTCCCTGTAGAACTTCTCCAAGTCCATATAGAAGGCCTCAATATCCTCTTCGTCGTAGCTGGATGTTGGAGCGTAGGCGACGAAGATTGTCAAGGTCGGTATTGATCCACATCTTCTCAACCGCAAACGTAAGCTTAGTGAAGGGAAGTGATTTACGGAGTTGGTGAGACATAATGAGATAATGGGTGGGTGCGCAAGTTATCGGCTAGATTTTGCCCAAGCTTGGGAAAGGGAGGTGATCCACGGGGTTGGTCAGATACATGGGGTGGGTGCGCAAGTTTTTGGCTAGGCTTTTACCTAAGCTTAGGAAAGGGGATCCGCGGGGTTGGTGAGATAAATGGGGCAGATGCGCAAGTTATTGTCAAGGCTTTTGCATAAGCTTAGGAAAGGGAGGTGATCCATAGGGTTGGTGAGCTACATGGGTGAGTGCGCAATTTGTTGGCTAGGTTTCGCGTATGCCTAGGGAAGGGAGGTGATCCATGGGGTTGATGGCATGCATTGGGTGGGTGCCCACCTTTTTTTAACACATTAACGACAATCGACGTCTTCTTCCACTGCAGTAGTAATATTATAGATCTTAGGTTAACAATTAAGTAGTAATGACGGCAATGATGATAATATCTGGTATAACAATGCGTTGTTATAATTTATTAGTATTATCGTTTTTATCGGGACCAGGAAACGACAACAACACCAATAATATCGACAATTTTTAAATAAATTCCAGGAACTGTTTCATTCATTAAAAACATAGAAATATAACACAATTCAGCATATACTCCACAATGACCATAAAATTTACCCTTTATGTGCATTTCTAGAACAATCATTTGTTGATTCTTCATCATAGGTGATACTGCATGCCTACCGTAATCCGCGAAATTCGTTACACAGTACAAAAAGGTGGTCACAATCAAATTCTGCAGGTGAAATAACCCACCTATTCAAAATTTTGAGAGATTCTGATCTCGAGTCCACCATTTTTGACGTGTAACCCATCGTTGGGTCCCTTACTCGGTCCCTGGTGGCCGCCAAGGTAGGACCCACTCGCGGTTCCCATCGTGGGCAGGGGCCTACCTCGTTTCGTATGTTGGAGGTACGAAGATATCCTAAACCGCCATGTGGATCCCATAGATGTATATTGACAGGCACAATAGCGACAAAAGCCCCGTTTTGAAAGGGTTGAAATGGCTACATCTTGGTGACGGGAGGCGAGTCGCAAGATGTGCCGGCTACCCGCCACGGTTGCGGCGTTGGCCAACGAGTAATAGCATGTTCACTCGATAAGATCAACGGCTTCACACGTCAATTCGTCTTAGCAAACTGTTACGAAACCTTTCCGGAAGACGGTTTAAAGACCATTTTGCGATAATTTATGTATGTCGCTGAAATCAGCGCGTTGATGAGATGCAGAATCTGCTATTAGTTCAACCACGAGGATGAGTCCCCCCCTTTTAACTCTTGCCTAAGCTTAGAGAAGGAGAACTATGGGGGTTACGAGATAGATGTGGCGGACAAGAACAGTTTCTCCGAGACATGGGGCGAGTGTACAACATTTTCTCTGAGCTTTTGCATGAGAAAAGGGATCCTTGGGAAGGTGAAATAAATGGTGCAAGGGTGCAACTTTTTTCTCTGAGTTATGCAAGCCGCGGCACGACATACAACGGGAACTTCTGAACGATTGTCAAAATCAACGGGCTTTTCTTCGCTAAAGAAGAAACAAAGGAGTAGGACGACGTAATGGTCATAGAGCGACAAGTCAGGCATAAAGGCGCTGGTCCTATAGCGTTCCCGGACTATATTCCTTCCCACCAACCTCCCGCCCGCCACGTTCCTCTATACCAAAATTGCGAAACAATTAGAAAATTGTATGAAAACCAAAGTAGCCTATTCTTGGGCTATGTATATGCACAACAGTTATATTGTTAGATGAGGACGTTCTCACCCACCAATCGCAGAACACCAAGAAATCAATAATCGCCGGAAAAAAATCGATAGATGCGCCAGACCGAGTCATGCCCAACGTTACAGAACTTGCCAGATCGGACAGGATGGTGTGCTGTCAACGCACCGGTTGACATGGTCTCAACCGGTGCGTTCAGCTTTCGATGTCGTCCAAATTCAAAGACCCGTTAGAATTCGAGTGGTCAAACCTCGTTCCCCGTTCTGACCCCGTGGTAATGTCCTTCAAGGTACCCCGTTCAAATCTGAAGGCCCCATCAAAATCAGAAATGTCCACCTTGCCCGTTCCCCGTGTTACCCCCCCCCCGCTGTACGCGAAATATGCGGCATCGATCGATCATGCCTGCCATGATCCTCCATATTCGACAGGAGGAAATTCCTTTTGCAGCAGCAAAACCCATGAACCCGGCGTGGATGAGGCATATTGAAGGGATGGTATCGTGTATCACATTGAGTCCTGAGAGGACCGAGAACGACCCTTTCGACCCCTTATCAGGTTTTATATGATGATGATGATCATTCAAGACCTTTTACACAGAATCACACAAAAAACAAGTCCTGCCTTCTGTGGTATAAACACTCGCCATTGTGATAACTCAGCTACATTTCAGGCACTCCTGTACACGTCAAAGCACCTGTTCCAAGATCCATCTATGCAAAAAGCGGTGGACAGTGTCCGACCCTTCATAATTGATATTTTCATATTACCCAGTGCATGGACGCTTCCACTACTCAGTCGCTCTGTTCGAAATTTCTATTCGACGACTGCGAAGCGAATAATTTCAACGAGCACCCAAAAATGTACTAGTATTGGTGTGTCACAAACTACAAAACTTACTCATATGTATCCCGTGTAGTAGAATGTGTTATAGGAATTGACTTCTTGAATATGTTCACCCTCTGTGCCAGTTTATACTCGAAGCACGGCCAGGGAAGAGCACAGCGGTCATGCCTCCGTGTTTGTTCCAGAGCGAAATTCCCACCATTCATCAACCATGATCGCAATAACTTTTAGAGAAAATTCGTTCATCATGGTTTCTCGCATGATCTCATTCGCAGGATTTTTTTAAATTTCATGCAGCATGTATGAACTGGCCCATGCTACAAGGAACTGACGGGCGGATTTCAATGCGGACATGGATTAAATAAAGATTGCTTGCTCCTGGATTGTTCTTGCAAATTTGAATTTTCATCGCATATTGTCCATATGGACATTATATCAAAGAGTTATCGCTGAGCTGCGACTGCTTTTTCAGGTGAGCAGCCTCACTTTGCAAATTTTTGCAGCTACAGCTGCTAATCTCTTTCAGTGAGCCTGATGCGTTTGCTTGATGGCAATGAGAAATTGATACTGAGAAGGCATAATATTAGGTTGGTGCATAATTAATGCGGCCTTCTTCGCGACACCTTTTCTAGTTGAATACTAAAGCTTTTTTCAACGGTTTTTTATATGAATAATCCTCTTCTTTTACTCAGTAACGATGCTATCGGAAATCGTGTCCACATTCACCATCTCATGTTCTACTACTTCGGGTGAGCTTAGATTGCAGCACAGTCATTCCGCGATCTCAACGAAATTTTCGCTCAAGAAAAATCAGCAAAGCCAAGTCGAAAAATGTTTAAGTGGTTCACGTAGGAAAGACACAACAGTACAGATAGAGAATGAAGAGCTCTACGATCAAATCTGGACGATCAGGAACTTTGGGAGCCGTGGAAAGGAGGGGGTTCGATAGACAAGAATCCTCAGAAACGAAGCCTGCTCGCTCTCTTGCAGAAAATCGGTGAAAATTCAATATTGTATCCGTGTGAGAGTTCGTGCGAACCCATATGGCCAATCTTCATGCTTTTCTGAGCGTGTTGAAAGGAAGAACCATGGTCGTATGGTCCATATTGAAGAGTTCGGACAGCATTCTCGTTGTCAAGTCTTCGTCCTCTTCCAGGCTGCACAAAATTCCTGGTGCTTGCAAGTTGATGGCCAACCACTTCTTTCTTTATCTGTGAAGCTCGTACCTTATAAAGATGAACAATCGTTCAACTTAGCCTTGCTTATTGGTTCAACTTTGAAAAGGTCGCTGAGATCGCGGAATGACTGTGCTGCATTCCAAATTTTCCCGAAGTGATAGAGATTGAGATGGTGAATGTGGATACGATTTCCGATAGCACCATTCCTGAGTAAAAAAAGAGAATTATTTACATTGAAAACCGTCTCATTTACATTTACATTAAAAGCTTTAATATTCAACTGGAAGAGAGTCGCGAAGAAAGCCGCATTAATTATGCACCAACCTAATAGTAACCTAAGATGCATCAGTAATTATAATGAAACCGAAGGAGACAGAGTGACCCGACAACAGCCACGATATTGCTGACGCGAAGGCTAGCCATGTCAGGAGTAAGGTTTCTGCTAAACTCCTCGAGTCCGCGCTTTTTGACACTGTCATCGCTGTTGCCTTCCCACCATCGATACGTATAGTCCGTTCCAAAAACGATTATGACTGAGTATTTGTGCCTATGGTCCGTATTTCTCCTCCGCCTCCCCGAATACAGCACTATTTCGCGCGTTCTCTCTTTCTCTAATATCTTCACCAAATATGCTCCCCATTGGAACACACTATATCAAAACCAATGTCGCCGAAGCCTCAGCGACGGACGGAGTTATCCTATTCGGCGAGTGTAGATAGCAGCATCCTAACATCAGTTAGTCCGAAGTGAAGTCTCTCAAATAAGAAGTGGAAGGAATCTCAGCAAAGAAATGTTCTAGATTAAAACACCTACGAGCTTAGGTTTAAACCGTGACAAATCTTACAGTTACGAAGAGGATGCCATAGCAACTCATGTTTTGAGGAGTCATTCGCGAGAAAGAGATAGCTCATAGAAAAATCCAGCTGTGGAGACCCACACAATGCCGCACACTTCACAGCGACGTGGCCCTCCATAGTCCGTTTCAGAAACTATGATAGTTGAGTATTTGTGTATACAATCTGCACTCCTCGCCTGTCTCTCTGAATACGACATTGCATGTCTTTCTCTAATATCTTCACGACTTCGTTCCCGGTGAGACACACTATTACTGCCTGTCGCACTCAATGCTCAATATTAGCCCTCTCGCTCTGTCCCCAAAATTAGACGCACCGCTACTGAGTGTATTTTGTCGTGGTACGCTCGTCAGCTGGAGTTCCCTGTGAGTGATGTCATTCCTGCACTTTCCACACCCAAAATATGCTCAGCCTCTTGACTTGCAATGATAAGAAAAACTAATTCAAAAAAGTGAACAGATTATCAGAAGTACACCAGCACATGCAATATGTATACCCAGCAAAGCCTTACAAGTAAGGTATGGCAGTTTCGAAAACGACTTTCCAGTTTGAACATCGGATGTCTACCAGTAGTAAGCAAACAACGCAACCACAAGCAGTTCATCACCCACCTTGGCCTCATCAGCTACTTTAATCGTGTGACTTCCGGTTTTGTTGCGGACATCCCAAACGCGCACTGTTCCATCAGTCGAAGCGCTTAAAAGCTGTTCGCGCGAAGCTGATGCAAGCTCACAGACAGCCGCCGAATGACCAGCAAAAAGTCGAAGTGGCTAAAAACCTCCTTATTTGACTGGAATCAAATCAAACTGGCATAAAAACCCATACCTTATTGGGGACGTTGACGTCATACTCCCTCACAGCGTTATCTGCCGCACCACCCACATAGAGACGTTCTGTCTCAGCACAGTATAACAATCCATTGACTTCATGGGGACCAGCAACTGAAGGTTGAGTTCCTGGAAGGCAATGGTCTGAGCAGGCTATACCCTATGGAGAGCAATAAGACCCTAATTCTCACCATCGAAAACTCCAAAATTAAACACAGTTTTCGGCGCAGCATCGCTTCTTTTTATGAGTTCGGCCCAGTCGTAAGCGAACACTCGTCCTGTTGCGTCACCACAAACCTGAAGCAATGTAATCACAATAATTTTAGAGAACTCTAAAAGTCGTTACCCTCAATGCAATTAGCTAAGGATTTATATGAGAGGGTTCGAGAACATTAAAATGGAAATGTGAGATACCTTGTGAAGTGTGGTGCTAGAGAACTGCAAAACTTTTACTAGCTAATTCTTAATTGATTTGAAATAAAGTGGTTGCAGAAACAGGAGAGGAAAAAGAAAAAAAGAAAAGGTTAGAGAAAAAGTAGAGGGTAAAAGAAAGACTCATAGGAAAGTTCAAGAACGCATACTAGAGGTTACAAAAAGAGGACAGTAGAACCAACCAACAACTGATCCACGGTTTTCATTGCAAACACAGGCTGCTGAAGCTGGATGCAGTGGGACAGCCTACGACTTTCATCGGAAGCGCTCGATGATAGACAGTCGGACAACTTGAATAGAGACACCCGACAGAGGTTATCACTGGCTGCTAACCATGTCTCTGAAACACTTTTTCTGAAACATCCAGAAACAAACACCATTATCTGTCTTTTCATTTACGCTATAAAGAACTCGTACTACAAGCACCATGCCAAGATTCGTTGGAAGTGGAACTTGTGCAGACCTTTTCAACGCCGTGACACCCAGCGAATCCCCTCATAATAGAACAAAAATGTAAGCTCACCATCGGGAGAAGCAGCAAGTCGATAAATTTTCATGTAATGTCGTAGTCTTGCCGTACTAGGTTTCAGTTTCCGAGTTGTCGACACCATTATATTTGCTGTGAAGAAAGACCTGCTATTCGATTGGGAGATTGAACAAAAACATTAAAAATGTTTACAAATGATATGGAGTGTAGACCACAGCTTCACACACCTATGCTAATTATGGTAGAAGTTTATTTCGAAGAACAAGAACAAATCACAGAATGAAAAGTGAAAATAGGAATTAAACGGGACAAATCACTAGTAGATGTTTCTCTCTTTCTTAGCAAAGACTCGCATTTGTTGCATTGTTGCACATACAGTGGACGGCAGTGGCGTTGGCCCATCTGCGGCCTCGAGAAGGACGTCGCGCAACCGCGCCGCGCGTGCCGTAACTGATGTTTTCTGCTGCTATTATGCTATTTCTAGCAGCTTTTCCACCCAATTTCAAGGATTTTTGACCAAATCGGTAAGAAAAAAGCTTAGGAATAGCATTCCAGTGGTAGACGACACCGATTCCAGCGCGCGCGGTGCGGTTGCGCGGCGTCCTTCTCGAGGCCGCAGATGGGCCACCACCATTGCCGTCCACTGTATGTAAATCTCAGATACTAGGACTTAAGAAAAGTAAAGAGTAAAAGTTATGATAGCTATAATTTTCCACAATAGAAGTGGAACAACTGTCTTGAGTTTGAGCATCTAACAGACGTGGACAAAATGACCAATGCGCGGCGGTACAGAGCTCGCACAGGTGAAGAATACTCTCACGAATAGAATGAGGGATGAAACAAGACAAATTGGCAAGTGGAGAGGTATTGGTAGTAGGTACCGCCGTCATTCACACTATATCTTCATACGTGATTGTAAGAAAGCACAAATCAGCGTATCTATCAACAAAAAAGGCTAATGTGGGCATAAAAAACTTGGCTCCATGAGAAAAGGCTGCCATATAGCACAACATCTGAGGTTTTCTACAGCCTTGCACAGTTTTCCACTCTCAAGTAATACTCTTAGACAGATCCTTATTTAGTGGTGACACCCCTGAAAGATGGGACTTGGGTCTTACCAACTGGTGGAACATTTTAGCGTGAGAACAAGAAAAAATGGAGAGGCTAACTGCTAAAGTTCACATGTCACCATTAAAACTAGAGAGTACTGGAGAAGCAGGCGGATAAACAGATCTATAAACAAGGTAAATTGAGCAAAAACGTCAACGACTAGTCATTCTTTTTTGACATTTCTTTGAAATTCAATACACCAGCAGCTGATGGACAAGGGTCAACAGAATCATCATGATCCATATTTTTTATAACAAAATACAAATCAGCGAAGAATACTATCGTCGCTGGTACAAGACCAATCATGAAACGAGTGGCTAGGTCGAGATGCAGATGAGGATATGCGAACTGTACACCGGAGAATCCGAAAAAGAAAGCACCTACGACCGTGATGACAACATTGAAGATAGAGATCAGCTGTCGATTCACAACCTAAGAGAAAAGACGTAAAGTTGCACCAGGGGGTCAAAATCTAAGAGTGGAAAAAACTTACTTTCAGCTCAGCACCAAAATTTTCAACGAGATTGACTTTCCCGTACTTTTGGCTGGCGTCGACCGACTGCACAATTTTCTTATATGCCATATTCTCTTGCTGTTTGCGCAGCTGCTCTGTTTTAGCTCTGGAAATTGTTCAAATAAGTGCAAATGTTTTATGAAGAATTATGACGGAAATCTGTCGTTGCCTAGCTCCATATAAATGAAGCGTACCCTGTGTTAAAAATGACAACAGCATTAACTGTGTATGCTGCCTGCCAAGCTCGGCTGCCTCTTCGAATAGCGAACATTTTTCCAAGTCCATTCTTCTCTGATACTCCCCCCCCCCCCAACTATGACTCTTGTTGAAAGAGAACATAGTTCATAGTGGATCGAATGACAGATAGAATGGCTTATAACACAGATTATGACATAGCTGCTTTATATGTAGTCAGAAGTACCGTGCATACCATCGGGTACTTTACGACAGACTTCACTAAAACCATGACTCGGCTCTGATTTAATTATCCAAGTGTATATTCGATCATACTACTTCCGCTCTTCCTAATTTACTATTGTTCTCCATTCTCAGCGAAGGGCAAGGACTTTGGTTACCACGTGAGCTGTTTTTCCAGTTTGATCCTCAGGAATAGGCATCTCCCACTTATTAAAGAGTACTGGGGAAAATCCTACACCTCGAGTTCAGCGTGAAAGACATGGTAACCCAATCCAACTGGGCTGCCAGTTTCTTTACACTAAATGTGCAGGTCTCAAAATGGAGCATTGTTCAAGGCCGAAGGCAAGGAACATGAGAACACAAAAAGTCGAAAAAATACCGGAATTCAGGCGAAGCTTTGTACGTGGTGTCCTCGTGGTACGGTGTGAGTTTGTTGTAAAACACGAAAACTGGAGCATCTGCGGGTAGTGCTTCCTGAAATAGGCACTGAAATTAGTTGGGTGACAGCAAATGCTACCTACGACGTACATCCTATTACAGGAAACCCCAGCGATCATGACCCGCGATTACAAGCCTCACCACAAATACGAACAGGTTATCACACGGAGTAACTAGGATCGGACCAGAACGACAAAAATGTCAGTGAAATGAATGGATGCGCAGACAACTACAGTACCGCGTTGCACGTGGTGTAGCGCGTGCAACCGGGTCCCGACAGGTGGAGTCTCCTGTCGCCATTGTGTGATACTACCTCTCAGGGATCCTGCAATCAGGAACGACATAAACAGTCTCTGAACACAATGAACTGGCCCCTTGGACCAATAAACACAACGGCATCCGTAATAAACGTCGGCGACTACATGTATTCCATTGCGGAAAATAGTTGCAGTAACGTAACAAAAAAATGAGCGGGAAAGTGCACAGATTGTGGAGAGGGTCAGAAGAAAAACAGGAAATTTAAACGAACACTCAAGCCACTATTCCACATCCAAGGCCCCAAGATTTTCGAGGGAATTTCTTTCGCTGAAACTTCGCATAGTAGGGTTATAGAAAGTGCTGAACACGAACGTAGTCCTTACACGTCACAATCCTTACGTGACATATAGTAGGTGCGGTATCCTACAGAAATCTCTAACTTCTACGAATAGGGGTAATTTCACATGCTGATCACGATTATCGAGAGCAGTTCACATGAAAGGGCCAGTTTCCTATCGAAATCGGCAATTTCCTCCAAATTTCCACAGTATACCAGAGTAGCCACATAAAAAGCGGGAATCTGATACAAAACGGATATGATATTCGTATTCAGCACAACAAAAAAAAAGCCCCCTGCGCGAAATTTGAAGGAATTCTGTGAGATACAGTATCCACAGTAAACCTATGAAAATGCGATTACGATACGAAGATGATCAAATAACCCTACCACATAAAGTTTCAGCGAAAAAAAAGGTTTCAAAAATCTTTGAGGCCTCGGATGTGGAGTAGCGGCAAAATCATTGTAGTGTTTGAAACAACTGTAGCTGTCGTTCTTCATATGTTTGCAATGAGCTCTTCTAGTGTTACGAATAATTTGCGAAAAAAGCAGATAATTACGCATTTACGTCCTACATAATTCTTCCCACGTGGAAATAAAAAAAAAAAAAACGTGGATGACGACTGAGGTGGAGGACAACGAACTAAAAGCCAAAAAAATCAAGTTCAAGTAAGTCCATATAGATTCAACAGAAAAAATGCTATAGAAAAATGCTGAGTCTCTCACACCTTGACAGCTTTGATGTCCTCCATATTCAGGAACTTCTTAGTTCCCACTTTTCGTAGAACCTCCTTCCCACGTTCTTCTGCAAACTCTTCCAACGCCTTCAGCCGTTTCCTATCGTCTCCAGTGACTACCCACTCCATATTTTAGTTCTGCAAAGGTTACATTTGAAAGTCTACATATTGAGAGGGAAGAAAAAAGTGTGGAAAGCACGAATGATTCATTGGATGATGTCAAAAATAAAGAAGATATATTGCGTATGCACTAAAGGGTAGGACGTTCATTGCCGGGAAAGCTCTGTACGGGAATCCCGGATGAAATAAAAACGGACCAGTACCTGGATCAATGATCTTCAGCCTGACACGTCGAAAATCATCAACTGAGCGCGAGACAATGCCTGCCGAGAGGTAAAAGGCCGAAACCGACAAGCGAAATTCCCCGCCCTAATTGTATTCCGCGCTCCAATCATAATATCTTTCAAATTGTTTTGTTTTTGAATCGTTGTTTTCTTTTTTCCTTTTTCTCTCTCCTCAGTTTTTATTTATCATCAACAAGAAGCAGCTTTTGTCCTCGACTTCCCCTGTTGTGGATTCGTACCGTCTTAGGAACGTGGCATCTTACGACCGTTTCGTTTTTTTTTTCTTCAGGATGGGACACAAACGAAAATTGGATGTCGAAAACGGTGATGCTGACGTGGCTTATCCAGCTGTTGAAATAAACGGAACCGGCAAGGTTAGTTTGGTCTAACTTTGAAAACTACGAGCAAGTTTGACCAACAGCTGACGTTTCCTTTGATCTTTTTTCTTTCTTTGCTTTTTTTTTTCTTTTTCAATAAACTTCTAATTTCGCGGCTTTAGCAACTCTCACATCAAATCAAGAGATCAATCTCGGGTCAAGAATAGAGGTCCCTAATCCGTTGACTCGAAACTTGGCATGGTGCCGTTGTTGGCGTGTCCCATCATATTCCGTTTATAATACACACAGGCTCGAGTAGTTTATAATATGTCCGAATATTCGATGTCGGTATTATGTGGTGCTTACTTTTTTCGAGCATTTTTGAACTGTAGTGGAACTGACCGACACCATTTCACTATGGGAAGGGGCAAAAATCTCAATTTTTTCATGAAACCTCACTTTTCTCGCTTACACTTTATGGGAATGGGTAATTTGGTGTCCTGAACACACAGTACTTCTGGAAGAACTGAGTTGCGGTACCGTGTAGTACGGTGTCGTCCTCAGCTTGTATGCGTACCATAACCTTACAAAAGGGTTTATGGTATGAAGTCGGTATGTACGATATCCATGTTCACCACCCAAAATAACCCCCTCCGCGCTCAAAATTTCAGCGGAACAACTTTTTTGAAGCCTTTATATCCGTTCAAGTGGAATGGTTTTAAAAGATTCTCGGTCTCTTCATTCTTCAACAGAAGTTTTTCTCATTTCAAACGTGGATTTTTTAAAGCGTTCTTGATTCTCTATGGCATGGGAAATTAGTTTAGAAAGAAGTAAGCTCCGATTCGGGGAAACGAAAGTCACGAGCACCACCTGAACGCTTTGCGGTATACTTAATACGGAAACCGATTGAGGTATGTGTTTTATTCTCAATATGTGAACTCGTAACGTGTTACTTGTAACAAGTTGCAGATCACACCGGAAGACCTGTCTGAAGCGAGTATTTCTTTGGACACGCTAATCAGGGAGGAATGCAAAATTGCGATAGGTATTTATTTATTTATTTATTTATTTATCTAATACACCAAGAAAAAGGTGCACCACAATAAAACAGTGCGTACTCGCAAATGGGTATACAGTAAGTGTACGCTATATGTACGTGGGTAAAAATCAAACCTAGCTGGTTAACATTTTAAATATGGGCATCCTTAGTCCACCTAATGGCACTAAAGAACGGGAATTTTCGTAGAAAAACAAGACACCCCATTGTACACAAACCACCCCTAGATGACCAAAGTAGCACTACTACCAGTTGGCAGATGCTGTAAGGAACTAGAAGAGGATAGCCAGATATACCCGTACCAGCCAGCCACGTACCATCCAGCAATTTGCTTTCCGAACATGATGGAACTTCGGCACGCAGGTATACTGACTGAAACCCCCCGCGGAACCATCATGTTGGGCAGCCAGCAATCCTCAGATAAACAGCGAGCCATTTGCGGTAAAGGCTAGTGTTAGTTGTAAGCAGGTGGAAAGTATGTGTAAGTAAGGGTGCAGAAATTAGTAGAACAGCTCGTTAGGATCACGTTGATTAGTGCGATTAGTGGATAACCACAAAAATACTATTTGTGGTTCTGTATGGCTTTTCTAGGTTATTTCTGTTTCTGTAGTTTTGATTTATAGATTTTTATTGTTATCCTCAGCGCAAAAACTGTTTTAATCTAGGTGGTCACGATTTTGTGGCTCGATTCGCTGGTTTACCTACGCAGACATTCCACCTACCGGCTAGTGTTATTCATGCCTCGGAAGGCTCATCTGCAGCAGAAATTGGTAGGTAATGTGTAAGACTTCGCATGTGTGCTGTAAAATATTAGCAAAGAGTGTTCGCTCAGTTTCAGCCTCTACCGTTACTGGGTCTGTGGTCATCGCAAGAGCAGAGTTCGACAAATCTGAAGGTATTTATGAGGAAGGTGAGTAGCCGATCAAATCGTTTCATTTCCTCATTTCAAATCTTAGAATTCTTTGTTTTTTTCCTCGATTTTATCTGCGCACGTGCTATTTTACTTGCTGATGATAGATAAGATCACAGAACTAGTGCTTCCAGGTCATGATGTTCCACTCGATCTTGTGCAAAACCTCCCTCTGAAGCCAATCAAGAAGAAAGTTTCTCGGAAAGGAATTCAACGGCTCCAACAACGACTGACTGCAACTGGCGTGAAAAAGTTGAAAAGTGAAAGTGATACTGATGTGAAAGAAGAGACGTGAGACTGGTTTACCATGGCTTGTAAAGGATTTTGTAGTTGTTGCTCTCGTTTGAAGATTTATTCCAGTTTTGATTCTTGTTACACAGTTGTTGATTGTTACGATGAAAGTTTGTTAGATTACTAGAATTTATTACTGTTTTCGCCTATGTATACTGTGTAAAGTCCTTGTTTACGCTGCTGTTGATAATATTGAAAACAAATCCGAAAGTAAATAGTATATTGACTCCCTCGTGTTCTGGTGACCTCAGGCTTGGGTGGAAACCACATTACCTAGCGCCAAGTTCGAAGTTCAACTACTGGATAATTTTGCTAAAATTGCTCCATTGCTGGTTGTCGAACTGGCATTTTTTGAACTGTTGTTCAAACCTATGGGCAACAACGCAGATAGCTCCCTTTCCAGGAATGGCCACTCCCTTGTGCGTGATCTCCAAACAAACGGGTACCTCTTCCTCCAGTCAGCAGCAAGAAATTCATTCAATACCGTGTAAGATAGACTACAATGGACCAGCAAAAGTCTCAGGGTTTGTGTTGTCTCTTTTCTTTGAGATTCACATGTGTTTCTTTCATTAGCTGGTTTTTTTTTCTCTACAGCTATTTCTTGCAAGACGAAGACTCCAATGGAAAGAAGCGGGCTGCATTTCGTGGACATGGGCTTGAAGGAGTTACTCTCGATCTGCCTCCTGGTTATGAGCTGTGTGTGCTAAAGAAACGAGGTAATCTCATGCAATTTGCGAGAGTTCTTTTAACTTGCTCACCACCAAAGTTGGTGTCACATTTTCTTGCTAAGCTTTGCATTTTGAATCGTTTTCCCTATTAGGTGAGATGTTCGACATTGAAAGTCGACAGCGTTCGTTCACGCTTTGGGAATGGGATCGAGAAGCTGGAAAGCGCTCAGCTGCTGCCAGAGCCTTGTCGCAACTGAAAATTGCTCATGCTCTTGCTGATGACTAAATATCCATTCGGGTTTAAGTGTAAATTACGATCTGTATATGTCTTATGCCCTATATGGGCTCGTTATTGTTCTTCTGTCGTTTTTTGCAATTTTCATCGTTGTGTGCTCATGTTTTTGCTCACGTATAATACAACCTGGTATTTTGTATCACTTCAATCCAATAAAACGTACTAAATTTCATTTTTCTCTGTGTTCGAGGTTTAGCGCCATGGTCATACTTTTTTCTCTCATTTTTATACCCGTGAGGGCTTTGTTCCACTTTTTTGATTGTCACAGATTCAATGCGGTTATCAATGTACAGTTTACTTCTCTATGCTATCGTTTTGCTGTTCGATCAAATAACAGCAGAGCCGATCTCCTTACTTACCGGTATGGGCAATATTTGCGCTATTTGATTTTCCCGTTCGGGTTGTTATTGCCTAGGAAGTTTCTTATCATTTCAGGAGCTGCGGTAATGTTTGGAGGTGGAGCGTTATGGACATTTCAAAATAAGATCAAATGCAAGTTGTTTGAGTGTTGCGATAAACCTTACGTGAATCCACGATTCGATAGTGAGTTTCTTTGCGCTTTAATGCAGTTAACCATGAAGAATTGCTGTTTCATTTTTGTTTTTGTGAGAGAAGAAGCTTTCTTTCATAATGCCGTCTATAGTTAGGTTGCGAGAAAGAGGTCAGAATTTTAGGATGGTGCGAAAGTAATGTTTTTTTGTTACTACCTCTTTACGTTGTTATTTTGATGACAAATCCTCTATTCCACGATAAATACGATATTGTGCACCATTAGAAAGACCATTTCTTACTGATTGTGGAGCATTATTCGTTAATAGACTACTGAAAAATGAACGAAATAGCCTTCACGCATAATGGTGTGGAATATTCAAGATAACGGAATGGGTTTATCACCAGAATTAATGTGTAAAAATGAAGCAACAAGAGATGCACGTCATTCTACCACCAAACTAGTGCCACTTCAATGACGTTGGTCATGCAGACACCAAGGATCCGTCATAGCTAAAGCTTGCACATGTCCAAATAGGTGTGTTTTTATTCTGGTTTAGTTCGACAGCCTTTATTCAGAACTCCACAGTGATCTCCACGAGCTTGTCTATGGTCAGCATCTAGTTCTGGATACAGTTGAAAATGCGATACGTGCTCACTGGACCAATGAAAGGCCGAAGAAGCCGCTAGCAATGTCATTTCACGGGTTCACTGGCTCTGGCAAGAATTATGTGGCGGAAATCATTGCCAACAACACCTTCAAGTGAGATCGGTAATTTTCCTAAAACTCTGCTGATTGCACTTAACAGCATTTTTAATGTGATGTTGTTTTTAGTGACTTGTTTCAGAAATGGCATGAGAAGCAATTTCGTTCATCATATTGTTGCCACAGCTGATTATCCTGACAAGAACAAAATTAATGAGTACAAAGTAGAGCCAGCTTTTTCTAATTCTTCCATTTTCAAACGTTGTGCAGAGACCTTCCTATTATTTCCAGCTGCAATTACGTGAACGGATACTGAATGGAGTGGGTAAATGTAATAGGGCAATGTTTGTTTTCGACGAAGCAGATAAGCTCCCGGAGCAACTTCTGGGCAAGTCCTTCTTTTGGTTTTCATAAGCTCTCCTTTTTCTCTGGATCGATTTTGAGTGCTGCTGATGTTCTGTTATTTCAGAAGCTGTGAAACCTTTCCTCGATTACTATGATTCAGTAGGAGGCGTAGATTTTAGGAAGAGCACTTTTTTGTTTCTCAGGTAGGGCCTTTGCTTCTGGTACGCTTTTGGCTAGCGATGAAGCAGGCTAACTTCTTTGGTTGCAGTAACCGAGGTGGTAGTTTAATAGCGAATTTGGCTCTCAGTCATCATCAAGCCGGTAGCCCTCGTGAAGACCTAACCCTGAACAACTTCGAAAGGATGCTCATGCAAGCAGCTTATAATGAGCCAGGTAATAGTCAATAAATCATCTTTCTGCGTAAAAAAATCTGTAATTTTCTAGGCGGCCTCAAACTATGTGAGCTGATCTCAAGTCACCTGATCGATCATTTTGTCCCATTTCTTCCTTTGGAGCGTCGTCACATCTATTCTTGCACTGTTTTCTATTTAAAATCTCAAGGGAGGGAGGATTTGGCCAAAGATGATGAACTAGTGCAAAGGATTGTTGACTCTCTGCAGGTATGCAAAGATAGCCTTCGATTCTCGCACTGCTCTCTTTTGCATTTTTTATTTTATTTTTTAAATTGAATTCACTCATACTTCTTGTATTCATTTCCATCCTTTTAGTATTTCCCGAAAGGCAAAGAGGTGTTCTCAAGTTCTGGTTGCAAGCGAATAGCAGCTAAAGCGGATCTGGAAATAAGCAGGGAGACTTTGCCATCATTCTCGATCAAACATTTAACCTTCGATGATGAACTTTGATCCTAAATTAACAATTGAAATAACTAGACTACATCTCTAGCACTTTAGCTTTAATTAACATGTTCATATTTTCTTGCTCAGTTCTGGTAACAATCATTTTTTGTTCAACTGGTTCCACGAAAAAGCTTAGCAATCTGCCCAGTTAACTCTCAACTTTCATTCCGAGTGATTTGCCACGGTCTAAAGCCCGAGTGGTCTGTTGTAATTACGCTAGTCATGTTCTCACCTGTGTTTGCCGATTTCTATTTCTTAATTTCTATGGGTTCCGGCTTTGCTGTATTATATTCCTGCTTGTTCATTGGTTCACCTTCTTGCTGTCCACGAATTCATTGCCTTCATAATATAGTACGGTGCACTGTGTTTTAGCCAATGAACTGTTTGCTGTATCAGCAAGTAAAGATTAAAAAACTATTCATGACATGTTGAATTATACAGTACGGATCACGTAATTAAAGAGGTTTGTGAGATCTGTGGACTTCTGTACGAGATTACTGAGCCAGTGCAGCACACTGAGCGTCTCAGAACGTCACGAGGTGCTCTCACGCACCTGGCTGGCGCTGGAATAGTAGCAGTATATTCAGAGTTTATCCTGTTACCGGAAACAAATGTGCAAGATACCTGGGCAAGAATTGCTCAGTTCGCCGATCTTTGTGCATTCCATAATGATCTGCGAATCGATGAGGTACGAAGGAATCAGCTGATACGGGCATGATAACACCGTCATCAAGTCGTATGCATAAGAGTGCACAGGAACGCTTGGTGCTGGTGAAGCTTTGCTATCGCCGTCATCTAGGGTTTAATTATCATAGAGATTATGGTCAAGAAAAAGATGGGTGACAAGTTACCTTTGGTAACTAATCCATCGTTGGCGTGATGTTCGGTTGCGTTTTCATACCAAGGGAGTTCCTCAGCTGTTGTCTCTGAAAATGTTTCAAAATAAGTTCACAGCGCAGTCAATGGCTACTCCAAGGCGACCACTATTGGGTCATGCAGGAAGAACCACTAGGACAACTTTTAGAACTTACTATTGTTCTTGGTACTATTAGATGGTTGTGGCTGCACTGTACAACAGAATCCAACAATAGAGTTGTGATGACCTTGGCAAGTGTACCCCACCCTAAACAGACATTATCAGGTACGGGACCATAATTTCTGGCAATAATTGAAGTGCCGCCCTGAAAAAGCATCCGGTGCCTATCACTAGTTCGTTTAATCTGTAATGACCTCAACTCTTGTAATGACAAATTTGTTACAGTGTTCACTACGAAATATAATGCTTACTTCTAGTATGGAATGAAAAAAATATTTTTTTATTTTCGTTAAAGTGGTGATTCCTGGTTGCGGAAGTCACAACAAATTCTCTTTCCTTGCTAACAATGGCGAACGAAGGCCCCATCAGGTTTCTTAGCAAGTTCTTCAAAAGAAACTCCTTAAAGTACGCCAGGATTTTGCATAGTATTATTTTTAGCTCCTTACTTTTACGATCATATTCCAAATATCTATTTTGGCGAACTTTATTCAACTTAATCTTTTTATTTTTGTAGTTTCGGAAGTACGAGACCCCACGATGTTGGGGAATAAGATTTCATCTCACAATCAGGATCCCCCCCCCCCCACCCCGTCCTGTGCCCACCACTGCTCGTCCAGCGCTTAATACCGCAGTATCTTTGCAGATAATGTACGAACTCCCAGCGAACGTATCATGAAAGGACACTTTTTGGAATTTGACCCCTGCACCCCACTCTGGTACGAATACTATCACATTAGCGAACGTTTATGTAGTGGAAGAATATATTTTCAAATTTGATGCCTTCGGGCTGACATCCGGGTTGTCGAACCGCACGGACACGATTGAATTCCATCTATGAGTGCACCTATGGGGAACGCCCCACCGATCATTTCTAAATGGCATCAGAACTATGATCGAGGCTGATCACCGGCTGACCATTAGAAAACTGCCAGCCAATTCCTACTCAAGTCAGTATCCTTTTTTATGCTCTCTTTTCCTTCTTTTCCGGTTATGTATAGGACCATGCATTCCTGGTGATTTTGTTGCCCTTCGTCCATTTTTTTCTTCCATGTTGATTTGTGCCGCTTCCCATCATGACTTCGGGTAGGCCGAACTCACAGTATTTCTGTGCTAATGGGACAATTGCAGTCTACTTTTGTATTGATCATACTCTGAAGTCCATCAGCGACCCATTTGGCGAGGTTTGTTTGACAACCTAGAAAACGGGTTTGCAAACGAGCCAGGCAAACGAACTCCGCCAAATGTCTTGCCAAACTTGATGTCCCGCCAAATGGGTCGCCATGCAAACCTTGCCAAATAGGTCGTCATACAAACCTTGCCAAACAGGTCGCCATGCAAAAATTGCGCTTTCACATTGTACGTAAGATTTCGCCACCCACTTCCTCCCATTGCCAGGAGATGCCTCCAAAGTTACTACAATGTTTAAGCTTTACATTTAATGGTCTGATCCAGGAAGAAGTTTGGACAAAGTATACCCTCAAGCAGTTCACCCGATGACATTCATCGATTCAGTGCCTGGAGGCGCGGAATACGTGGACGTCGCCGTGGTATTCAGCCGACTGCGCAGCGTCTGCGTAGAACGGCGAGGACCACGGGATATTCCTGTGCAAAAATCAGGATGTGATTTTGCCTAGCAGACACTTCGGACTAACACCGGCACTCTCCTAATACGACTACACTTCAAATACGTACCTCAAACTTGAGGTAATTGAACCGACTCATCGACTGCAAAGCCGATGCGTCGTATGTGCCTGTCTAGGAAAATGGATCGTCAACATACATATTCTGATGCCTTTTGTCTTGCCAAACACCCGGAAAATAGGTCGTCAACATATTCTCTTGCCATTTGTCTTGCCAAGGGAGAATTTAGCCCGGAAAATGTCTAGCCAAACACATTCTCTCGCCAAATATGTAGGTCGCCACTGAACTTTAGAGATACTTTATTTCATTATGTACAAGATGTTATGGGATTGATGGGTCGATGATGAGTGGGAATTAGCTTTGCTTCTTGTTTTTATTTGACTACCATTGTACGAAAATCATCGATGGTAACGAATTAGAAGGACATTCTTGCAGCTCGCACAAGCCAATGTACGATCGGCATCTGGAATTTAATAGAGCCGTACAGAACCAATCATTGATGTCGGACGCCGCAAGCATCGCGCCGAATTTAATAATGTTCGCTGGTTGAGTTTGCCCTTCTGTTATTCCAAAACTAATAAGAGCACTGCCAGGTGACACTCGACGGAACACCATTGTGCGGATAACGCTGACTCTCGATTTAACACCTGTATCTCCCTACCAAACATAGAAATCCCAATTTGGCTGCATCCATGAGCTCAACTGGTTATCAGGGACAATAGTTGTCGCTGACCACCAGTTGAGCTCATGGATGGAGCCAAACCGGATGTCTGACTCACTGACCGTCTACGGTCTTTTCTTTTACCTTCCTTCTTCCTCCTTTCTCACTCCATCTGAATTGTATATTTTTTTAATATTTATTTTCTATGTTGCCTTTCTTTGGAAATAAATGAATCCCTCTTCTGATTATATTTTTGCCGTGTATTTTCCTTTCTTTTGGCGTTATTTTCTCCCTGTTAAATGCTGAATGAATTAATTTGATTTCTTCTTCACTTATTCTATCTTTTTAGAATGAATAAGCTCTCGATTAAAATAAATGTACGAGAGGATATAAAGAAATAAAGTCCACCGTTTCCAGTCAACTCGTGTTGAAGTCACTTGTTGAGCTTCGCTTGATGGATTCTGAAGGGTTTTCCAAATTTCTGAGTTCAAATCTACAATGGTGGAAATGATCCACTCAGTACTTTTTCTTTGCCTGCCTCCGCTTAATGTTGCCGTCCAAGTAATGGGTTTACGTCCAATTTTGGCGCACGAATGTTCTCGAGCTGACTATAAGGTAAGGCCGTCAAAATCTCGCAACTGTTCCTACATCCGCTGCCTGAACCGCTACAGAAACCGACCTTTGCATGGTTATGGTACCATTGCATTCAGACTAAATAAAGTATTGTTGGTGATTCCTCTACGCCACTATACCTGGTCTATCCACCTGGGCAATCTCGCGACTCAACAAGGTCTACCTGTTACCTCATGGTAGCAGTATCCCCTGGTTAAGGCAGTTTCCGAGAACCTGCTATTTTCTAGATGCGCGGTAGGTAACCTGGCGAAAGCCTTGGAGTAGATGTTGATTCCTTTTAGCCCTATGATACTCTGGTAACCTTTTAGAACAAATCAGAATTGAAACTAGCCGGTCTGTTCATATGAATGAGTTGCTACTAATGTCAATCGACTCTCTTATTTGAAGCGCTGGGCAGGGCGGATGGAAGAGGAGCTCTGGCCATGTGTTCTCGCATAAAGCAAGCTTCTAAACAAAGAGTATGTTCGATTCTCACGACAAACATGAAATGTTTTGATCGATTGCTTGCGCATCAAATGCCAACAACTTGTTTGAGTAACCCGATTCAAACCACCGTCGGCACTTCTTTTTCTTTCTGGTTTTTTCCGGGCCATTTTCGGTTTTCTCAAAATGCAATGAATGGGAGCCCATTTGTCTATGTACAGCCTCTATCTGCTCGACCCATTAAATAGCATTCTCTTTCTATCAAATGTCATGAAAGAAATCTTACAGAAACCTCTAATGGTCAAAGTCCACAGCACGTTTTGCACCTTATGCAACATGGCACTCTGATTGTCTGCGTATCCCCACATGTCATTGACATCACCTCTTTCACTCTCGTGCTACCCTCGCAATTAATGTTCTAACCTGTCCAAACAGCTGCTGAGGCGCGTACCGCCGACCTCAAGCATTGAAGTTTCCTGCAGCACCCTAGGCTTGTATAATATGTAGTTTCTTTGTACGTTCCCCCATTCGTGGATCAGTGTCTCACAAACATCCAACTGGATTGCCTCATTGCCTTTAGTGCCTACTGACATCTAATTCGGTCGTTTAATCGACTTTGAAAAGTTGAACTCATGTTTCTTTGGAATATCGAGCGTTTGGAGGGGACTACATTATCGATGATTCGGACATCTTCATAAGGCCTATCTTCTGTCCGGCCAACAACATCTGGGGTCCTAGTAATTTGACTGGAATCACCAGGTGCGGGTCTCATTCAAGTTCCAATTAAAGTCTAATTCTGGCACTTGAGAATGTTCGAGATCTGATATGTACGATAATAGGTGGAGATTGTATCGAAAATTTACAAGAAAGTGAAGTCAAATCTCAACGTTTCCTCAGTTGCTCGAGGAGACATATTACTAGATGGCCATGAGGCTGCGATGCGAGAAATTATCAAGATGTCTGTTAGTCTAAACTTCCAGAAAATAAATGCCATACTACCTGCATGTCGTTACTCCAACGGTGCACTTCTGTGGCTGGCCGTTCTCCGGATACAAGTATGGCGTGGTCCCATCTGGACATTGTGCTGAACTCGGGTAATCATGCTAATTTTGACCACCTTAAGAGAAGAAAAATTCTAACCTTCAATTTTTATGGAACAGCAGTATCCCCATGGATTCCCTCGATATGGAGGGACACATTCATATCCTTCAGGACACGCATACTGACTCTGCATTAAGTTGCATTTCTTAGAATGTCCAGAAGGTGTATCTATCAGTGTGGATTGTCCAAGAGGACAGTATCCTATAAGATGTGAAGGAGAAGCTACAGTGATACATAGAGTCATTACTCTACGGATACTGAGTGTTACCTCGTTGCGGTTTGCAACAGTGTCCAGCTCTTTCCTTCTTTAGACATATGAAATCTTCTGGACATTTGTCAGTGATAGGAGATGGAGAGCAATGTAAGGCTGAACGCTGAGTTGGCGAAGCGTACGACACTGAGTTTGCCGGGCATGATTGGTCTAGAAAGTTCTTTAGGCAAAGAGGCTGAGCTATGTATTAGGAGAAAGTTCACCTATTTTAGGAATAAGGAGGATCTATGCTATGAAACTACCCAGATTGGAATATCCGCAGCAGACATGTCGACGGAATAGTTTATCGTAGGACCATCGGAAGCCATTCGGGCATTGAGACGGTTTCTCGCAAATGATTGGAGTCATAGCATTCGAGAGAGCAATTATCTCACCAGGGCGACATGCTGAAAAAAGCAAGAAGTCGGTCATTTAGGAAACTATGTTCGCAAAGATTGGTTTTCCATGAACCTAAGCAATGGTCAATCGGTGTTCGGCATTTAAATGAGCTCAAAGTTTGAAATAGGTTGTACCCTCGTTATCAGTGTTTTAAATGAAGGATTTCGGCTTCCGGCGCATAGTATAAGCTGAATATAGAAAAATTCGACAATAAATGATTTTCTTTGTAGATGATTAGAAAAAACCATTAAGCTTTTTCCATTTGATTTCCCTGAGAGATCAAGAGAAACTATTGTCACCGGATAGAATTGAATCTCCTTTGAATTTACCAGAAGCATCGTAATTAGAACACTTCTAAGTCGAATTACTTGAGGGTTTTTTGTTGTATTTACAAGAAATTCTATACTACTAAAACTGTTTTTTCCAACTCCATAGAAGTCATTTCCTAGTTTGAGCTTTCAAAATTATTATAAGCAAATAAAAAGTAGGTATTTCATGGCTTTTGAATTATCCTGTGATGTAGCCCATGCAAGCGGGATCGGAATCTCGTGGTCTTCCATAAATCGTACTGTGTGCTCCAAGCCGATTTGTAGAAGACTACCTGGATTTTTCTCGGAATAAGCAAGAAAATACGCAGGAAGATTAACCTAGATTCTTGCGCAGCTTAACCTTGTCGGATCGGGCCTATTCAGTGCCATGGTAATCGTTTCTTCGCAAACTCCTGCATAGAATCGTATTTTCTCAGTTTGTCCTACAGTGTTCTGGTAGAGTGTTCGAGAGTTTTCTGGTAATGTTTTTTTTTAAATTGTATTTCTCATCTATTGTCAAACGCGGAATGAGAAAAAGTGCTTTTTTAAGTAAAGAATGTTTTTTATGGGAACTTGGCTGAGAAGACTACATAGATGTGTGACCGCAAGAGGAACTGGTTCTTTCTCTTGAGGGTTGACCTTCCAAGGTCGATGTGAATACTCTTTCCAGAAGTAAGACGTGCCAAAAAAAAACTTGATGAATGCCTCATTAATATTCTTAGTAGTATTTGAAGTTGGTATATTACTCAACTAACAAAAACTTGTGAAAGAATGTTGCCTATTTAACTGTTTCGTCCCCTAACCCATATATGGGTAGACGGGCTCATTATGTGAGACCCTGGAACTCCTCAGTATGCTTCAGTATCATGTAAAGGTAAGATAAGGCCTGTTTCTTATGCGGAATGAATCTTGACGGGCTCCATTCTTTTCAAATTATGCAACCAGCTTCTCTATCAATTTTTCTCAGCAAAGTTCAAGAGTTATGTAAATTATTTGCTGTGGAAAAGAGTAAAATGTTATGCAGCCATACCTGTGTAGTGACAAACTCGAATGCATTCCTCTTCACTGTCAAATCGATTTTGATTACCTCCTTTGCAGTTCAGGAATAGAAACCTCTTGCACCTGGATGTAGAAATTTTGTAACCAATTTAAAAGTAAATATATGACAAAACGGTAACGTACTGCAGGTCATAGACGTCAAAATAGAATTTGATAACTGGTTCTGAGCTGCAGTCGCCGTATCCAGGATTAGGAGGAAGAGAGCAGACATTTTCTGAATAAAGAACTAACATGAAAACTGAATGCCCAGGGCTGTAAAATAAGGATTGAAAAGTCATTTAGTTTCTAGGAATTGTAAGCAAAAACCTTTAAAATGCCGCAGAACCACTTACCAGTGCTGACCTCACTACTGCTTTTCAGAAAGGACTGTACTGTTTTAAAAATTGTGAAGAGAAATAAAAGGAATGTAGCATGAAACGACTTCATTCCGACCAGGAATATACAGTGTTGTCAGCATGAGCAACGCGTGATGTGGACAGCGTTTTTGCGAAGCTGAGCGTGTGAACTAGGAAGTAGACAAACTACGATCCGGTACTTAAGCTGACGAAGATCAAACAAGGGTGAGGACGGACAGAAATCACGACGGTAGGCGTCATTCTTTGAACGGGATCAGTGTGAACACCAACTATTGGTGAGGTCCTAGGATCAATAAATCACAAATTAATTTTTAAGAGAAGAAAAGGAGGAGCTACACCTTATAGAGAAGTTGGAATGAAAGCAAAGGACTTCCCTAATACTCATCTGTAAGGCAGGGGAATCTCTAAGCTTAGAAGAAGTAAATTAAATGAAGGAAGAACTCATCACTTCATCGGGTTGAGGTGTAGGGTCAGGGACAGAGTAGCAAGAATAAGAGAAGAGAAAAGTAGTGAATATCTTGAGATACTGGGGTAAAACGTCGGCATTGAGGAAAACAAAACAAAGGTAATCAATGATTGTTTGCGGGAGAATTCTAGCAAAAATCGTTGAAAAGCTGCAGCACAGGCAGCGCAGGGGAGTGATAAACTGAAGGAATCTCCTTTACCTGCTGATGGCAATGGTATACCCGATTCCGCGCAAAACCGCCGAAAAACACGTGTTTGAACCCCAATTTCTGGGGAGCCGGTGGGTGGAACCACGTGGGGCGCGGGGTTAGGACTGGTGGGCGGGGGTTTATTATTAGCTCGTCCCATAATAAATTGCCGCAACCTAGTAATGAATTTTTGGAAGTTTATACACCCATTATTTCAGAAGCTATTTAGATGGACAAACTTTGGACTATTCTAAAGAGCAAGACCAGCTCTATCTGTACTCTGAAAAGGCTTCCTCAATTACCCTTTTTATGGCTTCTGCAGACGAAATTGTACGATGAGGCAAAACATGGTTTTTGTGCTCTCCCAATTTTCAAACTATTTTTTTGCCCTAATAGGATAAAAGCCAGATTTGGTGTTAGCTTTGCATTTGGCCAGGTAGTCGTGTTGTAAGAGCGCAGAAGCTGTGACTAGAGAAACACTTCGAGAACGATACGAGTTCTCAAAGTTGACAGGTGATAGTCGCGAAACTTGTCAGAAACGAAAGCATAGTTCTGGAGGAGAGACGAAAATTCTGAAACAGTCCGTAAAAATGTTAGCAGCCAGGTTGGACGCAACTAAATCACTGGTGGCCCTGCCTTCTTGGCAGCCAAACATGGCAAAAAATGGGCAAAGTGGATTTTGAACAAAAACATTGCTGGTCAGTGCTTAACTTGCGACACCATTTACTTTGATCTCTATAATAAACATTGTTGCGAAATTTTTCGGAAAAATGGGCCATTTTTAGTGATGAGTAAACATTTTGTGCCAAATTATCGATTTATTGAATTTACTGGTTTTTCGGCATTCTTGCACACGGATTGATGGAAATGTGCCTTCTGGGATTTTCTGAAACTTTTTTTCTGAACGTGGGTAAGGCAAGCATTTTAGAAGGAATTATTCACCAATCAAGCAACCTCACCCCATTTTTTGAAGGAAGTGAGGAAGGGTGAAAAAGGGTCACTTAAGCTGATCACACACCAAATGATGAACATTTTAAAAGGATTTTTTGGTTCAACAAATATTGACCTCAGGTTCAAATTGCCGGGAGAAATTGAACACCCGAGCGAAGCCGGCAGCTAGTTGCTTTTTAAAATGAGCTTTCGTCTTGTTTGGATCGCTGAGGGTGATCTGGATAAATTTAGTAAACCTCGATATCTCAGAAAAAGGTGATTTTTCTAATACATAAAATAGTGCTCGTGGTGTTCGACAGTAGCTAGACCAGGGCACTAGTAGAATTTACTAAATGCCTTGCCTGTTACCATTTTGGGCTTGGCGTTGAGATTCGGTTGAAAATGCCTCAGTTCGGGTGAGCCGAAGAAGTGCATGTCCACTAGTGGAGCGGACAAATCTACACAGGTTCACATCCTACCAAAAAAAAATCTCACTGTGTGGGTCGTTGGATATCTCCTCATTATATTGTATTGGCCAGCTCTTTGTCTAATAGAATGTCTTTTTGAGCTTGCAGTGAATCCACTCTTCGCCTAGAAAATTCACGCGAATTAATGTGTTCTCATAATTGACCTTTCGCACTTTGTTAGCTGCTGTGATTTAGGTTTTTTCCTTACATATATTTCACTGAACTGCTAAAATATGCAGGAAATGCTGGTCATAATACTTTTTAATCCACGGGAAAATCTCAAGTTTGAGCTGAGTTACGCACCCTGGAATGCGCACCTCCAAAACGATCATTATTTATGGGATAACCTAAATAAGGCGATCCCGAGCGCGTAACTTTTGAGTAAAGTCGTACTCTCGCCTTGGCTCCGCCCACAAGCAAAATAGCCATGGGCTTGAAAAGCTTTCGTCATTTTTGCACAGTGTCACCTATACCGCTGTGAACACGAGAGATTCTTTTAAAGCAAAGTTAAAAAAACCGATTCTAATGTTCGGCGCCACCACTAAATCACATTTCTAACTAACATGAGCTCTGTTGTATTTGAGGAGTTTTTCTGACGTGCATGATTTGTACAAAAGCATATGCTCGAGCATATTCTTGCCTTGTCGTATAAAATGAACTGAAAAAACGCACAATTGAGCAAAAAAAAGAGATAGCATAAAAAATTTCATTGGCTTCCATCGCTGTGAAAATCTCCTCTACTCCTCTTTGCCGGGGAGCCTAGATGAGAAACACATCCAGTCTCATAATCGCTGTGATAACATCGCCTATCCCCTTGCTCTTAAGCCTGGTGTTTTCGTCTTTTCCCTACGTTCTTGATGCTTTTGTAAGCTCCCCAAGTCGATCGCTTCCTGTTGCCCAGCAATGGAGCGAGGTCTTTCATCATGGTGGCGTCCCGACGTTGGAATAATAGCTGGTGCATAGATATGTTCGTTACGTTGGGCGTTAATGGGGCGTTCCGGACTTTTCTGTTCTTTATGAACATTTTCTATGTTGATAATTCTGCTGTGGTCTGGATTAAATCTTCTCGTTGGGGTGGCCATTATCCGTTACGCTTGACTGATAGTGTTGTAAGGACGATGCCATCAGCGAAGCGAAAATGATGCAGTCGTCGGGATCCAACTTGCACCCTCATGTTGTCGTTTCCTAGTCTTCACGTCACGTTCTTTATTATGGTTCGTACGCTAGAACGTTTGACAGCATTGGATGTGCAGGTTTGACGTGGATTATATGTTCTTGGAGTGGCGAGTCATTGGCCGTTGAAGTGAGTGTTGACCATCATGAGCTAATAGTTTCATTTTGACAGCCATGTTATAACTTTAATTTAAATTCCATGTCCATGTTATAACTTTAAGTTTTCACATTTAAAGCCTCGTTGTAATTTTAATTTATCAGTAATATACGCCTATAAAATGACCAAACAGTTCTGAGCACTTGATGCCAGGTAATGACTAACTTACTTCCTTCATTCCTTCCTCTAATTTATCCATTTCTCGGTTGCTTCTACGTGGTAAGAATGGGGGCGTTCACATTCATCAGCCATTAACGACGCTCAATGAAGACTGACCTTCTCCTTACGCCATAACAGGACCTCTTTCTTTGTCGTTCATGAAATACACTAATGTACTGCTCAGACACGACCTGGCTAGCCCGGGTTTCCATCATTGTACGGTCATGATCAATGAACATGCCCTAAAAGGACAACGTGAACATGGAACTGTACGAGCATTATTCAACTTCAAATATTACATCTTGTGTAGTGTTCACTGGTATCGTTATTCAATATAACTATTGTGCGAAAATTAATAACACCCTCTATCGGTGCGCCATAAATTTGGCTTCGCGAGAACATTATTAGATTCTACCTACACGGTTCCCGTCCACCTACCGTATCTAGAGAGTATTAGAATTATGATCGCTGCTGACCACCAGCGGATTTGACATACGGCAACGGACTGATTCCCAAGAATTGATGGCCAACTGTGCCCTTGCACTCGTCACTTCCTTTCAATGTTTTATATTTCTTTGTTCTTCATTGATGTAGTTTTTCGTCCTCATCTCCTTCATTTTCAAATGTTTCCTCTCTCTCGTGACCACTTTGTTACCTGAATTTGCCTTTTTTATCTACTAATGAGATGAACACCCTCGCGAACCTTCCTCTTAATTAATCCGACAGAATAAAATGACGGACACGTCCTTCACGTTTGACAAAATGAAATCTATAGCATTTTGGTCGGTAGTTTCTAAGAATTATTATCGGTACACGGTGGTTTACACTCACGCTTGATCCTAGTTCCGCTGAAGTATTCGAGCTCATTCACGATAGTTCGCACCAATTTTCACTAGGTCGGTTAAGGCTCCGACGATTTAGGAACTTGCTGCTTCCATATGTCCAGGGAAAGGAACCAGGTGAAGGCCTCACACAATGCTTTTATCTGGCATGTTTTCCCTATAGGGCATATACTAGATGGCCCCTAGCTGGCTCCTAGCTATAACTACATGGCCCGTAGCTAGTGCTATTTTTCTACTGCGAGGCAAGGAACAGATTTTAAAAAGGTGCTCCCCTTTTTCTTCGACCGTCTTTCATGAAATTTTGCTGATAAGATTACAAAATTCTGTAGTTGGATACGGGCGCTGAATGAAGAAAATGCCATATTCAAAATAAAACATATTGCTGACTTATTCTAAATATGTGGCTGCATGAAAAACTATATTTTCAAGAGAGCCTATATTTGGGTAATCTCGTAGCAATGGCAGTTATACCCATGGCTACGAGATTACCCATCCTTCCAGTGATGCGTCTGCTCCCACGGACGCATTCTAAAAAATACCATGTGAATCATCTCAAAGCTATGTAGCAACTTTTGGAAGTTTCAACTGATTTCATTCAGATGGTTCTTCAAATAATTCCGGTTTTTTTGTAAAACGTACTTTACAAACAAAATTCGCTGGCTTTTGGTAAGCCAGAATCAGGCGACTTCGCTCTTCACAAGGCACACCTACAAGACAAAAATCTATTTGGAAACTGCATGTGATGACAAGCATTCCCTCACGTATAGCTGCAGCTTCCTTTCCAGGTTAGCACAACATTCTTGATTCTTAGCATTTTTTGGTAGCGCTTCTGGAAGCGCGTTTTTCTTGTTCGGCTCCCATGCGAGGCGCCGTCGCAGACCAATGTTTCCTCGCCGATGTTTTGATAACATCGCGTCTAGGAACGTACTTTCCATATAGCAATGGCAGTCGAGCTTCAAAAACATTGAAATCGTTTCGCTGCTCCACTAAAATCAAGGAAGAAATACATATCTTTATCTCACATTGCTACCTTTGATGCCTGATACTACCTCTATTGTCTGACATCATTTACTTATATGTATACGTGATTCAGCAACACCTTATACCTAAGACATTGTAAAATATCCTTGTTTTCGGATGGGATCCATTTTAACTCTAAATAATGACGTTGTCTCGCTTCTCTCGGGAAGCCCTCACTTCAATCGATATATGGACTTTCGGAGGCGTCTTCTCGCTATCGGCAGCATTACGGTGCTGCTTCACTCCAGTGTTTCCTTTCAAATTCCAGGATTTCGTCGAATAACGCAGCGCAAGTCGAAAAATATTTCTTCCGTTAAGAGTTCACGTCTGGGAAGGTTATCGGCTGCTGCAGTCCAGTAAATACCGTGTAAAAATCACGCAAATTGTGTCTGTTGCGTTACTGGAAAAGCGTTCCTATCCAGATTTGCATCTTCTGAAGCAGAACCGATGAGCTCTCCTGGGTAATCGCCACGAGCGAGCAGACTGGCGGATTGGACATGACAGAGATGAGCGTTCTTAGTAATGTTCAGAAGCGCTCATCCCATCCGTGATCATCCATCAGCTATTCATCCAAAATGAACGAGTTTTCCAAGTGAAAGAAATATTCTTGTTTGGATTCTGAGAATTTTACTACTTTCCGTGAATTATTCAGCGCCACATAAAGCACAGTAATCCATGCAGATCAGTCTTGCCTAATTGGAATGCAATATGATTGGGTTCGTGATGGGCAGCCACATAATTCAGAAGACTGAGTGAGTTATGAAGGAAACGGTGACAAAAAATAGCTTCTTCTAGATATAAAATGCCATTCCTGCTCGTTTAGGAGGAGTAACCTGAATGACCCCATACCCTGTGGGAAAATTTCAGATGTCCGAACGGCAATATCAATCCTTTTTTCGCTGGATAGCGATGAAAACTACGACAAAAGATCGAGAAACGCAACTAGGAATTGCAAAAATTTAAGTTTCCCAAGCTTCGTTTTTATGAAGGTACTGAGAACTTCCCAATTCTTCTCAACAGAACCTTCCCTTGTTGCACACTGAAAATTCCATCGTTTTACAGAATAATCAGCGAGATTTCTTCGAAATCCAAGTGACGGAATTCCATCACGCTCTTGTATTTATTCACAATATTTCGTTCACTTTCGAGCCTTTAAAACATTCAAAAACCTTTCTTCTTAGATCAGTTAACTAATGACCTAGTATTTATAAATGCGCTATTACGCACCTAAATCTCCGCTACTGTAATCAAAAGAAAGAAAAATGCGTGCTGGAGAAACCTTGAAGTTTGGCCGAACTGTACCAATTATTCCGATGTACTGATCTCATCCAATGTTCTAGCCTTTATTACTGATATTTCACTGTTGCATTATACATTGTTCCAAAGTTCAATGTCATTCAAATGCTCGTATTCCCTCTGCTCTCAGTGGGTGGGCCTTGTGGGAGTGGCCGGTCTCCTGTAAACATTACCCGACGCAGGTTGGAATAACTGCTGAGCAGAGGTTTTTTCTACTGTCATTTTGGTGTTTTCTCTCCTCTTCTTCTATTTTATTTCTCTCCTCTGCTTTAGTTTCACTCCCTATATACATAGTTCATTAACTGTCGCAGGCTGTTACCGCATTTTTGTCGCAACTGGCTATTTTTAGCGCGAAAACGTGTGAAATCTGTAAACATGCTGCTAATTCCTCAATTTATTATCTGTTATCATCTCTTGCTTGGTGATATGAGTGAGTCGAAGTAAGCGAATTTCTCAAACTGTCTGGAAACTGCTGATTTATCGCCTACCATCCCTTGTTTATTCGTATCTTCATTTCAGCATGTAGTTTTTGAGACGGAAACATTCTTCAGAACAGTTTCTCCCTATTTGTATATTACACAGCTGTTTCTAATATGCAAAGTTTAGCTTTAGAGACTGAACGATTTTGCTGCAGAAACAGGCTTGTCGGTGATGAATGTAATGATGTGTGAAAAATAGCTAAAGTTGATGCATGAAAGCACGAGCCTATGCACCGACCTATCATCAACGAAAGAAATGATTTTACTCGGAGCTATTCCAGCATTCTTATGCTTTTCTTCCAGTTCTTTCCCTTTTTTCTCCATGTTTAAGCCTCCATTTATCCAGTGAAGTTGCAGGAACTGAAACTGAGCACCTATCAGCACAGATGATCCAGATAAAGTTTGATAATGCATTATATAGCTACTGATGTGGCGATTTTACCAAGAAAAATCCGTGTAAGCAAAACAACTACCTACTCTTGCTGTATGCCAGAAAACAAGCGTGGTTTTTGCTGATTTTCGCTAACGTTGACTTCCATTTGAATGTCGTACTCTGTTGTCACCATCTACCTCATTTACCTCTCAGTTTGCTCACTTCGCAGACAGAAACAGTTTTGGCAGTTTTGTATGCACCAATGGTATTCAATAGACGTGCATTCGTAGTGCATGTTCCATCGTTCCTCAAATCGATCGCCGGAATGCACTTTGCGCGTGCGGTGCACGTTTTTCTGCTAGCTGCCAGCTGTATTTCTCAACGCACAACATTTCTCTTCCGTATTCTGCTGCTGATTTGGGGACTGGTTATTCGTTGCTTTTAAATTGCGATTCATACCACTGCTGTTCCACTAACGGAACACAAACAACAAATTTGCAAGGAAACAAATGCGTTCGCTTCCATCTACTCGATTGAAATGTTTCGCACTCACGAATGTTGATGTGAAACAATCGACATTGTTGCTATCATCTCATCAATCAGTTCGGCGATATGGGACGCTCTGCCCTCCAACGGATCACTCTGTTTGTGGACATTGTGAAGAAATCAATGGCGAATTGGAGGATCCGCTTGCAGATTAATTTCTTTCGAACCCAAAACGATCACATGGTTCTATAAAATGTACTTACAGCATGCTGTATTTTTTTTGCACAACATAAACACGCGATTCTCAACTCACACTCTGCCGATTAATTGGCACAGAGCAATCGCTCGCTGCCCGACGCTAATCGCTGTCGCGCCGCGATCCTCTTGAGTACTGTGAAGGCTATGCGATTGCATGGTGATTTTATCGGAACTGCGCAGATGACTTCCAAAAGTGAGTCTGCGTCATCTATCCATCTATCCGGATGAAACTTCTGCTGGTTTACCAACGTCAGAGACTCTACATGCAGCACCCACATTGGTTATTTCGGAGTTAGAGTGGTGCACTTCAGGACCCTACTCTCTGTCTGGGGTCCCCTTTGGGCTTTTGGGCACACTGTAGTTCCCACGCCGTTGTCGCTTGTGAACAGTGCGTAGCGGCGACTCTCGTTAATCGCTGCTGTGCTGTCATGCCGGATGGTCGGGTTCTACTGTGCTCTCATGTCGCGTTGTTAATCGTTGTAGTCGAGTATGCTACCAGTACATTAGGAGCAGGGTCCTAATGGTCATCGATGCCGTGCTCCTACCAGCATCTAATACCATGAGAATGCATCCCTCATATCATATTCGCTGTATTGCATTATTGATTGCCGTCGTGTATTGATGCCGTGTGATTCATACACTATACCATATTTCGCGTTATGTTTTTCATTACTTATGTTGCATCACCATTATACACGTCAACATTCACCTTGCGGGAGTGGTAGAGACCATGGGCTCAACACGAGGACCTTAATGAAGGAAACGGAAAGAATGGAAGCGTGTTTTTTGGTAAGTGAATACCAATCGCGACCCACCGAAGTGAAACGATAAAATTTAAAAACAACGACGCTGATCTGAACGGCTGAGAAAACTCGGACCTAATAAGTCTGCGCATTCAAAGAACCCACCAAAACGAAGCGTCATCGTTCCTACCTGCATCATGGCCTAGAGCAGAGCCCTTTTGCCCCTCCCAATCTTCAGCCCTCGTCGCTCGCTCCAGCCGCAGCTACTCTTTTCGGGCCTGGCCGGATGAGCAGGGGCGTTCGCTGTTCCTCCAGTGCACACCAACACATAACATCACAACCTTTTGTTTCCGATGTTGTAGCCATTGACTGCATCACTTTGTTCCTTCCATCCATATTGTGATAGATCGTTGTTGTGTAAAGGACAGGGTAGAGCTTTCTAGAGCGTTGTAAGCGTAGTGTTGAAATTGAAGTATCACTTCCAATTTTCCTCTTTGTATAGTCGTCAATTACGTTGCGGGATGACTCTGTTTGCGTAAGCATCCGAAGATGTGGACTGGACTTCTGGAAAATCAGAATTTGAGAGATTAACGTTCATGGTGAGATTTCCTGGGGCACTCATTCTGTCTCCTCTATGAGATGAATAGGGTACACTCTTGGATTAGGTTCCTACTAGGCCCGTGACGTAGTCCGCACCTTTTAGTCGTCGTGGAAGCATGGTAACGCCGTCTATTTCGAAAATCACAGGATTCGAGGAAAAGAGCATTCAGTTTGCTACAAATTAATGTGAAACATTCAGTGTCTGATTGACTGCATCCTTGTGCACTTTTTTGTTTTCGAAAATCGACAAAATACGCTATTTTCGCCTAGTTCTCTTTTCATTGGAACTTTTCATCTGGTGAACGGTACTAACCTGTCGTCAAATCCATGCACCTACCATATTTCTACTATATTTTATTGGAAACCGCATACTCATTTGTGGGAGGGTTCCGGTACGGAGTCCTATACAATGGCTTCGGCACCCTCCACTTTCTGCGCACTATTTCTTTCTTCTCTGACTACAGGCTGGAGCCTATGTACAGGCTTTGGCTCCCCCATTCTTTCCATGACGTAAAACGCGTTTCACGTGGCATGTTGGGTACCAGCTGATAGCGGATTTTTTCCGCTTCTTTTCTATATGCATATCATACTATTTGGTTTGGAATAAGAGAACGAAACCTCGAAAAACTAGGAAAACTTGCCATTTCTCCTCATTTCAAAGAGTCAACTTTGGAACCTGAACAATACAAAGAAGATACTTCGTTTTCCATACAAGAATGCACAGCATTTCCTCCTCTTTCACCTAGGACTGTCCGATTTCCAATTCATTTTATTTTAACAGATTTATTTTTCATCGAACCCAAAGTGCGCAAAAGGTATTGTTTTCGAAAAATAAAATTTGCTCCTCCAACAATGGCTACGTTTCCAACGACTCAATTCCTGGTTAATCTACTAGATTTGCGCTATGTTAAGAAGTCCTACACGGTTTGGAAATTTTCAATGCTAACAGCGGTATTCCTCATATTTTCTGCTTCTTCCAATGCATTGTGTTCCGCATTCCAATCACAATGGCCGCGGCCAAAGTTTCACACCTCATAAAACAACTTCTCCATTCATTTTTATTGTTCTACATCTTAATTCTTCAGTTTATTATTATTATACTTTTTATTATTATTATTTTTATTACTATTATTTAGAAGTACAGCGCATGGATACCTCACGATCTTGTAGTCGCCAGCTGCATGTGCGCAGAAATGCATGCATGAACCTTTTGACTTTTCGAAGGACTTTCGCCTGGCTAGACTACTTGGTTACCGGTGATGAGAAGTGGGTCCTCTATGCAAACCACACGAGAAAGCGCCAGTGGCGCGAACGCGACGAACCTGGGATCCCAACGCCGCAAACAAAACTATACCCTCAGAAGGTAATGCTCAGTATTTGGTGAAACTGCAAAGGAATCATTCCCTGGGGACTGTTAGCAACAAACTCTACTCTCTCCGCCGAAATCTACTGTGGGCAACTGTACTGCGTCGCTGCGGTTGTTCGTGGGAAACAAGACAAAGTTTACATCTTACATGACAACGCTCGTCCACACATTTCGAGAGAGACCCAGCAAAACTGCAGAGCTTAGAATGGCATGTTCTGGCCCACCCACCGTATTCATCATACCTAGCGCCCACAGACTACCATCTTTTCTTGTCGTTATCCAATCACCTGGAGTCAGGAAGTTTGACGATTTGGAACAACTCAAGAGGTGGCTCGGCGAGTTTTTCGCATCAAAATCTCAGAATTTCTATGCGAGCGGAATCCACAAGTTACCGGTTGAATGGCAATACGTTGTAGATAATAATGGTTCATATGTACATTAAATATCAGCTGTATTGAATAAAAAAAATTGAAAAAAGATCGAATAGTGGCGGGAAACTTTCGCGACAGCCTAGTAGGTTTCTTCTTTTCTCTATCGCTTTCGTCCTGTTCTTCACCAGCCCACTCCTTCGTTCCTTCACCTGAAATTCTCAAATTTCACCATGTTTATTCTTTGCCGACGCTTCGCTCCGGTTACCTCTTCTTCACTTTGGTGAAGTGGGTCTGCCGGATTTGAAGGAGGTCGGAGCCTCGGCTCCTATTATCGCACGTATTTGTACATCTGTGTAGATAGGCCACCACCAGGTAGGTAGGAAGCGCATGTACGATACCAGGACCCATTTATTCTAAACCTCTTTCTCTTCCACCAAAGCTAGGTGGAGGTAGCTGATGTAAGCAGTTATGTAAGTGGGAAAAGATGTGTAGGAACTCACCGAGTCACCCGCCATAGTGGCGCGCGTAGTGTATAATAGAGCGCGCGATGGAATTGTTGGTGGAAACGGAAAAAGAGGATGTGAAATTGTGGTTCAAAGAGAATGAATGGGATGTGAGTGAAGAGTATGTAGCCGAGTCCAGAGACAAATGGTGTTGATAGGTTAGAAGTGCGAAGGCATGAAGGCATGTCATGGAAACTCGCACTTTTCCAGTTTTTTTTTGCTTATAATAACTTAATATGCAAACGAAACCCAGGAATGGAAACCCAACAATAACCTATTTTCCATCATATTCAGAAAGAAATTCTACAAAAAAAACCCTCCAACTTTATGCTTTGCTTTATGGATATCAAGGACTCTACTTGTTTCTGAGTGGAAAATGAGGAAGTTAATGGAGAACAACTGTTGATATTAATTTGATTAGTGCGTTCTGACATATTATACTATAGATTTTTAGGATAAATTCTGTTTTGCGCAAAACACACATCCACAATTCCACCACCTGTGATAATGTGATAGGTTTCGGTAATCGTTGTCTGCAGATGGCATCAAGAAACTTTTGCAGTCATTACATCAGATCTAAGAGACCTCATTCCGCTGAAGTGAAACGGCTGCATGCTCCCGTCAATCGGGTCCACCCCTTGTTCCACTAATCAAGATTCATCGTTCCGTATAGTAGCACACTGCAGCACTTTCAAAAGGACTATGAGTGCAGATCTGCGTGAAAATATCGTTTTTCAAAATAAATACTGGTAGATAAGGTAGGCGCAGGTTTCCTCATGACCATTATGGTAAGCAAAAAATTTCTTCATCGTTCACTCTTGTTTTTTGCGCATTTTGTAGAAACAAGAAACTTTTCTCCAGTTTTTAGATTGTCATGACTATTCGACTTTTTGGATTCATGGAGAAATGATGTTCTTTTCTTAAAGTTTCTCAAATTTGGCACTGAGTTTCTATTATAGTAACGGGAGAACAAAAATGATCCTATGTAAAATCAGCTTTAATTTCTCAACGGGAAATCTAATATACATACACACATCTACATACTATACTTTGTGAGACATTAAGGCCGAACATACTTGGCAAACATTTAAACCCTACTCTTTTTATCTTGCAGTTTTTCAAACTTTTCATTTTTATTTGCTGTGACACTCTCCACTCATTCATACCGCCCAACTGCCAGTGACCATAAGGCATTTTGCTTACGATATTCTATTTTACCAGCGGTGCATCGGTCGCGCTGGTATTCAGCAATAGTTCCTACTGGGTGTAGTCCACCGCCAGATTATGGTAGTGCTCGGGCCTTTATCACATCGGCACTGCGCGTGATGCGCAACGGTATCTTCTAGATGTATTTCGTGGTCCACTTATGGTATGTTCTATTTTACCAGCGACTTATGGTAGTTTATCCGCCACTGTCACATCGGCCCTGCGCGTAACATCTTATTTTTATAAAGTCACGTTTCTCACTGCATTCCCATCGCACAGCCTGGTCTTCTAGCTCCAGATGTTGCTAGTCAACCGCATGGAATCGTAGGCATTTCACCCAATCTATGTGTGCATTATGATGTGCATCGCATGGCACGCCATCTTCTTGTACATCAGTGAACTTTCTTACTTTTCGCTTCACTTCTCATAGATTTTCTGTCGTTTATGTATGATGCGGTGGAATTTGCCCCTGTTACTTTGGTGTACGTACTAACAGGCACTTGCACATTGCTTCACTACATTGTGCCTTGCCACTTCGTCCCTATGAAAGGGGCTTGGAGTGGAGCCTAACCGTGAGAACTCAGTCATTCAAGATTCGACATGGACGTAGTTAGGATTTAGATTTAAGAATTACGATTTACATCCATATTCCGCAATTTTCCTACGATTCGCAATTTACAAAAGATTGCCTGATCCTTATAACAAAGTTGTCAATGGAAAAGGGAAACATTATTTGCGCCAAGGGTAAAAAATCTGCATGATTGGTTTATGTTTGTAGATGGGACAACAGTCGACTATTTTGACACTGACGAGACCAAAGGGAATGTTCTCTTTTGCATCAATCAACAGCACAAAATCTCCTGGAACTACATAGAAAGCCTCCGAAAATGTTGCCTCGTAGAGACCTCGGAACATTTTGAGAACGATTTTGTTATGAAACAATTTGATTTTTTTGGATCTCATGGTGGTATTTGACCCCTCTGTGACGATCTACGATCTATGATTTCGGTTTTGAAAGATTTACGGCTTACGATTTACGAAAATCAAATTTTTCTTTACGCACATCCCTGGCCGACACCAAGTTAGTGAGAAGAGGACCTCTTCAAAGCTAGTCATGCTTAAGATCCAACCTAAGCCACCGAGATGCAGAATGACGCGGCGCGATAGCATACGTTCTCGTGAGAATGAATTGTGAAATAGTTCTCCAATGAATGGAATTCTTTATATCTCACTTTTCATCCTCTTGTAAGTATGTTTGTTGTTTCTGTGCTGCATTTCTGAGTTCTGTTGCTACTAATAAATCGTTTGTGTGGCAAATACGTTTGTACAGAAGTACGTCTGATGAGAAAATGGTCACGCTTCCACCATTTTCTGGAGTTTCACCAGTGGAAGTTATTTCCACACCCTCATTGGAAGAGAGGGACCAACGGAAGAGAGGGATCGGCCTTAAATAAGGGAGTTTTGTTTGCTGCCTACCGCTAGTGAGTGGTTATTTGAGTTACTCCTCTTCATTATATTTGTGTGCCTGTTATGCGGCTTATGAACGTGGGCAGTTGTCACAAGCGCTTTGATGCCGAAACTACAGGGGAATGTAACTATGGAAATCGTTTTGTGATCGATTCCCATTCCATGAAAATTGATTCGAAGTATCCGAAGTAATAGTACGAAGTATTGTACGTGCTCTAATTCTTGTTCACACATTGCAAGAGTGACTCGCCGAGAAGTTCTCTACTTTAGACGGAACAGTCAAAACCAACGCCAACAAATTAACAGCTTTCCGTCACTCTTCAATACCATGGAAAGAAAAAGATATGATGAAAAATATGATGTGGATTGCTTTCAGTCAACGTTGATAAATTTGATGTGGATTGCTTTTCGAGTCAGAGTCAAAATAGCTCTATACTGAAAGCAACAAAAGTCTGCCGTAAAAGTGGAAAAACTAATGGAACATATTTGTTGCGACCCATCATAAAAAAGGCCGCAACGCCTCGGTTTCCCCGCTCAGGGAAGGGTGAGGCTAGAGAATTCAATTGCACATGTTTGCACCCAACATTTCTCCGTGGTCGAGAGAGAGTACCGTGGACAAATGTTCGTAGGCGGTAATCCAGAATTCTGCCAGGGAACCTTAATGGAGCAATCCGCCACTAGATCTTGAGAGAACGTGTTTGTCGTATAACCCGGGTAATCGAACAAGCGGAGTCGACGCCTGAATAGCCAGGTGCATTGCTGCTGCATTCCATTCGGTTTTTCATTTGCTGGGAGCGGTCCCGAATGAACTGATTCTAAGTTGGGCGATGTTCCATATGTGACAATTCCATCTATGCACACGATATGAAATGGAAAAGAGCTGCACCGTGACAGAGGTAACCCAGCGTATCTGATTGGGAGGGGACAGCACTTGCTCGCACTGCCAAGCTATTGTTAGCTCATACTTTGGAGGAGTTTTGCCTGTTATGACCCCTAATGACCTAGTTGGTCGAGTTCTTCCGTTGGCATTGTCCTGTTGTATATTGTGTATTTGTCGCGGGCTATGAATTTGGGCAGTTTATATGTTCGCAAGGGTACGAAAGGGAACCACGAAGGTAGTGGCCACATTTCTCAAGACAACTGTCATCTTAATTGTATGCATAGTATTAGCCGATTGAGGCCTGATTGGCATGTGATGGTGGCAGCTCACTCACAGTAACATATGTGTCGTTGTGCTGCCAGTTGTATGCCATGATGGGTTACAAATATCAGTTGCCAACTATCACAATCGACGCCAAAGCGCATTATCCATGGGAAGAAGGCAATGCTGTGTATCTGGTGGGATAAGGGAGTCATCTATCATGGGCTGCTTAAACCAGGCCAGACGATCATGGGCGATCTCTATGAAGAGCAAATGATTCGTTTGAGCAGAGCATTGCACCAGAAACGGCCGGAACACGAGACAAGGCAGCACAAAGTCATTTTGCTGCATGACAATGCTCGTCCACATGTTACAAAAGCAGTGAAGGAAACGCTTGAAGCACTTCGCTGGGAGGTGCTACTACATGCGGCTCATTCACCAGACTGTGCTCCGTCAGACTACTATTTGTTTCGGTCGATGGCCCACGGGCTTTCCGAGCAGCACTTCCAGTCTTTCGGAGACGTCGAAAAATGGGTGAGGGAATGGATCGAGTCGAAGGACGAGGTCTTCTACCGTCGTGGCATCCCTTTCCTCCCAGAAAGATGGGCAAAGCTTAGAGCTAACGATGGCTACTTTGATCGATCTATCTGTTTCTTTTCCATTTTGAAAAAACACTCAGTTTCGCTTGAAAAAGGGCGGAAACTTTTTCACATACCTAATAGTCTATCTGAAGATAGATCGGGTTCGAATATGTCACATGTTCCATAGTGGGTAATGAGAGGAATCAATCTAGCTACCTCATCTCTCATCTCTATCCTTGCGCTCTGTGCAACATTTGGTTAATCGCCAACTCTTTGTCATCATCACGTATGCTCATATACATTAGCACATATGATTTTCATTTGTACAAGTCTCCTTCGTCATCATTTACCTAACTGTTGCTCATCTTGTTATTATACGTACACGTACCTGCCGTCGTTGTTTACCTATGTGTAGCATATGAGTAATTCCCAATTTTATAGATACTTCACGTAGACAGAATGCAGTAACCATGTCCAACAAGCTCACTCTGTTGGCGTTATGGTTATTACTATTGCAACGCACTTGTGCCACCAAGGCGAATAAAGATCTCGAAGCCGCCATGAGAGAAGTAAGCCTTAACTTTTTATATCATTGTTTTTCCGACGCCTCCGCCAGCGAGCAGTTTCATTAACTCCAGTAACATCATGCAGCTTTCCTTTCTCACATTTCACGTGTACTAAAATCAGCTATTCCTCTTCTTCGTGAGCTTACTGATGTGTTATCTCATCACATTGCTACACTGACCTCACCGGAACAGAATCAGTCGGCCGAAGATGTTTTTTATGAACGAGCACAACCTGACGCAGTTCATGTTAAGGCAGAATTGAGGTGGACTGCATGGCTGCGCACATTGCAGTGTAATCACGATGCTGATAGCGACACATTCGCTGCGCATTCAAAAAGTCGCAAATCGTCAGCGAGGACAACTACATAGCTACGCCGAAAACAACTTCTCGTCTTTTTTCGGAACGCCCTCACATCACGCATGATTCTTCACCCGCCATGTTGCAGATCCACAGGTCGGAACTGTAGGAAAGCTGGAAGACCTCACTGCTTCAGCCGTACATCAAACAGCTAATATCATCACGCCTATACTAATATGGTTTGCAATCGACAATCTGTGTGAATCCTCGAATTGTCGTGGGTGCATTTTTTTCCCACCAAAGTTTTCACCCATTTCCGTCAACAGTAGAAGGACATGCGCGATCTCGTTCATGTTCAAGATTGAATTGGAGCCAATGTTCTATTGTGTTGTCGCTGACATTCCACTATCTCAATGGGGCCTCGGTGTTACGAGCTTTTGCGGGGCACAAAATCCAAGTTTGGTTTCGTAGAAGTACAGGGCGCGCCGTAATTTCTTGCACATCATATTTAGTACCACCACCGCAGCGGAATTCATTATGGTATGACCTCTCTGGCCCGACTAAGCCAACTCAGTAGCAACTCAAACAACCTAGTAGGTCGGAACTATGTCGCGCGATTTGCTTTTGTCACAATTCAAAGTAGATCAGGATGCGCGCTCATCGTGGCATAGTGGTATTTCTTCCTTGAGTCCACCCAAAACTTCTTCTCAGCTTTATGATGCGGGCTCAAATTTATAAACAATGTATTAGGTGCGTGCAAAAGTTTCGGGGCAGTTGGTGGTATTTCACCGTCCAACATCGTTTTGCTCCTTGCTTTTGCGATATCCTGCGACGGTTTTCATGTGCGCTGGTAGCCTATAACATCTGCTACCTGTACCACTTTTGGCCTGGAAAATGCTTCACAAGTTGGTTCAGAGATTTGGTCATGGCAAAGGCACCAGGAAAGAGCAGGTTGAACCAGACCAAACCTTGTGCGAACTGCGCAGGACATTACGGAGAATTTAGTCAACAATGTCTCGTCACTTGAAGAAAATCGGTAAGAAGGGGAAGGTGAGTAGATTGATTTTGCGTGAGATGAGCGAAGAGCACCAACGTCCACAGTGGCAAGTCTGCAGATATTCGACCTTCAGATTTCCTAACAATTTTCACGGAAGAATAGTTATTATTGATAGAGAATGGGTCAGGTACGGCAATAGGGTCATCCCAAAGTCCGAGCTCCTGCCACCCACCTAAAAAATGGCCGAACCATGACTACCTTTTAAAAAAAATTTTTTTGACCATTCATGGTCAGCAACGTGACTCATCTGAGTTTTTTTCTTATAAATGCACAATAATCACCCTATAGTATTTAAGTAGTCACGGGAAAACTCTTAAGCATAGGGCCGACACAAGCGGAAATATGTGGTCTGATCCTGCTGTGGTATAACGCACACCAGCACGTTGCAGTGTCAACCGTATAAAGAATTGGCCATTCGTGCTCCGGAATTCTATCCTAACCTATATTACTCCTTATGCCTGCCTCTAACAGACTAACGCCATTTCATCCTTCTATGGCTTTACCTCCGCTGTAAAACTTTTAATAAACAGACCCTACTGGAAAACGACGTGTGCTACTACTACAGGTGTAGACCTGTCAAACTTTTAGCTCCTGGAAAAATCTTTCCTATGCCATATTGGCACATTACGCAGATGCCAATGCTTTTTGTTTTGAACAAAATTGCTGACTTTGGGTCAAGTTATGGCTTTTTGAAAAATTAGGTGCAACTGCCCCGGAACTTTTGCATGTACCTAATAGATCTTGATTTGCTCCTGAACACCGGTAGAATACAACGATCCATTGAATGCGGATTGGTGCTACATGAGAGTCATTTCGCAGCGCAGGATTTTCTCCACACACTACTCCAAGAAAGGCACTCTCCATGAGGAGATTTTGAGTCTTATTGAAGCTTCATGTTCGGCCTATCTAATATGGATTGAACGCAAAAAGGTCTCTTCTTACCCAAAATGCTGAGCGTGACGTTGATGTTGTGAAGCACAAGAATCTGTGAAAATTGACTGTGACTGGGGCATGACTTCGAAAGCATATTAAAATTTTCGAAGGAAGAGGAGAAATGGGATTTCGTCCTGACCCCAAGACTCTTCAGTGCTGTTTCAGTTCATCGTTCTGATGAAAATAGAACCACTCTCTTTTAAAGGGTGACTCCAGTTCTGAGATGACATCGATGCTCCATGCCGCTATGGATGCACCTCTCACTCGACTCCGAGCTGTTACAAAAGCATATGACGACATATCCCCAATCTGTTATATGTGTTGCTTTTGAGTTGATTTCGTACGGCCGTACAGATCATACCCTAACGTTGAATCCTTCTGGTGGTACTAAATATGGTGTGTAAGAACATATGGCGCACACCGTAAATTAGTCGCAGCTGCTTTCTTGATGCCTCTATTAGCAAGCAGCAAATTCTGTCACAAACACACTTTGTAGTGACATATTTAATTGTGTCACATCTACACAAAACTTGTTGCCAAAACGTGCTCAAAAAGAATGAAATTGAAACTCCTTTACTAATTTCTGAACAACCCATTCTTGCTGGTACAAACCTGTTTCTCCTTTCATCCAGCCAATTTCTCCCCTAAAGTCCTCAGGTCGTAAGTGGCATAGATCAGGCAAAACAGCTCAAGTACTAGTGTAGATTTAATGTTTCCAGCAAATGGCGAGCTCATCTTCTCCACACAGCCTTGCGACCTTGATTTTAAGTGAACTGCAGGTGACGACTCCAGAGAGTCGCCCTTTCCTAACATCGACAGGAGGTTGGTATACTACACTCGATTTTCCTCAGTTTAGCTCCAATCCGGATGGAAATGGGCATACTAGGGTATCCCCAGACTTCGCCAGTTCAAAATTAATAGAAATGTACAGATAAGGATCGTGGAATCGTCATGGATCGCTGCCAAACGGAGCTCATCGCCCGTACTCTCGAAGATGTGCCCAAAATGAACTGGCGATGTGAATAGCCTGATAGCAATAGTGGAGACGATGCCTATCGATCGCCACGCCCCATTTATTATCATCACTCTTACGTCTGGGGTCTCCTCATTCACTTTATCCATGTGGCGGCGGTCGTGGCGATTGCGACGACAGCCGGCTGTGGTGGCGATTGCTGGCGAAATCTGGGGATACTCTAATCCACCACGTTGATCACAAATCTGACGGCCACTTTGCACGGCGTAGTTATTGATTTGCTGATTCTATTGATTTTCCACGAGTTCTACTTGGAACGTTGCGCTCACGGGCATTATCCACCATGCTGATCACGATAAACATAAGAAGAGAGATACCACTACCCGGTTTCGAGAGCATGCAGAAGCGGGAAAGGTTGTCGCTTCTCGGTGTTACTGTTTACCGTTATCCTTTTGCAAATATGTCTCCATAGACTCAGCCTTGCCTCATAAATATCAACATTTATCCGCAAAAACGTCCACTTGGTAAGAAGGCTTCAGCCTTCTCGGGAAATTTCATGGATTTGAGGCAGCTCAAACATGTTTTCTAGCAGCAATACCTTCTGGTCGAAGCCTATCAATGGTGTGCCCGCGGTGACGTTTCAGGTTACATGTCGCATTTCCCGGCACTTGCCACAAGTGGAAGCGGCACAAATCATTGATTTATATAGAACAAAGCTATGCTGCCAAAATACTGTTGCAGAGCTAGAGTGCTGTTTTATTTTTCACACGTTGGTTTCTTGGCTTGAATTAGACCGGAAGTATGATCTACTTGGCGCCCCGAGTCTAAGATTCTTTCATCTATAGTCCACAAGAGGACTACAAAACATGTCTTGATACAGGAATAAGTAATATATAATACACCAATATAAATGATACACCTCACGCAGAACTTGATCTCGGATCGTTACCAGTGGGAAACACGTTCGAGCTCCCTGCTGTTCAGTCATCAGAGTGGGAGACTCTGAGAATCAAAATCCTAGATGATGTATTTAACTGGGAAGAGTTCATAACAAGAAGCGCGAGAAGCAAAGCTATGTTCCTTTGCTGAGATCTTTTCTCGTTATTGAAGGAAGGAAACAGAATGTTCGATGGACGTAGCTATTGTTTTAGGTTGTCTATAAATGAAGTACGTTTTTCATACACATAAACTTTTGATTTACTGTTTTCTGAGTTTTATTCATTCAATGTTCAAATTGTTGTACATCATTTCGGAGCTTCTCTATGCTGGTCTTTCGTTTTTTTTTTATTTTTGTTTGTTTCAAATCTCATTTTTCTCGGACCGATTTTCTAAGATGCTCTCTTTTTCGTGCAATTTCTGTTTCGGAAAATGTTTCGGAGACTCATTTTTGTCCAATCACTGCGAAGAACGTCTGCAGTTATTGCTCGGAACCCACTTTTCATTCATGTCACGACTCGATCAAGGGAAGGCTCGTTATTGCTCAGCAAAAGTAGCCCGGATAAGATCTAATTGCGCTTGAGCTTCTATTCAGCGTTCAATTCTTGGAGTACCTGATGATTCATCTTTTTCACCTTTCCAAGTTTTTCCAAATGCTTGAAGGCCGTCGCTAATTACACTAAAGTTGCCAACTATTTGTAAGTCATGTACAGTTTTTCTTAGATCCCATTCCACCAGTAACTTCAGGAAGTCATCGTAAAGTTTGCAGATTAGATGGATCGGAATTCCGAGATCAGAGCTGAGTGGTGCGAGTTGAAACATTTGGTCCCCACACTGTCACAATATTTTCAAAGGTCTCCACATCTTTCTGTCCAAGTTTGAGCTTATGAAGCAAAATGGTACGAATCTGTTTTTTGAGAGTACCTTGCAAGTCCGGCTCAAAGTTAGCTAAGAATGAGATCGGAACAAAAAAATTCACAGAGCGAACAAGCAACAGACAAGCCTCATAATGATTGTAATGCATTGTAAACATTGAATAAATAATGCACAAAAAACAGTTGCTCAAATATTGATATGAAGAACGCATTTAAGATGTGCACAACCTCATGTTATTTTATTTGTAATAGGAGTACCTGGAATATTAAAATACGGAAGTTCAGAGCAATTAAATCCACCTTTTATTTGCAGGGTCATGTGCACTGTGGCAAGAGACGCACGTTCAGCGCTGATGCTCGATAGTTTAATCGCGCCCAAGCAAGCCGCCCATCTCTTCATGGTCGGTGAATTGGTACCAGAGCAGTCTTGGAAAATGAAGCACCGATCTGGTACGTTGGATGCCTCGACAGGTCACTATACATATAGAGCATACAACGCAATCAGTGCTTCTGCGATTACCAACAGCCAAGTGCGTTGCGCATCATAAAATTTAGGTTGACTAACGCCAACTTTGCACTTTATTTTTCATTTGCGAATGCTGCTCTGTTGGTTGATGGTAACAACGAAAAGCCAGTAGGGAATGGAGCCCACGACAGCCCCTTTATTTGGCCGCACCCCAGAGCTATGGTCACAATGGTTTCGGGCAACGCAACAAACCAACACTGTCAGTGGGAGCCGTTATAGTACGATGGCTGGAGCTAGTTGTAGAAAAACGTGGATACTTTCAAGGATGCTCATTTGTGATCTGTTCAAGTGTTAAATGTTGCACTACCACAATGTACGATAGTGAATAACTCAGTTTTACAAGGTGGTTCAAAATTACGAACGCTCATCAAAAGATCCATTTCTAGCGTTATAAAATTAGTTGACAATTCTGTTCCCAACATGATGTTTTCACTCACCCATGAGCTATTTCTATATTTCGTGAACTCTTCTATCATCGGCGAGAAAAGCCCTGAGGAAATCGAAGTAGGCGCCTCCGGAGGCGTGGAGGTAACTTCTCCACAGATAATCCTGTTTCTGGGAACGTTTGCCCAGAGGGTGGAACAATTCTATGGGTGCAGAATAAGCTCTCTTCCTTGAAAGAATACCATACCGAGAAATCTACGTGAACTAATACCGAGAATAGTAGGTAACTACCAGGAAGCAGACATGCCTCCGGCGCCAGATCAGCGTGAAAACTTTGTCAAGGCTATTTCCACTAATTTGTCAGCGTTTAGGTAAGGAAATGGTACCTGTTTTATAAGCCTCTCGTTTTGAATCTCCAAGGGCAATTTCCCTCATTTTACAGTTAGTGATGGTGATTCTTTTTGATATACACGCTCAAGGAGTGGTGAATTCCGGTATATGCTTAACTGATCTTGGATCCTATAAGAATGGTAGGCTGTTTTTCACAGTGATATTAAAGTTTTTCTGTTCTCCACCACTTCCATTCTCCGATGCACTGGAGAACGACGCTTGCAAAATCCTACACGATAGTACGCACTCCTGGGCGAGAAGACAGACGGATCACACGAGCGGTTTCATAGCGTTGCGGCCGCAGAATTGCGGCGGTACTTACTCGACCTTCTCACTTGGAGCGTGCCCTCTCCGATTCCATCGTTTAGGTCCCTTCGCATCTCTGCTATTACGGGATCTCTATTTTCTCGAAGAGGAGTGTAACACTTGCCGCTCAACTACACAACCAGCATAAGTGAGTATTGGAACTACTGTTAACGGCTCACACATTATCAAAATCGATGGTATAGGATATTCCGTTTGAAAAAAGCTCTATAATCGACGAACGACAAACGATAGCATGCAAAACTTCAAAACTCGAGATAAGTTGAAAAATGCGCACTGCAGTCGTGTCTTCGTAATTTGACGGGGTGATGAATTCAACACAGAAAACCGAAAACAATATCTCGCTCCGCCATTTGCACTGCATTACTAAGAACGAGCAGGAGTTGCTTGCGATCTCTTGAAGGTGTGTTAATTCTTTGAAGTATTAGCTGTCTCCATGGGCAGCCAGCAACTATGGATACGCCCACTGGATTCTCTAGTACTACAAGATTCCTTCGAACCACTCTAGATTGGCGCCTTGTCAACTTGATTGACTTCGTCTAGGTCTCCGACTGGCCCTTCATTTCGCCTGATTTGACGTCTTCGATTATTCGATTTGAACGATAGATGCCGGAAGAGCATACAAAAAACGCATACAGGTGTGCTAACTCTGGTGCTATCACTGGAGAGAGTTTGAAAAAGAATCTCGCAAGCTCACATTCAAGCCCCAGGAGAGACTCACCTCGAACATCGGACTGTGAACTATGCCAAACGAGGAGCAACTTGTGATTCTAATATTTTCTGATTCTTGAGATAGTGGTAAGTTTCCTTCGGGATTATCTTCTTATACGTTTTCTATGCGGTTTTTTTAGAATTTATTTTAGAACGGATGAGCCACTTATTTCGGGTGTGTATCATCGTGAGGGAAAACGGGGCATGGTACGATTCTGCGATAGGTCCGTTCAAATCCTTGTCCCGCCCTTGAAGGTTGACTTCGCGCACGATTCCACTATAGATAACCATACAGAATTTGAATGCGACCGAGGACGAGTTGGTCGTGAAGGGCGGGAAGTTTCCGCCTCGTTTTTTCTCACGATGATACACACCCACTCACTTCATGATTTGGAATGCTTCTCAGAACCCCAAAAACAAGTTGTCGGCCCAGTTTTGCCCAAAAACAACTTGCTAACAAGCTTTCAACTAGCAAATCGTTGTCGACAAGTTTGACATCATCACGCCACCCAAAACCAAGTTACCGGCAAGCTTTTCTCCTGACAACTTGTCGTCAAGGAAGAGAAAAAACAAGTTGTCGACCAGCCTTTCAAAAAAGTATCTTGCAAATATGCTTTTGGTGGAAAAAAATTGTTGACAATCTTTTAGCTGAACAACCTGTCGACGAGAGAGATTCATATTCCCATACCCACGTAGCATACGATGCAACTATTGAAGACACCAGGGCAATGGTTGCCATGGTACAGTTCTAGGAAAGCGTTTGCTTGCTAATGAAGGACGGTTGTGCAAGCCTCCATATGCACAGGTCCTACACTGGGCAATTTTGTAGTGTAGAGCCGACAGATTGTCAGTGAAGAACGGGTGAAGAACAAGTTCATACGGCCGACCACGTGTCGGCAAAGAGAAAAAAATGTTGTCGACAAGCTTTTGGGCGGACAAGTCGACAAGGAAGTGCAAAACCAAGTTGTCGACGAGCTTTTGGAAATACAAGTTTCAGATGCAATCAGATTGTTGCTCGCCAAATGCTTGTCGACAAGTTGTTTTTGGAGTTCTGAGTTATTGCTTGGTTAAAATCATCGCTTCATGTGAGGTCTGTTTTACAAAAAATGTTATTTGCTTGTTATTATTCACAACTTATATCTGAATATTCACACCAAATAAGAGCCCTCTCAATGATTGCTCAAACATGCTACAGAGCCGCAACAGAGCGGCGGTTCGGTTACTACGGTTATGGGTAGGCCTCGCCACGACAGAGCGTGAGGCTCTCGCCACGATATGGTGGGAATGGGTGGGGCTAACTACAAATAGTCGTAGTGTTTACCACCGTGTTTCAGGGAGTAACAAATCTCCTTATATTAGAAGATACCTACGGACTCGCGTAAGATACGGCGCACCAGCAAGCGCACAGTCATGAATTGTTTGCGTTAGATCTCCGTGTTCAGCGTGGAAAGGAACCGATTAACGGTAGGCCGTTTCTGGGCGAAAAATACAAGAAATCAATATGTTCTCGAAAAATCACAGTAGACACGTTTTCGTTGAGGTTAGATCGAAAACATTCAAAAATTAATGTAATCGTACAACCGATGGTCTAGTGTTTTATATATACAACGTTGCGTGCTCTATCGTATGATACACCGTTTTCCTTCTCCGGTTTCCATGCTCTGCGGAATTTTTTCGGCTTCCCACACTCAACTTCATGAGAAACAGGTGGGCAGGACCACCATAAATTTTAAAGCTACATTGAAATTTTGTGGTCTGTTCATTTTTCGTTTCGTTCATGAACCCTATACGAAAACTATACATTAAAGTTGGTTTCCTCCTGCGCTCATCAGTAAGATGAAGGAAACCTATTGAATTGTGTTTATTAAGTAACGTTTAATATGCGCACATATTTTTGAAATAAGCTTGTTTAAATTTTAGGTTTTAAAATTTACATCTGGTTCGACTGATATGAACATTCAACCACATGTAAACAATGTGCCTTAAAAATGAGTAGTACCAAGTGGAATACAATCAACATGAAGATGTTGATTATATGGCACTGAGTTTGTTGGACTAAAATTGTTTATTTGTATTAGGTGCGTGCAAAAGTTCCGGGGCAGTTGCACCTAATTTTTTTAAAACGCTATAACTTCACTCAAAGTGAGCAATTTTTTCCAAGACAAAAAGCATTGGAATCTGCGTAATGCTGCCAATATGGCACAGAAAAGATTTTTGCAGAAGCTAAAAATTTGACAGGTCTACAACTGTAATAGTGGCACACGTTGTTTTGCAGTAGGGTCTGTTCATTAAAAGTTTTACAGCTCAGGTAAAGTCATAGAAGGTTGAAATAGGGGTAGTCTGTAAGAGGCAGGCATAACGACTAATAGAGGTTAGGCTAGAGTTTCGGGGCACGAATGGCCAATTCTTTATACGGTTGAAACTGCAACATGCTGATGTGCGTCAACCCACAGCCGGGTCAGACCACATATTTCCGCCTGTGTCGGCCCTATGCTCAAGAATTTTTCCGTGATTACCTTAGGGAAATGACATTATAATAGGGCGATTATTGTGTATTCATTAGAAAAAATCCGTTGCTGATGAGTCACGTTGCTGACCATAAATGGTCAAAAAAATTTTTAAAGAAGGTGGTAATGGTTCGGCCATTTTTTGGGTGGGTGGCAGGAGCCCGGACTTTGCGATGACCCCCTCCTATTGTTTACCTGACCCATTCTCTATGAACAATAACAATTCTTCCATGAAACGAATTGTTAAAAAATCTGAAGGTCGAATATCTGCAGACTTGCCAGTGTGAACGTTGGTGCTCTTCGCTCAACTCACGCAAAATCCATCTACTCACCTTCCCCTTCTTACCGATTTCCTTCGAGTGACGAGACATTGTTGACTAAATTCCCCGTGATGTCTTGCGCAGTCTGCACAAGGTCTGGTTCAACCTGCTCTTTCCTGGCGCGTTTGCGATCACCAAATCTCTGACCGACTTGTGAAGCATTTTCCAGGCTCTCATCTCCGCTCAGAATTCCAAGGAACTCTCAAGCACCTGGAGTTTTAGAGAACATACTCTCCAAAAACGCATTACTGATGCTATGGGTTGCTTTTCTTGTTGATCATCTAGATTTGATTTCATAAAGCGAAATTTATCAAATTATTGCACAGCTCATAGCATTGGTTTTCACCCAAAACAGAGCAACGAGCTGACCTAGACCTGAGCTAAAAGTGGTCTAGGTAGAAGATGTTTCAGGCTACCAGCACACTTGAAAACCGTTGCAGGATATCCCAAACGCAAGGAACAAAACGATGTCGAACGGTGAAATACCACCAACTGCCCCGGAACTTTTACACGCACCTAATAATAGACATCTATTGAATGGGTGGAATAGGTATAAGTATTTTATGATTACATATTTAGTTTGTTAAGGTATATAGGGTCCTGAATCTGCATCTTTTCAGCAATCTTTAACTAATTATGTTGTAATCAAAACATTTCCTTTACAAATTCCTGAGTTCTAAAGGTATGTATGTCAAATTTGTGCAAAATATAATTATTTTTGAACAAACAACGTATATATGAGCTTTCTATTATAGATCGACTGTAGTCCATGGCTAATAATATGTTTTTTGTTCGATAAAGTCCGTTTATAAAAATTTTTCTAGTACAACTAGTGCGAGCGATTCGCAAAACTTCAGTATAAATGGTAGCTTTTTTAATAGCGATTGAAATATTAATGGAAGAGTGTGGGAATCGTTTACTAGCAAAGCCGAAAGAATCAGTCTTATTGTACATTTTTGTCATTCCGATGTTGTTATGTATATTAATCTCCAAATCCAAATATTTACATTTTCAATTGAGCTCGTGTGTAATTTCCGACGACAACGATAGTACTTTATGATAGACTTTATCCAGAATTGTTAAAATTCTACTGTCTAAAGTATTATTTTTTTATAAGTAGATTGTCAACATATGTATCTGTAAAGATAGAAGTATATGCTCGCATCTAAATAAGTTAGCGTAGATGTATTGATAGTATGATAGAGTAAGATCTGCCAAGAGGGGTCCGAAATTGCCACCTTGCGGTACGCCTACGATTTGTTTCAATACAAGTGGACCAAATGAAAAAAAAACTATTATTGAGAAGATAGTTTATCAAAAAAAGAATATCTGTAATAGTGTGCTGACTGCAGGGATACTGGTTATTATAGTTTTTTGACTAAAAAACTTTGTTATACTGAGTGCAAATTAATCTCTGCTTATTAGCATTGCTAAAACACGATTTAAAAATCTCCTTAATATTAGTAAGGGTAGTGGTATGTGGGAGATTGGTGAACGTATTAGTGAAATCCGCAGAGAAAAGCTTCAGGATATCAGATCTATGTCTATTTAGGTGCTTACTGGTACATATATTATTTAGTAATAACCATGAAATGAATGGATACGTGTTGTAGTAGACTGTACATCTTTTTTGAAATGGTTTTTAATAAAAATAAATAATCTTGAAGGTTTTGAAGCCAAAGGTTTCATGCTGCTCTTGAAAGCTACTGTAATATAAGGGAATTTCGGTGGGGTTTTGTGTAGTTTTGTTGAACCTTAATATAGGTATATTCGGATGATCGAGAGGTTTCAAATGATTGTTTGTGAGAAATGTTTTGTGTCTGAGAATGATTTCTTCTCTTTCTCTATCATAGTACTCATAGGTGTTATTGGCTTGAGAGGGAGTGAAATTTTGTCCATTGCAGCTAACAGCCATTTCGTTCATGATTTGTAAGATATATAATTTTTTTTTTACAAATAATTCCATAGTTCGCTAGGCTTTATCCAGTGGGAAATTGCGCTGAAACTTTTTTATAGCTTCGAAATCTTTCTGTGATAATGTATTTCCTTGTGCAAGTATTCTTTGGTAGGATTTTGGTTTTAACTTAGATTTCCGTTTGTGGATTATCTTCTACCAATCAGTGATAGTTTTTCAAGGTTGAGTTTATAACGTGATTTTACAACTTCTAGATATTTTAACACTGTGGAGTACACCCATTGATACAGAATGCGTTTGTTTATGCAAGGAACGGGACAGAAAGTGGTTCCTTTCTCAAAAATTTGTATAACCCTACTGTTATTTTATATGTTTCAATTCCCCGTGATAATGTGCTTATGATGTGGGTTAACATGGGGGTTATAGTATTCATATTCATATTCACACACACACACACACACACACACACACACACACACACACACACACACACACACACACACACACACACACACACACACACACACACACACACAGCTTTGTTGTTAGTGAATATTTTACTTTGGCTAGATGTAAGTCTTTCAAGGTGCGGTTATAGTTGAGAAACTTTCTTGACATTGGTATTTCGTATTTTTATACTATTCTGAAAGGGATCCACATATACCACCTACACATATGACCGACATATTTCACTTTGTTGTTGCTTGCGGTAATTGATTTTCTCAACTATAACCGCACCTTGGATCCTGGGATAAAAATTTATTCTTGTTCAAACGCTGGAAGTGAAATTTGCATAGTAGGCACAATAGGAAGCGTTTCTGATCAGAAGGTATAATTGCTATGAAATTATGATCAAATGTGTAATGAATAATTTTGTTAATTTTATTTTTTCTAGGGAGTATAAATGGTTTTTAGGGGTGTGAAAGTCGGTGCTATGTCTAATGTATTCCAGGAAGTGTTGCTTAGTTTCTTCAGAAGTATTTTGTTGTGAGCGTTTTTATGACGTTTACCTCCGTCCAGTGGCGGACGCAGAAAGTGGGCGGGAGGGGGGGGCGTGGGAAGAAAAGTGGGGTCTCCGCCGTTTTGGGGACCCAGACGGAAAATAAAATTAATAATAATATTAATTATAATAATAAACAATAAATAAAAAAATATATTAAAAATAATAATAAAAATAAACAATTAAAAATAAACTAACACAAGATTTTTATTTGTATTGTAAAGTAATTTCGAAAATTTGGCGACCCATTCTCGGGGGGGGGCGCGCCCCCCCCCTGCGTCCGCCACTGCCTCCGTCTCTTTTTCGTTGTTTAATAATTTTGAGAGAGAAATAGGGGTGATTCGGACGAAAAGTAAGTGGGTTTTCGTGTCAGAGCATATTGGAAACGTTACCATAACTGTGTATGTTATCGTTGTTTACAAAAGAGTAAGCTGTGACTAATAGTTTAATCCAAAACAGCTCCTTAGTTTTTAGTACTCGTTTGTCGTCATTTGCTGGTAGATTATCAAGAATAGACGCCAGAATACATATTCGTGTCAGGGCAATTTGTTTTAAAGTGAGTGTACGAATAATTGCTGGTATTGTGTTTTCTAGTATTCAGTAACTGTTCACCAATGCGTTGTTTCAGTTGTCCCGTCGTATGTGAGACTACGTATGGCTTAGAGTCAAGAAGTGTGCATTCTTGACATTTGCCACATGGTAAAGATTTACATAGGTTGCCGAAGTTTTTTTATTGTATAGTAGTTGTTAACCTTGTTTCGAATGAAGGTAGTTGAATTATAATAGTTCGAAGAAGGAACAAAAGAGGAAAAAGAAGTACTTGGTTTGTTTGCAGACCGACTTCAAAAGGGAGGAGGTCTCGGTTCCTACAGAGAGGTTTTACAGGGCTGCTGTATGGGGTTGGCAACCCCACTGGTTTGAAAAAATGTTGGATAAAAGTGTCTGTAAAAGCATGTTTAGACTGCTTCGGAGGCGTGATTTTCCACCTCCTCTTGGAAGATCACTTTTGATTGACCCCATCAAAGGAGCCTCTACTGTTAAAGGGGTATGGCCCCCCGTGTTTAAAGAATGTGTATGAGAGTGGATTAATGATTTAATTTTTTTTTGGTTTTGGTGTAGTCCGGATATTAGAGTTCCTTCAGGTATCCTAATGTATCTTATAGCGTACTCGTACACACAGGATGGGCCAAACTTATGGATACCAGATAAATTTAGCGGCCTGCACGAAGAAGCTGTAATATTGGAGAAGTCTCCAAGACTGAATGTCGAGTGCTCCTGCAGCAACAGTAATCTACATTTGGTTTTGAATGTTACGTTGATATAGGGCCTTAAAACTTAACAGGTAGGTGTTGTCTGCGGCGCGCAAGTAGTGGTCACTATAAATTTTAGTTTTTGTGAAAAGCTCTCCCAAGCCAAAGCTAATAGTGGTTCCTAGGATGCATTTGAGTCTAGGAATCACCCAGATAGAGTAATCCGGTGAGCGGTGGCCGAAGGAGTTGGTAGGCTACCGACTGAAGTTGAAAAAAGTTTCGCTGGCGCCGTTCACGGATCGTCTTGTGGGCTCCCCGTCTGAGTGATACTTGTTCTCATTTAAGAAGTCCCTTTTTAATTGTTTCTTCACAGTTGTCCATATTGATGGCCAGATAATATTCGTTTACGAGAGATTTAAAGGAAACGGCTCATCGGCACTGCGTCGGCCACGCCCAGTTTCCTTGCGATTTTGGAACAAATTTCTGAGGAACGGTATCTTTCGTTGGTAAAACTCCTATTAGGAGAGCTTTGACACATTGTATCAGTCTGAAGATAACGTTCATGCACATTTTTGAGGCCTACAACTCTTGTGTGTCTGAATGTTGTTGTTGTGCTAAGTGATAGTGACAGAACGATGGGTCTATGCTTGGACAGTGGTCGAAACCGACATATGAAATGGACTAAACAGAAAGTAGAAGATTTGTACTACAGGAATAATCTAAAAAATCCGAAAGGGCTTCGAAGCTTGCCAATACTTAAACAAATTCACAGTGCATGGGCAGTACCCATAATTTTGGCCCACCTTCTATAATACGATAGATAACGTATTGGACCACTGAGAAGCCACTAGCCAATGCTTATCATGATGTTTCCATTTTCGTCGAAACAAATTCTTTTACGGAAAAATGCCTATTTTCTCCAAATCTCTGTTTTCTGCGCATCACATCCATACTCGATCCACTCCCGTTTTCCATGGACATTGATTGCATATCTGATCTCCCATGTTTTAACTTAACATGAGAATTGTGCTAAATCTTCATTCTGAAGCTATCCATTGGTCAGTTTTTCCACAGCATAATGATATTGTCACGACGTTTACCTGGACAAACTCTCGGCGAAATCGAGTAATTCGGGCATTATGGTGTCAAACGTAACTCAAGTAATTAGGTCGTCATTACGGATGTCATTATTGAGGCATTGCGAAGTATATTTCAAAGAAAAAGATAGTGAAAAAATTTCGTATTCTACGACGGCTTCTTAATGCTAGCTGAAGTCAAGCAAGAGCAGACCACCACAAAAATTGGACGAAAACATACCGTTTGATATGTTGTGTAGTTTCTCGGATCATTCTATCTGTCTCGAAACTCCGCGGAGGTTCCGAAAATTGTGAGCGCCGTGCGTTTTCGATAGTAAATCAAGCTCCGCGAAACGTCCGAAGCTTTTTGTTCTGCGTCTCTGTTCGGGATTTCCGCGGAACTTCCGAAAAATCGACCAAAGACACTATATTTCTACGGAATTTCCGAAAATCGGGCTCCACTAGGAAATCCGGCTCCGCGGAAGTTCCCAAAATTGCCAGGCTCCGCGGAAGTTCCGAAAGTTTGGATACATCTATCAGTACGAAAATGCAGTTTTCACTCAGTGACCTTACATTGTCACGTGAAGCATTTACTCGTTATTTTCTCTATTATCTCGATTTTTCAAACAACTATGGTAACATCTGACATCAAAATTACGATTTATTCTTGCGTTTTCGTTAGAATTTTCGAGAGGAAGGCAGAAAAAGAACTTTTTCCTCACAACTACGTACATATTTTTTTTAGTAAATTTGCCCTTTCCTTGTCCCAAAGTGAATGACGCTGATTCACCAAATCTCAGTGTTTAAGCTTTTACTCTAGCTGCATGGACGCTCAACATCAACAGAGCATCTCAAAAAAAGCAAGATGTTGGGGATGGTTGAATGTCCTAAGTGTTTACGACATTTTCTGAATCGTATCTCTCACAGTGGAACTGTCCAAAACATCAGGAACCGTAAAAAGACTATAGGTCGACGAACTGTACTTCGAGTAGTGTAACGGCAGATGTCGACTACCCCGAACAGTGTAAAGTCACCACTCCGAACGCCATGTATAAAAGCTCAATGACAGCTGCGACGCAGCCGTCTTCTCCGGACAGCCACACCATTCAACTGCTCCCCAGTCTTCCTCCTCTCTGTCGAGTGAATCAAATAATATTATATATCATAAGCCTTATGTTATACACACATGAATTCTGTTTGAAGCGCTGAGCCAGCCATGGCGCTTTTCCTTTGCCAGGCCTTCCTACATATAAAAGCGTTTGTTTACTAATTCCAAACGGTCTTCTGGAATTCTTTGGGAAGAAAACAATATGTTTACTGTTTATTTGTTGAGTGAACTCAAGCTTTCTATGTTTATCAGTTCTTTGAGCTGTGTATTAACCAATCCTCTGGCAATTGACTGAACGTTATGCTTTTTTAATGAAAAAGAATTTTGCCACAAATCTGTAGATGGAAAACATTTACGTACCACATACTTACCTTCAGATGCTTCTTCTTATTTTTCGCATGACCACATATTATTTACCTACAGTTTTAGTAGGACCATCTACACTTTCCTGTACGAATCGTCTGAATTCTTCCTAATTGCAGATAGACATGCGTCACAATCGCCACTGGTTTTACCTTCACAACAAGGAATTCTGCCGAGTCCGAGGACTACATGTAACCCTTCTAGGATTTCTTCTTACTTCCACTATCCTTGGTTCACAAAAGACAAGACTTAATTGCTCTTTTCCAGGAAAGATCATTGGAAATCTACGGCGGTAAGTTGAACTACACTACCCTCGCTAAAATCTTTAAAAAAGTACACTCCGCCTGCGAAGATGCGTTCTTTTCGTTCCATCCTCTACAATTTGGTGGAATGCAGTATATCGAAAGTCCGCATAGATCACGGAAACCCTACATGTCTGTTCGACCTAACTACAAGCAATTTGCTATAAATTTCACGTTAAATTGTGAAATTTGAGCGTTCTTTATTTCGAGGGATTCCGTCTCAAACGGCGCGCGACGTCGCATGCGGCGAGCCCAGCGGTACGCGATGAAATTGTGGCGAAGCGAGGACACTTAAAATTTCATGATGAAGCTGAAAACTGTTAGCTCACCTTATATAGGGCTGAGCTTTGGATCAATTACGTTCTTCCCATCGGTTTTATTATGCGGTATATTGCTTCTCAACAAATTTATAGAGATGGAACGAAAAGAACGCAACTTCGCGCGCCGAGTGTACTTTTTTAAAGAATTTAGCGAGGGTATTGTAGGTTGCCAGAGATATTCGCACCCCTTCAGTGTGTATGCTGCCAAACAATGATCAGGTATTGCTCTGCTCCTACTTGGCTATGAGAATTCTGTAAGAAAGTAAGTGAAATATAATGATTACAGTCAATTTATGCTAAGAAAATATGTGAGTTCATGAGGCATCTTCAAGAAAATGAGCAACTTATAAAGTAAAAATAATAAACATGGTCGAGAACGACACGATGTCAATAATTTGACCTAAATTAAATTAACACTAGAAGTCTGAGCCTTGTTGAGATTTCTTCACTATTTGCTTCTAGCTTTTTTTATGAAACCCGTAAAATTTCACTGCTTTCACTTTTACTGCAACACTTTCCCTTAGAGAAGATCCTTGCGGCGTGTGAAAATCTGGTTTCCCAGTGATTGATCATCCCTTGGATAGTCTTCCAGTGTGAATAAATATGAGACGTATCTGTCACTACAACTGGTCCTCCCCCACTGAAAAGAAGGAAAAGATGAAACTTTCTCCAAAAAGGCGTTTCCAATTGTTTTGAAACTGTTGGACATGGAATGGTCAGAGCAAGAATTTATGTATACTTGGGGCTGTGTTAGGCTTTGCTGGAAATCCTTTTTGTGATTTTCCTTTGGATATAAATTGCCACAATTTCTCCTGTGGTAATCAGTTCAAGATAAACTCTGGAATATCAAGGGGATTCAGTGCTTGTTCTTATGCTCGCGGTAGTTCAGGTGCAGAAAATATGAATTTCCAATACAATGACTCTATTTTTTTTTCAAAACAACTTCGAAAATTGAGAAATACATACATTCAACTCAAAGGCAGTTTTGGAAAGTACTGAAATTGCAGTACGTACTGAACAAGTACGTAAATTTATATGTAATTATATAGGAGGATACTTTCAGTTTCAAAGTTGAAAAAAAAACGCTGCAGCGAAGGAAATTACATATTTGCTTTCACTGTCATGAGAGGAAATAGACGTTTTCCCTAAACCGAACTTTCCTTGGATGGCACGATATCTTCTGGTGTTCAATTTAATCTACAACAAACGGGAAAAGTGCGACAAAACAGCACCATATCTCTTGTAAAAACCGTTTGTTCCTCACCTTTGGCGAGATAATTCCGGAATAACAGGCTTAGGCCAGATTATCCAAGCATCTTCACCTATGCACTATTAAACAAAATCCTAAAGTCAGCACAGGATTTGTTGATAGAGGATGTCGGGAGCTTCAAGATTATCCGATGCTCCTCGAGTGTAAGCATCTGTTTCACCTGTGGTGGATTCGAGTCTGCCAGAAGGAGACCTCTAAAGTACACTTATTCGTTGTTTCTATTACGTCATATATCCGGTGTGTACCTTCCATGGTGGTTCTATGACCCTTATTCTACTGGTATCCCACAGAAATGTCAGAGTATTGCGCTGCTCATCGGGCTGCCTCTGCCAGATGCCTCGACGATAGGGCAGCAGCATGGCATAACATTTTCTCAGTTGATCGTTCAGAGATAAGCTTTCACGCAATTTACCTCTCTCCTACACTGCTACTGCATTCATTTTCCTCGATTTTTATTGATTTTAGGATCCCGAACAAAGCACGATACTGAAAGCTAAGATCTAATCCCAGGAAGTAGGCAGTTTATTGGCTCGAAAATGCACCAGTTCCAGTACGGATAGATAGCTCACCGATCCATTGTACTTATGGTTAATCCGGATTTCAGCAGAAAAAAAAATTATGAAAACGACAATTTGGTTGGGCAACTACTAACTAATACTGATTCATAGTACAATATTCTTACCCGAATATATGCTATAAGAGGTAAAAATCTCTTATGATGCGTTTCAGAAACCATGTGGGTTGGAATTGACACCTTATGCGGACACATGAAATGTTTACACTAAACGGCAAGCACACCATTTTTGTCACCAGACTACCACACGTTTTCACACGTTATTTACTTTTTTCTCTAACTTCTCTTCAACTTTCACACCTGATGGAATGCACTATTCTGAGGGAGTCCAAATGTTTATTAATTACCCACGCAGCCGTCTCTAGTCCAGCGTGGCAATCCTATTGATCCACATCAATTATACAATGTCCGTAGCGTATCGATCGCAGCCGTTTGCGCTGCATGTGCGTGCACTGCGGTCCCGTTGGCCTCTTGCCAAGTGTCATTTCTACGATAAGTTTCCTATCTTCAGACAACACCTTTATGTTTACCGCCTTAAGAAGAACGTCTGCTGCGGTTTTCTTTGAACGACACTATTTATTGTTTTGGTTGGATTAGCTGCATGCTGTGATGCGTAAACGATGGTAAACTTTGATGTAATAATAAGCCATGAGTTTTCTACATAGCATCTATTAACCTCTTAATTTTATTCTCCTTTACTAGTTTCTGCACTGGTACCGCTTCGCAACCGCAGAGCAATACCGCCGCGCTGCGGTTTTGCTACGGCAACAAGTTGGCTTTAACATGTTCTGACATGCACTGCATGTCAATTAACGAGTCCCTATGGAACTGTTCTGTTTTAACTCGTTTAGACCAAAGTTGTGCATGCAAACACGTGTTGCAGACACTGGTTGGTCAGGGTCAGAGGTGAGGGCTTGAGCCGTTTGGACAACAAAAACTGTCCAACCGTACTTGTTTGTTGTGTTTAGACGTGTGTAATCGTGTCCAACTACGAGTTCAGACATGTATTACAGGCGTAGGGGCTTGATTTACCCGCAGTTTGTTAACAGTGGGCGTCAATGGTGCTGCTTTTCCGCGGACTCGGGAAATTAGAAAAAGAAAAAGTTGGGCACTGCTTGCAAACTGCAGGAAAATCATGCTTTACCGTGATTATGCTTGTCTGAACACGTTATTGGACACTTTTTGTTGTCGAAACGGCTAAAGTCAGAGATGAGCGGATTAATCTTATCCCATGTTATCCAGTTGATTATTATTACCCTGTTATCTTTATGTCGTTATCCGGGATTTTCCAATATTCATTGTACGAGTTTTACCACGGGATAAGCTATAATAATTGAGAAGGTGCAAATCGTGCGGTCTTAACAAGTCGTTGGATTTCTCATTTTTTCCTTTTTTTGTGTGAAACAAACGATTTTGTTGTACATCTTCTTTTATTTTCGACAAATCGAGATTTCATTGGCATCTTTAGTTGTCTTTTTGCCAGGATTTTCCATTCTTGCTCGGCATCTCGTTTAGCAACGATTTCCATGCAATAAGTCTTCCTTTTTCATAGATCCATCTGAATTTTGGAGAAATGGGTAGACTTGGCGAGTTTTTCCTGAATAAATCAGAAGGCATTGTTTGCACCACCTTGCTCTGCTAAATACGGAAAACTGTGTTCATATTTTTTATTCTGTATTGGTTTGATCGCATTCTCACCTGCTCATTTGTTCCTAAATGATCCCGGAAGAAACGTTTGCCCACAAGCCTCGGAAAAATTCTGTTTGCCAGAATACCCTTCTCATGCATCATCTTACACCTCATGTTCCTATGATCTTATAATTTTGCCTGTGCGTTTTCTAATGTTGTTATAAGGAAGTTGCGCAGTTTGTCTTGAAATCCTGTTTATGTTCTTCTTTGTTGATTTTGTTTACCTATGATCGCCCAGGGGGGTTAATTGAGGTGCTGAACACGAATATCGACGATAGTGGAAAAAAATTTGTATCGGTCGTCGCGTCATGTTGCTTCCCATCGTTTCCAATCTTTTTTTCGGATTTTGGTAAAATTCTAAGGGTCCATTAAGATTCACTCAGATGTTATCGCACCCAATCAAAATTTCTCCACTCACTTGTAAACAATACAAGTTAGATAATTAATTTTGTCGCTGCATATCCTTTCCGAAGAAAAAAGATGTTGCTTGGAACGTACGATCGGAACCAGCTGCAGCGTTCCGATGATTCAGCTTCCGTAAAGAAACAAATCATTTTTGATTGATTTAGCTTTACATATAGGCACATTCTCCTGATTTATAGGTGTTTGAAGATTTCGGCATCTATCCAGAAATTTTCGAGCAAGGAGTTCTTTTGTATTTCTGCACTGACAGTAACGCAGCGATGGCGGGAGTCCGTGTCACCATAAATTATGTAAGGGCCATAAATATGAAAAGTGGTGGCGTTCACCGCATGAAAAACCATCATCCACTATTTTTAGACAAACTTAGAAGTATTTAAATTTTCACTCTCCGCTGGTTCACGGAATGGTAGTGGTTACTAATATATGATCGGCACCATCTCAAATTTTGAAGTCTGTAAAGTGTCAAAGGAAGTAAACTAGCGAGGTATCAAAATTCTCTGGATGTTCTCAAGTTATGGCAGGAACGTAGATATGTTTTACCTGAGCGAGTAGTAAAAGCTGAAATGGTTGTTGACTAGAGGAAATATCTCTTTTACTGGTGTACGATTTAGTTCTTGTTTTTAGAAGAAAACAATCTGCAGCTGGTTGACCAGCTGTGACAGAGCAACAGGTTTTTTCCTTGAAGTGAATGTTTTCAGTTGAGAAAAGGTGTGAAACCATGTTATTCTGGCAGCAATACGGACTTCGTCATGGTGCGGTTCTACCTGATCTTTCCGATTCTTTGTTGTTTTTAAAGGCTTTGTGGGGATTTTTTTCTGGTACATGTACAGATGCTGGTTAATTAATGTGACATCGAAGTTAGAGACTTTACCTGGATATTTGGAAGCTTTTTGGTATCAGCAAAGTGACTACCAAGAGTTGACCCCCCTACACCGAGCTGCGCTTTCCATGCGTGAAACTAGGCAGTCAGATATCAGGACGGTAGTTGAATAATGTTATTCGAGGACATTTTAGTCAGTACTTCCTGTTCTTGAGTGGCTGGACAGCGTGATGTGGCCACAATGTATTGGAGATCAGTATGTTTATCCCAAAAAGTTGTTCATCAATAATTTTCTGGACCATAAAAAGATCTACGCGCTGCAATTTTAGGTTAGAGCTCAACTAATGATAGTTTACTGAAGATAAAGAGAAAAACGGTCCTTTATGTTAGCCAAAACTGTCAGCTGATTACCCATTCGCTGCTACATCCATGAAAGCGGGATCTGGTCGGTATCTGCCGCGAATATTGATCCCGATTCTCGGCTCCTCCATCTCCGTTCTTTCCATCCGAAGATGACCCTATCCTTTAGCGAAGGTTTCATTTTTCTTTCTTCTTCGTGAGATATCCACTCTTCTTCTGGAGGGACGACGTGGTTTCTGTTTATTTTTGTGTTTTCATTTTTTATATTTTACCTTCTCTATGAAAGCGCCGTGCTCCTGAAGTCCTTCTTAAAGAAAGAGTATTTCATTTATACGAAAAGTCCCTGATTGCAGCGCCGCAAGCTCCCGCTGCAAATGTCTGATTAACGTTCTTTCCAGAACAACACTTTTGTACGATCGTTTTCCATCGCTCCATCTTGCCAAAATCCTTTTTCTTTTTTTCTTTCGTTGCCATTCTCGAGGTTTATCCATTTTCTTTTTATAGTTTGCAACTTTTCTGTCATCGTTACTCTCTACCTTTCACTGCTTGCTAATTTTCACTTTTCCTCCCTTATTTCACTATTCCTGTCCTATACCATTAGAAATCCCACTCCGTGCTATATGCGGCCGTATTAGCTCGCTCAGAAATCATCGCATTACTATAAGTTGCTGCGATCGCTTTCTGCTATTAAAATATGGTTGATCCTTGTTCTATCTCACTGAAGCATTTGGAATGTAGGATATATCAAAGAACAGTTGTTCACTATCGAGGCCCAGACGGCTTTCAAGGCGTTTAGAAGAGGGTGTATATCAGAGAACCGTTACTGGATCGTCCTGATCTATGATATGTGGGTATCAGAATTTGCAAGAAACTGGTAGTCGGGTAATGATCATTTCCTGGTTTCCAATTTTATTCTCCTTCTGCATCAAAAAGGAAGAAGTGAATTGCTTCACTGTCAAACAAGTGTCTTACGAAAAAATGTTTTCACAATTTACCAGTTTTTTTTCACTGGTAGCTAGAGGATTCCAGGATTCTACAGAGTACATAGATTATAAAGCACAATTGAGTTTTGAGAGCGACTTGCTCAAAACAAGTACAGATTTTTCTGAAAAAAAAGATAGAGATTTCAAGCTCTGCGGCCCTCGAGCAAAAAGTAGGTCGAGCTGAGAAGGATTATTCCATATCAAGAGGGCCAAGGATTAGGATTATTGAGCTCTGGTAATATCCTTTCAGCCTCCTGTGTATATGTCGCCATTATTCTTTCGTGTGGTCCATTGTTAGCCTTTTCGGTGACTGTCATGCACCAGAAGGCATAGCCATATCAGCGTTCGTCTTTGCTGTCGCTACTGATACCTTATCTCTTAAGGTAATGACCTTTGAAGAACATCTTGGCTTGGTCACTACTTGGTCTATGGTGACCTGTACCATATATCGTCGGGATCACTTCAAAGGCTTGGGGACTGCTCCTCATTTGCTACCGGCCAGGCTTCGTAGGTGTTACACTCTGTCCACGGGGTGTAATTCTGGATCGGTTATTCACCCTTCATCCGTGCTGGTGCATTGGTTTCATTCTTTGTCGCTCACGTCTTCCCTTTTCCTATTTTGAGCTAGAAAAATGGAGACTACGATGTTCGTTTGCCTACTTTGTCGTTTCTCAGCTGATTTCCATGAGAATTTGGACCGGATTACAGATTCGCAGCTGTTCTCTTGTGTACAGAATCCATCAATTCTGTACAGAGAAGTAAGATCGCATCACAAGCTAATCAGAAATCTATTCAATCACAACAGTGGTTTTAGGGTTTATCCACTTGATTCAGAACGTTTTGAGCCTTATGATCCCTGATTAACTGCTTAAAAGACTTCCGTCTTTAGCGAAAAATGATGCTGTCAATCCCAAATCCCATCCTTAGGTGTACACTGTTGCAAGAAATACAACATGAGCTCGCCTGGGTAACTTAGCTGATCAGACGTCGCGAAGCAGTCTGCAACTTTATCCGCTCACGTACACCTTAACCGATAATAAGGCCTTGTGTCGTAACTCCTTGAGTGATGTAAGTCGATTTATGAGAATCTGGCGGTATATTCGGTAGACAAACTTTACACGTTCAGCTTAACTCGACGGGGCAGAATTACACCTTCCGCTTTATCCGATAGGGCAGAATTTTATCCGCTTACCTAGCCATTTAACTGATAGCGGAAGTCTGTACAAATCCGATAACGTGTCTGCTCATCCTTTGATGTAACGAATTATCAGGATTTGTCAGCCTGGACAGTGGACGAACGCTGTTCGTATCGCATATATCCGCTGACGTATAGCCTTTTACCCGATAATGGAGATGCTATATCTGGCAACAAAATCCTTTGCCGTGTGAGGTAACGTAACGGGTTGTGCGAATTTGCTGATGCTGCCGTGGATGAGTGGTTTGCCATTCATTTTATCTAGAAGTTCAGCGTTTTATCGATGACGCAACTAGTTGGGAGATAACGGAGCTCTTTATCCTGTTGCGTTGCTTTATATCCGGTGAAGCAGTGGCTTATCCGTGCTATACCACCCCCACTGCGGATAAACAGTTCAAGTCCATTTCTAAAGAGTAGTACTACGAACACTCTTTTATATCGAACCAGCCTGATCGTCCGGCTAACGCCGGACTCTCAGGCTTCTTTTGGGCTCGCCTCGCATACGTGTGTGTTCCACTTTACTGAGCGCTGGCATACACTCTTGCAGGTGTGGACCCGTGCGTGACATCTTCCACACTTTCGACGCCGGCGCACCATTACCTTACTGTTGAACCCGATTCCAAGCGTTTGTCCACTCTCGGACGCCAGCGCGCCCTTACCACACCAACTCCACGCGTTTCCCCGCTTTTGGATGCCGGCGCACCCTCATCACACCGTTTGACCCGACTCCAGGCGTTTCCCCACTTTTCGACGCCGGTGCACCCTTATCACACCATTGGACCCGACTCCAGGCGTTTCCGCACTTTTCCACGCCGGCGCGCCCTTATCACACCATTGGACCCGACTCCAGGCGATTCCGCACTTTTCCACGCCGGCGCACCTTTATCACACCATTGGACCCGACTCCAGGCGTTTCCGCACTTTTCGACGCCGGCGCACCCTTATCACACCATTGGACCCGACTAAAGGCGTTTCCCCACTCTTAGACGCCGGCGACATAGCCCTAGGCAGTTCCATGTCAGCTTCCCCACCATCTGTGCGGGCGCAACCCTCATCTATGTCATACCTCGTCCGCCTGGTTCCTCCTCTTCGTTATGAAACTGTCCTGCCCGTCTCTTTCCTTTTATACGGTCATCTAATCATAAGCCTATCTCACTCATTCCGACCGTGTTGAAGACAACTGTCGGCCATTAACATTAACATGTCTGAACATGACCAAGGTGGCCCAAAACACCTTTAAATCAAGGTAAAAATCAAAATTTGCAACTTTTCTGTACATAACTCGATGCGCTGAACACGATGGTGTCGGTAGTTTTTCTCGACAATGGCTGGTTCTCTTGCACACACACACAGACACACACACGCACATAAAATGCCAATTAATATTAACTATGATTTCCATTGCTGCAAAAGTAGGTCTATTTTTAACTGCTGCCTGCAAAATTATAAGAATCAATAAATTTCCCAAACTCAGTCTACAATTTTTCCGTCTTCATCGAAATCAGACGCTATGGCCAACATATTCTGTGGAATTGCCTTCACCAGCTTCTTTGTTGAAAATTTCTGCTAGAAGAAGTTGGACTGATGAAGATTATGTTGCTAGGGAGGGATCTGTATGGCCATCGAGACAGTCGAATTTATACTGAAACGAAAATAGTGTTAACTTTCAGATTACCGTCATAGTCCACGTGGAATATAGCACCTTGAATAGCCGTCGCGCAAGCCACATCGGATTTGATACGTATCGATTATCGTTGCCTGTGCAGCAGCAGTCCCGAATCGATCGATGACGGTGAAGCATGGCGCTATGGAATATAGCAGCAGCTATGTCATACATAGTAGGATTTCGATTGGTGTGGTCGCCTGAAGGGGTTTTTCTTTCTGGGATCCAACCAAAAATTTCCAGCAGTGAGGAGAACAAACCAAAAGCTGAAAATTCTTACGTTTAGCATTTCTTTCTATCTGAAAACCGATCTTGCTTGTTTCGGCTGCAATTTTCACAACGTGAACAATACAGCCTCCATCCTCTGCTTTCGAATACAAAGGCTACGAAACGGCGGCAGTTCTGATGATATGATTTACACGATCTGATGTGATTTAATCCATTGGTAACAACGTTTTCTCTAGATGGTCACTTTAGCAGCATAAACTAATTGCTGCATGGTTCCAATAGGGCGAAATTATATAACTCGATGTTCGCTACTTCATATTTAACAGAGGTGTTTCCAGAAGGTTAATCTCTAGGAAGAGGACTGACGCTGGATGACACCCGTGTTTGCTGAAGACCCGCCCATTTCTCTTGGAAATATCAGTGATCGTGGGACATTGTGAGCTGTAAACCTGTCCTCTAAAACTACGCGCCAAGTAGAGGGAACATCACCGACCGAGGCCGGTTTGCAGCAGTGGGATCGGACGAGAGTGAGAATGTCGAAGGAATATGGGGATACGCAGACAGTCAGAGTGCCACGTTGCACTCATCGAAGGCCTCAACTATCATTATCGACGAAGACGGAAAAAATTGTTGACTGAGTTTGGGAAATTCATTGATTCTTATAATTTTGCAGGCAGCAGTCAAAAATAGACCTACTTTTGCAGCAACCGAACTTCGATATAAAGGGGTGTTCGTAGTACTACTCTTTCATAATAGACTCGAACTGTTTATCCGCAGTGGGGGTGGTGTAGCACGGATAAGCCACTGCTTCACCGGATATAAAGCAACGCAACAGGATAAAGAGCTCCGTTATCTCCCAAATAATTGCGTCATCTGATTAGACGCGGACTTCTAGATAAAATGAATGGCAAACCACTCAACCACGGCAGCATCAGCAAATTCGCACAACCCGTTACGTTAGCTCACACGGCAAAGGATTTTGTTGCCAGATATAGCATCTCCATTATCGGGTAAAAGGCTGTACGTCAGCGGATATGCGCGATACGAACAGCGTTCGTCCACTGTTCAGGCTGACAAATCCTGATAATTCGTTACATCAAAGGATGAGCAGACACGTTATCGGATATGTACAGACTTACGCTATGGGCATTCACCTCGGGGTAAACATCGTGTTGCAATACGCGCGCGAGCTGATCCATTCCAATAGATCAAATTCTCAATCGAAAGGCTACGTCCGAAGCGCTAAAAACCACTCGCACGTAGCCTTTCGATTGAGAATTTGATCTATTGGAATGGATCAGCTCGCGCGCGTATTGCAACGCGATGTTTACTCCGAGGTGAATGCCCTGTATACGTGCATTTTGCCTACTTTTCTCTTCACTCCCTCTCCAATCTCTCCGTACTTTCTTGTAATCTTCTTCTCTTTGGCGTTTCTCCAACCATCTTCCCCAGTGAAACAGATTATCTTCCTTGTACAAGCGAGCATTGCAATTAATTAATTACAACGTCAAAATTTGCACTTACGGTCAAAATCTGTACTTACGCGAGCAGTTTTTTTTTTCATCTGCGAAGTGGAACTTGTTCAGCTTGTTTGCTTGAGGCTTATTCTGTCTCAGTGTTTTATTCACGTTTTCCGATTCAAATTTACTCTTCTGGTGTTCTCTCATGCCCTACGTAGCCTGTCTGTCCCAGTTTGCACACAACCTCGACCTCTACTTCAGACTCGATAAGATTTGCACCGCTCCTGTGTCGTAACATCAATCAGGTGGAGTGTTCGAATTACGAGTATCGAATACACTTGATGTATCAACATCAGAAGATGGGTGAAAGCCATGGAAGCAATTTACGGGATTGCCACTCTTTGATATTGTCGTAATCTCATTCGCAATATTTTCTCGTCCAATTCCTCGATGTGGACTTGTTCTATCCCATTGCACCTTGTATTTAATGATATCGTTATCAGCAATTGTTTATTTGTATTCGTTCGTTCTCATTTTCTTTCCTCATATTCATCAAAAGGTTGCAAGAGTAATGTTGTTTTATCGCTCGTGCACATCACTATCAAAAGCCAAGTCTAAATTTTGTGTCATTTCAGCTTAGTAACCATGGATCTGCTTGATAACATCACGTCCATGATGACCTCCACTGGAAATGAGCGGTTTGGAAAGCCGAAACCAAAGAAGGAAGTGAAGGTGTGTACATAATCATACTTCGGCACTATTCGGCTAATTGTACCCCAAAAATTTCGATGAAAAAAATTTTGCCCAAACTTCGTGTACGGAGGTCATTTGAGGTGCTGAACACGAATATCTTATCCACTTTATACCGTAACTCCGTTTTTGTAAGGTTACGGTGGGTATACTGCGGATACGATACCTCACAGAATCCTCTTAGATTTTGCATAGAAAGGTTGTTTTAGGAGCTGATCACGGATATCAACTTTATTATGCATGCACGCTTCAATTTCTTCCCGATATCGGCATTTCCTCCCAATTCCCTACCGTAAAACTACCGTGTCTCTATGAAAATGAGGTTACGGTACAAAACGGATACTACATTAGTGATCAGCGCTCAAAACAACCCCTCTATGCAAAATTTGAGAGGATTCTGTGAGATACCGTATCCACAATATGCCTATAACCTGTAACCTTACAAAGACGGAGTTACGGTACAAAATGGATACGGTACTCGTGTTCAGCACCTCAAATAACCCCCTAGACGAAGTTTGGGCAAAAATTCTTACTTCGAAATTTTGGGGCAGAACTAGCCGAATAGTGACCATACTTCAGTGGAGTGGTGCGTTTAGGCTATATACAGTCGGGTAGCTTAGAGAGTGCGTCTGCGACTTTGTCCGCAATTACAGCTACAGTGCGTTCCCTGAAACGTACACTGCCATCCTCGCCCCGATCGAACAAAGCGGCGCGTGTGTGTTCAATCGGGGCGCGAACGGATCATTCAGAACGCGAGGAGAGGCTGATCGGCTGTTGCAGCTTCACGCCCCGATTGAACGCACACGCGCCGCTTTGTTCAATCGGGGCGAGGATAGCAGTGTACGTTTCAGGGAACAGACTGTATACTTCTGCGCATATGTGACTGCGAAGGAAAGTAGCGAATCTTCTGATTATCCTGAGTAGCTGGCGTGAAGTCTTTTGGTAAGAGGATAACGATAGAATTACATCTGCCAGCCAGATATGGAAATACTGGCTTTCCATTGGTTATCTGGGGGCGGGGCTACAATTGCATGAGATATTGACACTCGAGATCATAACAACCAGCTATCACCAGTTATCGTTCTTCCTTGCATACTCCCTTTGACTGGTCCACTTACTAGTAGCTGGTAAAACTTCAGCTTATTTTCTATTTCTTCTACACGATGGTAAGTAAATTCGAAAACTTCCATTTTTGTCTGGAATGTTTTTTTTTGTTCTTATTAACGGTCTTCTTCCGACTTGTTCTAACAAGTTCAGATTGTTTGATCCTCATCCCTTTACTAGATGTAAACTCAGGTCTTTTACTTGTGGGTTATACAAGGCTTTTCCCACGTGCTGTGTTAGCCATAAATACAGTAACGTCAATGTCGGGGCGTTTTCCGCGGATACGGAGAGTACGTGGCTGTAGTGTATAGGTTTTTTTGATAGTTTCTCATCATATTTGATGTTAACAATCAAGAAAACTAACTCTCTATTAAGACCCTACGGCGTCTTGTCGCGTCGAAAATTCTAGCGCGAGCGTCGCGCCGCACGCCCTTCGAGTCCGCGAAAAACGCACCGCCATTGGCGCTCACTGTAAATAAATATTGAGGGCTCGATTGAAAGGCAGTGTTCAACCTGGTTTTCGCTCTCGAGACTTATGTGAATTGAATCGTGGGAGGTCCCCACCATATATGTATAAATGATTTACTGCGAATTATACAAAGCTGGTTAGTCAAGCACGTTATTTTGAGGCGAGGCAAGAGTACGGGAGTGCCGAGACATCCATTGCTTTTTTTTTCCGCTGGCAATTAAAGGCAGCACCCACGGAAATTTTCGTGTCCGAGATTTTGATAGTTTCGGACACTCAGCACTGGTACCAACAATTCTACGAAAGTTGCACCGTTGTACGTATCAGCGTTCGCAAAAAATGAGAAGCTACGCGTATTTCAATATTTTGGCAGGGATGACTTGTGGCATGAAATGAATGGGTATTCTTGTTTATATTCAATCTCCCTCTCTGCCTATGATAAACCTGCTTTCATCCACACCCTCCCGCTGTTCAACCCTGGGCAACTCTGCCATCTTTTGCAAACGGGCTGAACTGGTGGCAACAAAAACCACCTTTTTCTTAGAATTTGTCAAAATCGATGACTGCGTACGTGTTCACTATAGTGGTCAACCTAGAAATTCAGTTAAATCTATGGAAGCAAAATTTCCGTGTATGCTGCCTTCAAACGTGTCAATAAGTAAGGCTTACGAAGTACAGGGATCTCAAAGTGTTGAGGCACCTACGGGCCACCAGAATATAGTGCGTTGCAGCACTGACAATAGTTGGGAAGACAGCAGAGAGAAGAGGAAACTGTGCAGCAGTTGGAGAGGAATGAGAGAAAAGCAGGCTGTCCGCACGGTTACTCAACTGTTTGGAACAGACTACATCTCGTAGATTGCAGGGAGCGAGATGACGGGCTTAGTTTATGGCAGCCAAAGTGCCGCGCCGCAGCAAACTATGTTTGTCCCTGGGGCCTGAACAGTTGGGAGTTCTCTTTTCTGCACTTCTACAAAGAACCATGCGCACTATATTGATAGAAATCTTGAAAGTAAGGTGGAAGGCTACCTTCAAAAAGGACACTCTTTTTTCTATAAGATGAACAATGTATTCTGAATTCTCTCCGATGGTGAAGTCACTGATTTTTTTACGATTTCGTGGATCCTAGTATACTACTAATACAGCTGTTGGGACGCGCTCCTCCAAAAAGGACACTCTTTTTCTGTAAGATAAGCAATGTATTCTGAATTCTCTCCGATGGTGAAACCACTGATTTTTTTTTTACGATTTCGTGGATCCTAGTCACTTTTGAAACACCATCACAGTTTCTGTATACTGCTAGTACAGCTGTTGGGACGCGCTCGCTGGCACTCACAGTGGCCACGTGCAACAGCTGTCCATTACAAGCAGCGCGACTGTCTTCTAAAGAAGCTAGTAGGGTTGCATTTGTTGACTTTCATCAGCTCTTACTCAGGGTTTGAAAAAAATGAGCATAGCCCTTTAATGTCTTCGATCAAAAATTGAGCGAAAACAGATGGGGAAAGATCTACAGGTTTGGCATACTCAAGTGTCAAGGGTGGTAGTAAGAGCTCTTGCTAATACATTATAAATAGGACATAATTGAATTATGGGGATTAAGTGTAACCTTTCCCAGTTACTTTTGAATAATCTCTTTTCAGACCGAACCCACTGATGGTCCCCCAGCACCAACACCAGCAGCACCAACGTCATCATTTCGGATACCAAAAAAGAAACCAGCTGGTGATCAACCGAGCTCCACCGTCTCATCGGCCTCCCCACTGAGCAGGGGAGACTCAAGCTCTACTAGTGGACGAGATCCACGAGATCGTTCACGTGGTTCTTGTCGCATGGAAGTAGATGACAAGGGCGCAGTCAGGGAAGGTATGGATTTTTAATTTCCTTCAAAACGTCGCGGAGTCTTTCTGAATCCTTCTGTTGCTCTCATAGATTAACTAAGTGCTCTGATATGCGAGGGTGGCAGGAATTAGCTGTTGCAGGTTGATTATTCCGTCTTGCTGGGATTATAGGTGGAATCCCATCTTTCGAACAGATATTAATAATTCTAAGATGTTTCGCATTTGCAAAGGAAAAACAAGCTCTTTACCTATTTCAGTGTTCAAAACGGAGCCAAGAGACTATGCTGGAGGAAGGCAATTCAAGCAGGAATATAAGCCTTCATTTGGGGCTGGAAGTAAGTTTTTCAGGATACGTCTATAGTGTTTGCAATCGTATATTCTATACATTCTCACTGCACGTGGAGGTAAACCGCCACTTAAAAAGTAGATTTCTTAAGTAGTAGGAAACACTTTTTCGCTTATAGCTGATATGGATGAAGAAAACATTGGTGATTTGATTGAATCATCCATGAGTAAGTTAAGAATCTTTGTAATGATGTCCTTATTTTATTCGAATTTTGTTGTATTCCAGTTAAAGTCTTCATATTTCAGCTTCTGGCGAGTTTGTAATACCTCGGAAGATGGATATTGAGATGAATGGACTGCAGTTGGATCTCAGCGCTGCTCCAGAATCCGTTCAGCGGTACCACATAAATATTACGAAGATTATGCGTAACAAAGAGAAAGACGCTACCAAAGGCGCAAGGGAAGAGTGCGTATTTTGATATTAGAATGTCATTTTTTTAGAGTTAAATTAATAAAATTAACTTGATTCCAGCTTACCGACGCAACATCGTCGTCGCGCGCTGTTTGCAGTATTCAGACAGCTGGTGAAGTCGCATCCGGAGGCATTCGGAGAGGATCGTCACAAGCACGTCTATGATCTTGGCAACACTTTCTACTCTGTTGGTTGTACAATCACCCAAGAACAGGGTGACGTCATCTTCAAGATCCCAGCGGTATGAGAGCTACATTTTACTTTTATGAATCCTTTTTATGTTTTATGATCTGCTTTTTTTTTCTAGGAGGAAATTAAGAGTGAATTCAGCAGGAAGTTTTTATCCAAGGGTGGTTTGAAGGAGCTACTTATAACTGTGCAATACACTGGAGAGGTGAGATTGTCACTTGGATTCGAAGATAAGTCGTGCAAAGCTCTTATTTAGGTCTTTATCAAAGGTCCAAAACAGAATATAGATGATGGGACACGCCGTGAAGCTGCGCGCTTTTTCGATGTGTTGACGAGTCAGATTCTTTTCCATGGGTAATTAACCATTTCTACTACTCTGCATGCTCAGTTTGGCGGTTTCCGCTGACAATTTTCCGCGATGGCGACTCACTGCATGCGATTGAGAACAACGATTTTAGTGATCATCATATATTCGGGAACAAGTTTTTCGAAAAACATTGTGAACATGACGTTAAACTAGGCGAGGGCAAGTGTGTCAAGAGCGGCTTTGAGAAGAATGTCCGGTATGTCTTCTTTGCGTTGTTTCTTTGATAATTTCTAGACAATTGACAATTATGATTTTCTAGCCACATCATCATAGATAGCTTTTTCCCATAGCTTATATTGTTCGAATTTGACAGATGGTAGATTCATGTTTCAGGTTCCTCGGCGACACCGAAGAATGTGCTGCTCCAGTCCTCCAGATAGACAGTACGTCTCTTGTTGAATTTGTTCCCGTTCAGTCTTCGAGTCAATTGTTTGATTGACTACGACGATATTCTTCGACTCTAGCATGACAGATCCATTTCAGCAAAAAAATCACCATTCTACAGTGAACAAAATGTGCTTGACTTTATTCGTGAAATTACGGGACGTCACCCTTCGGAAGCGCTGAAAGAGAAGTCAATGAAAAGAAAAGTAGCCAAAGAACTCAGAGGTAGGAATGCTTATTCCGATAATCTGAATGCGTGGCTCAAGCCCATACGTTCTGCTTGTTATGTTCATCAGTTTTCTAGAGTTTATCTGATTTCCAGATCTTGTGGTAACTACTACCCATACCGGCAGAAACCTATATGTTCACGGCATATGCGAAAATGACGCCACCAAGTACGTGTTTTCTTTTGGCATTGCTCTTGTTAGTGCTTTTCTTGGAAACCCGAAAGACTTTTGAAGTACCCTGTATCTATGATTGCTGCGCTAATCTACTGTTGGAGGATCCGCTTTTCTTGTATCAGCTTTGCCTCTTCAAACATAACGACTTAGTAACTGAATCCGACAATGTGTGTTTACAAAGTATCAGTAGATTTGTAGTGCGATCAGTCGCAGGGTAATTTGAGTGATTTCGAAGATTAGACGGGATTACAGGGTTCGAAGGATTAGCCTTCAAACCCTGTAATCCCGTCTAATCCTCCAAACTTCAAACTCGACCAACTTCTGGACTAAGAAACCGAACACGAACCTAACATAGTTGTATTTTGTGGAACCAAGGCACTTTTGCTGTAGAAAGTAAAAAGTCGTTCTTGTAACGCATAAATAAAAGAATATATAAAAATGTGTTCGAACAGTGCTTGTTACTGTTTAACAAGAACTTTTTGCGTCTTACCTGTGGATGCGGCTATTTCTTTTCCATTGTCGAAGTAGTTTTCAAGATTAATGCGATTTTTGAGCGGATTCAATGGAAATGATAGTTTCTACACCTAAATATGCCTTTTTCGAGGCGGTTTCATCGAACTCCTATCACTTTGCTGAGGTTGTAACTCTTCCTACCTCGAGGAGGTGTCAAACCCTTTTACTTTTACAACGTTGCGCTTCTGTAATTGATTTAATGCGGAGTTCTTCAGCCAGTTCTTCGACACAAACGAGGGACAAATGTCAGTGCAACAGTACTTCTTCCACCAGTACCGTATGGAATTGAAGTATCCGAAGCTGCCGCTAGCTACTGAACGCAAAGGAGCGAGTGGGTTCAGCTTTTACCCGCTAGAGGTCCTAATGATCGAGCGAGGGCAGCGTGTGGATAACAGGAAGCTTGCTGGGCAACTTGTGAGTCGAATATTTGTCGTTCTTAGTGTTTTGGTCATCTTCGTTTACATTCTCGTTTACAGACTGATAAAATGATACAACAAGCTCGTATGCTGCCACATGAAATGCGAGAACACAACAGACGACAGCTGGAAGAGGGTCGGCTGACGAACGATGAAAATGTATATCTTCATGCTTTTGGAGTAAGTTTATCTCCGTGTTGGATTTTTTTTTCTGTTTCCAAGTGGTTTCCTGATCGTAAAGTCCGCATAATTTTCAGGTGCAAGCCGCTGATAACTTCATTACTTGCGAAGCCAAAGTTTTGAGCGCACCGGAGATCAAATACAAGACAGAGTTGGTTGCAAAAAATTCAGTTGAGTAGATTTTTATACTGATATCTAATCTGTTTCTAGCTCACTTCAACCTGATCGTAGCGGTCCGATGACTTCCTGGCGACTAAATCCAAGAATCCAGTTCCATCGTCCAGCAACAGTAAACTCCGTCTCAGTGGCAGTATTTGACAGAGCAATGAATGATCAACAAGCTCTGTAAGTTCGAGATTCGTTGCCTGAAATTGTTATATGCGCCAAAAATTCTTGGTATTTCAGCGAATTTTTCCAAGCACTTGCTCGTGCTGGGCGCGCTCGAGGCATGTCTGTTCAAGATACCTGCGCAAAAGTTGTGCAGTTACCGTCAGAGGTGGATGAAATCACTGAAGAGCATTTCAGGTATGTTTGCTCGACTTTTTGACAACCCAACAGTTAAATTCTCATTGGTGTTGTTCTAATTTTGAAGCAATATCAGTATTATATAGTCCGATTGTGGCCTATTTCAGATCTTGTGTCAATAAGGTATCAATGATTCTGTGTATAACGAAAATAAAGAAGGATGACGTGCATGGTCAGGACATTGAGATCGTTTGCTCTTATTTTGAGTCTTTCTAACCGAAATTGTTTAGATACCATCAAGATGCTTGAGGCAAAACATGGTGTAGTCACTCAGCATGTAAGCAAAGACACTGCATTTGCTTGTATGAGGGGAGGAGGTGGAAAGGTACGATTTACCATGTTTTCGCCGTAAATTTTATTCTAACGTTGAGTTTTCACCATTCAGACTCTTGAAAACGTTTTGCTAAAGTTCAACGCTAAGAATGGAGGTCTAAATCACACACTTGGTGCGCCACGGCAAGCCCTTGGTGGTGGTACGACTCAGAAAGACATGTGAGGCATTAGTTCCCTTGTCCATCTTGTTTGATATTGCTCACCTGTCTGGTTAGTGGATTTGAATTCCTTTTGTAGGAATGGCCGATTATTCCATGGAAAAATGTTCGTTGGATTTGAACTCTCACACGCAGCTGCTCAGTCGTTGTACGATCGTCAGAATGCGACTGCTGTAAAGGAGCCTACAGTAGTTGGAGTGAGTCCTTTGCCTACCATAGGTGTTTATTCAATCATTTGCTCATATTCAATCATTTGCACACTTTCTCAAGTTTTAGTTCTCTTACTCCGTTGGGGAGCCGACTGACTATTGCGGATTTTGGTGGTACCAACAACCAAGACTTCATAGGGTTCAGTGAGTGAAGTTTTGTTATGTAAATTGAGGTTAACTTCCGTCGAAAAATTGTAAGCCGGCTTATTTAGGTACATCACTATTCACTTTGAGCGGGCTTTTCTAAACTATCATAAACGGAATAAACGACTCCCAACTGAAGTGTTTGTGTATAGATCCGGTACGAGTGAAGGAGAATTTTCAGAGGTTGGTTCAATAAACTCACTCGTCATTTCGTGTTAATTTCTCGGTCATTATCCTACTTCGAGTATTATATTGGAGTTAAGATCAAAATTTTTCTTGTGTAGGTTGCTGAGGAAGCCAATGAAATTCGTGTAGTTGCGGAGAAGATGAGAGATCTCAACAGTGGTCGACCTTACCGGCCAAAAATTACGGTTATCGTAGCGCAGACTAATAGTAACTATAGGTATGTCTTTTTTATTTTTTCCTCTACATCAGACGCTTAAAAATAGTGTTTTGAATGTAGAATTATGCCCGCCTCAATGCCGCCACCTACTGGAGGCCGACCAAGGGCTCAGGATTTCAACGTTCCATCTGGAACATGTGCGGATAGTGTTATTGTTCATCCGCGATATCGGGAATTCATTCTAACGTCACAACAAGCTAACATCGTAAGTTGTTCGTGGTTTCTAGGACCAGATCCTCATCAGATGTCATGTAGAGGAGATGTTTCGAGTTGCTGATACACTTTTTCCGGATTTCTTACGCTTTTAGGGAACATCAAGACCAACTAGGTACACGATTGTTACTGAAGATAAACCACAAATGTCAGTGGATGATGCTGAGCACATTACTCACTTCCTCTGCCATGGTCACCAGGTTAGTTGATTTATCTTTTGGTATCGGTAAATGGATCATATTAGAATTTATTTGGTGCAAAGTGCTGATTCTTCCTCAAATCAGGCTTACCGGACTTTCAAGGACAGAAAAGATCTGAATTTGTCTGTAGACTAATGTGCATGGGTTTAGCAATCGACGCTACCAACGCATATACCAGCCGTTCTTTACGCTGCGGAGAATTTGGCCAAGAGAGGGCGAGCCGCATGGAAGAGCAAAATGTAAGTTGTGTACCCAAGCTTGTTCTGCATGCTTTGAAGATGTGTTTGTGCAGTTATTTCATACTAATTTTTTATGAATTTGAATAACTTTTCTACAAATTCGAATGATTGGAGGTTATCTATCGTCAACAGGTTGTTTTACAGTAACGAGAACTCGGATGGCGCCTCTTCATCGGCCTCACATCGCATCTCACTCCGTGAAGGAGAAACTGCTGAAGATTTCTACTCAAGAATCAGCCAGGAGCTCATGAATTCCTTACCTAACCACTACTTTGCCTAATTTAACAAGCACCATTCATTTCTCACTAACTGAAGCATTCTCAATCAGTCGGGTGTACATGTTCAAAGACTGTGGTACGTTCAGCGTGGCCGTGGTGTATAGTGACACAGATCTTCATTTAGTTTTGTTTCGATTGTCGCCAGCATTTTCGAGTGAGGGTGCTGCAACACGCTTTATATTGTACATATATGTTCTTTTTATTGTTTTATCTGATCGCTGCACACGAAATCCAGGAGCATCTAGTGAGGGTGTTTTGAATGCCTTATTGTTTTATCGCTTTCTGAGTTGCAGCGACGTAGCAAATTGTTCGTTTTGTGCTGTTGTTATGGCTGTTAAGCGTATGATATAATAGTTGTTTTATCTAAAGCAATATATCTGAATTCTTGCCGTTTTATATATGTAAATATTTGCATTAAACTAATTGTTATTCTTTGTATCACAGGTGATTATTGAGTTATTACTACAGCGCGTTCGAGTAATGTTACACCATTGTCAAAGTGAATATGTTTTTGATACATGGCTGGAAGTCCGTACTATGGAAGTGGGCTTATTTTAAAGGCAAGTGTTCTTCCTGCTTTGTACTACCTGTCCAAAAACCTGGACATTACGATTATGTAAGGCAGAGCGAGCTAATTCATCCGCTGGCTGCTTGACCACTTCCGGGTGAACTACTGCGTTACCGGATAAACCGCTGCATCACCGGGTAAACCGCTATACTTCAATTATTCACCTAGAAAACCAAAATGAGCGTCGGCCTGTATAGGAAATGATCTGGACGTTCTGCGTGGAATTGTGGAACTCTTTATCTGGAAATTTCGGATGCGGAGCGACGTAAGCAGGATGGCACGTTGTGAGTGTTATTGCACAGTCCATCGGGAGTGTGATTCTAGGAGTATCTCGATCTATAGGCGGTATTCATGGTTGGTGCGCGTCAAATTTCATGCGGCGATACACAATGCAGAACGAAGAGGAGAAGAGAATTCCTGGCAGGTTGCGAATGTTCATGGTTTTGCCGTCGCGACGCCCGCGCGAACAAACTGCGTTTTGATCTTCGCCGCATCGAGGCATCGCGAAAACTTCGTGAAATTTCAGGCCGCGCCATACAAGTAGCGAAGTCAGTCTGAAGTTCCCCATGCGTCAACAGTCCAAAATCAGTGTCTCTGCTTACTCGGACAAGTAGTAAATTTTAACGACAACCATATGAAGCGACTGGATTTCTTGGAACGTGAAGAGCACAGTGGAAGACCGTGAAACCAATAAGATTCGATATCTTCACTTTCTGTAATGTCGGTGCACGAATAATAAATATCCTGTCACTTGTGTCGTTCAAGCGTGTTCTTCCACTGGGTAAGTGATGCGAGACGGCGAAAGTGGAAGTATGACTGGTTCACGTTTGGTTCGCACAAAGTTCGACAGAGCGAAAGTTACAGATGACACTTTCTAATTATTTTAAATTGATTCGTTCCATTCTCTGGACAACGTGAATGTCCTTGTCATGTTGAAATTTCGAAAACGGATTGACTAGCTAAGTTGTTGCGAGACTAGCAGTCCCACTATGTATTTCCGAAAATTATGCAGGAGGGTTAAGCAAAAAAGGAATGATGCCATCAACGAGAAAGCTCCAGTTTTCCGTGATAGTTAATCCTTGGGATGTAGTTTGCACCGTTTCTACGCAGGGCAGGGTTACAACGAGGAGGGTAAGAATTCACCTTGTAAAGGTTCTGTCAACCCATCTGCCTGGTATCATGTGAAACTGGAACATCTTGCTGTGGAATTTGTTCACATCTTCAGGATACATCAGCCTCCTCTCTCCCTTCATACTGTTTTTTACTACATACCTTCTTGATTTCCAGCTAGGATAGATTTTGGTAGACCTCATCACAGCTCGGTTCATTAGACTCTAGCATATGTGCTAAGGTCCAGAAAGTTCTAAAACTATGCTGATGACACTTCTTGTAGAAAACCGCAGTGGAGAGAACTAGGTTAGGTTATAAGGTTATAAAATTTGAGCAGTGTAATGATAGTTAGTAAACTTTTGTTCATTGTTCTTGCTTTCTGGATCACCATGTATTTTTACCTCTAATGTTTCGTGGATCTGCTTCGATAGCATTTTTTTGAAGGGAGTGATGTGTGATTTTTCTGCAACCACATTGAAGGAAGTCGGCTGTAGGGCTAGGGCGTTATACATGAAGAATGTGGTGAAGCTCTGCTATTAGCCAATTTATCCATCTGGCCAATCACAGTTCTCGCACACCCGGGGAAATTTTCTCAAGGTACTTATTGTGGTTGCACGAGATGCGTTCCCGCAACTTATGATGTTAGCTTGTTGTGACGTTAGAATGAATTCCCGATATCGCGGATGAACAATAACGAGATGCGACCGTAGCCTGTCGCGCGCCGCGAATCCTCTCGCTCTCTGCGTCTCCGATTAATAACGGGTCCCTATACTGCCTCCACCCACCACTCCACTGTCTATGCTCCAGCCTCTCGCGGCCGTCGCAGCGCGAGTGGGGAGCGTATCTCGTGTAATCACTTATTGTCCTTTTATATGTTGGCTTCTGCATCAACTTCTTGGACACATTCCAAACAACTATCAAAAATCAATATTTAATCACAATCATCAATATATAACATGTACAAGATTCTCACGTTATTAACCAATCCGATACGTGTGTTGAGCATTCAATGGTTTCAATCAATCAATCAATCAATCATGCAATCAATGATAAAGTGCCTAAAATCGATGATGACTTTGATTCGGGATGTCGCGCCTCTTCTTCGAATGGCGTCATGTTGAATGACCGAACTAATGGAGGAGATGAGGGCAAAGAGATTTAAAAAAAGATAAATTAGGATTAGTAACAACTGGGAATGGACGACAATGAGGAGGAAGAGGAGGAACACGGGGCTCTACGCGGTTCTACGTTGAAGAGATTTCTAAACGAGGCGTTAGTGATAGAATTATGGGTTGGCTGCGGTTATTGTCCGTCTAATGACTGAGAGCGTAGTTCGTGTGATGAGACACGTCGAAGGTTTGTACTCGTGCCAAAGGCCTGAAAAATTGCGTTAAAAATATAAAATTGCTCCTGTAGTCCGCACGGAGTATGGCACCCTGATTCGCCCTTGCCAGCGGCATCGATTCCGATGCCTATCGACTGACTTTTCATGGCGCATCGGCGGCATTGCTGCCGCGCCACCGTAGGTAATCGATATATATCGAAATCGATGCCGCCTGGTTGGCGAAGATGCGTGGTGCTATACTCCACCTAGAGTATATCGGCGGCAGAAGACACCGAAAGATTTTTATGCTGCGGTAGAACCGACTCACTTTGCTTTTACCACTAGAACTCTGTTGTTCCACTGGCGACGAATCACCACCGTCTTCAAATTGAATCGGTGATACACCAACTATTTCGCGCTGCTGAAACTGGAATGTTTCAAGCAATGAGAGTAATTATCCAGAGCGAAACACAGAGGAAAAAATCCACAGCACCTTGTGCTCAGCGGTGGGACTGAGAGAGAACTGAGAGACGCCGAGCGCGATGGCTTTCGGTTGCCTGACGAGAACGCCGTGGATAACAGGTGTATTCGAGTGGCTGAAAAGTAGTTTTTCCCTTTTGTGCTACTATCAGGAGTTTTGACAGACTTTACATCCATAAGGTTCCTTTCAGAATAAAAGAGAGTCATGTCATCCATGCGGTTACATATATGGCAGATTGCGTATATAAAGCGGATGTTCGGGTAGTGGTATACCTGATTGGAGGTACTCTCGACTTCCTAATACTTCGGGAAGTTCCTCGTTTTACGCCGGTGCCATGTCGGGAATCCTGAGCACGTTGCCTGTAGAAAAGAAATATTTGTTGTGCTTTGAAATACTTTTCCATCTACTCCTTCCTGTCTTTCTGCTGTAGATTTTTAAATTTGGAATGTAAATGTTGTAGTTAAACCTCCCCCATCCATAGGAAGGGCCACTGCCGAGAAGAACCTCATCTTAGGCTGTGTGCATAAGATGCCATTGTATTTTTGAGCTGTTGTTACTTACATACCAGTTACCAGAAGTGAAGCAAAGATATGTGCAGTGTTTTTTTTTTGGATATTAGGAGCTGTGCATGATTTTCCATAATTTATCTCCACTAACACTGCATCTCAGATCCGGTACACTTGAATAAATTCTTTGGTTATTTTTATTAGTTATTATGCCACTCCTTGGAGGGATACCTCAACTTTTAGGGATTTTTGTCATAATTAGGGGCCACATACCGGAAACCAGTAGTTCTTTGCCGATTTTGTCGTCGTCGCGGTCGTTGGCAGGTGACACAGAAGATTCGTACAGGTTCGCTAGCGACAACGTTGTTTCTGTAATTAGTTGTTTACAGGGTGCAATGGATGTTGACCTCATTAGGGGTAAATCTGTTCGAAATGAAACCACTTGTACTATCGGCAGAAAAAATAAGCCTCTTTTTTATAAAAAGGAATTTTTCTCGTTAAATTGGAAGTTTCTATTCTGCGACACATAGAATCAGTGAACCGTGGTAGTTTCTATCTTGGATTTTTTTTTTTAATTTTTCATATGTTCAGTCAATCTGAATGCCGTACCTGTAGTGCAGACTGGGCCAGGCCGGGCATTGTCCATTCCTGATAGCGAATGCCGTCGATGGATTGAATTCGCAATGACCATTGGTTGGGTTGTAGTGGGCGATCTGAAAAATGACCAGCCTTTCTAGCTGTTACTGTAGCCAACTTCCACCATAACATAACAGGATATACAAATCCTTGAAAATGGAATTGTCCACTTACAGCACAGTTAAATTCGTGACACGTTCGTGCACACTGGTCCACGGTAACGGCGATGGCAAAGTGGGTGAATGACAATCTGGTAGGTCCGCTGATCGGTGTTGAAATATAGAAGATCGACATGGGGCAGACTGAAAGACGAAAACACCGCGATTTCCTAGAAATTCAATTTTCACCGGGGACCTCTCACCTCCAGTTCGCAGATTCTGTTGAGTGGCAAATGGCAGCTGTGGAGCAGGTGAGGTGGGAGCTGGTTGGAATGGTGGCTGTGTTTGGAATTGTTGTGGTTGGGTTGGGAACTGGGGTTGGGCATTGAATGGACGCTGAGGTTGTTGCGGTTGCTGTGGAATGAACGGTGCCTGAGGATGGAATGGCTGTTGAGGTTGTTGGAATGGAGCCGGCGTGGGTGGGCGGAAGGGAGGGCGTCTGAAATAGGGTTTTCAGAGGGAATGTGGTTTTAGCGTAATTTTTAGGGCTAACCTGGTCCTTGGCCTGAACGTTTGTGGAGGCTGGGGAGGTAGAGCGGTGTGAGGTTGTTGTGGTTGTTGAGGGAATTGAGGAGGTTGCGGTTGGATTGGAGCTGGGCTGCAAAGAGGAGAGATGCTCTGCAAGTACCCCAACTAGGAAACCCCGACCTAATCTCTTGTAAACGTTAAGGACTTAAATGCATGTAGGTCCTCGATGTTAACCCGAGTAATGTTCTAAAAATCCATCAGGTAATAGTCCAAACTTACGTAAACGGTCTTTGAGGAGGAGCCGTCGGTACGAAGTTGTTGACTCGTGGAGGTGCTTGAGGAATTGGTTGCCGCCCGAATTGTGGTTGAATTGGCCTGTTAAGAATTTTTAACGTTGAAACAGTATTCATTTTAATATTATAGAAAAAGCCAAATGTTTTTGCCTGACAAAATAAAACATACGAGATTGGTTGTTGGAAAGATGGCGTTGTCTGCACGAAAGGAATCGTACGTATGGTAGTAGGAGGTGCCGTGAACGTAGGGCTAAAGCACGTGCTTATAATACATTGGCATAAGTATTTATTCGGTTTTCTAAGGAGAGGGCTTCGTTCGTTAAAATACACTAATAAATGAGTTTTTTTAAATGACTTGTCGCTGGCAATCACACAGGACTTTGTTGTGTTGCAAAAGTTGCGATCAGGCTCCGAAGTGATGTTGAGGGGTCATCAATGATCTCGGGATATTCTGCTTCTTCCCGGATTTCTTTCTCTAGATGTAAGTGAGATTTACTGTGCTTACCTCGGCGTGGTAGTTGTCGTCGTCGATGTCTTGGCTCCTGGTCGATATGGCTTTGGCACGAATAGGTGCTTTTCTGGAAAGATGCGAGCTTTTTCGAGTTGCTCCAGTTCCAGTGAGGTAACTAATATTTTTATCCATTATCTTCTTACCATAATCGCCTCAATCTAGTGCTTGTTTATTGTAAGCATGTTAGGAGATAAGAAGATCATATAAGTGCTTTTCTCACTCACCATCCTCTGTTTCGATGATTTTGTTGTCATCGTAAGCGCCCCAAGGATCAGCTGGATTTGGAATGTTGTCGGCTGAAATGAAGTGTTCATTGGCCACTGTCACTTCTTAATGGCTTGGTGGCAGCGCTCCTGGTTGAATGAATCCAAGATGGAACAATGCTGATGTTTTGTTATATTATAGGTTCAAAGCTCATGCTTGCAAATTTTTGAGCCATTTGACGTTGGACAGTGATCTGTGTGGTCTGTGTGGAACCGTTGAAGCGTAACGGTTTGGAGGAAAGGTAGGAATTAGCGTCTCCTTGTGCATTTGGAACTTATGCAAAAAACTGGATGCTGTGGCATCACCTTCATATAACGGCTGAGGTGATGCAGCACTACCACATACAACGACACATGCTGCTGCACCACCTAACGTAACGGCACATGTTGCTGCACCACCTAACGCAACGTCACATGTTGCGGCACCACTTCAGGCAACGACACAGGTGATGCTCCACCATTTCACCCACCGACATTGGTCCTATTGCTTGATAAATTCCACAGTTTCATACAATTCTGGTAATGTTACACCTACTTCTTCTGGAAAATTGTTTCGAAAGATACCTTTTCAACAATTTTTTACACATGATGGGATACTTTTTCAAAGATTTTCCGACATAAAAATGGAGGACAAAGATGAGCAACAAAGGTAAACATTAAGAGCAAAAATCTGGGTCAAGAAAACCATGGAAGTTGAAACATTAGAAAGGATATTGAGAACTTTGTGCTTTTTCTGTTTTTTTTGGGTGATAGTGTTTACGAAAATATGAACGCTATAGTTTGAGAATCCTGCTTCGAAAAATAATGTGATTTCTCCTGAGAATTGTAAGCTTTTGGTGGTTATTTCTCTTACGTTCTTACGCTTTGTTAAAAATCTAGTGAATAATCTCTACAAAACGATGAATTAGAAGAGGTCTGCGGATGATGTTAAATCTTATGAAGGCAGGGATTTGAACGCCTATGTCTAGGATCCTCCATGGAGCAATTATTTCGCCACCTCTTAACTAGGGAATTTCCGTTAAAGGATTGCACAAGACTCACGTTCGTTCATGCCTTCACCTTCCACTTCATTGAAAATCTCTCTTCGAACGCCGTCAATCGTCCCAACATCTGCAAAAGCGAAGCGTTAAGAGAAAAAAGTGCGGCAGTCAAAAGAACCGCGACTTGAACACGCCACGCTTCTTCATCACTCAGGATAGATACACATTTTTCAATGAAGAAGACGTACGCTCGCGGCTAATTGTCGGCAACTAAAGAAGTTGTGTCGATGGTTCATGCCAGTTCGGAACAAAAACCAGGACAAATGCGGTTGTGCCTCAGAAAGGAGGCATGTTTTTACTTCTGGACACCTAATCGTCGTGATTGGCCGTGTAGTCTTCATGGAAATTTGTTCAATGTTCAATTAAAGAAGAAGTAGACGAAAAAAAAATCAGGTTTTTCCGAAATTTCTGGCATGAATGGCATGGTTTTTTTCTGTGTTTCTAGAGCAATTTGTCACTTCAATTGATGAAAAACTTCTGATTGGCTGAAAATTCCAGTCAATTATAGTGCAAACTTGGCAGTTGACTGACTGGTTTGGTACGCAGTAAGAGTATAAAAAATAGTCGATGGGGTAAATTGAACACAGTGCCAGAAACGAACTCGAATCTTGGCAGTGCTCACTAGAGCCATGGAGAAATGATTTTGTAGTTTTTTCTTCGAGAACTTTTTCTGGTTTTCAGGGTAGCTTTTCCTATTGCCTACTTCCCACCAGCTTAGAAATCCTACAAGGAAAAACAAAGGTGAACCACGTGAAGGATATGCGCATTCTATAAAAAAGATGTTTCGGAGGATTTTCTCCTAGAAATAGGAAAGATTCTTATCAAAAGGAAAGAAAACATTTTCTCATTACGCGGTTCTCTTTGAATGATTCACTGATTGGGTAACTGCGAAAAAGTGTTTATTTAATTTATGCGAAGTCCATGGACTGGGAAAAATTCCAGGATGGTCTCTTGGTCCTCTCTGGCATATTTCAGAAAGTACTCAGAATTCAAGGAAATGTTGAGGAAATTCTGCCTGGATTCCTGGGAGATCGGGGATAGACGGGAAGTCTATGACAATTTGGAAAAATGTACTCACATAGCCTAAATTTGCCATCACTTGATTGGGTTCCGCTGTCAGATGCTTCAATGGCTCGTGTCTGCACACTGAAAATGGATTTTTTACGGGCAATAGGGCAGAAGAGAAGGAATAAACGAAAGAATGGGAACAGGGAAGAAGACGTGTTGTTTATGTCTGTTGTTTATATCGTCGCATTTAATTACTTTATTATTTAGTCTTACTTTGTCAGAAGCCCACAGGAACGATGTTCAGAACGTTTGCATCAAATTTTGCAATTTCTTATCTTCTCCCTTCTGGATCCTCGTTTTTTTTCATAAAATTCCGACCCTCTGAAAAGCTGCACATCTCACTCAATCCATGATCGCTACAGCCCCGGTTGCCCTATTGAAGCCAATCCCTGGCGATTGTTGTCCGAAGTTCTCAAACCAAACCATGTCCACAAACGTTTCCATACGGGTTTTTAACATGCGCGATCGCGAGAAGCGGTGCGCAAGAACTCGTTCCAGTCGTCTTACGCACGCAGCATGCGCAGTGCGCATCATCAGCACGGGATCATCCGCGTCGCGTCCGTTTCTCGGAGATTTCCGTTAAAGAAACATTCTTGCCGCGCATCGGCGATGCCGGCGGGCGACGGTGGCTAGTCGGTAGTGATCCCGACCGCCGAATGACGGGAAAAACCTTGGTTTTTCTGGATTTTGGAAATAGATTGGGAATAAATTCAGCCATCACCTGCAGAGCAGCGATGACACGCTCTATTTATTTTATGGCACGTTAGGAAGAAACATGTTGTCGACAAATCCCTGAACTCTTAGTTCTCGAGCACAACATCCATTAGTCTTAAAGTGACAGTAATCGTTAATGTGCCGAGCGTTAACGTGTTAAAGTACAGTAAGAAATCGTCTTTTGGTCGCACATCTGCGATTGTTAAGCGCATGCAAATCGCGCGTATCCTATCGCTGGTCAGAGGACCCTGGGTTCGGATGAATATGGATGAAGGCGACAAATTACGGGAACTGTTGCATCTGTTTGAGGGAAATCCGTGTTCGGATGGGAGGCACTTTGTGGATGACTCGTGGTCGTGAATGCGTATGGGTTTTGAGGAGCTTGGCAGAGGAAGAGAGGATAATTATGGCGAGTGGGACGTGTTGGTTGATTTTTCCTGGATTTTGAGGAAGAAATTCAGGAGCGGTGAGTCTAGGTTAGTCATAGAGGTCTAAATCGGCCCAGAAGGTTGCTATGGTAAATGAGGAGTTCATTCAAAGATCACGAGGGTATAGGTACTTTACCATGACTTTCCTCCGTTAAATCTTTTTCCCTCTAGGATATCTACACAGTTTCAAAGTATCAGCCACCACAACTCCTCCTCCCCACACCAGTACAATTTCACACAGTTCACATTTCCGAGTGGACATAGTGTGTTAGTATAAATTCCATCACGTACCCCTGCCGTAAAAACGCAGATAAACAGAACATATAAAAAACTGAATTTGTTCGCTATATCGCGTTGGACAGCGATAAAATCCTTAGCAGAAGGGTGCGAATCGTCGGGGTTAACGCTGCGGCTGCGGTTTTTTTTTATCGTCCTCAATAAATGTTATACGATACGGCGCATTGTTTCACGTGCGAGATTTCGCTTTTGCGAACCGGTTCCGCGACATTGTCCGTCGTCTGCTGTCCATCCGCTCTCACAAGGCTGCCCTGATCATCCGGAGATAGATAAAAAAATGCGCTACGCCGCGGATCATAGCACACACAATCAAACGCCGCGATTTGCCAAATTAAGCAAAAAAAGGCGGCTCTTTTCTGTATTTGGATATGGCCTTGAGGATCAAATGAGATGTCATGGCGATTTATCATGAGCCGTACGTAATTAGATATGCTACTACAGTAAAAGGAAACCAAGTGAAAGGTTTTGGAAAGATTTAAGGTCATGGTAAACCTAGTGGAACCGATTTGATGTGTAAAGCAATAGTTTTTCTGCGAAGGAAATATACTGTTATTTCGTACCATAATTCTAATTTGTGACTAGAACCTCTGCACAGAAATAGAATGTCTCCGCTGGCTGGTTTTTTTCTAGGTAAATGAACGACTTTTAGTCTGAAATAACTCAACACAAAACACTGATATCTTGGTAGAAGTAAAAGTAAACTCAGAAGGAACCTATTTTATATGTATTAGGAAGAAATCCAATAAGGACTTATCTTCTCTGTGAAAAGAAGATTTCCCTGACATATTTTGTTTTTTAACGCGATTACACGCAACCTGGAATGTATGAAGATGCTACGAGCAACCTTTCCTTGTTAGCAGAAATCTGACATTGAGATAGCTTATGGTGCTGGTAAATTCTCTGTAAATTCTCAGCGATATGAAAGAAGACTCATTGAATATCTCTATCAGGTTAGAAATTTCTTCAAAAATTAGTGAGTAACCATTGAAAGTAACCATTGAAACGATATTTAAGCTTGTATGGAGAATCTCAAGGAATTTACACTTAGCAGACCTTCCTAACATTGTGGCTGTCGATTTTTTTTTCGGAAAGTGCCCTCAGCCATTCTTCAATCTTTGTGGAAGAAGTTCCTTGCAATTTCGTTACCCTATTTTGTTGATAGTTCATGTTGACGCCGCAGAAACCTGTTAGTGGACTTCTTAGCACCTTGCAATATTTCAAAGTGCACTTCCTGGATGTATGTAGTCTGCAGCACTGCAAAATAATCATAAACTTAGCACTTCTAGGAAATTATAGAAAAGCGGTTCAATTTCTAGATTTTTTTTGCAATAAAAGAAGAAATGAAGAGATTTCTGGCGACTGTCATTAATCTTAAAGGATGTCGGATCAAAATTTTCGATACATAGTTCTTAGGCTCTTCCTGATGCAATATATCCGTATTCTGTTTTGAGAGTGCTTCTTAAGATCAATCTCACCTTTCAGGAAGAAATAATCCAAGGCCACGGCATCTGAAGCTCCGGTCCGGATGGTATTGCCACCGTTACTCTATTCCTACACAGCAGCACGTAACAAAACTCAGCATACAGCGACATGGAGGTGTTGCTGTAGTGACTCACGCAACAACATGGGTGCTGCAGCATCAACTGGTACAGCGACACCGGTGATGCGGCACCTCCTAGTGCAACACCACATCTCTCCCTTGCTGTAGCTTGAACGGATCGTTTTCACACCTTCATTGTTATCTTAGGGAAACCGCCATCGTAGATGCAACGCTTCAAGCAAGAAACTGACAAAGTATGCTTTGGTTGAACATACATAGCCAATGAGAAATGGCGGTGATTGCCGGCTGCTGTTACTGTTTAGCAGTTCCACAAAGCGCGTGTAGGTGGATCCTTACTGTCACCCTTTGTTCGTCAACACCTTGACCAGTTGTTATTTCTCCAACGTGGTGCTATTAATCTTTTTTTTTTTAATTTCACAGACATGGAACCATTATGGCTTTAATGTGATACAGAGAAGAGCACGAAATTCTTGGGAACCGTTCACGTTTTTCGGACTTTCTCTGCATTTATTGCTGGTGCTTGCTGATATGAGCGCACACAAGCGAACGTGCTAAGGCATTAGTTATTTAGCAATGAAATACAGTAAAACTAATTAGTTAAACCCAATGAAAAATGAAAATCAGTGCTGAAATGGATGAGGCCACAACCCAAGTAAAGTCCTATTTTCTGTTACTTCTTAGAATTATGGACGTCTTTATGCGGCAAAAGGAAATGTGCTATGTATGGCGTGGTTTATAACAGGGTTCCCTCTAAAATCAGAATTACTGCAACAGATTTATTAGAATTCTTCCAAAGCCCAATCGATTCCGGGAAAATCAGAAATCACTGAATAAGGAAGGAGCGCCATTCTGCCTGGTTGGAACGACTCAGTGAGATAGCGGCTTCTAGGCCAAGCCGCATTTTCTCCGAGGAATTCGCAGAGAGTGAGAAGGACGGCACTATTAGTCGAGCCAAACGGGAATAAACACTCCGATTGCGGTTTGTGAGTGAGAACAAAACTAAGAGAACAGCTAGCACTCCTGTTGCAGCGACATGTGGAGGCTAACATACTCGTTTCTTCCTTAGCAGTCAGCAAGATTGAGACTTTCGCATATTGTTAGAAGTCTCTTAGAAGTTTCAGTGTATCGCTTCCCAACGAAGAAACCTAGCGTTGCGATTTTTACGGCCGTTCAAAGCGAAAAATTAACGGCTACGGTTTCAGTGCTTCTTAATTCTTAATCTATCCTAACGCATCCAGAATCAGTTACGATTCTCCTATGATTTTATATATTTTTTCAAAGGATATACTTCATTGGCAGATTGATACCACGACTGTCTTATAACCTCTCTGAACATAAAGATATTTGTTTCACGAAAAAAAAATGAAGCCTTAGAACACTTAGGATCGGACAATTTGCTCTCTTAGATGTTTTGATTTGACTTTTGTCCACTATGTTTTCTTCTCCTATGAAGCAGAGACGTCGTATATTCCCCTTATCACCCATCCCAAAGCAAGCGAGCTATCGCCGAACAAGATTCGGTAATCCTTTTACGTTATCGAGTTGCGTACGCCGATTATTCCGTCGCAAACGTGAAGGCGACAGAAGAACGCTACTGTGCGTCACTTAATAGGCATTCGCTTTGGTTGGGTGCTATGTATCCAAGGAAAATATGCGCAGATTACAAGGATACTGGTGCACTAATACCATGGAAAGGGGGGGGGGGAGTCCTAGCTCCTTTGATTCTTGTACGTAACTTACATTTTTCCATCCGGTTTGTTGATATTTTCAAAGTTGGCCTCGTCTTGAAACGCTCGGTCAAGTTGGGCTTCTGATAGTGATACTAGTACGGCCACTAGTGCCAGTAACCGTAAAACGGCCATACCTGAAAATGGATCATATTGAGGTTGGATTAATCCTAGTAGAAGGCTAATAGAGTGGGAAATGAATAATAAATTGATGGGAGAAAGTGAAAACAAAGAGTAACGTCGCCGCTCAACGCTAGAAACTGATATGCTGCAAAGAAAAGAGTATCAGCCAATATCAAGAACAATGTGACGGATTGATAAATGACGCAGACAGCGAGAAAGGAAGTGCGAAAAAGAGAAACGTTTTCCGGTTCTGTGCCTGCTTCATATGCAAGGGGAAGAAAGAAAACATGTTTGCAAGAATTCTGAACTGTTCCAGTGGTCTCGGGTTGAATTGTTATGTTTGCGAGACCTCGGAGCCAGAAAGAAATCAGAAAAGAGTGGGAAAAGAGCTATTTCTGCGTCGAAGCTAAAGGTAGTTGGAGGAGCTGCGTTAGGAAATAAAAAAGAAAATCTTCATTGGTTAACAAGTTGCCCAAACAGTTCAAAGGATATATGTAGATAGTAAAGCTTACAGTTTTCACGACTTTGAAAACAATGCAAACCACTTAGGTTCGCTCTCAGCGATAAGGAAAAACACCTGGAAAGTTTGCATGAACGTTTAATTTTTCAAGGGGTGCACTGAACTCCAAGTGCTGGTTGGCAGCACGCAAATTGCCTGTGCTTGGAAAATTATTGCCATGCTATGTGGAGAAAGAATGCCGGGCACTTTCCTTGTACTTCTGACGTGAAACTTCACCAAGTGAAAGTAGCGGCAGAAGAACAAAGCTATCACGGAATTCATGATTCAGTAGCTATCTTCGTCACTTTGAATCTAGTGGCGAAGATTCGATCTCAGGAGTTACCATATACAGCTGATACCAGCGGTTTAGATAAATGATTCTGTGCACAAATAATGAAGAGTGTCTCTGTAAGCACGTTGTCTTGTAGAGACTTTGGGCCGAGCAGATGTGAGAGTACGAGATTTTCTCATCATGCACTTCCCTGCTGGCAGTGCACCCCCTGTCCTGCCTGGAGTGCACCTCCTGCCAGTTGCTGCACTCTCATCATTCATGGCAGAGAGATTTAATTCTCCAGCTTTCGCTTCTAGTATTCTAGTAGACGGGTGACGGCATTGTGTGAGAAAAATATACTGATGCTAGCCTGAAAAACCCGCCTGCCTTTAACTTGACATGCGGATGGGTTACGACTACTCCTTATTAAGGGTCCTGAAGCGGAAAACCCAAGCATCTTATCCTTGATGGCCACTGAATTCCGCAGAAATCTACTCACAGAGAAAGTTGTTAGATTGCGGTGACGATTTGGCCTTGCCACGTCTTTGCGTAGGTATGCAAGGGAAAATAAATTATGCGATCAAGGTTGGCAAGTAAAATAGGTTGCGGATTACGAGTAAATAACGTCAACAACAACAATGACAGTGTTGACAGAAAACTGCAGAAAATTATCTTTGAGAAACACTATAGGAAAACTGAGAAGCTGAGAACATTCTGTGCTTTGGCGGCGTCGTTGCGAGACCTTATATACAGGAAAGACTTGCACTCGGAAACGTCTTTGTAAGGTTGCCGGTAAAAACCAAACCCTCAACGTAGAATTAGTTAATTCCCTATAGGATTGGTTCCGGCCTTGTGTTATGTTTTTCTCGGCTGAGCTTCCTTGGAAAATCGCTGGCATCACGAAATTGTTTTGAAGATTGCACTGGCAGCGTTTGGCCCTCTTATCAGATTGTTGGAAATGACACCGACTTTGATGAAGTGCCGCCTCACCTTGAGATTTCCCAAAGATTAGAAAGTACTTTGTAAGGAAAATTCGCCCGCAAAATGCAAAATGCGCAAAAACATAGAAATTGAAAGGAAACATAGATCGAAGAGTGTTTTTGCTGCTGTTGAAGTGTGGACGTTGCAGTATCGAGATTCAGTTACGATGACGTGAAATATCACCATTCATCACTCGAATTCCATTACCGAAAAAGAAACGTGTGCCGAGAAAATGGGGAGAAATGGATTACGTAGGTGAAGATTGTGAAGAAACTTTCCCGTTGATTTATGCATGTCGTTGTCATTTTTTGCAATCCTTCTGCAGGAAACTAATGTGTTCAATGCAACACTGTGAAAGAATGGAGACTCTCACCAACCGTTGGAGTTGAAACTTGACTACATTTGAAGTTATTACAGCCACTACACAATTAAATTGTGGCATTTTAATTACGAAATTAACACTTGATCCTTATCCACGCAAGTTGTGTTTTTTCAAGCAGCCCTTGGTAGTGGAATTGGACATTCATTTATGTTTAAAAAGAACTAAGAATTCATGACTTATTAGAAATTGTGTGTGAGTAGAAGGTGGGAAAATGAACTTGAGCTACAAGAGCAAGGGATTTGATTTGAAATTCAACTTGACATTACTTAACACAGAGTGGTTATACGATCTCACGGATTCTTTTACTGACCAGCCCCTTACTCATCTGGTTATTCATGACCTGGCTCTCTGGAAACATCTTGTAGAAGCGTTGGGGACTTGTCATAGCACAAGTTCGCCTCAGTTTTACTTCGCTCCAACGCGTCCAATGTTTCACTCCCTGAATCGACTGAGCTTCAGTTACCAAATCCTAGGTAGTGTATCTGTACCGGTGGTGGTTTACCCATTAGGATTGATGAGCAAGTTGGATCCCGAGTGTTGCGCCCGCTTCAAACCCCGTGTGTTCTTTCGGAAACTTCTTTGTAGACCAAACCCTAAGTCATTGAAAGTCGCTTCTCTTAAGGGGTCGAAGGTGCATTTCCAAAGCTTGTGATGAGTTGTAATTCACTCGTTAACCTTTCAAGTTGAACGCTCCTTGGCTAGCGCTGCACTCACTGAACGACCAGTGGTGCAATTCCCTATTCATTCTTTTGAAACATACTAGCAACTAAGCCACTGATGTTACTCTATACGGGCAGTTTTAGTAACATTTTGAGTAAGTATGCTATTACGTAATCATTAAGCTCAGTCTCATATCAAGATAAAAGATAAATTTCAGATTCTATTGACTTAACTTATTTATATCACTGAGGAATTTTTAGAAAATTAAAACTTGAGAGATAAATGTTAAAAGAAGCTTCAGGCAGAGCTGATCACAATGACACACATATTTCCTCACAAAATCACCAAAAAGCCATTTTCAAACTCCTTCTTTCTAGCGAATTTGTGGTGCAGCATGTCCCAATTTCGCAACTCTTAGTTACTGTCACCAGGAGTTACGAAGTTGTGGCATGCCGCATCTTCAAGAAGAATGCGTTGAAAAAGGAGTTTTTCTATAATTTCAGAGGTTGTTATGTACACCATGGTCATCAGCGTTGCCTGAAAATCCTTTTGGAATCTCAGGCTGGATTCTGAGAAGAGATATTGCCTTTACGTACTAGTAGGTCCGGTAGTGCTGTACACGGTACTGTACATACAATCAGCGGTGCCCTGCATAACGATGCTATGCCTTCGTGGTTGTAGCACTCACTAAAAAACTAGTAGTGCGCATCTCTACAGATCCATTGATGGCATGCGATGCAGTACATAGTAGTTACGCAGGCAAGGTAATGGCTTCAGTGGAACATTCAGTGCATTGGTCGGGTCTATTCCTGAATATTAGAGATTTTGAGTTATAACTTAACGATTACTCTATTAATTTTGGTTTGGGAAGCGTAGAATTTCACCGAAGCTTGAAACAACAGCATAGCGCAGTAACTAGAATTCCTATTTCTGTGGTGCCTCTGAAAAAGTTAACGCTGTGAAGGAGAACGGCGAGGTAGTGAGTCTTCGTCCTGCACTCTTAGCATTTAAGGCGATTAGTCGAAATCCGTCTTAATTAGCGTTCACAACGAAAAACAACTACACGTGTTGTGTTTTTATTAGGTGAAGTGAACGGTACTTAAGGCACCCTACAGGTTTTGCACAAGGTCAGAATTGCAATGCTCTTCGGTGCATTTTCATGAGCGTTTTGAGTGAATAGATGAACTGAAGAACAGATCTGCTTCGAGGAGGAAGCTGGAATTAGTGTCCAGCAGAGTCTGACTAACCATGTGCATGTGGAAAACCCTGGCAGAATAGGCCAAGTTTATGAAGAATGGCTACATGGAAGCTGAATCCTAACTATGCCAAAGCATCTTGAACAGAAAGAACAAATGTCTTATGTGCTAAATTGAAGAGATAAAAATGCCTAAGGTAGCCGCATAGAAACGAAAGTGAAGAGCCTATAGGTGGACGTTTCGCCTAAATAGGAGGAACAGCAGGGTGCTAGCGGAAAAAGTCGTTTACCCCATCGAGAGCCATTTCGAGCAGGGCGGGGTTCCGACGGACATGACGAACCAGTCAGCCACCAGACACAGACCACTGTGAAGGTCAGATTTGCTTATCAAGGAGAGTTTTTTTCTGCGTTATGCTACAAAACCCGCTTTCTGTCGACATTTTTCTGAATATTGTTCGGAAGTGCGGAGAACACTACCCATGAAAGCTCTCCTGAATGTACGAACTGAATGACAAAGAGAAAGTGGACAGTCAAGTCTTTTCATGCGACTTTTGCCTTGTTTTTTCCCTAAACCAACGATTCACAAACTTGATCGGGACAAAAGGCGAGAAAAGAGAAGCCACGAACGAAACGCTAATATCCAGTGCAGAAATCATCGCTACCGATGTGACAAGGGATTTTCGCACGTTATAAAGTCTATTAACCTCCGGTTAAGGTCGATATCTCGTCTCAAATTCTGTTATTCTCTCGAAACTTTTTTGGTTACTAGGTGCCGAATATGAAAACGAGAATAGAAAGGAATATAGCTGTTCTTCATGCTATAGAATGTTTTATATATCGTCACACCACTAAGGTGTGCGGTTCCAGAACGACTTGTTGTAATAAAAAAAAAACTGTTTGCAGAAAAATGTGAAAGGGAGCTGTTCATCTTTTGCTTTGATAATTTTGTGAACGTGAGAAGGATGGCGATGAATACTAAGCGTGTAGGTCTGCGGTAAAGTTTCTCCTTCTCAAACTTGTGGTATCATTTGCAAAAGTTTTGCCTTCCTTGACTCATTCATACTACTTACCATACGACCCATCTGGCTGCGTTACAAAAGCCTAAGTTTGAGATTTAGAAATCTATGTGGGGCCAGTATTCGTGGGCAAAAATTGCATTGAGCTGTTGTAGTGGAAGAAGCTACTCGAACGTTACTTTAACGTATTCATTTATATCACTGAGGAATTTTTAGAGAATTAAATTCTAAGACATTAATGTTAAAAGAATCTTCAAGCAGAGCTGATCACAATGAAACTCATATTTCCTCACAAAATCACCAAAAACCCATTCTTAAACTCTTTGTTTTTGGCGAGTTTGAGGTGCAGCATGTCGCAAGGTGCCGCATCTCCTAGTTACTGTCACCAGGAGTCAGAAGATGCTGCGGGAGTGGGTCATACTGCAGCACGAGATGACTTACACGGGAAGTGGAAGTGCTGTAGAGACAGCTTATACAGCAACTGGATGTGCTGCGCGAGTGACTTATACAGCAACATTAGGTGCTGCGGTAGTTGCTTAGAGGGCAAGAGGAGGTGCTGGAGGAGCATCTTCTACAGCAACATAAAGTGCTGCAGGTATGGCTCACACGGAAAGTTGAAGTACTACGGCAGCAGCTTGCACAGCAGCAGGTGACGCTATAAGGGGGTCTGGTACAGCAACAGGAGATGCTGAAGAAATGGTCTGTGCAGCACGTGGAGGCGCTGTAAGGGGCTCACACAGCAACAGGTGGTGATGTAAGAGTGGCTTATACAGCAACATTAGGCATCGTGAAAGTGACTGATACAGCAACAGGAGGCGATGTAAGAGCGGTCTGTACAGCAACACATGGTGTTGTAAGAGTGGCTTAAACATCAAAGAGAGGTTCTGCAGAAATGGCTGATAGAGCAGCAGGAGCTATGGGAGTACCTCATACTCTAGCATTAGCATACACAGCAACAGGACGTGCTTATAGGTGCGCATCATAGAGGAGCAATACTTTATGCTGGTGTGGCCAACACACAACAGATGCTGCAGAAATGGCTTGTACATCAAAATTGTGTGCTGCGGTAGTGATGTGCATAGCGGCTTTAGGCGCTGCGCGAGTGGTTTACGAAGCAAGAAAAACTGCATCGGAAGTGGTCTATACTGTAATAGATGCTGTGGGAGTACCTCTGTACGGCAACAATTGCCGCTGCGGCAGTGTCTTATGCAGTAAGGGAACTTTACGTCAGTGCCTTTTACAGCAACACGAGAAGCTGCGGGATGGTTTGTCTAGCAAGTGGTGGTGTTGACTAAATCATTCTTACGGCTACCGAAGGTGCTGCGGGACTTCCTCATACAGTAAGAGAAGGTACTGCGCAAGTGGGTTATACAGCAACATGAGATGGTGCGCGAGTGGCTCATACAGCAAGAGGAGGTGTTGTAAGAGACATACACAGCAATAGGAGCGCTCTAAAAGTGAACCCAAGAGAATGTGCTGTAGAAATGGCTTACACAGCAACTGGAGCTGCTACAATGGTATTGTACAGTAAGATTAGGCACCGCGGAAGTGTCCTATGCAGCAAGGAAAGGTGGTATGGAAGTGCCCGGTACGTGATGAGGTCGCTGTAGGAGGCTTACACAGCAACATTAGGTGCTTGGAGGTGCGCCTCATAGGAGCAAGAGGTAATTCTGATGTGACTAACACAGCGAAACTGAGAATGGAGGTTTACGTTGAGGATACTAGAGGATACTAAAACGTGAAAGCCGTAAAAATTCCCGCCTACATTAGCAGTTTTTGCGGAACAACGGCTACATAAAAGTTCCTTCAACAACAAAAGTTCCACTTTGTTTTATAACCACACATAGCAGCTGCGGTTTATTTTGCTGGTTCTTTCTCTGGAAAATATTTCTGACTTTCCGAAAGTGTGCGTCACTTGCGCAGAAGTCACGTCAAAGATGAAGGCGAAAAGAAACTGATGCAACTGCACCACCTGTCTGCAAATAACGTCTGAATGAAACTACATTCACGAGCAAATAAATATAGCCGTTTACGCTCACATGCGTAAAATTTTATGTATCCTGGTTCCTCGCTTCTGCAGATCGCTGCAAAATTGAAGCAGCTAAAGCCAAACCAGTTTGCAGTTTTTCAATGTGTTTTGTCGTATCACTAGATTCAGCGGAAACGAGTAGGATAATCGGTGTGGAATTTCTTGCCACCGAAAAAGTGCCCATCAATTTATTCTATGTCACTTTTCGGAAGTGCACCAATTTTCCAGAAAAAAGGAAGTTCAAATTTGACGCTATTTGTGAATTCTGAACTCAATCGATATTCAAATGATATCCTTCTACATATGAACGGATATGAAGGAAATAATGAGTAATGATTAATGGGAACAGAAGAAAAAGTGAATCAACTTTCAAGACTGTAGGGACTTAGTAAGCGTGCACGTAATTCGCGTGAATGATCAAACAGTATTTCTTGCGTTTCCTCAGAGTTTCTCTTCCTGAAAAGAAAAGCTCGCCACGGGGTCGAACACCTATCAAAATAAAACTTTAGCACGAACTGGGATAAAAACCTGCAACAAATCCGTAGATAAGCCGAAAAAGGAGTTGCGAGAGAAAGAGGCGGCGACACCGCTGCCGGATCTCCGGCCATGGTTCGTTACCCAAGCCGAACTGCGTTGGACGAAAGTGATACAGAACACCTCGGAAGCGTACGATGGAAATTAGTTATTGAGAATGAACATACATAGTTTCACGAGAGAATACGAAAGTGGTTTCTTTTATAAGCCGCTTTCCTCGGGAAAAATAGCACTACTTTTTAATTCCTTCGAGGATACTATTCTTCTCAACCATAATGTCTCTTGAGAATAGTATGGTCATAGTTTTACTGCCGAGTAGATAGTAAATGGAATTACTGCTTGGTATACTTCCCGCAAGCTTTTTTCTCGCAAAAAGGAAATATGAAAGCCACTTCAAAGCAAAGCCGTCACCAATCCGAAGCTAACCGCTTGTATTCGACCTCACAAGAGGTTACCCGAAATTCTTCGAAAAAGGTTTTTTACCAAGGGAATCCTACCGCCCTGAACTAAACGCAAGAAACGTTTCAATAACGTGATATAGGAGTGAAGCCGCTATGATTTGTGTGGAACAGCGTTCAGACTTTCCGTTTTCGCTCACGAAAGCAAGAAAAGTGAAAATTTATGGGTTCACGAGCGAACTCCTGTGGTTTTCGCGAGAAGAAAGGTCACGGTAAGATAATAGACCTATGGAAGACAAACGCATAGAAAGGGAAAAAAGTAAAGCAAGAAGAAGATAATAGGAGAGAAGGGTTCGCAATTGGAACTGCAGAAAGGGTGGTAGGCGTTGGTTGCAGAAAACAAGTGAATGAATTAGTGAATGAATGAATGAATGAATGAATGAATGAATAGACAGATAAACAGATATTTGAATACATAAAGAATGGGGGATGAAGTCAAATGCGTGGCGCATCCCACAAATAGGTATTGATCGAAGACCACCACTTTATCCTTCATTAATTGTAGAGAAAAAAAATTTCTGTCAATATCTATGTAGCTGAAACCAAGGAAAATCCAGTAATAAAGTTCCTTCTGATTAATGTGATGTCACTTAAATCGAACTGGATTGAACCATAACATATGAAAACAATTAAATAAAAACGGTGGTGCATTGAAGAACAAAGTTGTGTAAATGAGGAAATAGATGTTGTCTCAAAACTTTAGAAAAATGCTAAAAAGAAAATACATGTAGAGACGAAAAATAGCTCATATAGGTTCTGGAAAGGTCTGCAACCATGTGTTCTTTATAAAATTGATGATATTTTCTGCGGAATTTTTACGTTCAGCGTTCTCTGCGTTTTGATTGTTACGTTTGAACTTGGACTTGGAAACACTCATCAGAAAAAGCAGTTTTGATTTATGGATGCGGAAGCCGAGCTGGTCAGCGATAGGAGAAGAGATATGCGTATGCTAAGCAACTGGGCGGTCGGATCGGGCACGAACCCTATCCCGGGTGTGGCTACGCTGGAATAGACTGATGCAGAGGAGCATCAGCGATATAGGAACAATGAATATGAGATGTGATGCAACTGAATAGGTGCACACTTTATTACACGAATCACAGCTGAGAAGAGTCCAGGTTCCGGAGAAAAACTGAGAATTTTGCATTCTCTTCAAAGATATGTATTATTAATTTTATGTGATCAGAGTTGCAGCAACACCAACGATGAATGAGTAGGTGCTGCAGCACCTGTGTCGTTGCATGTGAGAATGCCGCAACACCTCTTTGTCGCTGTATGAAGGGGTGTTTGTTGGAAGATGCTCTTGCGGGCAACACCATACCACACGGCAACACGTTGGAAGAGGAGGTGCTGCAGCACCTGTGTCGTTGCATGCGAGAACACCGCAACATCCATGTTGCATAAGTTTCTACAGCAACACAAATTTGTCGCTGTATGGAGGAGTTTTACGTCATATGTTGCTGTGTTGGAAGATGTTATTGCGGGCAACACCACACTGCAGGGCACGTTCTTGTGCCACAACCATATGTGTAGCATTTCTAGCTAAAATTTAGGACTTAACTTGAAAAGTCATAGACTCTTCCTACGTGGTCCACAGGGAGAGTAAAGCATGGAGGGTACAAGCAATGATCATGAAGTGCTTTAGTCTGACCTTTCCTCCAGTAGAGTTTGCGTCTTATCATTTCTTTTCGCTGAGTGTTTGAGTAAGTGTACTGGACGGTAAAAAGTTGAGGATTCAATAGTTCTATCATATCATGTTACCGTGTGATGTTTCTGAGAAAAAAGTGGTAATATCCCACTGACGAGCAGAGTGAAAGCTTTTTTAAACTAGATATGTTACATGAAAATTTCATCTTTCGAGCATTTGATGGGGATATGAATGTACTGTGGCAAGATCGAGATCTCATTTTCTGAGCTGAAGCTTACTAGTTTTTGTGGTTGCTAATATCATAGTTAGGAATCTGGGCCTACCAATAGACATTTCTTTTTTGAAAGAAACAGCGCTGACGGCGATATCGATGGATTCTGGTGCCACTGAATATTGAAAACTACTAAAAACTACTAGCTTCGAGAGCTTTTATATACACAAGTGTAAGTTGGAGACAGCGTCATTCAAGTGTTCGGAAATCCCGCACTTAAAAGCTCGGTCTGTCCATAAATTCTTTCTACGGCGAAGAGTTCCCAATGGTCGTTAAAAAAACTCTAATGGTAGGTCTTAAGCGTTGTGTTTGCAAAAAGCCAATTAAACCTTGGAGCCAGTCACTCCTCTTTTATTACCAGAAATAAAATCGTCAACGGCAAAGCTCTGGTTTTCTACAAAGGAATCCCAAAAAAGCTGTTTTTAATGTTTCAAGCCCGAGACGCGATTGCAATCTGGGAAACGTTGCGGCGATCCTGAGCAAAATCATGGAGAACCTGGAGTACTGGTCAGTTTCGGTTTCTTGAACGGTTTCACCACAAAAGTTCAGGCAAAAATGTCATTTAACACAGGTAATGGGTAGGACCGGTTGCCAGAGGGCGGCTGTGGTGATTTGGCTAAGAAATGAGTCACTGAAGGACGAGTTTACGAGTTGTGGGCAGGAACATGGCAAAAACAAAGAAATGGGTTTGTATCTACTGGGAATGGTCAGAAAAATGAGAAAAGCAAGGCAAATACGTACTTATTCCACCGTCGGAGACCTTGAAGTTCTGAGAGACCATTGGAGAATCCGAGAAAGAAGGGTGGATATGGTTTGGAACAAGAAAGTGCGAATAGACGGCGAACTATGAGAAAAATCATAGAAAGCATAGAGAGGCGCACTGAAACATGTATGGCTCAGCGTCGCTTTCACTACGATTACCTCTATTATCCTGAAATCTGCGGTGTAAAATGGTTAGAAAATCGGAGCCCATTCCCTAATGACATGCCAATCAACGTGAACGACGACACCACCCGCGTATCCTCATCCTCCATGCTGGGCATGAACGGTTTTTTAGGTCAAGTCTGGCACTGATGAGCGTATGTTTCAAACGCGTGACGCTTGCAATTATATGTAGAGCAATTAAGAAGAGACTCAGGATTTAATTTTTGCGTTTGGAGCCTTCTAAACTAGGGTGGAAATGACTGAAATTTCATCCAAAAAAATGATGAAAAATAGATTTCCTCTTAATCGATGTCGTCAAGTTGCTTCCAAGGATGCCAAAAAAAAACAGCTCTAATGAGAAGGATAGAAGTTTCCAAGAAGACCAAAGTGCTGAAGAAAACCGTGGGAAAATGCTCGCAGATCGGATTGAAACCTATCAATTATTTCCAAATTCATAATAGAAATAATTGGTGGCCGAGGCCGAGTGGGGAAGATACTGGACTGTTGAGCAGAGAGTCGAGGGTCTGAAGCCCGTCATGAGAACCCGTTTTGCATTTTTGTTTTTTTTTTGTTCCCTGGAGTTGAGGGCAGTAATGAAATACATGGTGTAGCACCTATTCAAACAAAGATTCAAGCCAGATAGGTTTCATTCCAATCTGCGATCCTAGCCTCTTGCATCTTTCTTTTAAGAATGTAGAGGAGATAAAGCGCCATTTCGTCAACCAAGGAATAGTAATATGCGGAAACAAACCAAAGAAAGAAGTGGCAAGTAACAAGAAACATAACAGAGGACATAAAAACAGCTTGTATTGCTACGCGTATTACAAAAATAATGCACTTTATTTTTGTTGCATGAAAACTTACAGACACAGCCTTTATGAAATGCCGTTGAAAGTAAGGACAATGTGGGGAACCTAGACATCCTAAACATTCTTTTATTGACAGTTCACGCTTGAGCGCTTTAATTTCCAAAGGTGACGTCCAGTTGACTTTTTCCAGTATACTAAAAAGTCTTCCAGCATGTTCCAACTGGAATTAATCGAACTAGAAGAGGAAATGTCGAGGCTTTGGAAATTTATAGACGGAAATACACGGAACAGAAGCAAATCCAGCTTCTAACAAAGCTTGCTTCATCCACTTTGACTTTAGAAATAGTCCTGTACAGATGCCTAGAAGCAATTTTTCGAAGTTTAAATGTGTCTCTTGAGCGAGTCCGATTTTTGCTTCAAATGTTGATTAATTCATAATCATTGACAAGAGTTATCACTCAAATGGTGTTTTTAATGTTTTTTGTAAGGTAGGCTTTTGTTTTGTGAAAAATTGAAGAGAAAGTGGGAATAGAGCGGAAATTTGGACTGTAGCTCGTTTTGGATCTTGAAGAGATCAAGTTATTGGTGCACTCGTAACTCAAGCACGTTTTTCAACCTCATCGGCATCTCAAGGATAACAGAGCGCCTGTGATGTGGGCTACAAATACAAATAGTGAAGTGCATGCGCACCAATATTCGACTTCCTCTTTTTTTGCAGATGCTCCAAAGGTGGAAAGAATATGTAGCGGAGTTTTCAAAATTCTCTCAAGGTTCTGCGTTTATGTAGTAGTTCATCTACCACAATCGGGGATAGCTTTTGGAAGATTTGGTGCCCATGCCAATATGTCATAGATCCGAGGTCCGACTGAAAGATAAATGTGTTATAAGCAACATGACGGGTACAATCAAAGCCCGATTAGACTCTCATTCAGTGACTGTGCAAGGCAGTGGCATGTTGACCAGGTTAGAAGGGAGTGTATGATAAGGAAATCTCAAACTCTGATTCCATCCAACTCTCTCTAAAATAGTAGGCTTGAAAACGGGTCTTTTAGAGCTCTGACAAAGTACTATGCATACCGCTATAATTGCTAGCTCCTCGTGATTCCAGTAATATAGAGTTTTCAAATAAAAAACGATTCCTAGGCAGGTTTGCACTTTTGAAATCTGGTATGTCTGCAAATTTGTAGTGTGGGAGAACGAGAAGGGAGTGCAGCCTCACTTGCATCGTTGCAGTGAGTGATGCCGCACCTCCTATGTTGATAGCATAGGTAACTACAGCAGCATGTGTTTGTCGCTGTATGAAAAGATCACCACTACAGTTTGTTGCTGTAATACTGCAAGGACCCAAACAACAAAATAGAAACCCTGTACTCCCACCATAATTGCGGAGTGTATCTACTGAAAATCCCTATAATGTCCTCAAAGGGAAGGTCCCATATCGCTTACGTCCTCGAATTTTTTTTTGTCCAGAATGTTCGCTGCAATGACAGTGGAAGTAAATAAAGGTGAAGGTCAAGAACCATCATATTGCAATAGTCAGAAGTGAAAATGACCCTTGGTTGTGTACTCTGTACCATGTGGACACCTTTTTGTTCTCAATTCAACGGTTTTCATGTTTACCCCTTTTATTGCCCATCGATATTCGCTCCAATACTTTTCGTTCATCGATTGAGCAAGGCAAGCGGAGATCAAATGCGTGACCGAGATGCAAACCCACATTACTTGGAGCAAATTTTGAACAATAGCTATTCTTTTTTAAATGTTTTTTTTGCGATCGAGTCAATTTTAAGACTACTGTCAAAATATTCTCGAAAACCAAGGGGATCACGGCAGTAGAGGGGACTAGGGAGCTCGAATAACACATTCAAACTTTGCGAGGGTAGGTCAAATATCGATCAGGGCATAGAACATTGAGTGGCAAATCAATATTGGGAGACAAGAAAAATGAAAATTAGGGACCAACTGCAAATCCTAACAGAGAAATATGGTTCGCTCAGATAGAGGGAAAACCAGTGCAAAAATACCCTCTTGGCTTATTGCCTATGACATTATAGGTTACAATTAAAAAATTATGATATTGGTGTGACTTTTGGCCTCTCTGGATATAAAAACAACGGGAGTCGAATAGTTGTGTCTTTCTCGGGCACCAGACTTCAGCACAAGCTTAGCTCGAGCATAAAAAATTGCGAAGTCCCCTTTTACCTACCCAAGAATCAACGAAGCCCCCATTCTGAACACTTAGCACAAGTTTTTGCGAGGAGCATTGGTTTTGTGTTTTCAACGCATATCGACATGTAAACACGAGTTAACAAGTGGTAACAAGTACACTGGCGGTGGAGCACACTAGCGCGTAGGCACCGTCATATAATTTTTGAATTTCCAGCTAAAATTTGAGAAGAGATGGAGATTTTGGAGGCTTCTGCCATTAGTTTGATAAAGCAATATTTCTTGAATACAACAATGCAAATAAAATTGGAGATAATTGATTTTGGAAGAAGTTATTTGAAGAAATTGTGGCGAAGTAGTGCTTAAGACCGTTTTTTAGCTAATTTTTTCAGCTGTAACTGAATAAACGAGGCAATTTTATTACTCACTGGAACGAGCAGCCTATCCCCCAGCTATCCGTGCCAGTACACTTGGAAATATTTGATTTTAGAGAAAGTTGTTTGACGAAAATTCCCTGGACCGGTGCTGAACCCTAATTTTTAGGGTAAATTTAGGGTTCAGAGAATTCAGCGAATTTCTGAGCAATATCTCCTTTCAAAATTAAATAGTTCCAATTTCCTCTGGCAGTTGGCAGTAGAATCGTACTCGTAATCTCACCACAAAGTTTGAACAGGATCCATCCAGTACCAATAATGCTGTGGGTACTGCAAGGTACTTTTTCAGGTGTAACTCCTACCAAAATCAATAGAATCAAATTATCTTTGAGAGTTAGATGGTACATTGCCACTTGCAGTAATTTGCCTGTTTCCAGAAATATCCGTGCAGAACCTGTCCTCTTTGTAAGCGCTGGAAGCAGTGCTTTTGGCAGAATTTTTGCATGATAACCCCACAAAATCTTGCCAAAATCAATTGATTCCAATTTTCTACGACAGTAAGGGTAGTATTCTTAATCTTCGTGTGAAATTTGAGCAGGATCCATCCTGGACCAACGATGCTGTGGGTACTGCTGCGTACTTTTTCAAGTGTAATTTCTAAAACAAATATTAATTTAACTCTTATTTCAGTCAGAATTAATAGAATTAATGAAAGAAAAATTCTTAGGTTCAATCTCCGTTCTTTGCACTTATCTACAAAGAAGTGGATGATTATTCAGCCAAGGTCCAAGTCCCAGGTACGAAGCCCCTTTTGCTCACCTCACCGCTTACGACGTCACGCTTGCCTTGAGTCAAGTCTTTGCCGAAGTCTGGTGGGCACTCCTCGCTTATGCCTCTCCGAATGCCGCACACTTTCCTGCTCGGGTTTGTTTTCTCTCTCTCTCTCTCTCTCTCGCTCTCTCTCTCTCTCTCTCTCTCTCTCTCTCTCTCTCTCTAGTCCCCTAGTGAAAATGTGCTTCTGTTTGTTTCAAAAATCAAAACTATTCCTCGTCTGGGGGTCGTGCTAGAACCAGTAGTTCACTTCAAGCATAGTTGTGGGGTTTTTGCGTTGGACATGAGCCAAAGTGCTGCACTCACACCTCCAACCTTTATTTAAATTAGACTGTCGGGATCGACATTACCAACTAATGCACTACGTGGCTGTAGGTTCGCAGCGTAGCCTATGATGTTGCACGTGGTTATGCCGTAACACAAATGTTGTTGAACGAGGTGATGCCGCAGCACCAGTGTTGTTGTATCAGCTGATGCCGCAGCACAAGTGCTTTTGCACGAGGTGATGCCGCAGCACCGGTGTTGTTGCATAAACGACATAAGCAACATCACTTGTCGTCTCATTTGCGATTGTCGTGTAGGAAGGCAACTACGCAGTAACTTCACACCACTTGTAGCATCTTTCATTGAAATTTTTTGGAATGACTCTATGATGCCCTACTGTACTCAATTCACGTGATCATCAGAACGACTGCATCACGAGTAGTACAGAAAAAGCATGATAGGTGGCACATCACAAGACGTTTTGTGACCCCGACATCAAAAATCAGAGCGATCAAAAAAAAATAAATTCCGTCGGTGATTCTTACAAAACCAGTCGTCTGGAACGGCCGTATGCCTAATTATAGGAGTGGCCCGAGCAATTCAGTTGATTTGTTGAAGTGACATCCATTGTCATAAGAAGTGCACTTAGTGTGGGTGTGGCACTTTTACTGAAATGGCAAATGTGAAATAATGAGCAGAAATTGTGGTAACCCTTCCACAGTACTACAATTTAGAGGACGAACAAGTTTGGGTAGCTATGACGTCATCTCGCAGAAAGGGACTTCTTAATAAGTGACACTAGTTTGGAAGAAAAGGTTGTGACATTTGGACCATTTGGAAGTCTTCAAAGAAAAAGAAGGAGAACTAGGAGAGTTCATGAGAAAGAAAAGGGTTAGTCAAACAAAACTCGTAACTCAAAGTACAGGTAAGGTAAGCAATAAGTGGGATCGGCGATGACCATGGCAAGAGTGCACTAACGGAGGTAGGTGTAAAAAAAGCTCCGAATGGGTGGAAGGTCCCGATACCTTGACCCATTGAACGTTCGAGTGGTGAAATGTGTTGCAGCATTTGTAATTCATTTATAGCACTATGGCTGATTAGTCATCAGTGTGTGTACGGCAGCCAAGAATTTTCCCAGTCACAGTTGTGCATTGAAAATTACACCTGCTACTCATTGTATCCTCTACGATTATCGCGCTGTGAACTTCCAGCTGTCATCACGAAAACTGGGTGACTCAGAATTTGGCGATCAGAGCGAGTTCCATTCGCAGCGGTAGGCGACCCAATGCCGATGCGTGTTTGCAGCGGAAAGCAGACGAAGGAATGCGAATTTTCAGCACCAGATCATAAACGGCATGCTGAGATGATGCATTAATCAGCGATAAGGTTCTTCTTGCGGAATGCGGACAAAGCAGCGGCAGAATTTCCGCGGCTTCTTGCGTCATATGAGACAAAGAGTAGTGGTTGACGGGCGAGCATGGCTGTAATTAGCAGGTTGAATGAAGATGAATGTGTTCTGGTTTCCCGGTGTTGAAAGTTATCTTTAGATCTATGTTCATTATCCGTAATAGCCCACGGACCGTAGTGTGAGAATGAATAATGAGCGTCTTTGCTGCTTTGTTTGTGCAAAGATATTGATGAGCAAAAAATGAACCTAAAATGAACTTGTCCAGATTGTTTCGTATCGAGGCTTCGGGAAAAAATGGAATCATACTCCAGAATAGAAACAAATACATTGATGAGCATTCAGTCGGACAATTTAGAATTGAGCTGGACAAAGAGGACGGGGAGAGCAACACTAAAGGGAATAGCGGAGTTCCGTTAAAAAAAATGAACCTAAAACGAACTTGTCCAGATTGTTTCGTATCGAGGCTTCCGGAAAAATGGAATCATACTCCAGATTAGAAGCAAATACATTGATGAGCATGATTTTCAAGTAATTTTTAAACATTTATTCGAGGTTATCTCGTAACTTTAGCTAATCGAGTATACCACAAGTTCGAAAGCGCTCAGTGAAGTCAATCCTCATCACTCTGCAGGACAAACTCTTCAGAGGTACGGCATTGTGAACTCTTGTTCGCAGAGTGTCGCTTCTGTTAGTGTTCTCTGATACAGCAACACGGAAAGTAACACTCCTTGCAACAGCAACAAAAGGGTGTTGCTGTAATGACCGTTACTCTTCCTACACAGCAGCACGTAACGAAACTCTCCATACAGCGACATGGAGGTGTTGCTGTAGTGACTAACGCAACAACATAGTAGGTGCTGCGGCATCCCTATGCGCAGCAACACCGGTGTTGGGGCAACTCCTCATGCAACACCGGCACATGCATCCAATTCAGGGAAGAGCGGAGTTCCGAGCGCCTGACCTGCAGAACCTCCAGTACTCCCATATTATTTAGATTTCCGAGTTAGAAGTTCCTTGCCTTCATGTGTCCAGTGCAGGGTGAAGGCAGAGATTCAGGAAATCCTTGTCTATACAAATTTTGGTGGCTGAATAAGTAGAGCACAAGAAGCAGGGGGAAGATCAGGTCAAGGAACGTTGAAAACACGAAAAGATTAAAATCTTCGGCAACCTTGTAAGTGCAAGGAGGAGAGTGCTCATGTAAACTAGCCGAAGCGCCCAATTCGTTTGCATCGGCTCGGAACAGGGTTACATGAAGGGCGCGGCAGAAGCGCTAACACAGGTTTTTTTTACAGAATATTGCTCGACATAGCTCACGAATTGAATGGGGCAAATTCACAACAGTTGAGCCAATATCGGTAGATAACAACAGAAAAAACTACTTGTTGTGTTATTTGTAGTTCTCATGATCATCATCCATGGGAAAAGAGATAGTGGTAGCGTTGTTCTGCCTGATTGTCTTGTAACTTCTCCACAAGGAGAAAAGAGTGGGAAATGATTAGCAAGAGTGAATGATATGTACAACAGGAAAGAGGTGAAACATTTGAGGAACCACCTATGATCTTAACGGCAGGAAGCCATATTTCTAGGAACACACTGTGATTTCAATACGTCTATTGTGATCATAGGGTTTCTGGAGAGAGCACTGACCCATAACGAATGCGTTTCTTCTTGCCTACTGCGATGTATGTCATCAATTTTTCGACTGACTTCAGATGAATTAGATGTGGGGTGATGTTCAATCCGGAAACGATGAGCATTGATTGGGTTCAAGGCCTGACAGCTCTAATCTCAAGGTCGTTGGGAGCAAACCCACGGTACAGCCGGAGTTCCAACGCCCAGGGCTCAGTCCAGTGGCTTAAAGGTATTTCTTCCTAGGAATGTCTGGCAGAACCATGTTTCAAGCAGCGATATTATTCATATTAGGTGCTCCCTCGAGCAGCGAGTAGGTGGTACGGCATCATTTCATCACTACCGTTGCATCACTTCACACCTATAGATTTTGCTGCACTCGATCACGTCTATGTATATGCGAAGAGACTTGTGCTAGGGGAGAGGTCAAGGAGAAGAAGAGGAATATGAGAATGGATTAATCAAACGACGGAGCGGGTCTAATGGTGTACGGAATGGGATAAATTCTCCGTCGTAACCTAGGAGAGACGCTGAGGATATTGTTAGCTGAAGTGCTGCTGAAAAACTGGACCCCTCACACATCATAATTCACCGAGCCGTTGGAAACTTATTGTTGCGCAATCACAGCGATAAATTATTGCAATTAACTAGTAGATGGGAGAAAATAATTCGTATTGTTTTATTGATTATTGATAATTATTAGTCATAGACAATTATGAGATAAGGTTGATTCATGACGTGCAAGGTTTGACGGCTTCTATTTATCCCTAAGTTGCAGTCTCTAGCAAAATTAACTCAAGCTCCTGTTCACAACTATCACTAGTCATGATAGTACAAGATTAGTTAATCATACCACATCGACTGTTCACTATATGTACCTCATGTCCCAACCCCTCTCCCTCCCCTGAGATAGAAAACAATTCCTCTTAGGCCCAAAGGAGGCATCAGAACACAGGTTTGAATGCTTACGATCCGTGACGCTTCAATGGAATGTTTCTATCAGAGCGATTACGTTCTGCTGTAGTCCAAAGAACGCTGGCTTGTCCGGCTGCTTAATGCGATCAGCTTATTGGGGCTCAACTGAGTGTCCGTCTTGCGATTAGGAATGGTGAGTCGGCGACTTTAAAACGGACAGTATCAGAATAAGTAAATTCCGCTTAGAGATTGTAAGATTAGACTAGGAAATTTGGAAGACAGTCGTCACTCAACGAGCAGAGACACTTTCCTTTAAGAATTGAAAAGGTAACAAACAAGGTGAACCAGTTGAATTCGGAGAGATGACCAGAGATGTTCAATGGAGAAGTATGGAGGAACTAGCAACAAACTTTTCACAGCAGGGGAGATACCGGAAAAAAAATGAGAGCGTCAGGTCCAAAAAGTAAGGTCCCTCGTTTGGCTCATGTGATAAAGAAAATGGCTGTTATGCACAGCAAAGGCACTACTGATTTTCACTGACACGCAAATTTTTTTCTGGCGGAGCCATTTCAAGATGCTGCTTTGCTAACCACTTTTGAGTCAGAAAACATTTCGGAGAGAAAACTGGTTTAGCTATGGCTCTTTTGCTCAACGTTTTTACATGTAATATTACCTATTAGCATTGCAGAGCTCTTTCCATGCTTAAACCAAATTTTCAGATGAAAATAATTCGGGGTTACAGTAGCAGGAGGTCACGTTCGAGTGGTATTTCTTTTGGCAACACAGCAACACGTGAAGTGACGACGCATGTGCAGCGAGAGGAAGTGGTGCGGCAACACGTGGTGCAACGAGGTAGGTGCGGCGGCACTTTCTAGCGCAGGGGAATCGGTGCTGTGGTATTTCTGCCGCCCAATTCGCTCACTAACTCACCAGATACCATACTCAGCATTTCCATTTCGAATCGCACAACAACACAAAGAATTTAACTTCTGTCTAACACTGACTTCGAAGATCCATGGCCAATGAACAATTTGATGGGCGAAAATACACAATTACGGAAATTACTCACAATAATTATAAGCTACCAGGACAATCCTCCACTAAAGCGAAAGCTCGAAAGAAAAGTGAAAAACGAAGAAAGTTCTATGCACAGAAAATCTCACAAGAGAAATGGATTTGCGTACCTCACTAGGAAGCGATGCTGAACGCAGCCTCGGCGATGATTGGAACCAGTCACCGGGCTTTTAGTCGCCGAGTCTATCACAGCCTTTTTACAACTTTTTGCCTATCGTTGCGCCTGGACAACATAGATATCCCCAGTGAACAGAAAAGGTGTACCGATGCGGAATGAGGAGGGATAGCAGAGGCATTTTAAAGTTGACGAACGGAACTGTACGACGAAGAATTGCGGAAACAATGTTCATAAGAACTCTATGGAAATAAAGAGACCAGCGCAAATATATTTCCAAAGGGAAATCCCTTTTGAAGTGATTTAAAAGAAGTTTTAACGGCGGTCCCAAACCTTAGGAACAGCTTTGGGACTAAAATAATTTGGTCCAGTTTGGAAAAATTGACACGCGTCAGAGTTGCTCAAGGAATCGGGGAGATCTTGCGACAGTCACGATTGCTTTAACAAGTCCTAATCAAAGAAAAAAGATGGTAAACCAGATTCACAACGGTAATGTCGATTTTTTGCTAGGCTTGTAACCTGTGCGGCTGCTTTTTGTTGCGTCGTAATGTCAAAGCCGAGCATCAATTCTGTCCGTTAGAACATTTCATAACCAATGCTCATGCTAATCGGCTAAGAACCTGATTCAGTGGCCATTTAGTGATAAATTTTCTCCATATTTACGTCTTTCGACAGCAGATTTCTAAGAGAAGGTCACAAAAAGCTTCTTCTTTCAAGTGTTTTTATGTTTGCATTCGATTAGGATTATGTCGCGCTTGTAGGAGAAATAAAAAAAGAAGGAAGTGGTGAATGGCAGAGAAAGAAGAATTACATGTAGATGTAGAGAAGAATCCAGAAAAAGTATGCATGCTAATGTGGTCTTTGCAAGACTGAGGCTATTTTCCCATGAGCGATTTGTAAATTATCTTTGAGGGAAATTCCAGATGTAATAGCTAAACTGGAGAGATGATACGAAATACGTACTTCCCTTTTTCATAAAAAAAAACGTGGAATTTGAAAGTAACAAGCAGGAATTATGATCACTTTAGCAGCTCAGATCGATAATTCACAGCGTCCCTTACGAATGCTTGCAAGGGAGAGAGGGAGAGATAACATACCTAAAGTATTCTGATTTTCAGAGTGCGTCAGGAAGGCCCTTACAGATCCAGCTGCATGATTCATGAATGTCCCTGGGAAGGATCCAAGCGTTCAGCTGAGTTAGTTAAAGGAGTTTCGTTCAGCTGAGTTAGTTAAAGGCAACAGCCACGGAAATTTTCGCTTTTCAATCAGAACATCCGATTCCGTAAATATCGTGTGTAATATACTACATTATTTAGATTCTAAGATTCACCATGTGATCCTTGTTTTTCCTCAACTACGTCTCACGATGAATATTTTTTTCGGTTTGTGCTTGTCCTGTTGCAAGAAAGCTGTTTATTTATTTAAATATCTGAAGGCATCAAGAAAATGAGTGGCCATGGTGCGGCGTTATCAACTTTTGTGTTCAACCTCATCCGTGTAACTTGACTACACTGCTCTAACTCACCAAAGCAGAAGTATCAGAGAACCGTTTTCTTATGGTTTTTAAGGGGATTGGACGCTTCACCCATGCTACTTCATTGTCAAAACCCTAATATTCCGCTATAATGTCAGAGACGGAAATTCCCGTGGATCTCGCTTTAAGACTGGATAAGTTTTACGTAAACACGCGCAACTTTGTACTTGTAACTAGCTAGCTCAACGATTCTTTGATTCTGCTGGGTTTTCATAGAAAATATACTTCTTTTTGCTTAGAAAACTAGTCCACGGGCTAATCCACTGGATAAGCCGGTAGTTCACAACGCTTACAGTTCAATAGTTTACAATCACAACCATTCATGAATCCTGCTACAGATGCTCTGGGAATCCTTCGCGACACAACTATTTCGTGGACGCCTGTTACAAGCTTAAAATTCTACACAAATATGGCCTCATAGCAAACATCTGCAACATAAGTTTTCCCTTTGAAACGTTCTAACATGAAGATATTAAATCCAAGGGCAAGGTCCTGGTAAATTTCTGGTTCTTGCGCTTCTCGTGATGAAATACTCATACATCACGTAACCCAAGTTTGAGAGCACTTTTTTGTGAATTCCTAGCTTCAAGGAAAAATGCTATGGTGTGAGATATCTTGAGCTTCTGTTTGGATTGTGTTGCCATCGTTGCTTTCTTCCTACACAGCACCACGTGACGTAGAGGTCCTCCATACAGCGACAAAGAGGTGTTGCTGAAATGATTTACATGGTGCTGCAGCATCGCTAGTACAGCGACACAGGTGGTGCGGCACCTTCCGGCGCAACATCACAGCTGCACCACACCTGCGTTGTTGCATATGCCACTACAGCACCACCTCTCTGCCATCGTATGGAGGATTGTCGTGACAAGTGTTGCTGTGTTAGCAGAGAGTAACGGAGACAACCCTTTGCGGAGCGTATATATCTTCCTTTGCAACGTGGAATCGACATTTCAAACTAGTGTTACATAATGTGCAGACGGCCAACATCATGGAAAAGTACAAAAACACCATGCCGAAAATTTTGAAAGAATTCAAATTAACCCATTGTCGACCGCGCCTTTTTACCGATCCTCCCCTCGATTATTGCTCAAGCTGTCAGCCCTTTAGCAGCAATTGGCAGCAATCAAGGGGAGGATGGCAGCAAGTGGGAACCGTTGCTGCCAGGGTTTCTACTCGAACCATTACACCGTTTGTTTGTGCTGCACAGTTATCAAAGTTTTGTCAAGTTCTGACTCCCTCCCCTGCTTCGAAAATATCAAAAGAGTTCCAATATAGATTTTTATAATCATACTGACTTGGGAATATCACCATTATTTTCTGAGAGAGCCACTTGGTCCATTCAGGCCTTCTCCCTGACTTCTTAAATTGAACAATCGAAAACGCAGTCGTCAGTGGGAAGAAACACTTCTAATTTCTGACCATTCAAGAAACAGATGGAGGTTTTTGAAGAATTGAGAGCAAACAAGAAAGTAATGGTGACCAGTTTAGACATGAATGAAAGAAATAACAGTTCGTTTACTGGAGCTGGTTTAGTCATCCACCTTGAAATTGATGAGTAAGGAAAGACACGTAGCAATGAAATGAAGAGAGGATATCACTCGACGCAGGCTGCCTAGATGAATTAATCAGACGTTATGAATGTATATGAAGAGATTGCTTTAACAAGAAAGCACCTAAATCAAACCTTTGATTTTCCTAGTTTGCGAATGGGATGGATCCTTTCAATCTCGAGACCTTTGCAGAAACAACGACTCCAAAGATACCGTTTCTCTGAAAATAGGAAACGATGCGACACTCTTAGAAAACGCAGTGGAATGCATTGCATGCAAAAAAAAGACGCACAAGAAAATAAGGAGGGATATAACGCGGAAGAGCTGTATAAATCTCGTTATGGTGCAACTGAATGCAGAAAATACATCTGTAAAAAACACGAGGCAGTGCTTTGAAATACGGAAACTAAGATGCCAATGAGGGAAATAGCGCCGGAAAATATTGCGAGCGCAATGACAGCATACGCGGAAAACACATTATACATGCGTCAATTGCAATGTGAACGAGTCCGTACACCACTTTTTGCCACAGTGGACTTGTTTACCAGGAAGCAAAAGAAACGAAGAGGTTTTCGCTTTTCACCGGACACAACAGATCGGAACTGGCTCCCGATGGATAGCCGTTCGAAAAGAGATATGGCAATATGTACAGAGTTATTCAAGCGAAAGCCACGCCTGTTTAACTTATGACCGTATACATCTGCATAATCTTCAACGAAACAGCTCTTAGAGAGCACATAAAAATGTCCACAGACATCTCTGGACCGGTGCTGATCTCATTCGCAGATTGTGCGAATGCAGAAGAACGACAATCGGATAACCCTATAGGGTGGAACGGCGACATCAGCTTTCTAGACACTCTTTTTGTGCTCAAGGACCTGGAATGGAAAAGTCTATGGATGGCTAAGAAGAATTCAATGTGCAGATAAGAGAGGCTTGGAAGGCTTGAAGGCAGCAGCAGCGTTTTCTGCCAAGTTCAAATGCGAAGTGAATGGAGCTTATACGGTGTTTCGGAAAGGTACGGTGGTCGAAACTCAACAAAATCAGTCCAACATCAACGTGTCCTTGGACCAATCGTGTTCATTCGCGGTATCAGATACCCCTAGAGTATGTAGCTGGATCTATCATATACCAAAAAATCAAGTCAGGGGTAGAAGATTACCGCAGTACAAAAGGAGGAACGGAAGAGTTTTGCAAGGAGAAATTCTCAGTTTGTAAGCTAGCAGGAGTTTATTTTCCTGCAGGGAAAACTCTCACACGCGACCAGCGATGGTTTATTTGCTTGTAGTAGTGTGCCCATCGTAGAACTTGTTTCCGTCTATCCACTGCAGTGCTTCAAATCCTCTTTGAAATCTCTCTAGTAGCCCTCGGCTAATTTCCTTGCCACACTTTCCTTACATCTGTCTAGATGCCTCCAAAGTGCCACGTAACTCTTGCCGTTCCTACCAATTGCATTTCAGATAAGGTCCGGCGAAAAATAATTTCTTACCAATCTCTTGCCTTTGTTACCTAGAGAGTTCAGAACACAAAAGCAGTGAACCTACATAACCATCCAGGGCTCAAAAAATCCTTCGAGCTACAATAAGCAGTTGATGTTCTATCTGCGGATTTGGGAACTATCTACGTGCTTCCCAATGGACGCATACACAACAACCCACGTAGCAGAAGTTGGAGCAGCACATATGGTGCTGCACGAGGAGGAGCCTTAGTATTTGTGCCGTTGAGTTAGGAGATGCGGCAACACCTATGTTGTTGCATAAATCTACAGCAACACCTCCTTGTCGCTGTGTAGAGGAATGCAACGTCATGTGTTGCTGTGTTGGAAGAGGTTAACGGAGCAACACCGTGCCCAACGGCTCTCGCACCCATACGGCGTATTACCCAAAATTTGGGATGTGCTTAGGAACTGCTTCTAAACACATGTAATGCTAATAAATTACATCTTCGAAAAGAGCAGAAAAAGCACTCAATGCATATTTTGACTAGAGCCTCCTCTTAGTGCGTAGCAGTAATGAGTTTCTGTTCATCCGCTAGAGTTTTTTAGGAGTGTTTTACGCGCATTTTGCAGTCTTCTCGCCAAATATGAAATTAAATGGATGGGATTGTTAGCCACTTGAAACATTGGCACCAAATGTGCACAAGAGTGTAAAAGTATACAGAAAATGAATAGCCACATTTGTTAGATGGAAAAATATGCTTTTTCTCTCCGAAAGCTTCGACTAGATCGTCGTTTTTGGAGTCTGAAAATGACTCACCGTTCTTATGTCCTAAACCTGGTTGGCATAGAAACAGTATCAAGCTTCCAATAAAATGCCCAGGTTTAAAGAAAGAAGAACATGGGAATTGAAGAGCCATAGTTCTTGCCTACAAGTCAGAAAAAAGGGCAAAATTTCCCGGAGTCGGCATCGAATGGCAGGAATAGGGATGAGGAGGCTCGACTCGTGCGCTGTCACACCCACCAATTCACGTCCGGAGACGATCGCCGACGCTGGCGAAACGCACACGTTTAGCATAGGTAAACAGCTACTGGTTCGTACAAAGGAACGAGTTCCGAGTGTGTGCGGCTGCGGTGGACATCGTTTCTTTGTATTCGAACATTTAATCTCGGCTAAGAAGTGACCCGTATCGAGATTGCGAAGCTTACACTTGGGCACTGACGAGGAACTGAAGAAATTAGGCGAGGATCTCGTCGATCATTGCGTCCACCGATTAGTCCTCTATTGTCAATGTAGCTGTATTAATTACGTTTTCAGAATAATCCTCTAATCAAGAATCAAAATCAGGAAAGACCAACAACGGTAGAGACCTAAGCATTTTCTTGCAGTGGTTCTCGCCTTTTCCAGCGGCAGTAGTGAAATGAAGCTCCAGAGTTGTCAAAAGTCCACCTTCGTGGTTGATCCGCACATCAAGAGAACCTAGAAATTAAAAATTTTGGAGTATCGGTGCAGAAGTAGGCATGAATGTCATTGAATGCAACTCAGAAAAGCGACACATTCGCCGTTCCGGGGCCAGAAATGAAAAATATATCGTCGATAGTGAAAAACTGCGGCAGGCGCCAATTTTAATGCGCGAAATTGACCACACATGGATGGTTCTTCGGTTTGTTTACGAGTTAGCTGGCGCCGGCCTAGGATTCACCGGCGCCGACGCCTGTTTCCCCATTAGTTTCGCTGATGCCATGTGTGCTAATGTCTTAGATAGTAACATAAGCCTTCGCGCTTTTTTTTCGGATGTACTTTTCTCCACCTATTTGTTAGCTCTTGTGGACAAGTAAAATATCCCTTTTGAAAGCGCTACTGTTTCTCTACAATAACGTCATAGACCGTTAAAAAAACAGTTTGTCTTCTTTTGTCGATTGTCTTGTTTAAAAAATGCTTGTGAAAGATCGATGTAAAAGGAACAAGATTGTGCAGTTTTCAAGGATTCATTATGCAATTTTCAAGCATTCATTTTTATGGAAGCGTACGGTTGGGTGCGGCACATGTGGCATTTTGCCAGACTGCAAAATCGGTAGCTGATCTATCAACGTGCAACTTTAGGAGTTGCAGCAACTCCACTGACGCTGCACAAGCTGGCGTCGCATCGTCCGCGTCGTTGGTCGACCGAATACCGCGACACTCCTGTCTCTGCCTAGGCCACTTCCCTCGGCACCTTTTGTTGTTGTAGAATATCCCTGGCTGTTTGGTTTTCTTTTATGGTGTAATCGTGACACTCTTGTTTTTTGTATTTTTTTGTGGATCTTTAACAAATTTCGTTTGTGGATCTATAACAAATCTATTCCTACCTTACATTAGGTAACAGTAGAGGTCGTAATTAGTTAAGGAGAAACAAGGAATGAATAAAACGATTACACCATGAAAGAAAACCGCAGAAAACCCAGGAATCTGTCGATTGTCTTTTTCAAAAGAAGGCATGTGATTATAAATAGTTGAAAATCGATGTAACAGGGGCATGATTATTCATTCATATTTCATTCATTTATAGCATTTTTTGATGAAAACATGTGAGAGTTGAAAGAACACAAAGACTCATTTTACCGGGTAACACATTTGCAAATCATCCATGGCTTGAGTGGTTTTGTAGACATAATACGCTTGAATTGGAAGAAAGATAGTGTAGTTATGATATCCCTGGTTAGTTATTGGAATTAAATCAAAACAAAAACAATTAAAACAAACGACAGTGAAGTTGCTGGTCTATCGACGTGCAACTTTAGAAGTTGCACGTCGATAGATCAGCAACTGCAGTGACGCTGCACAAGCTGGCGTTGCATCATCCGTGTCGTAGCTCGGTCGAATACCGCGACACTCATGTGTCTACCCAGGCCACTTCCCTAGGCACCTTTTGTTGCTGTAGAGGAGTTTGGTGGTTTGGAATTTTGCAACAACATTTTTCAACAATAAATATGCACTATCTATTTGTTTAGTTATTGATATTCCATAAAAACCAGTTTATTGTTATAATTTGGAAAATCATTTCAGTTATACCGTTTCTCCCCTGGAGATGCTCTCATGCAATTTTACATTTTGCCGTTTTGAAAATACAGGTTGACCCAAAACAATGGTCACACTTATTTGAACATTACTTAGTTGCTCAGACAATAGAATTTAGTTCCCTCAAGGAATTATAGGAGAATCTAGGGGTTCACTTACAATCTAGAGGGTCAGACGGCCCAAGCTCTAACATTTTGATATTTGATGAGATGATAGGCGGATCGTAGGTTTCACTAGGTAGAAGCAGTTGTTCAGGGAAACTTATGGTAACCGTTCGATGTGAAGTAGTTGACATCCATAAAGTAATGTTACCCAGGAAAGAAATAAATATCCGGCGACGGAAAAAATGGGCAACGTGAAGACAAACACTGCCGCATGCCGTCTGGTTCGTTGCTTCGGCGTTGCTGGTAAGTGTTTGCGGTGCTACAAGTGGTAGGGGACGACGTAGTTGTGAGTAGATTTCAGCTGAATAGTGGTCTCTACGACTGTATCAGGTTCCACTTGAGAAGAGGTTCTTCAGCTTATTCGGTTATTATGTCGGAAGTGCCTTCGACAGGTGCTTTTGGCGATTGAGCGAAGGCATCTGACCAGCTGTGTTCTTTTACGGAAATAACGTTGATTTCCTGAATTACTTGCTGTCGAAAGGGCAACTCGTTAAGTTTGCTTGTTGAAATCAACCAAGAATCAGTGAGGATTCTACTGCTAGAGGGACTTCTACGGCAAAGTACAACACTGTAATTCTAGTCGTATTTCGAATTTTAAGAAGACTTGCTAATTGCTTTCTTGTGATTCTGCAATTGCGGTTAAAAAATAAGTAGAGCACATTTGACAATGACCTTGTCAAAATTCATCATGTGATAAATTGCCTGGCAAAAATAGGATGTAATCTAAGACGGATGAGAAAGACAGGATTCGTTCTTGCAAATGGGTGGATGGAATCCTTTTTTTCTATGGAAGACAGACCCGATATCGAACGTCCAGTGAGTGATAACAAGGAATCAAAAAGGTACTCGATCACGGGTGTCAAGGAGGATCCTGAAAGGAGCGCACGAAATATGTAGTTCAGTTCGCGGCCCCCCACATAGACTACTGAAGTCACAGGGCATGGCAAGGATAATTTTTGACATAACGTATCGCATAGATACCCCACGAATGTTTAATGATTCCTGTCACTAACAGCTTCTACAAGGAAGCAAGGCTATGGATGGCAGCGAGATATGATATTATTAGTTGAATTAAGACCCTTTGAATGGTTTGGGCCAGGGCTTACTGAAGCAAAAAAATATTTCAGACACATCATGGTATCCTATGCAAATTGTGTTTTTCTAAGAATTGTACCGGGAATTTCAGGATCGTGGAGATTCAAGGGAAAGGCAAGATCTGACGAAGCCAGACAGAACAAATATTGATATGCGAAATCGACATGAAGCGATAGACAAAAGTTGTTCCAATGGAAATTGACGCACTCAGCGGGAATTTTCTGGAAGCTGCAATTCATGTGGTGTGGTTGGATCTTCCACTCAATTCCCATTCAGTGCCTGCAATTGGAAAACCAAAACTTCCTCTGAAAACTGGATTTTGGAAATTCCATGTCTTCCCTGTTTTTTTTTTTCGAGTAAAAATACTAGATCTGATGATCTCCACTTTTCTGGTAACATGTACATAAATTTGGTGCTCACCTTCACTGTGCCTGAAGAGCTAAGTGTTTATATGCACATATAAGCATCACAAGCACTGGGGTTTGGAGAAAATTTGGGCAACAATTCTTCCTATATGTATGAATGCTAGGCTGTATGCTGCTGAGAAACTCAAGCAAACAAAATGTACCGCCTAAAATCAAGGGAAAAGATGGCTTGAAGTACGAATAAGAAAAATTCATAACATGGTAATGCGTGTGGAAGTAAATTATTGAATAAAGCACTACAGCAACGCTCTCCTTTGTCGCTCTACAGAGGATTTTACTTCAGATATCGTCATCTTGGAGTATTTTTTTGGATGAAACTCTGGATTGGAGAAGAACTCGGGAAACTGCTTGTCAAGTATTCCGAGTATATCTTGCTTTCGAAGGCGTTATGTAATTGTTGAACGGAGATGTCGGCGCAACAGTATTGTCATTGCACTTCTTTGACCGAGAGCACGGCGTAGCAACTCCTGACCAAACTGCATTGAAACTGCAGCTTTAGTCACTACACTGCAGGCAGATCACGGCACAGCATTTCGACGTTACTGCACACTCGCACGGCCCAGCCACTCCATCTTTACTTCCAGCGGGTATATATAATGATTACTGCACCGTAGTGCAGATAGAGCACGGCACAGCAACTCTGGATCAGCATGAAGCTGTGGTGTTGCCGTTGCGTCATAATGTAGATGGACCACTGACTGCAAAGGCAAGGCTCGACCCATTAATTTGTAGTTTATCGGTTTCTTGCTTGAAGAACTACGATGGTAGTGGGCGTAAATTTATTTATTTATTTATTCGCTACACCGTTGCACCAAAAGGGGTGTGCAGATCATTACAAAAATTGCCTGGAGATGAAAATATCGATAAGCCTCAAAGCAACTTTTCAGAGCAACTTTGGGCAGACGAAGCAGTAAAGGTAAAAAGATGCTGAACTAGGACTTGACGTGGTTGTATAACTGAAAAATCTATTGTGTTGAACCAATAAGGAGGTATACTTAGCACCCATATTGTTGCTTAAAGGCAGAGGCCCTCCCTCTTCCGCCTGTTGGAGGTATATGTAGATATGTGCTAGGACCTTCTCGCCATGTTGATCCCAGCAATGTTCATCAAAAGGCTCAAAATCTTCTAAACCCTCGTTTTTGAAAAAGATTAACTAGCTACATTTCTGGAGCCCAGAGGCGGAACGCTCCAACCTGTGCTGGCTGATTGTTGCTGCGTTACGAGAATCTTGAAACTCGAGATTGGCATTGAGAAGCGCTCTCAAGCGTGGGTTATCCGTCATGTGAGTGGATTACAACATGGAGAGCATAGAAAATGTACATTCAAAAATTTGACCCGATCTTTACTTTAGATGCGATAACCAATATGGCTAAAACTAAAGTATTGCTGCAAAGTTCAAATTCAGCAATAATGCGGCATCTCTGTAAGCTGCGATGAGCTAGGAAAATGATGAAGAAATGAAGGCAAAAACCCGAATACAAGAAGAGAAACTTCTAAAGGAGAAGTAGAGCAGCTTGGTTTCATAGTAGGACTTGTTAGGGACTGAGCTCTTAGGACGCAGAGGTGTGTCCATAGGCATGCACAGGCCTTTGCCCTAATTGAAAACATTCATCTCCCAACTTTCATGACTTTCAAGGTAAGCTCTATAAATATATGAACTGAATTACTTCAATAAATCTATATAGTGTATGCGTTCTCAATTGTTCTAGAATGTTTAATTGAGGAAACAAGTATTCAGACCCCAGAGAAGCAGGAGTTTTCGTTTCTTGGCCTCCCATGGACATTTTTTTCTGCAGAATTCCGGAGCTGATCTCTGCATATCTTAGCATCTGGCTCACCTAGATTATGACTACATTGGGGATTCCAAGCTAATTAATATGACATAGCGATCAGGACCGATTATCATAAAATGACATAAATATGCGGGATGTCTTTAAACTGTGAATTAAAACATCATAAAGTCAAGAAGAAGGGAGAGAGAGAAGAGTGGTGCATACTCAAGTTGAATAGGTACGAGTCTATCTAGTTAACGACACATCGTCAGCGACGATATGGATGGAGGAGCCACAAATGGGGATTGGAATTCCTAACTGGCCAGCTTGCTTGGAACTAACCTAAGATAACTGGGATACAAGCATAATATAGCTATATTTAGTAGCATAAGTGATTGCGTGCGAAACTACGCGAGCGTCCTCAAAGCTAGCGGATTTACGACCTCTGGGCTTTTGACGCATGTAAAATCTCTCGAAACCGGTACCTCCTTGATCATGGACGATTTTCTTTCCCTAAGGTTTGTAGAGCCCTATGGTTTTTGCAGGTTAGACTTCCGGCTTTCAATTTGCTTCTTTTATTTTCATTGGTGAACATGAGGGGTTTCAAGCAAACAAGTAGACCAGGCCTTGTCCACTTCTGTGAATTGCGGCAGGTAGCATTGGTTGGTGGGTATCTGGAAAGCATACGAGGAGACAGGTACTCTCTTGGGCTCTTCAACTAAATTATGGAATATTCTTGGATGTAGAGTGGTTTTTCAGCAATAAATTTGCGGAAGTGTAGAACGCATGGAGTGGTCATCATCCTGGTGAACAATCGAACTAAATGGTGAGATAAAGATACCTTTATTTTAAAGCATTAACGACGAAAAGGTCAACACCTAACCGGAACCAGTTTACAAACGCGAGAATGGCGAGAAAACACGGGCATCAATGTGAAAAATTAGATGATTCTCGTTCGAAAGGCGGCCGGTTTTGAAATGGGTACTCGTACAAACAGTGCAGAACTGATGTCAAAGAATTTTTATTGCATCACATTACCGATAGGCAGTAGCGAAGAGCGCCATAACTTAGGGCTGTGATGACTAAGTCGTTAAAGTTCTTCTGACGAGCATTGTTTGGCTATAGAATTCCAAACATTAGCGTAGATTTCGATGGAAGATTAGACAAAACGTGACTATTAAGACGACAGCTTTAGCGATAAGCCAGGAGACGTCATGCTAGCCGCAAGTGTTCAGGGGCTGTTTGGCGGGTTTAATGTTCGAATGGGAGTGTATACTCACATGTTGACTTCCACAGATTTCCATTTCAAGAGAGAACACAGTGCTTGGCATCATTCGAAACTTTCGAATGCGTAGTTGCAATGTTAGTGCAAAATCCAGAAAATAACAATAACGAGGACGAAATAAACAAAAAAAGGATGATAGAAATGCGGTGTTTGAGCCACGACATGAATGAGAAACCATTTCCGAGCAAGTAGGAATGGCTGAGAATCAGTGGTACCTATTAGGCTCAAGAAGCACGTGATATTGAGATGGGCACGAAAAATGAATGCATAATTTAATAATATGAAGTTGTTCTTCTAATGTTTAACGCAATGTAGTGATTTGTTCGCTGCACCATGAAATCTAAAAAAAAGAAATTCACATAAGGAAAAGTAACCCACATATTTCTTCTAAACCAAAGGAAATCTAGGAAAGGAAAACGGCAAATCGATTAGTTCGACCCAATATGTAGCTACCCAATTCTTTAAAAAAAAGTGATGAGGAAGGCGATTTGGTAATAAATGACCATATCAAGTCAGGGAAATGAGAACATGGCAATAATTTGCATAACTTCATGCTATTGAGCTATTGAACTAAGCGAGTAAATAAATGGTTAGGCTATCGAGGCTTAGACGACAAGCTGGGACGACAGAAATATTGAGCAGTAAGAAAGTAGCAATGGTATACATATTTTCTTGCAAAAAGGCCGAATACCCCTTATTTCCAGAGGGCTTGAGGTGCGGCATGTCGCAACTCCACTTCTCTTGTGGTTCCTGTCACAAGGAGTTGCGGAGTTGCAGCTTTATGGAGAGTTCGAGGTGCGCCGTGCTGCAACTCCTCACCTCCCTGTGACAGCAACAACGAGGAGTTGCGGCACTTCGCACTTTGAGTTCCCGGAAAGAAATATGGATACCGTTGCTACTTTCCTATTGCTAAATATTTCTGTCATCTCGACTTTTGCCTAAGTCTTGATAGCTTAACTATTTATTTACTCGCTTAGCTCAATAGTACATATAAACTCTAAAGTTATATGGAAATTTTATAGTACTATTATCTATTATGTTCTATTATTATGTTCAGTTTTCTTTTCGTGGATGAACCTTACGCGAAAACCAAACACAGAGGTAGGTTTCCTACTGCACTCATAAGTAAGGTGAAGGAAACTTACTAAATTTTGTTTCTAAGCTTACGCCTAATATGTGCACATATTTCTTGAAGATGCCTACTAGTTAGGTACTACTACCCTAGTTAGGTACTACTACGCTAATAGTTTAGGCTTGAAACTTACAATTAGTCTTCGATTATTAAAAAAGTTATGTATTATTTAATTTAAAGTTATGTTAATTAATTTAAAGCTATTAAAGTTATGCAAATTATTGTCATGTTCTTTATTTCCCTGGAACAAATTATTCTGAGGAGCGAAACGCCATGGAGAACCATGAGCAAAGCTCTCACTTCATCAGAGTGGTTTTCTCAAGCTATATTTCAAGTCGCACTATGCTATGTTCAATCTATTGGAAATTCAGACTTGACCTCTTTTTTTATTCAAACGTGTGTTCAAATAACACCTCCCCCCATATCCTAATTTAAATTCAGCACCACGATAATTTTCATACCTGAAATTTCGAATGTTTTGGATCTTAGACGATAGCTCCAGTAACTCTGCGCAAGTTGCACTGCCGAAGGAACCTGTCTTTCCAAGATATAACAAGTTAGATAAGGTATACATTATCTAATTTGTTATATCTTAGAAAGTAAATACAATAAATGAATAAATAAATAAATAGATAAATAGATAAATAAATAAATAAATAAATAAATAAAAGTATACGGGTATCCGCGGATGAGATGTGGCGAGATACGAATCAGTTTTCTGCCGCTGTCAGTCATTTCACCAAAGAAAACGTTTGTTTTCCATGCTCGTTTCGAGAATTTTTAGATTGTGGTGGTCTGTTTACCCCATCTAAGCTCTTTCAGTTGTTATTAGACCGTCGTAGGATCCCTTTTTCTTCCCAAAACTTTCGAATTTTCAAATATGGTATGAAGTTCTGTTTGTTAGCTAGTTAGACTCAGCCATAAGTTTTGTTTCCTTTCTTGAGGCATGTCTCTAGTGTATATTTTATTTCCTTTTCGTTTGTTCTTTTTTCTCCTCTAGAAAAGTTGAAAAATTAGTTGAGTATTTAGTTGCGCCAAGAAATCCGTGGGCCATAAAGGCAGCATTATCGACTTTCTTGATCTACTCCACCTGCGTAACTCGGCCACCTTTCTACAATGCTGCAGATTGGAATCACTCGAGAACCATTTTAGCGTGAACTCTGACAAAATCAAGCACTTCATCCATGATCCTCATATTCAGAAACCCAAGATCGCGCTAAAATCTGAGTGATGAAGTTTCTCGTGAGTGCTGCTTTTACTTCGAGTTCCCTGCTCACTTTGTCACTGTTGCAGGGAACTCCAAACGGCCTTTGCAAGGGGCGGGATCGCTGAGCGGTTCTATTGGGTGGAGGCACAGGGACATGCGGCTCTGGTTGTCTGCTTCTGCCTGCCGCAGAGAACGCGAGTGTCATCCGCACCTTGCACACGGCCATTTGGAGTCCCCTGTATATTTAGTCAAGCTCTTTTGTTTTTGTGAATGATGCATGTAAACAGAAATGATGCTTGTAAAAATGATGCATGTAAACAGAAATGTGAATAAAACAACTTCCCTTTAGCCTCGACGAGGCATACCTCAAGAGCAAATTCTATGCAGGTACAGCTAAGAAAAAGGAAGAAAAAGCAGTGTAGTCTGAAAGGAGGAATCAAGAGGGTGAGCGTACTTTTTCAATAATGAAATCTAGCAAATAGCAGTGAGCACATGTGGTTTAATTGAGGGGAATGATGAGGAGAAGTGCTAATATTTTCTTGTTTCCCTGCTTTTTTCGTATCCACTGGTTTTTAAGGTCATTGCTGATAAGTACTGTCCCTTAAATTTCTTTAGAACACCAACTTTTTTGGTCTGTCCGTGAGTGGGAAAGTCAAGAAGTTAAGCGAGAGAGCTGCGATCATGGAAAGTCTTGAAATGACCAAGGTTGCGTAGAAAGGGGAGGTATAGAGCGCATGATTACATGGCTTATGGTCATTAGAACATTTAAGGGCCTTCCAGCCGAAAATGAGAGCTTATAACGAACAGTTGATGAGTCTATGACGGGGTTGCTGTTCGCAAGTGTTTCGATCGTAAAGCCGTCGTCTTTGTGTGACCGGTTGGTCGTTTCAAAAGGCCTTGAAAAGCGAACTCAAATGGAGAGCAGGTCATGAAGTAAAGGTTCTTCGAATGTCATCACAAAAATGGTTCGCGTTGGCTATTAATGAAATTGTACGTCTAAAACTTAGGCAATCGAACATCCTGTTTTGGAAATTTGAGAGCATGGATAGCTATGACTTGTATGGAGAGCACAGTTGAGTCCCCATGAAATTTTCATGAAGACCATTCAACATAAAAAAGACCGATAAATTAGCGAAAAAAAAAACAAATTTATAGAATTTTTGGCTCGAGGGAGGCAAAGTGTGCGAACTGTGGGGACACAGAGGCGACAAGGATGAGAATCCACGAACTCATTACAGAATGAAATGAAAAGCGCGGAGCCGCAACTTCCCACTGCAACTTCGCCGCATGATGTTGCTTCACACCACTTGCCACGGAGCAACAACTCCCCGCAGTGCCGTGTAACCGCTATGTCGTTGCACAAAGTGCGGAGCCGCAACTTCCCACTGCAATTTCGCCCCGTGATGTTGCTTCACACCAATTGCCACGGAGCAACAACTCCCCGCAGTGCCGTGTAACCGCTATGTCGCTGCACAAAGTGCGGAGCCGCAACTTCCCACTGCAATTTCGCCCCGTGATGTTGCTTCACACCAATTGCCACGGAGCAACAACTCCCCGCAGTGCCGTGTAACCGCTATGTCGTTGCACAAAGCACGGAGCCGCAACTTCCCACTGCAACTTCGCCCCGTGATGTTGCTTCATTAGCAAAAATCCTAAAATTACAGGTTGCGGCAAAAGTCTTTGGACAAGCGTAATCGTTAGCTAAAATTATAAGGAAGAGTTTTCCGAAAGAAACAAATGGTAACTATTCGTTAATAGCTTTGTTATGAATGTAAATACAATTCTTAAAAACTTTATATCTATACGAACTGGCTTCATTTCTGTGCAGTGTAGCGGAATGGAATCCAAAAGAAACTTTTGGAGAATTCTAAAAACTAGCTTAGTACCACCAGAATTATCGTTCGATGTGTATTCTAAAACTTAGAGAGCAGGGCCTTTCGATGGCTCCAAAGAAAATTAGACCCCTTTCAAGGAATTCAAAGAAAACCTGAGGTGAACTCGACTTCCACTGCGCGCCAGCTTCATTGGCTCATTTCCGGTTCTCCAGGTCCGTGCCGCTAGCAAAGGAAGAATTCTTGCAATTAAAATAAGAATCTATTTTTCGAATCAATCGAAAACATTTGTCAACTATCGATTTTTTTCGATTTTCTTTCATTCTTGCTTTAGCGAGCGATTATTTTTGTCTAAAGACTTTTGCCGTACCTTGTATGTGCATAGTTGATGAAATAGCCAATCATGTAAGCGATCCTTGGTTTGCATAGGTTACGTTTCCTGAATAGTAGCCCAGCTGGCGGTCGTCAAGAATGGTTTCAAGTACAATGGGCGTGGTAAATTTCTATGATAATTTTCTCTAACATTTTCTGCAAAGAAGAAGCGAAGTGCTCATTTTAGAACACATGAGGATTCTTTTGTTTGAGATGTGCTATGTTCTTTTTAGTTAAATTTTGCACATTGCGTAGAAGAGAATCTGTTATTGACATTTTTTCCCTTCAAGTCGGAGCGTGCGTTCCTACAGGATGCCTAGATCTCACTCAATTTTTTGTGTTGTTTTCGGACTCTTACTTGAGATTTGCTGGAAAATGGAATGAAAGCAGCTGTGTAAGGCAAGTGCGCATGCGGCAGTTTAAAATTGCAACAGCTACAACGCACTAGTTTAAAGAGTGGATCATGCCAATTCACAGTAGAAAAAAAAACTAGAAATGTTGATAAAAACGCTATGAAGTTGAATGGAACTGACTAAGTATCAGTTTTTATGCGAAGCACTCTCAGCTCATTCCAACTGTGAAACCTTTCATCGAGACGATTTGGAGCTTTAAGCTGAGAATTGAGAAGAAACAAAAAAAAAGAAGTGGTATTAACTACAGAACATCGTGCGCGATTAACTAGCATGTGTTCTTGTGCTTGTTGTGAGGACTTTAAAAGACTCAGACAAACTGTCGGAAGGATTTTCTATTCCAGAAACTTCAACAGAAAGAAACCTCTATTATGTGGTTAAGAAGTGAGAGACGTAAAGACAAAAACATTTGGAAGGACCGCAGCAGAATGGACTTGTTCAAAGAAGGTTCTAAAGAACAACAGCGGAAATTCGGAAGGACCGCGGATCACCTGTCTTTTCTTACGGCTTTCTGTTGCGGCCCTTTTTGATGTGAAGCGAGAAGTTTTGATTCCGCAACTCGAGCATTTTTGAAAATGCATTGAAGGTTGTGATTGCTATGGGCTATGAGCCGGATAAATCAGTGTGCGCGTTGCAAAATCGTAGTTATATGCCAACGAAACATCTTTGATAACTATTGATTTATGCAGTATAACATAGGCTTAGGTGAAGGCTCAGGCTCAGGCTTAGGCCTCTTCGCTCTGGGCCCTGTACTACTGGTCCACGGGTGATTACGCAGAACCATAGACGTCTACCTATTCATTACCCTTCTACACAAATTATGAAGCAATCAACGGGCAGTTGTAATGATGTCAAGCCTACTGCAGGTCTCAGCTCGTTTGTAACTAATTTGTTTTATTGGTTCCGGACAATAGGAGAAATCGGACACACAAAAACCTAATGTAAAAACATGACGACATGAAACTGCGAAGAAGTTGTCGGCAGTGCAACTCACCCAAAGACAGCCATCGATTCTCGATCGCTTGGGAAGGAAATCAAGCCTCAACTCGGATGCAACACCTTCTTATGGATCGTCTCAAGCCGCTGTCGACGGCGATTATTTCTCGCCGCGCGCGCCAGGTAATAAACTCACACCTACGCACGGACGATTGACGACCGCATGCTACGTATAAATTATAAGGAGAACCGGAAAACAGATGTGCGAACTGACTGCGGGCTGGTGGGAAGTGAGCGGGTTCCGTTGCACCCGCGTTATCCACTTGAACAAGCGTTTAATAGCGGATTTCTGGCAGAAAAAAGAAGAATGTTCGTCTGCGTGAGGTTCGAGTTTTATTGGGGAGGAAGTGGTTAGGAAATGGATCTGGCTTTGTGTTATTCCATTCAGATATATTTAATTTGCAAAAATTCCTGGAGACCTGATTGAATCCCGCGGAGGTTATTTGTAAGTCGCATATCGAAAATTTTCTACTCTTCTCAACTCTTTTCACCTTCATCGAATTTTTGCGTTCTTAAGTAATTTGACAATGAATTCTCTAAGAAACTGCTGACAAGTAGCCTGTAGTCACATTTTTACGATTCCCAATGGAAAACTCAGGAGTATCGGTAAGCACTTCTAACAAGGGAAAGACAGCGGCTGGTTTTTCAAAAAAGGATATACGTACCTCGTAGTATCAAGTCGACAACGCTGATCTGGCATTCGTTCTCACTTCTGCTCAACACCATTGCAGAAAAAAAAGTTCAGAATTTTCGTCTGTACAGTAGAAAGGTACAGTTTTAGCATGCACCTACTGTGACTCGACACAGTTATTGAGTTTATGGATACTTAGCATTGCAATTCAACTCTGTATGTAAGATTCCAGGAAAAAAAGTATATAAGTAAATGCATAAGATCCGTGTCATAAGGCACGCCCCATTGCCAAATACCACGGAGATGTCCCTCCATTTCTATAAAAGTTATAAAAGACAGGGCGAAACACACTTTGTTGATTTTTCGCTTGAACGTTGGAGCTACGGTAGCAAGGAGCCTAAATAATAGCGAAAGCTCCTAAGAGGTGTTGCAGTGGCACATGTGATGTTGCACTTGGAGGTGCTGCAGCACCGGTGTCACTGTGCTAGAGGATGCCGCACCACCCATGCTGTTGTGCAGGTCACTACAGCAACACCTTATTGTCGCTGTGTGGAGGATCGGTACGCCACGTGTTGCTGTGCGAGTAGGCAGCACCACAAACATCGAGGCTATAGGTACCATAACCCAGGAGCATTTATTATTGGAACTAGGGGTTGACTCCGAGAAGCGCTCTCAAAATCGAATGCACGTGGGGGTCATGTCACGAAGGGCCGAAAAATTGTATATCGAAAATTTTGAGCGCACCTTGCCCTTAAAGAGTGCATTGAGGAGTGGTGGTACTTCCAGAATTTCTGAGCATTTATTTTTTTTTTTTTGAGGTCTCGTAACTAGAAACTCGCAAATATTGCGAAAGACAGTCATGAGAACAAGGAGAAATGTACCTTTTACACTAATTGCTCTGTGATGGGCAATAGTAAGTGTAAATGCAATGAAGGAAGAGATTGAGGTGTTTAAAGGAGAAAAGGGCGCAAACTAATGGATCTCGCGAGAAAGAAAAAGCGAACGTGACGGCCTTACAACTCTTTCGAACAGAAACTTTCGTTTCCGAATGTCGTAAGAACGTAAAATTCCTTCAGAACAAAGGGAACTAACTCTGCTGAGAAACTCTGGAACTCAAGTAGAAAATAAGATATCATGATAGCTGGGAAGACCTGGATTTAATCCAAAATTAGTTCAGAAGAATGAATTCAGCAGAGTACAGTACGAGAAACTGATGAAGCAGCAGAAATTCCTTAAGAAATAAAAAAAAAACCGCTAGGACTCCGTAAAATGAACGAGAGAATTTGTCCCGTGGAGATCCCTTAGAGTTTACTATTCCTTTTTCAGAAGAGAGTAGATTAGAAGTAACGAGAAAGAAGATGAAACCGTGTTGCGGAAAGTGCGAGGTGTGATGGCTCCGGTGGATAGAAGTACTAAATATGAACTATGAATAGTACTAAATTAAATACTAAATCAAATACTTCCATTCCTTAACGTCCATCGCTGTGAAACAGTAGAAGTAATCGACAAAGTTTGTGCACAGGATCTCTCAAAAGTATGTCCATGAAACAAAGGACGTACAATGCATTCAAGCCAAATTTAACGCAGATCTGGAAAAAGCGCTTCCTTGACGCTGAATGGTCGCGCGCCGATTATTGCATAAGATCGAGAAAGCTGGAAAAAAGACGGATTGCGAGGATTCGCGAGGTAATCAACGCGTAGGCTTCTGATCGTGACCTTTCGCATCGTCCGATCCACGTATTCGAACTGAATCGCCCCGTTCAAATGGCTCGTTTCTGTGTAATTGACCGCGATTCTCACAATCACTGTGGACATTTGGAGTTTTAATAAGGAGTCACTGACTAGATAATCACAGGTTAAAGCTGTGTTTACTAAAAAAGAGTATAAACCAGTTGGGTAAGCTGCACTCCTGCGCATAGCAAAAAAAGTGTCCGAAAACGCTATGGAAGCAGCACTTTGAGGGCAACATACAGATCGGCTCAAAACCATAAACTGGCTACGTCAGAAGGGTATCTCTAATGTACAACCAAATTGGTGAGAAACTTCTTCTTAAATGGGTGTGATCTAATGAAAAGAATTATATAATGGTCGGTAATGTTCTAAGAACGTGGAGTAAAGGGAAGAAGTGAGAATGTTACTTTTTTTCTTCAGCAAGACTTCCCGAATCTCTTCGAGGATGTAAATTCCGTGAGAAAATTCATGACGTTCACTATCGGTCAGTAGTCTTGACGAGTAATACATTTCTTCCGGAAATAAAAGATAGAGGAAATTGAATCAAAACCTGGAAAATGACCAGATTTGACAGGCGACGGAAATGTGAGTGGGCGGCTAATAAAATGATCTAAGATAAATATGTTTGGAAACATGAACATTTTATTAAAAAAGACTACGAATCCAGATACAAATGCAGATATTTGATATCCATTCTGGAATTTTTGTTGGGCTTCCCGCCTCATGACCATAGCAGGCCCAGGATTGAACGAAAACAGGGGGAGGCGAGCGCAGAAGTAGAACAAATTTTAATAATTTCATACAATTCACACAAATTTTCCCTCGTTTCACAACACTTCTTTGTGCAAAATGTTTGCTACCAGTTTTATGTACTTAAAGGCAGCGTTCGGGGAAATTCTCGTGGTTGGGATCATTGCACCAGTAGTTAGAAGATTGCATGTGCTTCACTATGTAGAAGTTAGAATCAAAGAACTCGCCTTGCTTTTTTTTTTTTGAAAAATGAAGACTCACAAGCCGTTCGAGGACTCAGTTCGGCCTACGAGCGTACAAATGACAACCCAAAGTTCAAGCAAAACGAACGCGTCGTGATCTGGAGCTACGCAGTGAGAAATTCGTAGATCTCTTCAGAAAGCGCATCGTTGAACAGATGCGATCTAAGTGGAAATGAAATGTTTTTACAATGCTTTGCGTATATAGCGTCACTATCACAATTTCAGAAGAGTTTGTTGAGTGTTCATCATAAAAAAAAGGGATAATTAATAGTTAGAAGTCTCCCTACGTTATAAAGCTTTTCCCTTGTGAAGTGTGCTGTTTGTTTGTATTTTTGTATCGAAGTAATATAAATTATATCATTGGATGTTCTGAATTTATGAGATAAAATTGTGAGGAGGCTGTGGTTGTGGAACTCTGATCTTCATTGAACGCAAGGTACTGCTTGATATCGATTGATTGTTGCTACGTCACAGTAAAGCAAACGTCGCTACAACTCGTCCTCACAGTTTACCTCCCGCGCCCTACTCGTAGAAATAGCCAAGGTTTACGCAGTTCTTCTTGTTTTTCATGTCAAATCTGACTTCAGCGAATAGGAAAACTATACAGTATGACGGATTCTGAGAAGCAGCAATTTCCCCGATCGCTGCCTTTGAAGAATAAGCAAACTACATGAATAATGAAGTGCTGAAAAAGGTAACTGGAAACTGTTCGCATAACTGGCACATTTCTCTGAAGTCTACTTTCGAAGGAAACTTCGCTAAAGATCAAGAATGGAACTTTTTTTATTGACACTCTCTCACGGAACGCTACTTTTTGACCTTGCGGTTCCCATAGATCTGTGACACGAATACAAATGTTCATCCAACTAGAACCAGCGGGGATTCAGGCAAATTCGCTGATCAGGAAACATGTCCGCCCTGTCAGCGGCGGTGATATCATTCTTCTATTGGATGAGTAGAAGATCTCTAGGAACCAACAAATCCTCGAAAAGTTTTAGCACCTGTATAGGTCCTGATCAGTAAAGTTTCTCATGTAGTTGGCTTGCATTGACTTCTTAGTCACGAAGGAGCCAATGCTCACAAATATGAGCGCTTTCAAATCTAGTCTATGACTAAGCCTTCCTCATCAAGCTGTGCTTTTCCTTAACGCTGAGGTCGCGCACAGATTTATTCAAAGGAAAAACAACATTGACTCCCGTTATGATGGTGGAAAGCACTTCATGTGGCGACTCACGTTTTTGATGAAAAACTTGATGAAAGCTAAGCATTGGAGACATCCATGGCTTCATGCAGAATGGACGGGAATTTTCTAGGGGAAATCTTTTAACAAAACGGTTGTAAAAACGAAAAAAAATTGTCTTATCAGAGGTTTGATGGTGCGCGAAAATGGGATGTGTGTAGAGACAGTGATGGCGCAGCTTAATAGTAAAAAAAAGAATTATTAGCTCTCTCTCCTTCAGAAAGAATTTTTGTTGTGTTTTTCTCCTATAGATGTAGGTTTTGGTGATTCCCCATGAATTGGCCGAATGTTCTGTTACAATCCGCTTCTCTCCGAGCGACGATGAGGGTAGTGCAGCAACTCCTAAAACCACGGCTGAGGTGCAACACCACTCTTGCACAATGAAATGGGTGCTGCGGCACTCCTTGCGCAACGACACTGGTGCTGCTGCCCTGTTATTGCCTGTTATTATTCATGTACATAATCCAATGTGTACATAGTTTGTTCATTGATGGTCTCGTACTCTACATGCTCGACATGCACAAAAATCGAATTTTGCCTTTCGGTAACTATAAGCGTGAAACGAAAGGCAAAAAAGGCTGTAAAACGATGACGGAGCACTGAGAATGGAAAATTGTGATTGGGAGAAAAAAAGAAAAATTCCCCGAAAGTGGGGAATTCCGACGGCAAAAAAAGCCACGAAGATAAATACAGTGATGTAATGGTCACGAGAAGGAGGACAATCGCAAGCAACGGGTTCCTGTCGTATCCTCTCGAGAATGGAGACGCTTTCGGGTGATGCGTTACGCCCGCGGCTAAACACTTGCATCGACGAGGACAAAGACGACGCAATCACATTAGGAGAAGCCTTTACGAGGGTTATTGTGCACCTTAGACTTGTCAAGTGTTTAGCGATCCGGCCATTCAGCATCAATCTATTGATTTCCGTAGAATGGTGGAGTAGAAATCTCGGGTCTACCAATACCTAAAGGAGCTGTTTCTAACCAACATTGCCAAAAGTAGTAAATGTTACAGCATGTGTTGGCTAGAAACCACTTCTTTGAACGTTTGCCTGTGAATCCAGTGCTAAGATATCTTAAACTAGACTGTTTGCCCGGCTTCGCTCGGGTGTTCTTCTACCACGGCTATTTCACACTGATGAGGAAATCTGCTACTACCGGTAAATCCATCGAAAATGCTCATCATTTTGGTGATCAGCACGCTGACGGACCTGAATGACCCTCACTTAACCGATATATTGGCGAAAAATGAAATAGTGAAGTTATTTGGATAATAACTTTATGGAAAAAGCATGCCATGTTTGCGATCAGCACCTCTGAGAACCTCAGCAAATGCGCTCTTCCTCAGCCCTGAGAAGTAGCGGAAAAAGTCAAAAACTGAATCCGAGAAAACCAATAACTCGATGTCCCATGCATAGTGGT